>JANCRA010000014.1:16931757-18131757 GCA_024362935.1 Setophaga petechia
GTTTTTCTTGATTGTATTTAGCCCTGCTCTGCTAGATTATCCTTGATTTTTGCACTGTCCATTTTTGTTGAATGAGGTGATAATTAAACACATGCAGTCTATAGAACAGAAAGTGTTATTCAAAACTAACCAGCAAAGGTCATGGAATAAATACATTGACAACTTGCTAAGAAAGGAGATTACCCAAAGTCTTGACTTGGTGTTATTTCAAATCCCAAGACACAAGAGAGTTTTTATTCCCTCTCAATTCCTTTGTTGTTTGGGGATTTCTGTGTATTGCTTAGCTTAAATTTCTCTCAAAGCCATCCAATCAACTCTGTTGACTGCTTGGTAAAATTCCCTCCTACACTTGGGTCGGTGTGTACTGAAGAAGAAGGTTATCTGCACTATTAAACCTTTGACTCCTTGTCTTTTGAAGAGATCATTTTGCATTTTGCTATGGCAGAGCTGTAATTAGATCTGTTAATTAAGGACAGAATGAACTTTTTAAAAACTCTAAACCCCTCTGCATTTTTGATAAGTTTGCTTAGGTTGCTACTGACCTTCGTACAGGGTTTGCCACTGCTTATTAATTGTTAAATTTTAATTAGGCATGTTGATGAATGTGCTAGCCTTTGCAATAAATAAAAGGTAGCTTCCTTTATAATCGGATATTTACCAGTCTACACTGAAATTATCTGCTTTCCTAGAACACAGTTAATTTAACATATTTTGATAACAGTAATTGGTGGTCTATAAAAACCAAATGCAAACAGATAAATATAATGACTCCCTGGTTCAAAGATTGAATTAGCAGTCATAGCAAACTGAGCTAGGACATGAGGTCTTAAAAACATTCCACAGGCACTTGACTTCAACAGCTGGTCAGATATTCATGGAATTTTTATTGAAATTCCTTGAAAACATGTTTTCTGAGGAATAACCAACAATTCTTATGGAAAAAGCAGGTCAGACTGGGGAGATAGAGGAGTAGGAGGATGAAGAAGGGGATCATCTTTCTTGCCTAAGGGAAGTGAAATTTTGCAGCACTGCTGAACAGCCTTCTTTTTCCTGTGCCAGTCATAACTGTGTGGTGAATCCCAGTGCCTGTGGGACCCCCAGACCAACCCACCAAGGCTGTAAAACAAAATAACAGTAAATCAAAGGGTACTGAGAATCAAAATAATCCTTTTAGATTGACCAATATCCCCAAAACTGAAAGAAATATCAGTTATCGGTCCTGTTTGATTGCTCTGGTAGAATTGGTAACTGCACCTATTAAATTGGACCTCCTGCCACTTTCACCTCTTGCCCCTGTGGAAGAGATCACAGGATCTTGTCCTGAGGAACGATATATTTAATTAGCCATGGCCATTGCCATGAAGCAGAGTTCATATCAGCAGCTTCTGCCACAGCACATTGGGGTATGTAAATTTATCCCTGATTTCAGTGCCATCACTGAACAGCAAACTGTGAAAACGCTGGAGACAGTGACTCAAGTCCTGGCTCACATAGAGGCAAGTGGCAAAAGTCACCCTCAATTCCCACACAGTCCCTGCTGAGTTTCAGAGATCAATGGCTTTGCTCTAATCAGGACCCACCACCTCTATAAGGAAATACTGCTGCTTTTTAAAGAAAGTAAACTCAGTTTAAAAGTTGAAGGAACGGGTCTCCATTCATTTACTTTCCATCCAGTGCTGATTTTCCAGTAGTTTCACAGTTTGCCTTCAAGAAAGAGCACAAATGATTCCTTTTTGCTGGGAGCTTTAGCACCTATCTCTCCTCAAGGCGTGAACAATTAGATAATTACCACGTTGCCTGTATTATTAGTGCAGAAATGCTGCCTCCATGTCGCTGGGGACGTTCAGGCAGGTTCAGCAGCTGATGGAGTGCACTGCTCAGAGCTGTGTGAGCACTGCCAGGGGTTGCTGTCCCCTGACCAGCTCAAGGCGTGTGGTCACTGCTGTCTGGTTTGATGCCAGTTCTTCAAGCACTGAGTGCTGCTTTCAAGATTCCCACTGCAAGGAGCAGGGCTGGTGATTGACTTGCCAGGGTGATTTGGGGCACTGATGAAAGCAGGACTTTTCAAAGGCTGGTGCTTTGGGAGCATTCTGCCAGACTGAGGGAATATTCTGCTAGTGGCACACCTAACTGGGCTTAGAGTGAGGATTCAGACACAGGTAAATTAATTTTCTAGGTCCTAATAAGTATGTCTTCCCAGAAAACAAGTTTCAGCAGAATCCTGATGTGGGACCCAGTGATATGTGTTTGAATATCTCCTGACACTGAAAAAGCCAGTTTTCAGAGAGTGTTTGAGCAACCTGTCTGCTGTTAGCCCTGGTTTATCCACAGATGTTCCTGCAGCCCCACTGAGAATCAACTCTTTTCCTTTTGAAATCAGCTATGACTGCATGCCTGGCTTCACTTTTCCCTGCAATGGAAAAGCAAGGGAAACATCTGAAAGCTTTCCCCCTTAGGGACATAAAAATGACATTACATCCTCAGCACAGGGTGGGATGTTTCACCTGCTCTTTCCAGACACAGCCTGACACATTTTACCTGTGCTGTTGATGTAAATGAAGACCAACACTCTGGAAATACAGTTGTTACTGCAATAGAAAATGGGCCATGAAATAGGGGCTGCAGATCAGTCTGTTTAATAATGATCTCCTCAGAGCTGTATTAACGAGCAGGAAGCGAGGAGAGCAGAATTTCTTCCCCTTGAACTTAGACTAGCAGCAGGACATGAAGGAGCTGTAATAGAATGTTATTTTACAAGAAGTAAATAATGTAATAGAGTCTATAAGGATGTCAGCAGGAGAGTTAGAACTGTCATAGCATAATCCTGACTTGAGCAGCAATGTGTGAAAAAGTAGCCTGCAGCAGTTTTTCCAGTACTTCAATAATTTCTGCTTTCTCACTGATCTTTGTTTACTCTACTTACCTTGTCAAAAAAATGTTTTACCTTATGTTAAAATGCTAGCTAAAAGAGGAAAATGTATTCCCAGAAATCCCAACTTCTCAAGGATACACATTTTATTTTCTTTTCTGCTGTTGTTGTTGTGGAAAAGATGGAAGAATTTTATTCCCTTCACTTAAAAAATATGAAGAGTAGTAAAACCATAAATAAAAAGAAGCTGCCTGTCTTTGTTGCTTCTTGTTCCTTCAGACTAATGAATAATTCACAAAATTGGCAGTATTAGACTTCATATCCTTGTGATATGATGGCAGATTTTCCAATGAGGCCTCAAATGTAAGCTCAGGAGGGTCATGAAACTACACAGTTATCACTATTGGAATGCAGCAACATCTTTCAAGGTACTGCAGCACCTTTATATCATCACTGAAGCAAGGCAGAGTGGACAAGTTCGCAACTAAAGAAAATGCTAAGTATTAAACTGAAGCTACAAAAAAAGAGGAGGGGGCTAAGTCTCTGTTTTGTTATTTCTCTTTTCATATGGCACCTGTTTAAGTTTTCTTAAGCCATTATTACAGCAATGCTGTAAACACAAGAGGGACAAACAAAACCCAGATTTTCATGATGGTTTTTGCTTGTGCCTTGACGCTGCACAGAGAATTCAGAGTATGTACTCCCAGAAGAATGCTCTCACAAGCCTTCCCTGGAACAAATCCTACCTGACTTTCCACAGGATCCAGGCTCTTCTACCTCCCTTTAAAAAATGTTACTTTGCTACAGGTGCTCTTGCAGGCCCCAAGCTCCTTTGCAATTCTCTCACCCCATCCCAGCCACGGCCTTGGGAATACTATGCTGTGTTTTAAATTCAAATTGTGTTGGCTTCTCTAAGTTTGAGACAGACCTTTAACATCAGCCTGGTGTAATATATTTGTATGGTATATTTGTCTTAGCTTTAAGGAAATACATTAAAAACCTTTCACTGAGGATATGAGATGTTGCATTGTCCTTGAAATTGTGTTTGGACCTTCAAAGCCATTTAATCTCAATTAAAGCAGAGCATACAAGAGAAGGTGCTCTGAAGATGCATTAAAGCAAGTTCCAGTGCCAAGCCTGTGTGCCCTCTGACACATCCTAAGAGCCCTGGTTGGAAGGTGGGTTCAGAACTCTCCCTGTGCCCCATTATCCACGGATCATTAGCATAACTCAGAGCTCCCCATGCACCGTGCCAGGGGGTGCTAACAAGTGCTGCTAATGTATGAAGGCTTGACATGATAGATTGTAATGCCTCTGGCTCTGCCATGTCACAGGCAGTTTATGCATTAAATAAAACACACCAGGGGATTACACAGTTAAGAGACTGGAAAGGCACCACGGAGACTTTTAATTCAAAATCTCCATTTGTGATCTATGCCAGAGCTGCAAAGTGCAGCCTGAAGTTTGGCCTCAGATGGGTGGCCAGGGGTTGTTTGAGATGAGTTTGGGTTCTCAGAGCGGCCCATCCACCCCAGGACAGCAGCCTCCATCCCCTTCCTTCAGGATGCTGCAGGGGAGCAGGGCCAGGCTGCCCTCACAGCTGAGCGAGCACCAGGCACTGCAGGGTGACAGCAGAGAGTTTCTGCTGCCATTGATTTTGCTGCACTAATTCAGAGGATAAACAGAGGACTCAATTCTCCAGAGTTATCAATCTGGCACCTTTCAAGCACATTTAGATTGGCACGGGCTTTTGTTTTCTGTTTTCTCTTTTTTCCCCCCTTCCCAATTATATGTTAAGTGTAGCAGTGTTAACAGATGTCACTAGAATATAATCTCCAAGGATTCCAAGAGCAAATAACACTAGGAAAAAATTGATTCACAAAGAAATGTTTAGCTATCATGATCATTGAGAATAAACCACATTATTTTCTTAAATGCCTAGTTCAAGCACTGTTTTTAGAGTTATTTTGACAGAAGATTTTGAAAAGGTGCCAGCAAACAGTGTGGAATGACAATCACACAGGAATAAGATGGTGCCACAGTCAGAATTCACCAGTGACAAAGATGAAAGGCATTGCTTCATGGTTTTTGCAGGAATCTAACCTCCACGCCTACAATATGGTTCATATAGCAGAGTCCTACTGTGCCAGAAAATACATTTCTATTTGTAACATGTTAAAAATACTCTGAGTACCATGATATCCTGCTTCTTTTTCCTACTCACTTTTTGGGCTTAGAAAACAATTTTTTTTATTCCTGTCCTTAATTTTTGACTGCTTTTGTTAAAAAGCAACTCACCAGATAAGTCTGTTGTTAATAAATTTATGGCTGATAATTAAAAAAAAAAAAAAAAACCAATATGTGGGAATGTGAAGTAATGAATACACCAGAATGCCTATTTAGATTCCTAGAAAATAATGATCACAGAGGCACAGAACCCCTACAGCTTCCAAAGAAGAAGTGAAACCTCTGAAAGCAGAGATGTTTCAAAATCTCTGCCCACATGTGGACATGCACATTAAAGCTGATGCCCACCAAGCTGATAACCTCTGTCATGGTAAATGATTGATAGTTAAGCTCCTTTTTGGAGTTCATTGCCATTGTCCTTCATTACAGACTAATAGGCAATAGTAATTTTTAATATGTCTGTTTTGTACAGGGAAAAGCAGGCCACAAAGAGCTGAGCACACTGAGGTAAAAGTACTCAACACAGACTGTATTTGTAGCTACTGCACAAGGACTTTATGCTTGTTTACTGCTAGCCAGGTCTATTGCCACAAGTAAGACCAGCAGAAACAGAAGAATAATGAGTGAAAATTGATTTCTCTGTAAGATGGGAATGTCCCTGACCCTTATCAGCCCCCCTGTTGTTCACCCTCCACTGGAGCCTAGTGCCTGGAGCTGTATCAATGCCTCAAGCTCAGACAGGTGCCTTCAGTGTGTCCTGAGCTGGCTGCTGTGAAGGGGGGCTTGCACAGAGAAACCAGCTTGTCTGGACCCCCAGGACATGGGAAAGCTCATCTGTATCTGTCTGCAGCTGAGCAGAGCTTTTTTTCCCACTTTTTTCCCCTCCAACTTTGTCCCTGGGCTCTGGGATGGAATCTGTGCCTCTTGCCCACCCTGAGCAGGGTCTCAGGGAGTCCATGTCCCCCTGCAGAAAGCCCATTACCAGCTTCCCACTGGCCTGAGGGGCCCGAAGGCTCCAAAACCAAACCAGGCTGCCCCACACCCATTGCAGAACAGCTCCTACACATTGCTCTGGAAAGCAGTTTCAGCAAAGCACATCAAAGTTCTGCACTTTTACCCTCACACGGGTGCATTCTCCTCACTGCCCATTGCTTAAAATGTGAACAGAATCTGGGTTTTATCTTCTTAGTGACCTGGCTCAGTATTTCTAGTATTTCTGGAACTATTTCAGTGATGAACTGTAGATGGAGTTATTAACCCACTGGAAGCATCTGAGAGAGGAAAAGGAAAAAGCCCTCGACACTTTCTTCTCCAAAAAAATTCCAATCTTTGTGATTGTTTGTTGATTTACTAAAAATGGTATATTTAAAAGCATGGAAAAGCAGAAGGCTGGAGTTATTGAGGCATGTGACAGATATGACAGATACCTGGCTTGGAAATGCCACAGGACTTCTTTTCCATATACATTATTCACCTTTGAACACTTCTTAACAAATTATACACTTGCAGAAAAAAAAAAAAGAAAAAAAAAGAACCAAGTACATAAATGCAATTGGAAAAGGAAAGATTTCAGGATCAAAAAAATACAACTAACCTAGCTTTCAACAAAAAAACCACATTCTTAGAAACACAAATAGCCAAATTTACTTAAATACATTTCATTTTAGGAGTAGCAGTAGTTCCTCACTGTTTTGCATTTGTCAGTTCACAGCTCACTCTCTCATATTTCATATTTCAACACTGCTTTTAGCTGATGTTCAAAGATTTTAGAAGTTGGGCAATAGTCAGCCCCCTGTTCAGCAGCACCAGTATTGGGCTAATGCAAGAGCAGGTTCACTTTCCAAGACATGCCCATTGCCTGTTGAAAATGTCTGGATGACATTCCCTTTGTAATAGAAGATCTCTCAATTGTTACAATACTTGCACATTTCTAAGGAAGCAGAACACCCAGTCTGCCGTGGGTTAAGAAAATCCCCTGGAACTGCATCATAAGCAAATTTTATTCCTGTTCAGTGATTTATTTAAATGCAGTTGTCTCTGAAGGATAAGAAACAGATCCTCAGGGTATTCACAGAAGCAAGCAGTTAGGGCACAGGGGGATTTTTCACCTTCAGATTGAATTAACTGACTTTATTCTAAGATGAGGATGGTCAACTGGGATGGTCAACCAAGCATTTGTCCAAGACTACAGAACATGACTAGCAGAGAACTCTGCTGACCCAAAGGGGTTTTGAGTAATCTGAAAGCTCAGCTGTGGGAGCAAGTGAATTAACAGAGACTGCTGGGGCTGAAAACTAACAGCCAGTCCTGGGGAAGATCCTGGAGAGCTGTTTGCTTTAAAGACACTCCTCACCTCCCTCTCTGTGGGTTCTCCAAGGGGTTTGGTATGCATTTTCTTATTACCCTCGGCAGTATGAAGATATCAAGACAAGGTTTGTAAAGTTAGGAAAGCTGGTCTGATCCCTTCCAGGCAGCTCTTCTCAGCACTGCATGCTGAGGCAAACAGGGAGTGTCTTCTCCCCCCCAGGGATCCACACTGGAACCTTGGTCAGGGCATTAATTTACACCAGGGCATTGCAGGGGGTGGACTAATTCTGAAAGGTGCCAGCACAGACATTCATTACTGTCAGTCTGAGCAAGGTGGTGCTGGTAGCTTCCATGCAAGCCCGTATAATGTTAAATGTTCAAGTTTTCTTATGCAAATAATGCCACAAGATAAACCTCAGACAGAAAATTGTTCAGATTTTCAGGGAGTATAAAGATTATGCCTTTTAGCCAGCTTAAAAATATGTAAGTTGCCATTTAAAAATTACCATTTAAAGTTACCATTTAAAAATAAAATGCCTTGATAAATTTTTGTTATAATCCACATGATACTGCAATTATTTGAACAGGAAAACCTCCACACCTAGCAAAGCAGTAATTTGATGGCCTGCTAGAAAAAACAAGACATAATAATGTATTCATGTAAAGAACCCACGTCAAATGGAAGAACCATCCTTGAAAGGATGGATGTCTGATTCTCTGTCACCCTGATTCTCTGTTACCCTGGGGCTCCTCCAGGGCTCTCAGATCAAACAGCCTCAGACCATCAGTGCGGTTTATGCAGGAGAGCAGAAATGGGAGTTTGGGCTGATGATTGAATAATGCAGAATGTATTTTTGCTGCATTGTACTGGAGCCAGCGTGGGGATAGGTGGTGAGAGAGGGCTCCCAGGCTGTGTTTGAGGCTGTGCAGAGCAGCACTGTCACACTGCTGCCAGGGCACCACTAGATGTCTGTCTCTGCCTGTGCTTGCCTGCATTCGGCAGGGCCTGGCCACCAACTCGCCCTCTGGACCCCAGCTTGTGTTTGTCCTTGGGACAACTTGCCCCACATTACCTGAGTGCTGGTGGAGAGCACCCACGCACTGAATTAACTGTTTAACAGACCAATTAGCTGCAGCTATTCCCCTCCATAAGTGCAGGAGTGGGATTGTTCCCTTCCCCTCCTCAATCTGACACGATGGCAGTGAGAGGTTAGAGCAGACTGGGTAAGGCCATGCACCCAGTGTGACCCAAGAGTTACTGCAGGGAGTGAATGGCACTTCTGCTGTTATCTCCAGCTGTGTCAGGGTTTGCAGAAATCCCCTTTCCCACAACAGACATGTCCATTTTGCTCTGTCATTTTAACAGGCTCATGTATGGCTCCACTCACTAATGCAGTTTACTTCTCAGGCTTTGTGTGTGTTGACTAATCTCTCTCATATTTTGTACTTCTTGCCAGCTGACTCAGCTGGTTGCTTTGTTAAGGACGTTTCCCACTCCTCACACATTAAGTAAACCTGATTCTCATGCCCAGTTTGCCCTCCCCAAGCAGTGCCAGGGCTGAGCTCCTGAGGAAATGCTTCCAGCAGACACACTCAGGGCAGCATCTGCTCAGCAAGACACAGAAACTCCACAGCGAGTGGTTCAGAGTCTTTGGCTGACTCCTGCAGCCAACCTGCACAGAGAGCCACCTCAGCAGCACTGCCATCTCTAGATTAACCTGTGGCAAGCAAGGCAGCCACAGCTTCCAGCCATTTGTGCCACTTCTCTGCAGGAATTTGCTGTCTCCTGGCAGGATGAGGAGGGCAGGCTCAAATGTTGAGGTTTGCTGTGGACAGGGTAACAAGGGGCTCTCCCCTCAGCTCTGTCTCCCCCTTCTTCTCCCCTGCTCACCAATCATAGGAAAGAATTGGAGAATTATTTATGATAAGATGCCAGAACACTTTATATTTGACTTCAGCTCCATTGTCATACAGTTTGGCTGTACTAAATGGATCGGTGAGCACATCCCTTGCATACGTTAAAGTCCCTCAAAGTAAAGAGCCATGCAGTCATCTAGCTTATTTTCCCTCCTAGTAAATAATCAATTCTTTTGAGTGTGTATCTCCAATTACCTCCATTTCCATTTGAGAAACAGAGTTAGAGTGAGTCTCACTGGTTTGCTAAAGGACCTCTCACAGCACTTCTGGCAGACCAGAGAGAAAGCCAGGAACAGAAAAGACAGTTAAAGAGTCAGATACTCAGAGTTTCATCAAGCTAGCAGCAGGTTCTTGGACAAAATAAAAGTACTGTTCCACAGAATCTTCAATTACACTTTGGAGTTCAGTGTAAATTCATATTGTGGAGAATAAAAGAGTAAATGGGTTTGAGGAAGGAATTAGACAAGTTGATCCCCATGATGACAGACCTGTTTACCTAACAGATTTTTTTGTATTGGACTGAGTTCAAAAGTCCTCTTGCAGCAGAAACAAGTCCACCCGATGGGATGAGGGAAAAAGGTTCCCCATTCTGTTGTCTTATATATCAAGAGTTCTTTTATCATTATGGTGCAAGGGTTCCATGTCCTCAGAGTTCCATACCTCCTTGATGTTTCTTGTAGGCAGCTCCTCTAAGCACTGACTGTTCCTGATCCTTGCAGCAGCCATCAGCCACCTCTAACTTCTCTCACTCCTCTTTTATGCCACTAGTTCTTATTGGTTACAGGTGCAGCCTGTTATCATCCAGCCTGCTCCTAATCTTTAGTAACAGGGTCCAGCTGCAACTCATTGGGGGATAAGATTACATTCTACATTATCCATACTGTGTCCCCTCTACACTGTTCCACACCTATTCCTGAAACACTGTCCCCATCTTCCACCCTGCTCTCTGGAGGTGGGATGTTTCACTCCAGAGCATTTGTGTTGAGGTCACCACTCCAGCCAGAGGACAGAGCAAAGCTTTGTTTCATGAGGGAGGTCTAGCAAGCAAGTGCAGTCATCATTCTACAATGCAAACAGGATTTGCAGGGAAGGAAGAGCTATTTCTGTGATTTTCCTCCAAGGTTCAGAGACTTGGTTCCTATAAAAGCACCATGTCTTAGTTCAGGATGGCTGGTTCAGGACACCCCATGGAACAAGCAAACAGCAATGGCAGGGTTTGCATCGTGGTCAGAAGAATAAGCTGGTTAAGTCAATCCAAGTGTTTTTCCCCTTCCACAGACAGGAAATTAGGCCTTTCTGCCCTGATGGAAACCCCTGCTGCACACTAGGCTGCCAGGTGTGGAAATCAATATGAATCAGAGAAGAATCAATAAGAATAAGAGAAGACAAAATTTCAAAAGGAGCCTTTCCACCTTCTGTGACCCAAGCATGGTACAGTGGTTGTAAGGGTAATTTTGAAACTAAGGGCACTGCAATGCTGTTTCTGCTTTGCAAAGCAAATGCCACTTCTCCAAGTGCAGTAGCAACTGATGGCAGCTCAAGGCTATATCCATTTTTATTCCACGAGTGTACCAGGAACTAGTAGTGCCTGGGAGGTGGTTGTGGGAAATTAGGGCATCTAAACAATTACTTGTTTACATAAATATTCTAAATATGCCTTTAGTAAAGCACTGGGGTTATAGAACTAATTACTCTGCTCATCTCTTACCGACTTCCATGGCTCTACATGTTCCCTTTCAGAGTGGATATCTCTTTTTGTACAGATTTGTATATGCCCTGGGTTTTATTGATCATTCTGTGAAGCTCAAACCAGATATGTTTTTTCTTCTCCTCTGGATCCTGTTCCGAATGCTACAATTATTAAGCAAGTACATTATTAGCAAATGCAGCAAAAAAATTTAAAGCAAATTGAAATAAAACCAAACACAGTCAGTCTATTTACGTGCTTATTTAATCATACACCTCAGTGCATGGCTAGTTATATACATTAGATTGCATTAGAGAAGAGTGTGCTCAACTCACACCTTTCCCTTTCTTAGCTCAGGAACTTCTCAGCAGCAATCTCAGTGAAGATCTCCCACACCTTGGCTTTGCCTTTCAAAGGAAGATGAATTCCCTCAAAAAATAAATCCTTATCTTAGTTTTCCTCTCATTTTCATACTGATCAGTCATGCTTCTTACACAGTCTTTACATTGTTCTTTTTTTTTGGCCAACATTAATTTTTTAAAGCTGGTAAAATTTTAAGCAAATAGAAATATCCAGAGAGAATGCCTTTCCAGTTTTGTCCAAAATTATTGGTGTGGGGCTTTTTTCTCAAAATGGAAAAATCTCCCCTTATCAATTGAAACTTTTTCTTCATTTCACATCACATATTTTTCATATTTTAATTTTCAGGATTTTTTTTTCCTCATAAGCTTCTAAGTTACATTTAAGTAAATTTCCCCATACACAGGATGCTTTTGCTATTTGCTATCTTAGAGGCTAAACTGATCCTGTGCTTGCTAAAAGATATGAAGAATATCTGTGATAGCCCAGTTCTGATAGGGAATTGAATCCATTTTGGAGCAGCAAAGCTGTGAGAGCTGAGAGCCTCACCACAGCCACTCTCTCCTGGATAAATGGACAGACCAACATTGTCAGCAGCATCCTCTGCTGCTGTTAACTCCGTGTAACTTGGCTTTAAATGGGCTAGCTCTGAATATTTTCATTTAGGCCCTCAGCATTAGACTCTCTGACACATTGTTAGCATTACCAAACCTTTCAGATACATCAAGGAAGCAAAACTGAAAATGCAGTGAGATAAATCTATGCTCCCAAACAGATGCTGCACAATCACATGCAGCTCAAGATGCCAGTTCCTAACATCTTATTTCAGCAAGTCTTACAGATAAGAAATTTAACACAATCTCACCAAACACAAGCTGAACCAGCCTGTAGCATTCATGGGTTTTGAAGTAAGCAAGGAGAGCTGTGACTATCCAGTTGGATTTGCATTGCACAGGCCAAAGAATTTCATCCAATAAATCCCACCATCAAATGAATTATTGCTTCCTTCCATGTAAGCAATCCTTAGATCCAGTAAGTTGTGGCTGAATTATAGCACATCTTGCAGGAGGGCATCCAGCTTCCTTCCATCCTGTAATGCTTACAAGGCTAGGCACAGAGCCCAACAAGCCATCTCCTTCCCCATTTCCTACTGCTGAACTTAATCCAGCTATGATGTGAAGGTAAACTTCTGTTGTGAATATTGCTTCCATATACCACGTGCCAGAATTATACCTTTGCTCAGAGAAATAAGTGTTTCTTCAAAAATGATGGCTGGGATAGTGGGAAGAAATCAGTCAACAAGAGGATTGCAATCTACAGAAGTACTTCCTGTTTGGATCTTATCCTGATTTCTTTTGCAAACTTGGAGAAATTTGAAAAGTAAAGGAGAAAATGGATGGAGAAGTGAAGACAAAATAAGGAAGTGAAGACAAAACACAGGGCAAGAATGTGAAAATATTTCAGATTCATCTTGTGCCCCTGACTGGAAATTTTGGGAAATAAAACCCCAGAGCTTAGGAGTGTGTGGTGGGTTAAGGCACACAGTCACTGGCTCACTGTCCCCAGCAGGATGAGGGAGAGGGGCAGGGGAGCCAAAGTGAGAAAGCTCATGGGTTGAGATAGAGACAGTTCAACAGTAAACCAAAAGCCATGCACACAAGCACAGCAAAACAGGAATTCACTCCCTGCCTCCCATGGGCAGGCAGGTGTTCAGCCATGCCAGGAGAGCAGGGCCACAGCCCATGGAAGGGTGACCTGGGAGGACAAACACATCCACTCCAAACAGCAGAACTCAGTCCAACAGGCTCTGACTCATCTTTGGGTGCCTCTCTGTCTCTACCAACAAACAGCAGCATGTAAAGAGCAGTAAATGCCTTACCTGGGGCTGGTTTTGTGGGGTAAATTTGAGCATTAGTCACAGCTATGTCTGGATGGATGCAGACTGAAAATGGTCCTATTTATTCTACCCACTGGTATCTGAAATCAATTTGCAGCTTATTTTGTGTATCTATTACATAATTGCAACAAGGAATGTGTTTAATAAGCAGAATCCCAACAGCTCCAGGGTCGAGGAGATATTTTTGTTGTTGTAGGTGTTTGCCATTGGTGACATAAGCAAATACAAGATGTCCCAGCTGCAGCCCGTTCTCCTGCCTGATTCAAGATTTTAATGTGAAAATGGCTATTTTTAGGCTGGAGCTCATTTGAGGCTGTTCTGTGTCCCCAGCATGTAGCTGATTGCTGATAACCTGTTTGGGGGAGCGGGGTGAGCCAGTGCAATCTGCAAACATTAGGAATCAGGTTGACTGAGAAGCAGAGCAAAAGCTGCAGAGACCATCCTGAGATTCAAGTCCGATCTCTGGTACTCTGCCTTCTCTTGAAGATCCACTCTTTAGTTATAAGTGACACTTCTTTCAAATTTTAAATAGCTGGCAGAAAATAAAAAGGAAAAGACCCTAAAATGCTTTTGCCAGACTAGTCAATGCATTTAAGATTAAGCTGAACATTTCTATACATCAGTGACCTTTAAAATCTGTTAGGAAGGTGAGATGTTAGGATTTAGTCTCAGCCAGGTGATTGATGTTTTTTTTCAACTGCAAAGCAAAGCTATAGCCTGTAGTCTAAAGCCTATTTATAATCCTCTTTAACAGCACTTGGTATAAAGATACAACTCATTTCTTTGTGAAAATAGCCTGGCTCTGCAATAGTCTGATATATTGAAAGGAAACAAAGTAAAAACCTGGAGCTTCCCTCCAAGATATGTATTAAAAAAGTGTCAATAATTGCTCTGCATTTGAAGGAATTTTGTTAATATGAAAACCTGATTGCATTCCCACAAAGGGAGTGTAAATAAGGGTGTTCATTCATCCACTTACCCTCCAAAACAGATTGGCAATGACAATAAACTACAACAGAAGCAGCTTTGTGAGTGGGGTGTTTGTTTCTCAGGATGCTCCCAAGGATGTCACTTTGTCCCACTTGCAGGAAGGGCAGTCTGAGGGACAGTGCCCATTGGCAGGAGTGTTTAACCAGCCCCTCAGCCTGTCTGCTCTGCTGCCCTGCTCCTCCTGGGCTCCACCAAAGGGGCACCCAGCTGGAAATGGTCTGACCCTCTCATGAGCTGTCACCACACAGCTTTTTCATCCTGTCCTCATGGAGGACATGGGAGGAGGGAGAGAAGTTCTCTTGCCTTTAATGTAGTAAAGAAAAGGCTCAAATTCAACTCCTTTGCACCTGAATGTCAAGTGGAAGGCAGGACCTTCTCCTTTAAAACGACCCTGTTGTTTGCTTTCCCCATCTCATTATCTGACCCTGGATTGCACCTCCCACAGTAAACCACTGACAAACCCACTTTATACCATCACCAGACATTTGCCTTCCTTCTGGAAAACCATGGCGACTTTTTTTCCCCTCTTTCATTGTGAATTTTCAATACACAAGTCTGTAAATAGTGCATCGGGAAAAGCATCAAAAAGTGGAAAGCAAAATCTATTTGTTTTACTCAGAGGGATGTACCTCAAAGTCTGTCCTAATGCACTTCCACAGCATGTCTGCTCTGGGGTTGAGGTATTAAGCACACATTATGCACTCAGGTTTCAACCCTGCCATCACTGAATTGCTTGATTGCAGTTGAGCTGCAGTAAAAATTCACGAGGAAACACATCCCTGGTGCCTCGGGGCAACTTCTGTTTGAATTTTCCAGGGCAGGAGGAGGTGGGAGCAAGTCCTGAGCTGTTGCAGGCTGATCCCTGTGCAGGCAGTGCCTGCTGGCTGCTCGGTGCCCATCGATGAGTTGTGCATCTTGCCACTGAGCCAGGAGCATCCTGTTTTCTTGGGGATACCCCTTAAATACCTTTTCCTTCCCTCAGCCTGTTGTATATTCATAGACCCTTATGCATAGCAAACTTTTCCCCTAAAATAGTTTACATGTTCTAAGAATTCTTTAGCATGGCTGCTCCTTGGATCTGCCTTTTCAGAGCATGCAGATTTCTTGGTTGTGGTTTTAGTCCATTTTTATCCCCTCCAGTTTGGGCCTTGGTGCACCCTGCCTTCAGAGGGTGAGTGCTGATGGTTGGCAGATGTGTCCAGGTGTGCTCATCCTGTGTGCATTGGGTGTTATCCCATCCCAGCAGGCATTTAACACAAGCACACTGATATCAGCTATTTCACTACAATGTCTAAGCTTAATTAACAACAGAAAACCCCCCAATATCTTTATAACAAAGTTACTTTAACACCACACATATAAAATCCTTTTTAATATTTGCAAAAAGCCAGTATTATAATATGTATCTATAAAACACTCACCTTGGTCTTTACCCAGGCAGCAGCTCCTTGCACTCTGCAGCTACCAGTCCCCATCACTATTTGCAAGCCTTTTCCATATTTAGTAACTAGGGGAGTTAATTCTGAGATTTTGCTCAGGGGAGTTCTAACATGAAAGGGTTGCTGTTGAATTTAACAGTGTCACCTTCCTTTTGCAAGGAAACAGCCTATTTGTACAATAGCAGAGTAAAGTGTTCCCTGCCCTCACAGGCAAGGAGCTTTCTGGACTGTGCATGTCCCAAGAACCAGGTGTAAATGAGCTAAACTAATTTAAAACCACAGCAAGCTCGAGGCTCTGAAATGGAACCTCAGTTGCTCTGTTTGAATGCCACTGGGACTTAACTGCAAAAGCCCCATCAAATATGCTTGGCAAGGGTCAAAAGACAAACTTAATGGCAATGTGGTCAAGCCTAGGGTTTCTGTGGGCAGGGAGAAGGAAATGCTAACCAATCTGTCAAAGGAAATACTGAGACAACATGTTGGAAAACATATCAGTTTAAAAATTCTTGTGTAACTCAGTCAAGGTGTTTTGTTTGTCTTTGCCCCGGGATAAAGAATTTTAAGTTTCTTTCCAGATCATTGTTCCATCAGGTGGGGTCTGATGAACCCAACAGATCAACAGGACTGGGAGTAGCCCAAAAGATAAAGGGCCACCAGCAGCCATCAATGGAGCATCAGTGGCCATCTACAAACATCTGGCCCAGGCTCTTGGAGACATCTGCTCCACAAAGGACTGATAAGAAAATCGAAGAATGAAGATCTAATTAACATTGGAGGTGAGGAGATTCAGATCCAGTGGGAAACTGAATACTGGCAGTTGCTCAGCTCTGGACCAATGAACTTTAAAACAGTGCATCTCTATGGATTTTGACTGTATAGAGTTTGGGAGAATGTCCTGCAGAAATGTGTGTCATGGAATGATTCTCTCTGCACACCTGGGTTATTTGTGCATGAGATGGTTTCTGTGGTACATCCTGGCCAGAACAACATCCTGGCCAGAGAATCAAAAAGTTTTTCACAGAAAGAGTGATAAAGTTCTGGAATGGCTGCCTGGGGAGGTGGTGGAGTCCCCATCCCTGGATGTGCTCAAAACAAGACTGGATGTGGCACTGGGTGCCAGGGTTTAGTTGAGGTGTTGGGGCTGGGTTGGACTCGGTGATCTTTAAGGTCTCTTCCAACCTGGTCATTCTGTGAATTCTGTGAATAAAATAATGCCTTGACTCTCTAACATTAAAAATGTTGTTGGAAGGTTTTTGTTTTTCCCGCAGTTTCAGTGACAAACACAGTGGCAGGACTGATTTCATTCTGTGTAGTCACTCTGGAATGTCCCAGTTCCTCTGAAAGCTTTGCTGGAGGAACACGGTGTATATATTTATTTTACCTGAAAGCAATACAGGAACATTTGCTGTAACATCTTGATATGAAAATGTTAACTGCTAGTGCTGCACTTCTCAGGGAAACAGGCAGAAAGGAAAGAATAAAGCTCGAGTAGCAGGTAAACATCCCTGCTGCTGCATCTTTCTCTGCATGTCCAGCCTTGCTATTTTGGTTCTTTGCTGAAAGGAAGTACAGGAGGACCATACCTAAGAAACATGACTGTCAGCATTCATTAAGACCAATGCTTAATCTCAGCTGACAACATCAATGTCAGCATCGTAGCTGGGAGCTGGCAGCATTTCAATAGAGGATTCTTCTGAGCTCTTACACACTGCTTCAGTGAATAATCCTACCGGGGAATATGGAGAGGAGCATTTAAAATGATTTTAGCTGGCACGTCACTGCAAGGTTGAACCACCATGTAGTGATGTGCCCACTGCCTAATTCCACTGTGAAATGTTGAAATACAGCTTTTAGCTCCACAGAAGCATGTAGGCCTCTATTTACATGCAAATTAATGCTATTCATGTGTGAACTACAGCAGGTACTGATTCTGCCAGATGGAATAATTTGGGGATGGGCCCATTCTCTTTCACTGAGGGCTGCATGTATTCTCACATGCTGTAGATAATTGTTGGAGTTTCTATGTCACCAGAAGTCCCAATTAAATAGCTATTTAAATAATTTACTTTTCCTTCCAAGTGAAACATGGTCATGCATGCAGTTTCATAGACTAAAAATAATGATGGCAGTAATCACACTTCTAATGCCACCATTAGTAATGACACCGTTAGCACTGAGGGTGAAGCAGGTGGCTCAGGGCAGGGTATCAGGAAACCTGGATGTGTCACTGTCCAGCGATTTTGGACATGCCATTTCATCCCAGATCCAGAGAATGCAACAAATTGGAAAAGACCCATCAGGACCAGCGAGTCATTGTCTCTTTCTTCCCTTTGTTTTCATCTCTAAATTATTCACAGAATGCATAATACTTTGCTCAGTTCCTGAACTGAAGTAGGCAAAAATCCCCATAAATGTTACTGTGACATTTACATGCATTTTGCTGCATTAGCCCCCACTTGACCTTCACCAACAGAGAGGGTCACTTGATTTTAATCAATGGCAGCCCCTAATTCCACAGAATTAGGATATTGAAAAGCAGTGGGTGGCTAAACTGACTGATGCAAACAGGCCTGGTTTGGCTGATGGTATTTTATTTGAAGCACTGATATGCTTAATATTAGTTCAATTATCATCAGCAGAGAAATCAAGATATCAGTCTGTGAACCTCCTCAACATGCAGTGGCCAACTTTATATGAGGCAGCAACAAACACAAGACCTGAGAGGAATCAACAATAGGATCTGCTGATCTATTTACAATTGGAAGCTACAAAGGATTTCTTAGCCAGAGATTTTCATTCTCTTGAAGTTGGAGATGCAGAGACAGATTTTGACAGTTCCACAAAGAAAAGGATTTAATTAAACTGAAGAAAATGAGATAAACTTTGCATAACAAAAGGAAGGAGGAAAATACACCCATCTCACATAAAGAGGCTGGGATGGGATGTGAGGGGCAGTCCCCACCTGCTGCTCTCCTTGCAGCCCATTCCTATGGTGTGACCTGTCCCTGAGCCTGCCCAGCCCTGACTGAGTCTGCAAAGGGCATCAGCAGAGTGGCCATGGAAAGCAGGGTGTGGAAAGGAGGAACCCAAGCAAAGACAATCATTCACAAATCCACAAATCCAGAATGACTGCAAAGATCATCATCAAACAAAGGCAAAAAATCCCAAACCCACAGCAGAAAATCTCAAAATTCAGGCTAAATATGCAGTGTGAAAAATGACTATTTTATGATTGGCTTTTCACAAATATTAAAATTAATATTATATGTGTTGTGTTAGAAAATTATGCTGTATTAATTTTTTAAAGTAGTGTGTTAAATACAGCTTAGGTTATAACATAATGTTAAAATAGAAACTATGTATGTGGGATATTTTTTTAAAGAGAGGAATGAAGTACTCACACCAGATAGCATCCACAGGACACCTAAATCTTTCAGAGAAAGAGAATTTATTGCTCCATTATCAGGAGAAATGAACTTCCTGCCTCGCTCAGTACTGAAGATGCTGTCAGGATTCAGAGGAAGAAGCTGACACTGCCCAGACAGAATCCTGTGTTTGAATGGAATTTATGCATCATACATGAGGTGTATGAATATGCAACAGGTTATTATTTTTAGGGTTAATCCTCTGTTAATGTGTGTCCTTTTTTGGGCTTGTGCTGCCCAGAAAAAGGTACCTGAACTGACTGTAACTCTTTGTTTCTATTGTCTCATATTGTCCTAATCCAAATTGTCTAAATTTTTATTACTCTAATTGTATTACAATTTTTATAACCATTTTATTATTATTAAACTTTTAAAATTTCAGAACAAGTGATTGGCATTTTTCACATGCAGCCATTAGGAAGGTCAGCAGAGCCCTTTTCTTTTCCAGCTTTTCTCATTCCAGAGCCATGTCAGGAGCATTCAGCTTCACTGCTCTCACCTGCCAGAATGCTCCCAAATGCCTTTGCATGTCAGGGGCTCTGGGGCCTCTGGATGGGTTTGCTTCACCTTTTGTGAGTGATGGTGAGCACTGCAAAGCACAGACTCACCAGGGAAACACAGCATCATCTTCCAGCCACAGAAAAACCCCCTTATGCTAATCCTTAATTCATAGTCAAAGATGTTTCTCCCTAAATATAAATGGCCTTTCTGAAAGGCCATTTAAAAATAAGATCAGTCACATATTCCTGCAGAAGGGAAAAGAGAAGCCTGAGTTGTGAGAATCACAGGTGAATGGCACACATTCTGATACTGCTGCCTGAATCTCTTTTTCCTTTACCAGAGATAAAAACAGAACAAAACTAAACAGGCAAAGTCCATTCTGGACTTCTGATTTTTTCTTTCCCACGTGCTTGATTTTAGGTGACTAATTTTGTTTCGCCTTTTAAATTTATCTCCTGCTCAAATGCGCGGGATAACAATAAATTCAGAGAGTAAACCAAGGCACTGCCCTGCAGCTGTGTCCATATCTGTGGCTGCTGTGTCTTCAGCTGGTGGCACCTGTTTGGAATGAAGGCTGGGCTTTGCTGCTTGCTAACCAGCACCCCTGACAGGGACATGGAACCAGCACCTGCCTGGACCTGAGACATGGGAAGAAGCCCTAAAAACACTGAGCAGCTTCTGTGCTGCACCTTTCCACAGCCACTGCAAACTCCTGCAGGACATCACATGAGGAGCCCACCTCGTTGTGTTCTGGTCTCTCAGAGTGACCAAGGAGGGAGCACAAGCAATGGGAATGCACAGGGAAATGCTTTCCCTGCTGTGCTCAATAGTTCAGCCTCTGTGACAAAAGATTTGAACAGGCTTGGTTTTAGCAGCCACTAATATGCTTCTCCTTAAAGAGTTTAATCACATTTTGAATCCATGTTTAATTTTATTTTCCAAAAATCTTGTAGCAATGAGTTTCACAAATTAATTTTACAGTTTGTGAGAAAGAACTCCCTCTTCTTTCTGTAAAATGAACTTACCAGTAAGATTGCTGGTTATGTTCCTGCACACTCATCTTGGAAAACAGTAAAGTAATAATTCCTGATGCTTTTCCTTTTTATTGTTTATGATGTTATCTCTTCCATCACGTGCATCCCTTTCATTTATTTTCTAAGCCAAAGACTCCAAATCTGTGATCTTCTCTCCTATTTTGAGCACTGTTGCCTTCCTCCTGTTTTAATATTCTGCCCTGAGCATTGCTTTGGACTTCTCAATACCAAATTTTATCTGCTATTTTATTAGTTCTGTGAGTTTAAGGTCCAAGCTTTTCAGTCTGCAGTTTGATTATCCTGATAATTTTTTTTATTGCCACTACACTTGAACCTCCAGGATCTCTGCTAATGTGCTGATTAGTACAATTCCCAGCTGAAAGCCTTGGAGTGTTTCCCTTCAATAGAAAAGCAGTCCATGTATTCCTACCCTTTATTTCTTATCTTTTAACCAGTTTTTAATACTTCAGAGGACCTTTCCTCTTATCCTTTGATAGCTTAGTTTCCATGAGGGTGTCCCATGAGAAACCCTGTCAGGAGTGTTGAATGGAAACCACTTGGATGAAATGTTTGTTATCAGGAATTAGAATATTCATTCAGGATCAGCAACCTGTGGAATGGGCGGTTTGATTTCTGAAGAAAAGGAATTGTGAATCATTTATAGGATGCTTCCTGACATCCTATGTCAAAATAGATGCTGCAGATGACATTAAAATATCATCATTTCAGGAACTTAGCTGATGTTTTAGTAATATCTGGTGAATAATGTAACTGGTATTTTTCTCTAAATTCTATATAATCCCATTTTCACTTCTTCTTTTTCAATTTTTTTTAAATTTTATTTTTAAACTGAAAACTAAAATGAAAACAGGGATGATCTGACATTAAATAGAACAAGCTGAACTTGCCTTCCAGCACACTTTGGTGAGGCTGAAGAGAAACAAGAGCTGATGCTCAGCACTGGAGCCCCTTGGCAGCTGCTGTCAGTCGTGGCTCAGGATGCCAGCCCTGCTGAAGGTGCAGGCAAGGCAGACTGAGAGCAGCAGCCTCTCCCCTTCGCTGTGCCTGCTGCACTCCAGGAGAGCCTGGCAGAGGCTGCAGTGCCACACACAGATTTGGGGACAGGCCACCTGCCCTGGCAGCCACCCCTCGCTGCTCCAGCCTGGCAGCAGCAGCCACAAGCAGCCCCACCTCAGCCCCACTCTGCCCAGCCTGGCACTGCTCCTTCCCAAAAGGCCCAGGGACACTCCAAACCAGAGCTGGGGCTGCCTCCTTCAGCCCCCAGGAAGGGCAGAGAAGGGACACAAAAGGGGAGAGGAGCTGGGCCCTGAGAGCCCTCCCTGGGCAGAGCCTTCCTGCTGAGCCCTGTCCTGCATCTGAGAGCCCTCCCTGGGCAGAGCCTTCCTGCTGAGCCCTGTCCTGCATCTGAGAGCCCACCCTGGGCAGAGCCTTCCTGCTGAGCCCTGTCCTGCACCCTGTCCATGCCATGAACCCCAGAGCCTCTCTGCTCTCAGTCCCAGCTCATCCTGCCCATTCTCAGCCCATCCTGCCCCTCTGCTGGCACTCCCAGTCCATCCTGCTCCATGCTGTCAGTCCCAGCCCATCCTGTCCCATTCCGGCACTCCCAGCCCATCCTGCCTGTGCTGGCATTCCCAGCCCATCCTGCCCATTGCCAGCCCATTCTGCCTGTGCTGGCACTCCCAGCCCTTCCTGCCCATGCTGGTATTCCCAGCCCATCCTGTCCCATGCTGGCACTCCCAGCCCTTCCTGCCCATGCTGGTATTCCCAGCCCATCCTGCTCCATGCTGGCACTCCCAGCTCTGCCATCCCCATCCTGCCCATTCCCAACCCATCCTCTCCATGCTGGCATTCCCATCCAATCCTCCTCATGCTGCCATTCCCAGCCCATCCTGCCCATTCCCAGCCCATCCTGCCCATGCTGTCACTGCTGTCCCTGCTCCTGCCTGGCATTCCCAGCTCTGCCATCCCCAGGGAGCAGCTGCAGAACGGGGCAGAGTCAATGGGAATTCAGGCTGCTGGCACTGAGGAGGACCCTGTCTGCTTGAAATATAACTGATCCTGGTAATTTGGAGACCTAAGCAAAGTGAGCAGAGAATCTGTATGATCCTATTTCCTTCTGGCCAGGGCATGGAAAAAATAATTTACCAAGGAAATGATCTCACAAAGACATAACGTAAGAATTAGTAATGTCTAAAATAAAAAAAACCTACCCTCTTTAAATGTTGTATTTTCTTATAATTTCATTAAAAGAATAATTTTCCATCTTGAATAAAATAAGGTAGATTTATTTTATTTTATTTTATTTTATTTTATTTTATTTTATTTTATTTTATTTTATTTTATTTTATTTTATTTTATTTTATTTTATTTTATGCTTGGGTCGCTTCCTGATGAATAATCACATGGAGATAAAATTCAGATTCAAGTGTACCAGGCATTTCAGGATATAAAATGTCATTGTTAATTCCCTAAGCCATACATTGCAAGATTACCAACATTAAGATTACATTTAGAAGGCATCTGCAAATACTAAGGACAGTAAAGGTCATGAAATAAAATTAAAATTTCCCTGTACTTCTAGTAGAATAAAGAGTTTGAACTCCTGCTGCAGGTGTCAAGCCCACTCCATTTTGCCTCTCCAGTCATGACCAATTTCATATGGGAACTTATCTTTATATCAGGCAAGCTTCCTACAAGGTTTATCTGGAGCTACACAACAATTTTAGAATAATAACTAACCAGGAAATTTTAAAAGACAACCTCCCCCCTTGGCCAACAATCTAGAAACATTTAATGAAGGAGAATTACTGCTCCTTAACAAAATGGAGAAAGATTGGAATACTTGATGAGAACATTGTTGAAATTTTTCCTTTCTGAGGTGTTCTGTCCTGGCTGGGAGCCATTTACTCCTGCACTGCAATTGAAGAGAACATTTGCCTCCTTGGTTTTCCACTCTAATATCTCATAGCACAAGCAGAGCTTTTGTTATGCATCAGCAGCTGCCAATATTTTAATGAAAGGCTCCAACAAAACCGGTTGTCCTTTTCTTTTCATTTCTTTTAGCTGGCAGCTCTTCAGAGTTTCACTCCCCAGTTCAAACCCAGTCTGCTGCAATCTCTGCCCACAGCCCTCCAGGATCTCCCAGTATTGTCCCATTACAAACTGATTGACTGCACTGTCAGAACTCCCAGTTTCATTTAGTCTGCAGGACTTCTGTCTTCAGCAAAGCAAATTCCCAATTCTACCCTTATGTCATATTAAACTGGAAGGAATATTTCACATCAGATGGGTTCCTGCTGAATCCAGATATATTTAGCAAAGTCTGTCTCTTCATCCTGTGATCTGCATTTGTTTCTCCACATGTAAGGCCTTTCTTTGCCTATTTATACAAGGTTTTAATTTTTGATATATATATATATTTAATTCTTGTCTGAGTGTGTATTTCTCCAACCCTCTTGGATGCTGTAATAGGCACAAGAAAAAATGTCAGGCACCTAAGAAAGCCTGTGCTTAAAGACATAAATCTGCAGAGTTAAATACATGGCTAAGCTCTCCCTTGAACTCTGTGACAAAAAGATCTGGGAGCTTTTTGCATTGGACTCTGCTGATGTCTCTGTTTCATACTTTTGGTAACAACAGCACTTAGCCAGCTTCCTTTCTGGTATGATATTCCAAGGACCTTTCAGTAAATCAGTTGCAATCAGGGGGGAAAAAAAGAAACCCTTGAAAGGTAATAAATGTCAATTCATTTGTACAACAAGAATAATGAAGCTGATTGCAAAACACAGGTTAGAAAAAACCAGTGGAACCACTATGAATTACATTCCTATTCATGACACAGAATTTAAAAGGACAGAATTTGCCAAGTTTTAAAAAATTCCAGAGAGCTGATATTTTTTTACCCATTTCCCCTGGCTTTGCTGATTTATCTGGCAGTGATATGTCTGTGGAGATACAACACTGCTTGGTGCTAAATAGTGTCACTTTCTTCTGATTCTGTCGAGTTTTCATGTTGACTAGCACAGGGAAATGCTAACCTCTCCTGTTCTCACTCCTCCAGCGTGATTTCTAATACTTCTGACACAATCCCTTGCATGTCCTTATTTCTCTGTAATTACATTAACACGATGATGTGCCTTCATCTGGGACTTTGTCAGGATTTCATCTTGTAAAGAAAAAAATAAAGCCCTAGATCACTGAAGTACCTTTTTTCTTATGGAGCCACCATCAAAGCCTTAACCTCAATGTTTCTAGAGATCTGTCAGCTTAGAAGAAACACCTGACACCATCAAATTATTGCCATTATCACATCTAGGGCAATCATTTCTCCCTCCCCTGCCATCCCAAGGTTGTCAGAAAACAAAAAGCAGGGTGTCTTTCAACTTTGGAAGTTGTTAGCCACAGGTGTGACTTAGATTTACCGAATTATTCCACTGCAGTGTCCCGGGAAGATTTGGCAGAGATTGATTCCAGCCACACCGAGTATGACACACATCAAACTCCTTCACAGATGCTTATTCACCCATCAGATGATAGAACTGCTGACCCCGGAATTGCTGAGAACTAAGAGGAGTAAAGAGAGAGCTGGATGTGTGTGATCTGGATGCCAGGTCATTAAGGCTATTCTGGTAAGACAAACAGAAGGGTACGATGCAGACTCTCTACCTCGGGCTGTGAACTTGTCATCTTACAAGAGAAGTGAAGCCAGCCAGCCTAACTGCCTGAGCAATAAATAGAACCTCTTTCCTAGCACGTAATAAAAGCAATGGACACCTTCTACTTCAGTTTATCTTCTTCATTCTCTCATCTAACATTGCCCTGAGCTCTTCTGGAGTGCTTGTTTAACAGTGCTCGCTGTTGTTACCCATAAGCAATTAGTGGTGGTAATGGGGCTATGTCTGATGCCACAGCTGTCATTTCATGTTTACAAACACAGCATCAAAACTTCATGAAGTTGGGGGATGGATGCAGCTTATTTTTTGCAACCTGCAACAATGCCTAAGATGGGAAAGAAAAGTACTGTAGTTGTTTCCTAAAAAATTCCCACAGCATGTCATTGAGCAAACACAGGACCTGGGCCATTTCTGTAGAGCTGAGATATTTCTCTGCTGACACAGTTTAATACTAAATATGTGTTTGATCAGATGTTCCAGTTTAGGATGGTTTCTCCCCTATGGCAGAAACCTGCCTATGTCACAGGGGACAGACAAGAGGAAACTCAGCAAAGGTTCCATTTTGAATCCATTCTTAACAAAGCATAGTTCACACTGGACTACTGAGAAGGTGTTCTGTGGGTGCACAAAAAACATATTTAGGGTTTATTAAAATAGCTGAAGGATAGGTATTGAACTGACTGGCTTCCCTCCACTCTTGATATTCACAGAATTTAGGGCAGCTGGGCCAATATGGTCTCCTGTATCTGGCAGGACATTAATTTCATTTACCTTAATGTTCAGCCTGGTCTGCAGTGAGGCATTTTGATCCCTGACAAACCTGTGGGGACCACAGATAGCTGTGTCTAAACCATTTTTCAAACCTCAGTGCTGGCAGGAGATGAACTGAAAGCAGTGGTTTGCATTGGCTCTTCTGCCATGGAAATACAGAAAGCCACCCCGGCTCTGCTCCTCCTCTGGCTGCTGCCTTTGAGTTGCCTTATCTTTGCAGTAATAACAAGTTGTCTTCCTCACCAGGCACTAAAAACTTCATTCCTGGCCACTGTGTCATGAAAATTTTTTATTTTCTCTAGGGGAAATATTTGTTAAAGGCTAATATATGATCCTTGGTCTTCTGAGGAGTGTGTTTTCCTTCCTATGAATGACTTCCCCTTGACCTAAATTAAAGCATGGCTTGTTCTCAGTGCCCTGGCACAGTCCATGCACTCAGCTCCAGCCTTGTTTCCTCAGCTCTTCAGGCTTTGAGTTGGCAGAACTTGTGTCTTCAGTTATTGCAACAAAATTATGCTTACAAACGAGAGAGATAATCAGGTCCCTTTAAAAATCAGGTTTATGGGAACTAATCTAAATGTGAAGTTAACTCATTTTTAAAGCAGCAGCTTAAACTGTCATTAAAGCAACAAAATAAAGGCCCTTGGAGAGAAGGCAACATTAAGAGGAAGGAACAGAGACATCAGGTTACAGATAAAGATGTTTCTGCCCAGCAAACAAGTAGTAGAGCTAACCACTTCATCTTCCACCTCACATAAACAAGTAGTTGATGATACAATAAACACAGCAAAAGTGAATCTGGGTACTGCAAATGGTTTTATGCCAAAGCACAACAAAAATCAGGCACTGAGGCTGGATGAGCTCCTTACAAGCAGGCAGGTTAAGACTGCAATATTGCACAAGATCATTTAAAGCCTGTAAAAACCCTTAAAATTTCTCTCCCTCTTTCACTGGCACTTTAATAAGGCAATTCCCAATATTTGGCTTGTGAAATAGTCTGGGATATAACAGTTGTAGCAGCAGCCTGTAGTGAGGCTGCTCCTTATTGGCCCTGTGTGCACATTTGAAGCCCCTTTGTACCACCGTGAAAGCTGTACCTACTCAAGGGCTTATTTGCACACAGGGAGCAGTTAAAAGTTTTGATTACTGGGAATGCAGATGGTGGGGCTGATTCTGGGAGTAGAGCAGGCTATTCTCCCAGTCCCCAGCATCTGGAGACCACTGGCACCCGTTTTTTTTTTTTCCTGAATGAAATCCTTTTCATCTGATAACAAATCTGTGGCTTGCATTGTTCGCTTCAGCAAGCCAGCACAGTGTCACATCAGCTTTGTCCCCATCTTTAAATATATTCATGCCATCTGTCTCTTGGTCTCAACTGGTGAAACAATTGCAACGTAGGTTACGTACAATCAATTCCCAGTTGTTCTGAACAGCTTGAGATGTCTCACATCTAAACTCAGTGGCTTGTGGAAGAGACTGGTAAATGACTTTTTATAGGAAGATGATTGGTTTAGGATTCCCTTTGCAGACATTTCAGATGGCAAGGAGTTCAGATTTTAGCTTGATATCTTTGCACTTTTTCTCCATATGGTTTTGGTTCTTCTTGCAAAGAAAAGTGTTTGTCTCCATATGTCTCTTATCTTGAGTTTTCAGTGTCAACTTTAATTAGAAATTGAAGATCAGTTGGTTTGATTTATATCAGTATTTGTCATTGCTGCTATTGTCTTTCAGGCAATTGTATTCAGATGTTAATGTCAGATTAAAATTATTCTTTATAGGGTCATAAATATGAAATATGCAATTAAAGCATTGCCATTTTGAAACAACAGAGTGTATGACAGACCCCTGCTCGTGGCACCTCAGCAGTGCCCTTGTGAGAGAGCACTGTGGATCTCTGTCACTCAGAGCTACCCCAGCCAAACTTAGATTGAATCTGGACTGCAGGAGTGACACGGCTCAGATTCAGACACCAGGGGAGTTAAATTTGCTCTCAGCTCTTGTGATCACGATGAAATTGTCAAAGTGAAGGATCATCCAAGTGGAGACTGTAGGTGGTCCTTGCTGGGAGCTGGGGATCAGGAGCCACTGGGTGCCCTTCCATCCTTGGGCATGCAGCCCAGGGGGAGCAGGGCAATGGTCCCTGGCAGGATCCAGCTGCTCCTCCTGGGGATGGAGCCCAGACATCCACAGGGAGAAGAGTGGAGATGTGCAGGAGCACAGGCAGGCCAGCACTTGTGACACGGGTTTGTAAGCAAAACCTCTCTCACCCAAATTCCACTTCTGAAAGTACATCATATTCCTAATTTTTTTTTTTTTTTACTTGAGAAACTTCCAGCTTCCTTATGAGGTTACTCCAGACTAACCTGTGGGTTCTGGTGACAATAGGTATGTCCTTGCCTTGATGCCTCTGCAAAGAACTGGGATTTGTCTTTTCCTTTAAATCAAAGGAGCCCCAACAAATGAATAACTTCATTTTGGCAGGTCCTTTTTTCCCACTGTGCCTGTAACCAGCATTCCTCTTTCACAGGGAACCCTCTGCAGTAGCTGAGGTGACCCCTTTGTTCTGTTCCACACAAGCACAGGGAGCGTGAGCATCACCAGCATCCCCTCATTACCTCTCCCAGAGGTGGTAATGGGCCCTCAGATAATCCATAAATAGTGCTAAGAACTCTTTGTGAAGAGCTGTACACAAAAGAAGCCTTTTACAAGGAAGCATAAACCCAGGTATTTGATTTATCCTGCAAATCACAGGAACAAATGCTGCATACTCCTCCTGCATGACACGCTGTCTTCAAGCTAGTTATTGGAGCTGGTTATTTCCATTATTTCCACATTCCCAGAGATCATTTTGCCATCAGGAATGGCTGCAGAGTGTTCAGAGCTGTCTCCAGCAGGGAGTAAATCTCTCTTCCCCACAGCCCTTGCTGCAGGTGGCAGGGCAAAGGGAGCTCAAGGCTCCTGGAGGGGAAAAGCAAAGCAAGAATTTAGCAGGACTGATGGCAGGGACAGCAGAGAGCTCCTTACAAGGTAGGGAGCAGGTAAAATACTCATTTCAGCAAACTTCCAGAATGTTCTTAGATGCAGAGGAAAGGACACAAATTTAAGCACAAGCTGCCCTACTGTCTCCTCCATCTCTGATCAGCAGTGTCTGGAGAGATGATAAACACCTCTGAGAAATAGCCAGGCTCTATCCTAAGGGAATTTTATTTCTGTGTAACATTTTGATCATTCAGTCCAGTTTTAAAGTGGAATTTCTATAGCTCCCAGCCATTCTGGGAAACCCTGTTTGTGAGACAAGATGTTTTGGAAATGGCTGTACCACCTGAGATGCTTCAGCTCTGTGCAGGGCTATGGGGACATTGATGATAAAATAATAATCATAAAAATAATATCTGAAGCACTGCTTCTGAACACTGACCTGAGTAAAAGCAGTCCCATTTTTGGAAGGCACCCAAGTGGTTTTAGCCTCCATATTTTCTTCTCTCCTAGTAGGTAAACTGAGAATAAATCAGGGTCTTTTACTGCAGTCCAAAAGAAACAACCTGTTACATTGGCCTTCCTGGGTCAGTGCTTTGATGTCTGTGCCAGTGTAAATCTGAGCTAAAATGTACTTCCTAACTACACAGGGAGAACAATAAAGAATGTGAAGGGAGCTCGGAGGATAAGCAGACTCAAACGTGAATAATGAGAGAGGCTCTCAGTGGACATTGCATGAATTGAACAGGTCTGGTTTGGATTTGCTTCCATCCCACCAGGGCAGCACTGTCCTGGGAGGAGTGGGACCCCAAAGTGCAAATTGCTGCTGGAACAAACTGCTGCAAACACAGTGACAGAGGAGGGGATCCACCTGCTCAGCCCCTTCTCTGATGGCATCTCACCTCCTTCCTGGAGCTCCCCTGAGCCATCCTGGGTGGGGAAGAGGGAGAGAAGGTGCCAAGGCATTCAGAAATTTGTCTGGTGAACCGTGAGAAGGGTCAGTGAGATTGTGGAGGCATAAAGTTTATTGAGAAGCAAATTAAAATGCAAAATATGGTGGACTCATACTGCAGTGTCTCCGGTGAGAAGCCCAGTGAGTATCAATCTAAATTAATTTTGGCCTCTTTAATCAATCATTTCTTTATGAAATACAAATAAAGCCACATCAGTATGACATGTTATTAAGGAAGAAAAGACAGTTGCCCTAAACGTCTGGTGACAATTTACATAAATGTCGTTTGAGGCAGCAAGGTTAAGACCTCTGGCACAGCATTATAATATTCTAAAGATCATCAGCAACTTCACTGTGTACAAACCAAGAAACAAAGAGGATTGGTGCCCTGGAACCAGGGGGTGCTGGAGGAGAGAGAGAGAAGGAATTTAATTTGGCATCCCTGCAAATCTTAGACAGTTTTTAAGGCATAAAAGGAATGTAAACAAGTCATCAAAATAAAATGGCCTGAAAGAAGAATATTTAGTGTATTTTTTTTAAGAACTATGATCCTCAATTCATCCAAAAAATCTGTTTTTGTAAAAGATCTGTGCAACTAAGGTCCATGGTTGGTGTATTTATTATATTATAGTATTGCTGTGACAGGACTTGTATTGCTGCAAGTCCCAAATCACCAGATGGAAGTGAGACCCTGCTATGTCACACACGTTTGCTACAGAAGAATTTCACATGGGGAATTTTATTTTCTAAAGAGTGGAGAGATGGAAGGAGACTGATTTCCTAGGGATAAAGTGAACATGACTGGTTAAACCCTGATTAGAGCTCAGGAAATGCAATTCACAGCCAGTGCCCAGCCCAGCCCAGCACCTCTCTGCCTCTCATATCCACCACGGGTTTTCTCCACAGAAAGGTCGTGGGGTCACAGCAGAGTCTCACTCCTGGCCAGTTTCCCTCATCAGGTCTCTAATGTGTGCTTTGCTTTCCTTCCCTCCAGCCTGTTTATCGTTTACTCCCATTCTCCAGTATGAAAAAATGAACAAAGACACTTTCTAAAGGCCATTTCACAGCTTTAGGGAGCTGTATTCAGGAGAGTAATGTGTGATCTAAGGCAAGCTGAGGAGCATTATTTTCCTATCACCACCCCACAGATGATGGGGAGTGACAGATTACATGCCAGTCACAGCACACCAGGCAAGGGGCCAGGCTGCCAGGAGTTCTGTCCTTTCTGGCTCCAGCCAAAGCATTGTTGAGAATGAAAGAATGATTTATAAATAGCTCACACCGAAGTCAGTCTATCACAGAAGCTGCAGATCAGCCTGGTCTTTATTCAGGCTGTTCAGGATGATGTCTGTAGGCTCTGTACGTGCAGGTGTTGCAGACAGAGCTTGCAAGGATCATGTCCCAGAGCTATTCCCTTCCTAGCTGTCACCTTTCTTTGCAAGAAAAAGAAAACCTACTGTGAGCACATTTAGCTTCACTCCCTTCATTCCCTTTTAGCTTCCCTCTCATTTGATAGATTCCACATTAATTTGTACTCTCTTAGAAAGACTTCTTTAAAAAAAAAAATCAAGTGTCTGTCCTTTCTCTGAAGAACTGACAAAGAAAAAAGAACAATATCTTATTAGCAATCATGTTACCAGATCTCCCACAGAAAGTGTAATATGAAGAGTTAGGATTCAGTGACAGAAGTGAGCAGAACCTTCTGCCAAAACTGAGCAGAGTCAGTCTGGAGCCATCACAAATGAGTCATTATTCTCTAACCTCTCCCTGCATGTTCACACACAAAAATGACATGTTTTTTCAAGACTTTCTGCTTATTCTACGAAATGAAGTCTATCCAAATCCAAGTATGAGTGTCCCCAGTCTGATGAGACAGTCACAGTGGGCCCATGACACCTTTGTGCACACTTCCTACAACTTAACCTGTGGGCAGACCCCAGAGGAGAACCCCCCCACCCCAGGATGCTGAGATGGCCCCAGCCTTGCTGTCCTGGAGCTGAGCACAGCTAACAGAGGTGTGTCCTTCTCCAGGGCAGTGACAGGGACACTGGTGTGGAGCCAGCTGCAAGAGACCTGCAGCAGCACCCCCTGCTTTGAGGGGACCCCTGAAGTGCTGAGCTGTGGTGTTTTTACATGAAAGGGCCTGAAATGGGGCTGGCTTTCTAATGCAAACCTTCACCTGGTGTATTTTTAAGTAACTTCTCTGAAATTAACTTTCTGCAATATCCATTAAACTTATTCTTGGCACTGCCAAAAGGAGGGAAGATGAATAAGGGCTATTTCTTTCAGAAGAGAACTCCTATGCTACAATAAAATTTTATTGCCAAAAGCAAAACCAGAACAGATTGGAAGAGAATCTGTGCCCGCTGAAGATTTTTTTTTAAGATTATCACTAAATATCATTTATCCTGTTTTAATCTTATGCACAGAACATCATTGCTCCTGATATATTGACCAAGAATAAAACCTGACAACTTACTCAGGAGCTGAAGGTGTAAGATGAAGCCTAATGAATTATACATATGTTTTGGGCACAGCTGAAATCAAGACAGGATGGGTCTAAATGGGCATTTACAGATACCAAAATCATATAACCTGAAATTTTCAGCTGTGTACCTTCTGTCTGTTCTGCATCTGTGAGCAATGGCTGGCCAGCATACCAATAATGGTAAAAAAGAGAATGGCACTGCAGCTCATCACATTGTTTGTGGATGGATTCCTTTGGGGTGGGAGAGGCAGATAGAGGGACAGAGAGTCAGACAGATGGGGTGCAACATTCTTGTTCTAGCATCCTCACCCATAAATCCCTGAGACAGACAGTGCCTCTTGCCAATGGAAGGGTGTGAATGAAACCCTGGCTGCCATGGAATGGAGAGGTCCCCACATCAGCTTCCTAAATTACCCTAGAAAACCTCCTTACAATCAAAGACTGCTTCTAACATGTGACACAGAGTTTACAATTGTCTGTGCCTTTTAATGCCACAGATCTGAACCTTAAATCCATCCCAAGTGGAAAATGGATCCAGCTCCTCTCCAGTGCTGCAGAATTCACATTTCAGTGTTTGTGGTGCTTTTGCACGGAGTGTGGCTCTGGTTCTGACAGTGCCTCCTGCCAGGAGCAGTGCAGGGACACAAACAGGACAATTCTGTGCTCACCCTGCCTGCCCTGGTTCCTGTTTTGTGCTGCTCGGGGTAATGCTGAGCTGGCAAACACCAGGAAGATGGTGACAAGCAGCTCTTTGTGCAACAGCTGAAAATAGCTCTGCCTTAAAAGAGAGCCTAAGTGCTATTCATTGATCATGTCTGTTATTGTCTGCATAAATAGAAGCAGCTGATTGCAAAAGTCCTCCACTTTGGGAAAATGAGGATCAGGCTTGCCAGTTTGGGGCCAGATTGCACATGGCTGATCAGCAAACTGAAGGCAGAGGATGGGAAGTGCTCTGCCCCAAGGCAGCAGGGCATTACAACAGCTTTGTGGCTGATCCTCCCCTAGGGGTTCTTCAAAGCAATTAAAACTCTGGGGAAGCTTTTATTTATTAAGAATCTGCATAGTTCATGACCTTGAACCCTGAGAAGCTGATTTCCATGAATGAGTAGACAGTTACATTGGAGTCATTGACAGAAGAAACAGAAACTGTGTTAGCAAGGATGACCAAGGCTCAGAAATATGGGCATGAACCTTAACTTCAGCAGAATTCTAAAGCTTCTGTGCTGCTGGGTGTTCATATGATGTGCACTGGGAGTGGCAGTGTCCAAGGCCAGGCTGGATGGGATTTGGAGCACCCAGGGATAGTGGGAGGTGTCCCTGCCCATGGCAGGGGTGGAATAGGATGAGCTTTAAGGTCCCTTCCCACCCAAACCATTCCACGATTCTATGATCCTATGAATGATGCAATAACCAGTTACAAACCAAGTTATTTGATTTGGTTATTTACCACTCCCATGGTCACTTTTCTCCCAATGCTCCCATGACCAGAGGAGGCACTTACAAAGTTTGGCAGTGATCCTTCATTGTGAAGACTGAAAATTTAATTAAAATCCTACTTGTTTTTTTTCTTTAACCAAGAACCTTATTATTGGTTCATCTCAGACAACGGGCCTGTGATTTTCTCTGAATCTTGACACAAGATGAATTCTAAAGGTTGTTAAGTGCCCCTAAAATCACAGCAGGCATTTCTTGCAATGAATCCAGAATAGTTTTGTTTTACTCTGCTCCTTCAGCCCTTTCAGTGGTGGGAAGTCAGAACCTGACCCAGCATTAACTGGAAGCTGCAGAGGAAGGACTTGGCTGGCAGAGGAGAAATGTAGAAAACATTGGGTCAGGCATCTCAGCACTTCCCAGAAGCCCACCAGGGACCCAGCAACAGCATTTGGAGGCAAAACATTTTCAAAATCTTCCTTCAATGTTTTAGACTCCCTTAAACCTACAGCATAAAGGAACATATTGTCAAAGATTAAAACAAATATCTTTTGTCTTAGTGTCCTCTGAGTCAAGTTATTCTTAGAGGAAGCACAAAAATGGAAAAGGAAAGAAATAAAAGCTGTACCACTTATCTCTTTAGTGTATAGAAATAGCAATGCTAGGCTAATCCAAATATTACTTAGCCAGATTCTGGTTTGATATTCCAACGGTGCCTATAGTTCTAAAACACTATTTTAATATTGAATTCCCTAAATAATTATTCACTGTAAAATATATTCAGTCCACAGAATTTTTCCTCTTATTTTCAGGGACTGAATCTGGAAGTCCTTATTAAGGTAAGATGCTGCAGAAACCCACAGGGTTTACCTGAGTTAAGAGCTCAAGTTAAGAACTGGTCCTGCATATGCACATAAATTGCTTTGGGAGCTGGAAGATTGTAATGCAACAAAAGGAGAGTCCATAATGCATGCAGGTTTCTGACAGTTTTTGCAAACATCAAGGAATATGACACCTACCCTTAATATGTTTCTGCTCTGATTATGAAGCACAAACTGCAAGGAGTCCATCTTTGCATATGCCAGAGGAATCAGTTTTTCAGCCTGAGCTGTCTGGCATTTCTTTGAGTGGATGATGAACTTGTTAAAAATGAAATAGAGAGTAATGGGTACTTATAATTTAAATGAACCACTGCATGCAAAGTAATTTCTTTAAACTATCTGCCGGGTAAATCTTGAATCACCAGCCTGACACATTTGAAAATTTAAAAATGTGAACATACATTATTTAAATACAAGTACCATTAATTAAGATTCAACAAAGTACAATCCATTGTTTAAGGGGAAAATCCCAAGATGCCTGTGCAACAAAAACTTCCAAAGTCAAGAGAAGCTCCACCTGCAGATGGAGAACAGATCACAAAAGTCCCAGTCTTCTCTGTCAGACCTCATGTTTACCTTTACCAAACTGCAAGGAAGAACTTTCAGAGTTTGTAGGATGGAGGAAAATGTCATCTGCCTCATTCTCTAGTGACCTGGTAGTGGGCAGGCTCCAGAGGGCTGGGGGGGTGAGCTGTGCCCTGCCCAGAGCTCAGGGGTGATGTCTGGGGGCTGCTGGCAGGAATGCCCAGTGCAGAGCTGGGTCAGTGCAGGGTGAGGCTGAAACACCCTGCTCTAAATGCAGCCTGACAGGTCTGCAGCTGCCAAAATTGTTTATTTGCACTACAAACAGTTCAGATTCCAAAGGAAAAGTTTTGCTTTTAAGAACAGCACATGCTTGTAGAAGATCTGGGTAAGAACACAAGGGGATGAGGCAGGTTGGCTGGAAAGGATTTGAGGTGGGGAGTTTGTGTTCAGGGAGATTTTCTGCAATGCTGTTTTGCAATCAAATTTCCACCAGCCCCAGCAGTAAAATGCAGGCATATTTCCTCCATGGCTGAGTGGAACAGCCAGAGCATTGTGATGAGCAGCTGTGCAGGTGCATCAATCTGTGCAAGATCTGCTCAGGGCTGAAGTGAGCATGGGAGAGGTGGAGATGAGTGGTTTTTTGGCTTGCAGGTATGATATCCTTCCCTCTGAAATTGTGAATCAGTGCTCTGCAGTACCTCAGGTACTCTCCTGAGCTCATGTGACACAGACAAAGGTCACTGTGGGATGCACAACAGCAGGATCAGGCTCTACATGGCTGACGTATCAAATTTATCCTGGTGTCATTGTTAATTATATCTGATATTTGCTACACCTTTCCAATACAATAAAATGCTAAAACATCAGATTGCTGATAGGTGGGTTAAACCAAAAATCTTTTTTCTAAGAAGCCTTTTTCCCATGGACATTCCTTCTTCTGAAAGGGCGAGAGGTTGAGAGCTATCATGGGTTTAGCTCAGGAGCATCACTGAGACTGAAAACAGTAATGAGGAAAAAAGAAAAATGCAGTGTGCTCAACACAGCACGTTTAGAGATTTTAAAACTCTGTATTTCCCTTGACCAGACCTAAAGCAAAACAATGTTCTGTTCTGCTAAGCCTTCATCACTGGGAAATCAGAGCAGATTTTTGAAGTGAATTAAGCAATAGGATAGGGTCACATGAGGACTGGTGCTAAATTGAACAAAATTGAGAAATCTGTTCTTTAACTGTGGTTTTGTGTTGCATTTGAACTTATTCTTCCCATGGTGATTTTGAAAGCCTCGCCTCACACTAGAAATAATTAACCTAACTCTCACAGCAATGCATTTGAAATCAATGAAGTTAAACAGGTACACAACCAGTTTAACGAGTTTCACCTATTAGTACAAATTCTGAAATTATTTGGGTTGCTTTATGTCAAGGGGTAGTATCTCATTGACTTCAATGAGCTTTGAATAAAGCTTTAAAATTTTCTGTCTCACTAGATTTTGGATTTGTTTAATGAGAACAAAACAAGATGGTTCCACTTAAATAAATGGAACTACACTTGTAGAAAATTAAGGCACAATCAGAATCGGGATTACTGAAATTATGTTTTTGGCAATCACAATATAAGTGTTCAAAATCAATTTCCTATTATGGCCTTTGTGGAATAGCATTTTCCTTCTGGGTTTTTTTTGTAAATATTTTTAATAAAACAAAAGTCTTTTACAGGCATCACTCATATGACCAAAACCAACTGGATTTACAGTTTCTTTTTACTATCACTAAAAGCACACTAAGTCAAGTTTTAGAGGCAGTGTAAGGCCATGGAACAACAACAATCTTATTTTTATAGACCTAAACTTGTAGAATAGCTTAGGCTTTATTCTATTAATACAGCCAATTGCACTTGGTAAAAGCAGAAGCTGACTTGCTCTTCCCTTCATGGTTCTAAAAACAAAAGGGATTAGGCCAATGCTTCAGGTTGCACAAACCCTCCACACTTTCAATACATTTCAGCTACAAAGCTGTGCTGTTGTATTCAACCTTCTCAGGCCCAATTACAATTCTCAGAAATGCTGCAAGTGTGACAGGTAGAGTCACCCTAACAGAGGACAATTCAAAAATATTTAGATTTTTGCCCAGTTCACTGCTTGGCTTGGTTTATACTCAATACCCATCTTTCTGTTGACTTAAGTGGCTTTTAAATAATCTCTTTGAAGACTCCACTGACTCCTACCCTATGGGAAATGCCAGATAAGTCAGGCCAGCCAAGACCCTTTGCTAAATTAATATTTAATAATATTCTCAGTATAAATAACCCACTGCAAACCCAACATTATTGGGAGAAAAGAAGACAAACTGACAAATCAGTAAATGCCAGACTGGAGGCTGGATTGCAGGTTGAGCAGTCAGAGCCCTCCATCTTGTCCCAGAAGATGAGAAATGTGTTTGGAATTGAAAGCTGCTGGAGGAGTTTTCAGCCTGGGAAATCAGGATGTGGGTGTACAGAGAGCCTGAGCAGCCTCAGCCTGGCACAGGTGCCACCTGAGCAGCAGGGCTGGGAACCCATCGGGGTGCCATCCACCCTCCCTAACATTGGCATCTCCAGAGCACAGAATGTTTTGCAGCTTTGGCTGGATGATTGGCATGAGGGAGAGGACATAAGCAAATCAGAGTGAGCTCCTCAGGTCACCAGCAGGGGAGGTGTCATCAGGGAAATTGGCACACTGCAGCTGCTGCTGGGCAGTTCAGAGCTTGCTGTCCCTTTGCAGAGGATTGTTAGGCTTGATTGTGCCTTTCCAGGTGATTTCACAATCGAGGGATGGCACTGATGAGCAGGGAAGGGATTAAATGCAGGGCAGCTGATGAGAGTGGGACCTGATGAAGATGATATTTCTACCAGTCCCTGTATTTGACACGTTTGTTCAAATAGAATTACGGGAGAGAGTTCTACTCTTTTGTAAGCTCTGTTTGATTGGTACAATTTGTGTTTAACATCTGCCTTTCATTTCCTGACTTTATAAAGTGACTCCCATGGCTCCTATTATCCAGCCCAGACACACCACTAAGCTAAAACTGGCAAGGTGGGAAGGGTGAGATTGAGGCTAACAGCAGAAAGCCCTGCCAAGCACAAACTACCTGAGCTTTAAACAAAGAAAGCAACTGACAATCTTTTATATACATGCTTGCATGTGTATTTTGCCATTAAACTTGACAAAAAGTTTGTCACAGAAAGCAAAAGGTGCATGAGCAATGTGCCATTGCTGTATTGTGAAGTGTGTGCTTGGGGGCAGTTGCTGGAGGACAGGAGGGGATTGTCGCTGTTGAGAAATGGTTGGCTTTGTTCACAGCTGTGTAATTTCCAAGCTGATTGATAGTCTACACACAGACAGAGCAAATATGTGTTGTCCTGAAACCCTGAACTTTCTTTTTGTTTCCTTTTATAATATTTTTTCCAGTGTAGAAACACCAGAGTGCAAATGTAATTTCCCACTGCTAAAGTAGAGCCCCCATAATGTCCTTGTGTCCATCATTTTTACTTGGGAAATGTTTTCTTTAATGGAATGAATAAAACTGAAACCTCAAACATTTCCCCAAGTGGCAAAGGGGGATATTTTGGATTTAACTTTTATTCATTATATTACTGTGTTACACTTTAACCCTAAGAATCAAATGAAATTAAGACACCAATCATCTACTCCACTGAAGAAGTTCTATAAATGGGCTATGGACTCAAATAGTTCTTGATTCCCTGTAAAAGGGACACAAGTACTGGTCTTTTTAGGATGAGCCCCATCATTCTCAGGATTTGTTGTAGTCCTCTGAATGCTTCAGCTTGTGCTAGTGAGAGGTGTGAGATGGTGACTGAAACCAGTGTCAGAGGGACAGAATGTGGAAATGTAAAATTTAGAAAATGACATGATGATAAAGTACAGCAAAAAGAGCAATGAAGGCCTGGAGACCATTTTCCCCTGCCCAAGATATTCATGTCTCTAACAACAGCTCCTGATATCAGTAAAATCACAGGCATTGGCCTCAGAGATAAAGCTGAGAGCCAGTGACTGCAGTGATCTATTGGCCAGATGCCACTCCTGCTCCTGCACATCTGTGCTCATCACTGTGCTCCTCTAGAGTGACTAAATCCAGAATCCTATTTTTAATTAAACATTTATTAATAGAAAGTTGTGGATGTTACTGATATACAATAAAAGCAGGGATGGTCCACTGTACATCATTTCCCACACAGCTGGTTCATTGTGTATTGTTTTGATGATCTATAAAATGTTCTTTGCCTGTTTTGTTCTGAGGTTATTTATAATACAGAATAAATCATTGCTATACCATAATTGTTTATGTCCACTATGTTGGTGACATAATCTTCCAGAAATTCTTAAGCAGGCACAGCAAACATGTAGCTAGTAAAGTTTTAAACTTATAGAAATATAGATTCATGGAATGGTTTGGGTTGGAAAGGACCTCAAAGCCCATCCAGTTCCACCCCTGCCATGGCAGGGACACCTTCCACTGTCCCAGGCTGCTCCCAGCCCCAGTGTCCAGCCTGGCCTTGGGCACTGCCAGGGATCCAGGGGCAGCCCCTGCTGCTCTGGGCACCCTGTGCCTCCCCCACCCTCACAGGGGAAGAATTTCTTCCTAATATCCAATCCAAACCTACTCTCTCTGTGTTTAAAGCCATGCATGGTGCACATACCTAGTGGGGAAAATGCTGATTTACTTGAGACTTGATGCCAGTCAGTCTGGGATTTTCTAATAAACAGTAAACTACATATACCCAAAGACAAAGATTCTAAAAATATTGTCTACTTTCCATCTCCCTTCATTAGTCAGAATTCTGATCTTGAAAAAGAAAAAAAGAAATTCTGTTTCTTTGTGCTTAATAGCATTGTCTCTTTCTTTTTAGAAAAAGGTGTTTGTGAAAAAATAACTCATGTATAAGGCACTGTACTTTGTTATTCCAGAAGGATTTCCAGTAAGAATGTATGGTTTGTCTTTGCTTTTACATTTTCTTTTTCTAGGAAGGCCTGGGTTGCTATCACTGTACTTACAAAGCCCATTGTTTTAATACTCAGCTGTGTGACCATTCTGGTTCATTTTGTTTCAGTGTGCCTTTTGATCAAGGAAAATCAAGGAAAGAATTTGGCCATCCACCACCAGGTTAACAAATTAATATGCACAAAGCAACCAAGATGACAGCAGGCACTCACCCTCAGCTGCAATTATCCCTACTGTGGTATAATATTGTTGGAATTCTGCTCCTAATTGCCAACGTAGGGATGGAGCAGGTCAGGCTCTCCTTGGAGGATAAATTGGTGCCATGGAATGTGGGGAGCAGTCCTGGAGCAGCTGATGGAGCAGTCCTGTGTGCTGCAGGGTGCTGGCACTGGCAGGGCTGCTCCCTCCTCCAGCCTTGTCCTGGCACTGCCACCAACCAAGGGCTGGGCTCTGCCTCCAGGGCTGGCCCAGCCTGAAATGATGCCTCAGGTTTGAGCTTTTATATTTTTCAGATTCTGTGCAGCCTTAGTGTGTAGTTCTGAGCTTCATATTAGAGATAGGAAGCTCTCTTCACAGAGTAGGGAGACAAAACAATTCCTGCTGCAGCTGGGCACCAAGGACAAATGATCCAAATCTCAGCCCAAGAGCACAAACACCGTGGGCTGGAGAGAGAAAAACAAGGATGGGAGTACATGGGCTAAAGCTGGAATTGGACAATGAACAGCAAGATGCAAATGGAGTAGAACTTATAAAAGTGTGAGACAAATCATCCATTTTCTGACCATTTTGGTTCATCTTGGGTGCAGCCCTGGCTGGGCTCTTGTGCTGCCCAGGGTGGATCCATTGAGGCCTTTTATTAAATCCCTGCTTTATTCTGTAACTCTGTCCAGCCTCTGTTCTAGGGCAGCCTCCACAAGGCATCAGAGACATGAAGAAGACAAATTCCTGGGCCGTTCACCAGCACTTCCTCCATAAAAAACTCTCAAGCCCAAGCAGTGAAATGCTTTGTCACAAGCTCCACATCATTTGTATGCTATCAAAGTAAGGTGTGGAGAACTGACTCCTTCCTGCCTTGGGAGACTTCTGCTAAAAATAATGTAAGTTTTCTGTCCCCAGAGCTGAGAGATGGCCAGGTCACAGGACTGAATAATCCTTACTCTGATTGAAAAAACACCTTTTTCACAGAAAACTCTGGCACAAAGTCTCTCTATGAAGCCATACATTTCCATCTTGGCCTTAGTGTGTAAAGGATAAAGGTGTGCAATCTGCCTCAGTGCCACTCCCCAGGGCTAATGCAGATGAAGGGAGAGCTTGGAGAGGTTTGTGGGAATGAGGGACAATGTCAAATTGAAAGAGGCAGTTCAGATGGGACAAAACACAAAGGAATGAATGAAAGACATAAAGGTTGATGGGTGATGTGCATGAGGATAATATTTATAGTATATTCCTCTTAAAAGGACTTCATAGTGCTCTGTGCCTCCTAAAAAGTCTCAAGAGGTTTTTGGCAACACCCAGTTGTGACATAGTTTGGAAAATAATTCGAGAAAAAAAGCCATTTTGCTGCCTTCCTTATGTAGTTAAATTATTCATATTGGCTGTGTAACTAATGAAATGAGAAATGAGAGACAGCGTTGGTTCTAGCACAATTCCAATGCTGATTGATTGGTCAGTCTTAAGAAGGGATTGATTCATTTTATCCCAGAGTGATACTCACCACCGTTTCATTCCCCTGAAAATGGAGGTGTGAAGGTCTAAATATCACCTATGAGAAGGAAAGCAATTAGCATCTCCAACACAGAACTCTATTAATCTCATGGCTACAATATCCAAGCCCCAAACAATTTACTAAGATGATGTATCTCTATTTAAATCTAAAAAAAGAATAACTCTTTATCAATCTGGCAACTTTTAAGGGTGTGGTTAATAAGAAATACACATATTTATGGAGAGCACTTTGCTTTTATATAGCAAAATGCCCAAGGATAATATTGCCTCCTGATAATCACATCCCATGCTGGGTTTTATTGCTTATAATTCTCACTTTCTTATTAGAAAAAACATCTTCCATTAAGTTTTTAAATTATCAACCAGCATAGACAGTAACTGAACCTTATCTCCTTTCTTCAAAGTAATTATTAGGAGAGTTCAATTGCTGGTTTAGAAATCAATTATTTAGAAAACTCTCTCATTTTAGTGCCTCTCTTAAAGGACTGGGGTTTATGGTGTGCTTGCATTTTGCTTGCACAGCAAAGCAAACTCCCCAAATCCATCTGTCAAATTTGTGTGCTGTGCAAATACATTTGTGGAAGTAAACAGGAATGTGTCTGAAAAATGATTATTATATCCAAAACCTAATAGTTGAAAATATACATAGAATTTTTAAAACGCTTTCTTGCTGTGGCAAGGTTTAGGTCCTTGCCCTAAGTCTGGTTTATGTTGTATGATTTTGTCATGAGGGAAATTAATCCAAACCCATATCCCCAATCACAGTGTTGCAATGCAGGACTGTGACTGTGACATCTCAGGATCTGGTCCCAAACTTGGCTTTCTCTGAGTGATGGCATTGTGCTGTTTTCCTATAGTGCAGAATCCTGCAGGAAGTAGAAGTGAAAATGTTTTCACCTTTTGTTGCTTCTTCTATTTTAAGGAACCCTTTACTTTTTAATAATGATCTGGAAATATTTTTTCTGAACTTGATATAACTGACATGTTCATAAATACTTCTGACCTGATGTAAGAGAGAAAAAATCATAGCAAGGGTAGTTTAGCACTGCAACAGGAGTCAAATAAAGGAGTCTCCAAAAGGTGGAAGTTCTCAAGTCAGGCCTGGTCTGGTTCCCTCCCAGCCAGACCCTTCCTGTGGTTCTGTGAAATGTTGATGAGGCTACAAATTCACTCCAGAAAGGAACTCCCAGCTCTCAGGGCCGTGGGATTTGGGCTGCTGACTCTGCCATCAGCATTTCTCAGAAAAAAAGGATACAAACCAAATAAGTAATAACTTATCTACCCCTAAAGCAGAAGAAGCTGACAAAGAATAAATAAATGAATAGCAAAAGCTCCAGGGTTACACTCCCGAGAGATGTACTGTTTGAACTGCACTCACTTATCTGGGAGATGAAAACTGAGAGAACTTGATAAAAATGTAGAGTTTTAGTATGTTTAGGGTTTTTTCCTATGTAAAAGAACCTGTTCAATGCCTCAGGCAAATCCCAGCTGGTATTTTGCACAACCCCTGCAGAAAACAGGTTTCATGGCAAGGCTGGCTGGCTCAATCTGTCCTTGCCAAGGAGTCATTTCTGAGGCATCTGGGTGAGCACTGCAGTACAAACATTTCCACTCCAGCTGCAGGGGCAGCAGCCTGTGTTAGACAGATGGGAACAACACTCAGGGCTGCTCCCTGCTTTGGAAACTTGCTGGGAGAGGTAGTGGTTCTGCCAAAGCAGAAACTGGAGAGCAGCTCATTATGCAGGCTGCAATATCAAAATAGTGAACTGAAATCAAAGGTGGGGTTTCAGTCATGCCCTGGTTGTACCACATCAGCTGCTGCTGGCACAAGGTGCTGCTGCTGCTCTTCACCTGGAGGCACAAGGAGGCAGAGAATGAGATCTTCAGCTGGTGGTGTGTTCCAAGAACCCATATCCAAATGCCTGAAACAATACCCAACTCAGTATCCAACCTGTTAGATCAGAAGACTCAAATAATCAAGGTGGGGTGTGTTGTTTTTTGGGTTTTTTTTTTTTAGCTTATTCATCAGGCTGTTAATTACTCTAAACCAATGATGCCAGCTCTGACTGCTGATGGTGATGGTGGTGCCCAGATTTATGTGCTGCAGATTAACTCAGCCAGTCCAGATCAGGGTGCAACATTAATTGAAGCAGAACTTCATGAGGAAAATCTGCTCTGCTTACGTTTAGTACTTACTTGTGGCAAATGTTCTCAACAACCTATTTTTATCACAGGGCAAGTGAACAGGGAACAACTTAAAAAACACCAGAGCTGTGACAAGAATGGCATTTTCATTTTTCTAAAGAATTTGTAATTTCAAAACCGGTTTCATGCCCATCAGGAAGCAAATCCTATCACTTCAAAATTCTCCATGAAAGAAGATTCCAACCGTAACAAACCAAAATACTGTCTCAAGCCAGCTCCTGACAGATTTTATTTTGACAAAAATCAAAATGCTTGATTTGGTTGCAACTGCACTTTAGTGTAGAATACAGAATAGAAAGGAAGGCCTCATTTGAAAGGAAAAATAAAAATATTGTTAGAAAATATAACAGCTGAGCAAATAAAAAAATGCTTCATCTTCTTATGCCTCTATTTTTCCCAAAATAAAAATTCAACAAAATTAACAATCTGTCCGACCATTAAGGTATGAGAAAAGTGCACTTCCCAATAAAAATTAAGAAATATATTTTCAATAAACACAGAAAACCTCAGGTGTTTTTGGATCCATCAGTTCCTGATATGCCATCCCTGAGACAGCAGAGCCAAAATACCCTTTTTGGACACAGGCTGCAGCTGCAGGTACTGTGCAGCCACAGGTGGCTGCTCTCTCTTCCAACATTGCCATGGATAAGATTCCAAGAGGTGAAACAGATGATCAGAGCCAGCCTTGACAACAGCCCAGAGACTCACAAGTTTACCAAGCACTTGCTACTGTGAAAGTCTTCTGAGTAACACCCTGACATGAACACCCTTAGGAAAAGCTGTGATTTTGTTATTAAATGTGTAATTACCTGAATTCAGCTTCTGCTTGAATAACCTCCCGAGCATTGCTTTTTAGTGGAGCTGTTGGACCGTTACACAAAATAACCACCAGGCTTCTCCTTTGTCCTTCTGTCCCTTGCAGTGGGATCCCTGTGCTCTGAATGCAAGGAAAGGTGTTTGAGAAGGAGCACGTTGCCATTTAGCAGGTCAGGCTTTAACACAGTCTCCAATGTAAATTGGGAAATGCTCCAATGAGCTGCACGAGTTTACACAAGTAATCTGCTCATAGCCTGGCATTCCTAATCAGTGCCCAGGACCACAAAGGGGAAACTCTGAAAGGTTAATAACAGTCATTTATTTGTACAAGGATGCAGCAGAGCTGTATCCATATTTCACAGGCTGCTGCAGGCAGATATAAGTCAAGGAAAATATTACAGCTAAAGAAAATACACTCCTGCACAGAAAAAAAAAAAAAAAAAAAAAAAGCTGGAATTCTGCAGAAATTTCTGGAGTGTACTCTCAAGGAACATAGCATTCATCAAGCTACTTATTATTCTTTACACTTAACAACCACACACTGGAACTGTTTTTGTCTTATTTAAGAAGTGTAATTTTTCATTGACCTTAGATTTGTGAAAATTGGGTGGAATTAGGAATAGTATGTCAAACTAGAACACCTGTTTAGTGACATAAACATATTTAAATATCAACCTTTCCCTCTGATTGGTTTTTGTAGGAGCAAATACTGATTATAAACAGAAATTTCAAACCATGACCTTCCATGGCAGGAGCTGACACATCATGCCATTAAGTTCTGATATTGAATTATCTCATTAACTAAAAAGGGCAGTTTTCTTGCTGTTGTTTTTTTTTTTTAATTTTAATTTTGTCAAGCACCATGACTTGCAGTGTTGTAAAGAAACCTTGAAAGCAAAGTTTATGGTCTTTCATCATGCTTGCACAAGGCACCATGGTCAACACATCTCTTACAAACTAATGAAAATCTGCTTTTTTCTTTTAGAGATTATTTCAATGAGCAGTGGTTTTTTGTGGCACAGTTCTCTCCACTGCATTGGAAGAGACAGAGTTCAGAATACAGGTGAGATTGTCGGTCTAAATAGCACCTGATAAAAGGAAATCTATTTTTGGTTGAACATTTATTACAACAAACATAAGGACCAACACCAAATGTTCAAATTCTTGTATTTGCTAATGAAGACTTTGTTGGTGTTAAAGTTCAAACTTGGAGCAAATGTAGATGCAAAGAAATGATGTATTTTGGGGTGTTTTTTTTGAACCATAATCTTGTCAGAACAGATTATCAAATGATCAAAGCAGTAACAGAATGAATTGGGGTTTAAAGGTTTATGAAAAAGCAGTTATATTGTAGGATGACACTTTTTAATAGACTAAAGGCATTAAACAGACCTTGTATTAGGCTTTGAAATTAATGGGTCACTGTATAACATTCCAGTCTTCATAGATTGATAAGATTAATGCTTGCTTATATAGCAAATTCAATGGCACATTTAATTTCATATGAATGTTTAAAGTTAAATTGCTTTTGGATTAAGTCTAAACTCATTATTAATTTTAACATCTGAAAGAACTTCCATTTTTCTTTCATTTTATTTAATCAAGTGCATCATCATTAAGTAAAGGCTATGAACTTAGATAGTGGAGAAATAAGGAAGTTTATTAATTTCGTTTTTGAAAGATCTATTTGTTAAAGTTTAATTCAGTGGCCACTTTAGGTTCCATAAGAACTTAGGAAAAATAGTGACTGCAGCCTATTCACTTTTCCTGTAATAACTTAGAGGGAGAGGGTGCTTTCAGGCAAGATATTGGCAGCACATGAATTCCTCTGAGAATTTCAAAGGTAAATTTTGAATTCACATCTCTTTGGCACTTTGAAAGACTGATTCCCCTTCACTGTACCCACACCTGGCTCCCAATGCCCATGGATTGATTGATTGATTGATTTCAGTGAATACCCCTCCATTTACATCAGGTGAGAGACCCTGGCTCTGCATTTCCCACTGATGTTCCAGCTGAGAAGGGATTTTTCCTTAATTCTGCAATAAGAGTTCAACAGTCTGAGTTCCAAGTGAAGCCCAGAGCAGATTTCCCAAGGGAGAGGACACAGGGAGTGACTCCAAGAGCAGCACTCAGGGTTTGTAGGGTTTGTGCTGCTGCTCTGGGCACTCCCTCCAGTCCCACACACAGACACACACACCTGCACCATCACACACTGGGCACTAATTACAAGTTCCAGAACAAATATCTCTTTATATATTACAAATTCCAGAACAAATATCTCTTTCAAAACACTCCCAGATCCTCTTATTATGTAAAACTTCATGCATTTGATGAGGAGCAAGGCTGAGGGACCACAAAAGCCCGCTCTGGGATTTACCTGGGACTATCAGAGTTTAAGAGTGTTAGCTAATGAATTATTCAAAATGAATTAATAGCTTGGGAGAGTCCTTCACCTGTCTGACACAACTTCATTTTCCCTAGATAAGGTTTCTCAGCAGTCAGACACTGGCAAACAACTTTGTTTTCCCTTTCTAATATGTGTGAAAATGTGCACTGTAGACAAGGAAAAGAAAAATTTCCTTGCATAATAATAATAATTTAACCTAGCTGCAAGGTAATTTGAAGACAGACCTTTGAGAGCTTTGCAGTGGAGGCAAAATCACCAGCTGATACCTGACCGTGTCCAAAGCTAAAGAGACAAACCAAAGCCAGGGCAGGAGCCAGGCTGCTGTGTCCAGCTGAGCACTCTGTTCTCCAGGCAGCATTGCTCATTCTCTCAGAAAGCAACCACAGCTTTCCATAAAGTATGAGATAACATTTTAAGGCACTTTTTCTTGTCCATTGTATTCAAAATGCATTTTTTAATTAGAGGAGAGATTATACTTGCATCCTATTTGTCAGTTCTTTCCCACTGAATGTCTTACTCAGGAGCTAAAGAACAATTTGCCTTTTGTAGTACTGCTGTCTCCTATTTATTTATGGGTTTATTTAATTAAGAAGAGGAACCTACTTTTCTTTATAATTGACTTTGCATGGTGTGTCTACTGCCAGTATCTCATTGTTTGCAAATGGTGAGAACCTGTGTGCACAGACACACACCCCCCCATGAAGAACTGTCCCTCCATGGCTTAGTTTGTGATTTACTGTAAATTGTTAAGCACTTCTAAATCAAAACACTTTATTATAATGCTATTTACAACGTTTGAAATAGTGCTAATCACACAGTAACAGGATAAATTCAAATGAGGTCTCTGTTCTCTTGCTGGATGTTCCTTTATTTAAGAAAACAGAAAACAATTCCCAGAGCCTGTGGTAACCTGTCACCAAAACAGGACATTTCCAACTTGATAATGACTTTGACTCCATGCTGAGTCAGGGACAAAGAAAATTAAGATTCCTCCCCCCTTCACCTCAAATGTCATCCGTGTGGAACATCAGGATGGAGGTGGGTGAGTTTTATGGAGGCTGCTCCTCCTGAGAAGCCCCAGGAGTTATTGCTGTGCTTTCTCTCCCGTCTCTCATGACGGGCACACGAGCTGACCCTCTGTCAGGATGGGGAATTTGTGCTGCCTCTGCTTTACAGCAAATTACTGCTGCCCTGAAGCAAAGAAGAAGCATGGCAGGAACATGTCTCTGAGGCACATCTCCTTTGAGGTTATTCCGGGGGGGGGAATGCAGCTTATGCATCCTTTTTTTAATTTTTTTTTTCTTTTGATCAACAACTATCTTTGAAAATAAATCTGCTCAAGAGTCCCAGGAGGTTTGTTACAGCCCCTCAATCACTCAGAGCTCTAGGGGGACCCTAATGCAGCACTGCCAATCCTCTCACTCTCCTCCTTCCTCTGGGGTTAAAGCAGACAAGAGGGGAAAAAAGTATTGGCCATGGGCTGGAATAATGAAAATAGTAATGGAACATGGCATCAGCGGTGACATGGAGGCTGAAAGAGCAGAAATGTTGTGGAGATCAAAGCAGTTGGGAGCAGTCCTTTGTACTATTAATATCTCCCATATTTTGAAAGTGCAGAAGAAATGTAAAAGCAAGCTGTGTGCTGCTGTCCCTCAGGCCTGCTCCATTAGAGGCACTTGATGAGCCCTGCGAGCTCCTGGGGAAGGACAGCACAGCACTGCAGCACAGAGCACAACATGCACTGCCTGAAAAGCTGACATGACAGATACAAGGCCAGGCAAGTGTTCAATTTGGGCTATCATGGGAAGAAAGGAGAACAAGAGGAGAATCTTCAGTGACGGCTGGCTGAGCTGTGGCTGGGAGCAGAGCCCTGAGCCAGGACAGGGCCCTGCCCTGTGCCCTTGGAGGGGAGACAGCCCTCACAGGAGCAGCCTGGGCTAACACACACCTCCCCCAGGATTCTTGTCATGCTTCTGCTTCCTTTCCTCCTTATTCTTGATGAATAACTCTTAAAGGCATTTGTCTTTCATTTCTAGGCAGACCAGAAAGAAACTGCATCGTTCTTGCTTTGCTGCCCTTCACTGGGACCCTGAAGGGTGACACGAGGCAGGACCAGGCTTCACCTGCTTGTTACTGAGCAATTTTTGTCTTTTCTTCCACAAGGCTGGGCTGTAGATCTTTCTGAACCATGCAGAAAGTAGTTTCCCTCCCAAGCAACTCACAAAAACAGATGAAGAGAGAACATGGATGCCAAGAAATGGCAGAAAGGTGTGTCCTTTGGTTTGTTTTACCCTGACACTCCTCATTTCCCTGACTCTCTGTCCATGCTCCCTGTATTTCCTTCTCTGGAGCCACAAGTGTCTCTGCCATAACTCATCAGGGCTGCAGGAGAAGGGCTTTGGTCATGGATTATCCATGGGTAACACCACAGCACAAATCATCATTTTAGAAGCAGGATTACTGAGCAAAACATTTGCCAAAGAAGACAGTGGATATTGTAACAGCAATTCACTGCCTGCTTGACATAGATTGAATATAAATGTATCCTGAGATTATAAGTGAAAGAATTGGTTTAATATATTTCCAACAAAATAAGCTTCTCTTGAAAATATCAGTGAAATGGAGCTTTGCTTATTTTTGCTTCTTATTAAACATTTCCCATTGAAACTTCTTCTAAAAAACCTTGAACTGGTTTTATCAAAATTGTATATTTATTTCAGCATTAAAATTTAATTTAAAATATTCTGTATTTTTATTCACATTATTTCATGATCTGGCAGTAGTAAAAAAATGTGAAGCTTTATCCCACATAAGGAGATAGAAAACAGCTCCGTCTCTATTGTACTGATAAAAAAATCAGCAGTCTCTGATGATGCTTTTGTTCTCAGCAAATTCTCCCATACACTGACATTTCTTTAACCAAACTCTGACATCGAAATAATAAGAAATAAAAAGACAATTTTAAATCTAAACTTTTGAGTTTGAAATGCACATTACTTTGTGAAGCAGCTATTTAGAATTTTCCTTTTGTAGGAAAGATATTTGTTCCATTTCTGAACAAAATTGAACTTCAAGATGTCCACATTTCCCAAATAGAAATTCTATATTCTGTTCAGCTCTGTTTAAAAATTCAGCATGTTACGTGGTGCTCTCATTGCTCAGAATAGTGCTATTTAGGATTGTGCTATTTGTGGAATATTTGACAATTATTAACAAAATATCATTTCAGCCTAGCTTATAACTTCAGTTCAAATTCCACTTGATAGTGTTTATGTGCAGGCTGAAGTGCTTTTCATGTGTTACAATGACATCTTCAGATGTCTTGCACTATCTCACAGTTTTCAAATGAGGCAGCTCAAACAGGACTCTTTTTAGTGGCAATTTCATGAAAATCATCTAAAGAAAAAGATTATTTAGAAGTAAATGGAAGGGGGGGAGAGCACGAAAAGTAAATGAGGCAATGCATTTCCAGCTAGGTTAAATGTCAGATTAAAATTCAAAGAAGCAATAACAGTAGGCAACTGTTGTCAGATGGGAAGACTGAGGAGTGATGGGTCTGATCCTGCAGGTGCTGCAGAAGCTGCTGCATTGGGGCATTTCAGAGGCTGAATGGGGCAGATTCTCTGTGTAAAATGATGATTTGTGCTGTGGTGTTACCCATGGATAATCCATGACCAAACCACTTCTCCTGCAGCCCTGATGAGTTATGGCAGAGACACTTGTGGCTCCAGAGGGGGAAACACAGGAATCATGGAGAGAGACAGGGTAAAACAAACCAAAGGACACACCTTTCTGCCAGTTCTAGGCATCCGTGTTCTCTCTTCATCCGTTTTTGTGAATTGCTTGTAAGAAAACTACTTTCTGCATGGTTCAGAAAGATCTACAGCCCAACCCTGTGGAGGTAAATCTTTAAAAGTCCTCTAAGATGTCAAATGGAAGATGACAATTTGTATCAGCTGAGGATCTGACTGCTGTTGTATTTCTTACATCAGAATGACAGGATCACAGACTTGCTTGGGGTGGAAGGGGCCTTAAAGCTCCTTTAGTTCCACCCCCTTTCACTATATAACAGATATTTTATATGCAATATAAAACATACTTCTACAAACACATCAAATATTTCACATTACTTATATGACCTTCCCTTAGAGCTGAAAGATGGCCCTATCCTAACACCATCAAAAACCTATATTTTTTTTTAGATTGAGTAGTGTAGCTGTGAAAATCCACTGTGCAAATGAAATGCAGGCTGTGTATTTGTCTGGAGCTATGCATGTACCTATGCTTGCCCAGGCATGCTCAGAGGCACTCCCTGCTGCACAAAGGGCTTGCTGGAGCTAAGAAATGCTTTCTACTTGCCTTTTTCCTTTCCCAGGCAGAGATTTTGGTAGTGCAGGATCATCCCCTGAGTACCAGCATGTAAAAACATCATATAACAAATTGCCAGATTGGTGATGGAGCTGCACAGACCTCGGTGTTCCTTCCTCCCCGTGGTGCTTTGGCTTTTAGGAACAAACATGCACATTTCCCTGGTGGTCTCTAGCAAAATACACAAAGAAATTTTTTTTTTCCCTTTCCCTTCCCCATCCTTTGTGAATTATGGAGTAGTAAGCACATTTTTAAATACAGCTCTGCAGAGAGTGAGATACAGTTCCACTCTGTGCAAAACGAATTGAAGCTCATTTATGAAAGTACATCTAAAAATGCCAAGGGAGTAGACTTATCAAAGAGATGACATCAAGCTGTCACTCATTCTTTGTACATGCACCTGTGATTGAGAAAAGTGTTTTCTTTAATATAACTTGATATTTGAAGAGAACATGACAAAATGAAGTCCCATCCCTTCATCATTTACATTATGCCTTAGGGGTACAAGGCTGATCTAAGGCATTTTGATTTATGCCTATTAGTGAAGCTGTACCTACAGATGATCAAAAGGCTCATTCTGAGTCCTATAAAATAGTCAATATCACAATTAGGGAAACATATTAGGTATAATTAAATTACAGCTGTAAATGACACAGAACTGAGATATTTTATGATAAATACCATTTGATACACCAGCCTTTTTAAAGAATTCATCCCATCCATCCTCCTAAAGGACATGAAAAATGATGCACATGAAAAAGAGCCTTAGAACTAACCCAGCAACTGCTTGTGCTTTCCCATCTGGCACTGGACAAGCTTTACCACGAAGGGGCAAGAATAAGAAAAGCACCTTTTGTCTTAATTTCAACCATAATTATCCTTTGCAAGCCAAGATGAGGTGGAGGTGAGCAGAGAGGGAACACAGGGCAATCCATGCCACAGGAATCCAGCAGAGCTCAGTGTACATTTACAAGAGTCAGGGGGTATTTGTATGCAAAAAAAAAAGCTTAGGATGGCCCAGAGGCAAGCAAAGAAAACATATAGCAAGAAGTTCATTCCTCATATTCAACATGCCAATGACATTGCAATTAGAAACACCCATCTGACCACATGCAAGGGGCTCAGGGACACTCAGGTGTGCCCAAGGTTGGCCAGGAGCACAGCAAACCCAGCTGCAAAACCCTGAGTGTGTCTGTCTGCTAGGATTAGGTTACCTGTGGAACACACATATCATTTCAGCTTCTTTCAGGAGCTAAGATGTGGAAATTATTTCCACATGGAGAAAATCCTACTTAACCAGTGACACCAGGGCATGAGAGCAAACATGAGAGCTGCAATTATGTTTGACCTGTGCTCTGCCTAGTCTGCTGTACTCCCTGGGTGCTGCAGCATCACATCCTTGGGCTAGGTGTGAAAAGCTCCCAGTGAAATAAAAACCTAAAATTGTGCTAAACCCCATTACTGAAGGTGTTCTTGCTGCCCTCACCCTTGATGGGCAGATCACTGTAAATACACATGGGATAATCCTTGCTCCTCAGGTCCTTCCCAAAGCCCATGGAATGTGACTGGAGGCAGGCTGCAATGCTCTGAGCCAGCTGCCTGCCATGCTGAGAGGTATCATTTCCAATCCTGTTCTCTTTCAGCAGTCAGAATCCTTCTGTCAGCTCTCATGGCATTTTTAGGCTGCAGCTTTCCCAGGCATAAAAATCATCTTTTTGTTCCTGTAGGAGAACACAATGCTGGAAAGCAGCTGAGCACCTGATTTCCTCAGGGCTGCCCATACACAGCAGCTGGGTGGGTCAGACCAGTCACAGGGAGCACCTGAGTGACTGGAAATCAATTCATACACAGATAGGAGTGTGAAAAAATCATCCAAGGGAAGCCAGAGCCAGCTCAGAGTGCCTTGGTGGAAAAGGAAGTCTGCAATGGGGCCAGGCCATTCAGAACCCCTGAAACAAGCTCCCTCCCTCAGGCTGAGTTGAGCAAAGGGTGAACATTTAATCGTGATTGTTTTGACTTCAGTGAAAGTGCTCATCTGTTCAGCATTAGACATCTGCTTAATTTCCTGACTGGATTGAGTGCTACAGAGCTAAACATCCAGGAGTGACAAATGCAGGTTCAGGTGTGGGATTATCCCACTCTGAGACAGATGTTCCTAAGCCACTGCATGCATCAAAGGCAGCAGCACTGAGAGAGGGCTGAATTTAGCTTTGTTCCTCTGTTTATCCATCCTGCAGCATTATGTGTTTTCCTTGCCTTCATTTTTGTATTCCACTGTCTCACTTCAGTACAAACTGTATGAGACAGAGGCTCCTGGGGGAGCAGCTGGAGATTTGAAATTCACATCACTGTTCCCCTTAAGCCTGTCAGATGATCAGATAGCCGAGGAAGTGCTAATAGCTTATGCTCTGGTGAAATATGTTTTTCTGTACATGATTACCTTTGTATTTTGTTCCCCTTATCCCTGATTGTCAGCATTTTAATTAAAAGTAGAGGTGTGAGAACATGGGAAAACCTGTCTGCAGAACAAGGCTGACTTTGATTTAAGTTAGTGTACTAAGTTTGTAAATGTGGAACCCAATTTTCTGCTGCTGTCATCTGTCTGGAGAGAGCCCATGGAGCTGGATGCCAGACAATTCACTCTGCTTCCTGAGGCCCCTGGATCTCTCCAGCAGGGCAGAGGGGGTGTACATAGCAAGGAACCCTTGATGGAATTTAACAAAGGTGCTTTGAGCTGCTCCTGCTGCTCTGACTGAAAGTTTCTGTCCCTATTACAACACTGGAAGACCATTTGATGTCAAATCAGCTCCTCAGCATCTCCACAGCCAGAGCTCCAGAGCTCAAAGGCTCTGCCTCATCTTTAAATGAATAAATAAATAAATCCAGCTTTATGGCTGGATTTAGGAGATTCATACCCACAGGTCTTGTCTTTAAGGGAATACTGACCTTGCAGACAACACAATAGGCAATGAGCCTAATTTCTCAGCTGCTCTAGTTCAGACCTCCCTGTTTTGGTGCAGATTAATCCAGAGGTTGGTAGGGAGCACACTGGTGTGGGTTCAGTCACCCCTGCCAGCTGCAGAGGGAAATCAAGGGCAGGAGCAGGCAGGAGCCTCTCCAATGAGCACACCCTGGGTCTCAGGGAGAGCCTGGCTGATGTGGGCACACCCTTCCCTCCCTGGCAGGAAAGGATTGGGAAAGGGAGAACAGGGCAAAAAATGTCACCTCTTCATCTGCCACCACAGGGTTTGCTGGTGTGCTGCCAGCTTCATGGCATCTTACATAAAACCCCCAGTATGGGGGGTTAGTGCAAATTTAGTGCCCAATTTAGTGCCAGCAGCCCTGGCTCTGGCAGGCTGGGCTGTTCAGAGCTGTCTGAGCACAGGCATGATCCAGAATTAGATCTCCTCCATATGCCCTGGGAAACCCAAGTGGTAGGAGCCACAGTTCTCTGCTGGATTCAGCTTTGTGTAACTCACCCACTTCTGGAGATGGAAATTTTCCTCCTGAGTTGCAGTAAGGTTTTTTTTAAAGTAGCCAATCTCTAGTGGGGACTATAAAATAGAAATTGTGAAAGAGAAATCTTTATGGTTTTCCTTGTTGTAGAGTACTTGGGATTGTTAATTTATTTTTATCTGGATTTTTATGATAAAAAGATATCTTTTTGATGTTAAAACAAAAAAAAAAATTAGCACTTCATCACAAGAAGCACATGTACTATTTTATCATAAATCAGTGTGAATATTACATTTTGGTGGGATTTTTTAAGTGGAAACATGCTGTGAGCCAATGTGCCAGGGCACATATCTGATTGTTGAGGTGACACAATCATTTGACAGAAAAAATTGCAAGATGAAAGGGAGTAAAACAATATGATAAAGACAAAAGATGATGCAGCAAAAATAGCACGAGGAGAGAAGTGAGCATGAAATAATAGCATTAGGACACAAGAAAATACAATGTGATGGAAAAGAATTAGCCTGATCTGGTTCCTGACTCTGCTGCATAGGAAGAACTGTTATGAAGATATATTGCAGAGACAAAAAGCAATGTTGGATTACTCAGAATAGGACACATAAATGGACAAAGCAGAAAAATGCTGCCATGCACTGCAAAGAAGACAAAATGCTTTGATATTTATATTTTAATGATCTCATTCTGATTCTGTGGAGCTCACATCAATAGCAGTGTTCATATGCACTCTTGTTGATTGAAATATAAAAAAAATAAAAATAAATTTAATATAAAGAACCTTAAGGTCTGAGGGACAGAGGGAGGCAGGAGAAATTCCCCGTGAGTGCTGAAGCCCTGCTCCAGGGCTGAGGGGTGCAGCATTGGTGCCTGGCTGGGATTTGGGGTCATCAGGAGGGGCCACAGCTGAGCCCCAAGGACAAGATGAGCTTTGTCCCACAGCCAGCTGCCCCTGCTGGGGCCCTGACCACACACAGGATCACAGAATCACAGAAATTCTAGGTTGGAAGAGACCTTTAAGATCATCGAGTCCAACCCATGTTCTAACACTTCAACTAGATCATGGCTCCAAGTGCCACATCCAGTCTTTTTTTAAACTCTACGAGGGATGGTGACTCCACGACCTCCCTGGGTAGATGATTCCAGTATTTGACCACTCTTTCTGTAAAATACTTCCTCCTTATTTCTGCTGGGCTCACACATTGCCATGCTTAAAGCTGAGGGGAAATCACTGAAGTTTGGGCCAATCTCTGTTTCAGATTGTCTCTGTGAGTTTTTAGGGTGCTGTGTTTGTTCCCATGGCAGGAAAGTAGGTTGCTGATATTCTTGGTTCATCTTTTGCTCACGGAGGTAAAATTAGAGGCCTTGAGATTCCTGCTGGTAGAACAAGCTCTCAATTTCTCACTGCTGAAATTCAATCTGATTTCTATCTTTTTCACTAAAAAGCTGTCAACAGAAAATAAGCAATTCCCATCAAAGAGCTATATTATTTTCTGAGGTATATACATTTGGCTGGTGGATGAAGAAAGCCTCAAAGTAATTTAAATGGGGTTTTTTGTTTATTTTCATTTGCATTTCCTAGCAAACTAAGCAAAAATATTAATGCAGGACATAACTGTAACTCATTCAAAAGAAAAGAATCAAATCACTAATAACTTCTTTTCTTACTGTGGCCCTGGGTCTAATTTTCTCCTCCTCTTGCTGGTGTACCTGTGCCATCCTGGTTATCCTTTATCTGCTTGCTGGAAGCAGGAAGGCAGCAGATATTTACAATGAGGAACATATAATTAAAATCAAAGCCAGAAGCCCTCTTTACAGTAGGCAGTAATATGAGAGCTATCAGGTGCCAGTGGGACTGTCTGGATATGCCAACAATATAACCCCACTTTTCATATGAGGGATAACAGCTTTCAAATGCAGACACGATATAAATTAGATTTCAGGTGCATTTTTGCCTTTGCAAGTCACATTTTGAAACCTGATTTATGTTTTATTTGTAAAGAAATGTTGAAAAATATGTGATATTTTCAACTTTTTAAAATCACAGAAGAATGGTGGATTTTCCAGAGCAGTTTCTGCATTACTCAGTTTATTAAGGGAATTTTAAAATTGGACGATTTTTGGTTTGGAGTTAAATCCACACTGTGAAGTCCCCTTCAGCTTTCTCAGAGCTTTGAGAGTAACACCTGAGATGCAGACTTCTCCCTCTCTTTTGACAGATGTTGAAGCAAAAATATTGCTCAGATTAGAGTTCTGTGGCCATTCAAGATTTTCTATTTGTTACACACGTTTATTTACAGCTTCTTTTTACCTTGGCAGCTGAGCCTTTACTCCAGCTGCCCTTCTGACAGATTTTCCATAGGGTTGAGAACCTCCTTGCAGGGACAGAGAGCTCAGAGAGAGCCCAGTCAGTCCCTAAACCCCAAAGGAACCAGGAAACCCAGCCCTGATCTTTAAGAATTGCTTTTTTATTGTTTTCTCACAATCCCTGCTCTTGCTCATTTCTTGCCCCTCTTGGATTCTTCTTAAGAACTTCAGTCACATTTCCTCCTTCATTCCACAGCTTTCACTGATCAGAATTACCAAGATATCCTAATTAACTTCAATTCCATTGGTTTTGTTTGCAATATAAAAGATGAATGAAAGAGAATGGTAGTGTTCCAGCTAAATATAAAAGTCCATCTGCAGAAGAGATCATGAAATCCTTAAGAAAACCTGCAACAAGAATTCCAATATGACAAAACATTCCCCTGTGCAAACCCGGGATCCCACCATCTACAAAAAAAAAAAAAACAAAACAAAACAAAAAACCCTAAGAGCAAGTGAACAAATAAATGAAATTGATAAAAAATAGAAAATAGAGAGGAAAAATGAAAAATAGAGAGGAAATGAAACGTGATACTTGATGAGAGGCAGGCAAAAAACAAGCACAAACTTGAGGCTTGTTCTCCATGTCTTCCTTAATGGGAGTTGCTGAGATCCTTTGGAGCAGAATATGGTCTGAGGGGAGCAAGGAAGAGAACAGAGAGCAAATCAAGATCCCATATTGAACTCAGTTCCTTTTCCCATGGGCTACACTGGATTCTTGCAGTGCAAGGGGAATATTTGCTGTGCAGCATTTAATGGCACTTAAAATGATGCTTTCTCCCATGGTGTGTTGGGAAGTGCCCACTGTGTAATGGAAAACCTGTAGGAGAAGGAGATTTATCCACAGCTGCTAATGGCTTTCTTTTGCTCTCCCTGAGATTCTTTATTCATCCAAATATATTGCTTTCTACCTGAAAAATATTTATCAGAATGGAAAGACACACTAGGAAGCTTCTTCCCAGGCGGGATTAAATGACCACAAATTTCACAACTTGCAGGAAAAAATGTAAAACTCTGTCATTTGTCCTAGATTTTTTTTTAATAAGTAAATCGACAAGAAAAGAAGAGCTGAGAAAGGAAATAGAAATCCTTGACATTTATCACATATATGTTTAAGGCATTTCCTGATCTAACAGGTTATAACCACAGAGACAAATAAGCTGAAGTACTACATACAGAAAAGTTTAAGTGATATTTCAGTGAATTCTGCTGTTTTTCAAGAGAACAAGTCCTGTGTTAAGATTCAGGGCAAGAATGAGTGAGATCTGAGATGAGGTTTGTGCTCTGTCCCAGAGTGCCTGTGTGGCTTCAAGCAGGTGCCTTTGAAGCAGATTTCAAAGCTGCTTACACACCTAAAGAAACAAATCGAGGTGTGAGTCCTCCAGGTAGGAGATGGACATTTTCATGCATTTGAAAATCCCACCTGGCACCCCAGCCGCCATTTGACTCTGTGAGTCTTCAGTGGTCTGTAAAAAACTCAGTCCTTAATCCCTTTTCACCTCAGTGGTAAAACAGGAGCAGCAGCATTTTCTTTCCTGTCCAGTCTATTTAATTTGCAGCCTAAATCACCTGAAATCAGCTTAAAGCAGGGCTTCTCTCAGTATCTGCAGCCATGTGCTCCAACCTTCCCCATAAACAGCTGAGAATAATCCCCTGCATACTCAGTCACAGCATTCCAACATCCCAGAGCTGCAACACCAAACTGGGGGTCTGGGGAGAAGACACTGAGTGATGTAGGAGGAGCAGCTCCAGCTGTGCTCTCATGCTAAAAAAGAGCTTTGGGTCCTGATGCCACCAGAAAGTTTAAGGGTGGACAGCGATGAGGGTGTGTAAAGGTGGGAATGGTGGGTGAGCAGAAAAATCACTCATTTTTTAAAGCTTCAGAGGAAAATCTTCTCAGTTTTGCACTGAAATCAAAGCTTACTGTGGAAAACCTTGCAGAAAATCCTGGCACAAGTGCAAACAGGCAATAACTGTTAACACATGACTGTCTTTTTACCTGACCCTTGCTGGGGATGGGCTGGGAGAAGGGAGGGAGGGCAGAGCAGGATGTGGTGATGGTGTTCACAGGGGTCTCAGGTTGAGGGAAGAGACGAGGATCTGACTCCATGTTTCAGAAGGCTGATTTATTATTTTATTATATATATTACATTAAAACTATACTAAAAGAATAGAAGAAAGGATTTCATCAGAAGGCTAGATAAGAATAGAAAAAGAAGGAATGATAACAAAGGCTTGTGTCTGGGACAGAGAGGTCTCATGTTGGTTGTTTCTAATTAATGGCCAATCACAGCCAGCTGACTGTGATTGGCCATTAATTAGAAACAACCAACATGAGACCAATCACAGATCTACTTGTTGCATTCTACATCAGCAGATAATCATTATTTACATTTTGTTCCTGAGGCCTCTCAGCTTCTCAGGAGGAAAAATCCTAAGGAAAGGTATTGCTGGCTGGGGGTCTCTGTACAAATCACAAACAGGACAGGAATGCTGTGGAATGTGCCTTGAGCTGTTTGATTTTCCAGCATCAGTCTGATTCCATGGTTATGACAATGGGAAGATGCCAGCAGCTCACATCCCAAGCAGCAGACAAAGAACTTAATGTTACATCTTACTTTATAAGTTTTTTGACCAATCACACAAAGCAAAAGCACACTGACAGTAGTTCTATCCAACCACTATAAGCACAGGTACCTTTGGTTAAAAAATGCTTGCTTATTTCAAATACAATACCTGCTTGTAAACCTTAAAACACAACACACAGAGCTCCATTATTAAGCTTAGAACTTCCTAATATCTCACTAGATAAACTTTTCTGCAGCTCAGGGAGTTATTCTAGACAAGCGTTAATACACAGACCATTGTTCTGTTTGTCCTTGCTTTTCTGCTTTTTAAATAATTTTTCTGCTGACCTATCTCATGGCTGCTGCTTAGCTCCAATCACAGTCTCTGAGGCTGCCTTTTGCAGCTTTCCCAAAACCCTCTGATTTTGTGGATTCCCACAAAAGGATTTTTCAGAAAATGGCTACAGGCTGTGACCCTGGGATGGGCTGGGCTGGCTGGTGGCACTGCAGGCAGGGCAGGAAAAGCCTCCCTGGCACCAGGACAGCCCTGCACAGGAATTCACACCCCAGGGACCAACAGGATCCTGAGGGTGTCTGAGCTGGGGGGAAACCTGAGCCCAGGAGAGGGAAAACTCAGAGAGCCTGGAAAATGATAGGCTTGAAAATGCATGGAAAAGGCTACAGAAAACGAGATGCTGTGGTAAACAAGCTTAAAATATGAACAAAAACTCAGAAAAGAAAGGGAAAGGAGGCTCTAAACTTACAAAGCATTAGCAGTTGGGAACACTGAACAGCTGTACTTATCAATATCCTCAGTTCTGGGTATCTGAAAAGCAAGATTTTCCTTTGCCCAGGACACAAAGCACCACACTGATTGTTTTCTGTAATATTTTTGTGCTCGATTGCTGCAGCTGATCTCAACCCTTTCTAGTCTTAGTGATCAGAATCCAATCTCCCAGCTGGATGTCCCACATGCTGGGACTGCCATCTTCCCATTACATTGTCCAGACAGCCAAAGCTCCACAGCAAATTCCTTTACATTTTGAGTATAGGGAGCTGAATACTTAAACCCTCCAGAGAAGGGCTGAAAAAGCTTTTTTTTTTTTTTTTATGGTCCCCTCGTGGGTTTGATGAATATTCCAACAAGCCAGTGCTTCTATTCTCACAGAAACAAGGTGAGGCTGAGGCACAGCAATATTCCTTCAGAATTTACAGCCTAAGAGCCAGAGCACAGACAGACCTGGGGAATTTGTCTGCATGATAGGGGTGAATATTCCTGAGCCCTGAACTGGTATAAGGAGAGACAGTTCTGGTCTCAAAGCCACTGAGTTGTGTTATTCTGGGACTTCCAAATCAAGACAGGCTCGTGGATGGGATCAGGGCACCCCAGGCTCTGAGCTGTCTTTTCCTGACTACACTGACAGATCTTCATCAGCCTCTCAAGGTCAGCAAGAACCTGTGGCAGGAATTCCTCCTGGAAATCAAGATTTTTGTTTCCCCCTCAGGGAGCTGCAAAAATACAAACAGATATAAAAGATACTTTCATTTCATGCAAGTATTTTACATTTTCTTCTTTACTCCTCAATTCTTTCTGATATACCACTGCAAGTTACAATTAATGAGAAATTTGTGCCATCATTTCACAGAGTTTCAGCTGCTTGAATTTCTGCACTAAATTCCATTGCCCCAGTCACTGTCATGTCTCTTGTCATCCTACTTTCAGCTGCTTGAAAACAAAGAAACAAACAAAAGCATCCTTTTTTTTCAGATTAAAAAAAAAGAAAGGGTGTTTGTGGAACTGAAATAAAAACTGGATCTGGTTGGTTATTTTGATTATTTTAGAAAGAGCAGAGTTGGCCACAGTTAAACAGCAAACAAGGCAGAACTCTGCAGGACAGAAGCCAAATGAAGAAACAGTGGTGTGTTAAATGAAGAGGTGCCACTCAAAGCATGTTATGCAAACTATTTAAAGTAGTCAATAGAATTTCTCAGAAAACTTTAGAAAGAATTGATTGGACATATTAAGAAATGAAATTGATTAAATTTATTTTGATTCATTTACTCAATCCTCTTACTTCTTTACTAATTGATGATTATTTTCCAGACTGTCAGGAAATATATGTAGCCTGAAGAAGGGAAAAAATAATAAAAGCCTCAGCTGCAGTGTTATTAAATAGGCCACAGATGAAACAGACCTCACTTTAACAGTCCAGAGCACAGATTTACACTCAGTGTTGCAAAGTGAAAAAAAATTCCAATCAAGTTGGATTTCAGAAAACAGAACAGTTCCAAACCTTATTAGGGTCTGGGGTTTAAAAGCTTTTTCAGCAGCACCCACCATCAGAGGCTGCTAGCAGCTTAAAAGGACTGAAAATTGCAATTTTCTTTCCTGAAACTAATGCTGGAAGTTTTCATCTTTCCTGACTTACACAGAATTCATTGGAGACACACAGAAACCTCTGTGAAGTTCCCATATCAGATTTCAGCTGGGGTCTGTGATCAGTGCATTATTAGTGCAATATTAGCAATAATCCACTGATGTAGAAAGAATACTGGACCACAGATGGACAATGAACTGTGATATATTTTAGGAATCATTACTTTTATCACCAGTGCTCATATTTGGGGATTCCAGTTCCAAAATAGGAATAATGATGGGAATTTGAGCCAGGACAGAGAAAACATTGTGACTAAGAAATGGACATTTTTGGGAAGCAAGGCACAGCTTGGTTTTAATCAGGCTGTCTCATATGCCCCTGTGTTAAGAAAAACAAGATACTACATTAGGAAACTTTAAAAAGAGTGCACAAATGCTGGAAAACCCACAGTCAGTGTGTAGGAATGAGTAAGAAAATGTCCTGCTCTGAGGACACACCACCAGTGATCTCACAGGGATTTGCTCCAGGTCTAACACCATTCAGTGCATTTACTGACACATTGGTACAAAATAAGATAAAGAACACTGCATATTGTGGGTGCTAGAAGTACCTTGGACAGCAGGCTCAGAATTCACCATGGTTTTGACCTTACTAAATTGGAGAGACAGCCTGGAGTCAGTAAGATGAAATTCAGAAAGGACAAGTACAAAGTATTCCACTAAGGAAGGCAAAATAAACTTGTAATTACAAAACTGGGGATTAAGGGCTGAGGCTGGAACATGCCACAAACTGTTTCTGGCTGACCAAAGTAACACCCTGGGTTAAAAAAGGAAGGCAAATCTAAATGAGAGATGTAATTAAGAGACACTCCTTCAGAACACCAGTGAGATAATTATTGCACTTTGTGGGCTGGAGGAATCCTCCTCTAGAAGAGCTGGATTCACACCAGGAGACATGGGCCAAGTAAAGAGACTCCTGAGGATAATAACAAAACTTGCTAGGATCATAGAAGATATTGCTTATTTAAAATGGTTCAAATAGTTGGATTTGTCTGAACCAGAAAAGATGGAGGGGGACATGACAAACATCTCCAGAAGTCAGGTTATTCTAAAGGAGATGGTGGTCAGTTGCTCTCTAGCTAAACTGAACTTTAGACAAGGAGAAATAGGATTAATTTTCATTACAGCAAATCCAAGTTGGACATTGGGAGAGCTGTGGCAACTGTTAAAGAGCAGGTAAGCATTACCAGAAAGTCCTCTTAATGCAAATATTTTTAAAAAAAACCCTAAGGAGTATTGTTTAGCAAAGTTCTAGATTTAGAAGATTTCTATTAGGCTGGAGACAGAATGAGACCAATTAAAAGACTTTTGTTTCTGAACCCCCACAGCTCTTTCACAGGTGAGAATTCAGTTATATTTAAAGAGACTAGAAGCAATCCCACTGATGCTGACAGGATCAACATCACTCTATTATTTTGCTACAGGTCTGGCCCTTTTCCCTAACCTATACACCATTTTAATAGCTTTTAAAAAAGAACCAGAAACCCAAAACAACAAGTTCCTTTCCTGTACTTTATAATTACAAATCCTTGGCATTAGCACTAATGAAAAACTGGTGTAAGTGAAAGAAAACTGAAATACCCTCCATCTCTAAACAAACACTGCAGATACCCATTCAAAATTCACAAATCTCCCAATCTTGTCTTAAAACAGAAATGTGTGAACAGCTCAGAAATAGTGCTGCTGATCACAAATGCATCATCCAGTTCTCTCCCAGCAGAACAGAAGACATTTCTTAATCAAGACAATTGAAAAGGCTGCAACTTGTGAATAAAATCTTAGAAAAGGTTGGCACGTGTCTGTCTTCCCTCTTCTTGACCTCCTTGCAGCTGTATCTGCTGCCTCATTAATTCCTCTGCTTCTGTTGTACTCAGTGATAAATTCAGTCAAGAAGGTCAATAAGGTCAATATCTTTGTGTCACAAAGACACAAGCCAGATTTCCATCTCCATTGTAGCTGATGACAATATTTCCAATGACTTCAAAAAGTTTCTCTGACAATCTTCTACCTCTGTGGGGCCAGGCCTAAAATTTGCATTTTTGACCATGCATTGATCTAAACGTATTGCATTGTTTGCCTGGGTAAAGTAAAATCCCCTTTCTAGCAACACTTCTGTCAAGAGTATCCTGTGCAATTTATTTTAGATTATTTAGAGAGCTTGTGAGTATCCCAAAGGATAAAACATAAATATGTTCTCTTCTGGGGCTGAGGTGCTCCTCACTGACCTGTCACAGTGATTCTTTTCTTTCCTTCTTGTCAAACACTGACTGAAAAGGTTTTCCATCAGTTTATGTTGTATAAGGGAAGGAGATGAAGAGGATGATTCTGAAAATGTTTCTGTATTTGTCCAGCATGACAGATTTGCTCTTTGCAGATTGCATATTGTTGATAAATACAAGCAAAGGAATAAAATGTTGTGATGCTAATTGTTTGTGAAGCCTATCATAAACAGTACAGCTGAGCAAAAGATGGATGTTACCAATCATGCTTCCCAATATTGGAAAAGACATTTAATGCAAGCTGTATGAAGAGAAGCCAAAATAAATTCACTACAAAGTGGAGTCATTAATTTCCAGTGATCTCAATCCAGGATGCTCTCAGATAGATCTACTGAAGCACCCACTGTTTCAAAAGGAAAATAAACCACACTCTCTCTGAATGTGACAGCCATTAATATGAACTTGCAGTGTTACTACTTGAGGAAAAAAAACTCTTGTTTCATAATCTCTGTGACCTTTCCCTACCAACATTAGTATTCTTGATAAAGTCTAAATACTGTGATATTTCCTCACTGCTATGATAGACAGTTTCCCAGCTGAGCATCCAGAGGTGAGTAGGCTGGTGCATGTTTTATGCATGAGATTATACCTAGAAAAATTAACAACTCCATGGGATATCTGAAAGAGAGAATAAAGACTAAATGTTGCATTGTCTTGGCTTTCTTTCCTCCTTTGCAGAAGCTCAGAACATGGTGTTAAGATTGAATTATTTCCTGCAGACCCATGAAATATGAAACCATGAATATTTGAAAAACCTAACCGAAATAAAAAAACACAAAAAAACCCCCACAACAACAACAGCAACAAACCAACAGCAAGAAAAAACCAACTATCACCATTGTGGCAACTGAGGTGTTAGGGCAAGCAAGAGGATGGGTGTGGTGATGTTGTACATCCTTTGTGACACTTCAGAAAAAAATACCTAATTGGAGTGGATCTGGACAAAAAAGCCTCAAAACAATAACAACAAAAAAAAATCCCAAAAAAACTGAAAACCCCCAACCCCCAAAAACAACAACAACAAAAACTAAACAAACAAACAAAACCCCAAACAAAGAAACAAAAAAAAAAAAAAAAAAAAACCAAAAAAACCCCAAAAATGGAAAAAAAAAAAAAAAGTAGGCCACCTAAGAGTTGGTGTACCTCTGAGCTGCCCCAGACGAATGTTCTCACATCTTTGATATCCCTCAGCCAAGCCCCAGCAGCAGCAGGCTGAGGGTGTCCAGGGCTGGAGAGGCTCTCAAAGGTGGTGTTTGTTGGAGTTCTGGCTGCTCAGGGAGGTTCTCAGCTGTGCCTGGCTGCAGAGCAGGGCTGGGTCAGCCCTCAGCAGACAGAAAACACCCCATGGATTGTGGTGTGTTATTGTCAGGGAGGGAAAGTTCAGGTGCTCACATGAGAAGAGCTGTAGAACCCGTGGTAGCTGTCTTTATAGATTTAAACAGATCCCAGCCCAAACACTGAGCTGAAGCAGCACAGAGAAAGTTCACCAACAGGGCACAGGGAAAACACAGGAATAAAAAGGAAAATATGCCAAAACTCTTAAGTGAAAAGCAAATTCACCAGCAGAATGCAAAAGAAGACCTATTGATACTGCAGAGGGAAAATATGATAATGGAAAATGCCCTGTGTAAGAGGTCATAGGCAATAATTGTAGCAAGAGAAAACAGTGTGTCAAAGGTTGTAGATGAAAAAAACCAAAGTACAAAGGCATCATATCAAGGAAGCAGGCAGTGACTCAGGGGGTGAGGTTTTGCATGTCCAACATAAAGGCAGCACAAAAATAAATAAATGGTTTATAAAGCTCAGGCTGGCATAAGATTCAAGGGCAGGCACAGAAACAGCCAGAAAACTGAATGCCAATGAGGAAGGAGAGCATCAGAGACTCTGCTGGCCTGTAAAGTCTCACTTACCCTTAAATAAGGAAAAAACCCAAACAAATAAGCAGGGCAATACTGCTCTGACCTGCACCAAATTAAAATTCGACTGCTGCACAGACATAATGCACAGGATAATGTAAATTGTAATCAGAATACAAAAGTGTAGCACCTAGACCAAGGTGTGGAGCGTAAAAATGAGACACAGCTATGTGCTGAAAAAAGTGAACTGAGGAACCTAAAGAAATTATTAATGAAGTACAAGAAAGCCCAAAATACAAATAACTCAGAGCAAGCAATTCTCTATGGTATTCCTATGGCAAAGCTGCTAAAAATTACCAAGCTGTATTTGAAAGACTGGGACACTTTCCAAGGATGTTACACCTGGAAATAAATAAAACAATTCAGTCTGTACAACATCTGTCTTGCAGAACAGGCTCTGCATTAAAGCAAACAAACAAAATAGTGGGAGCAATAAAGAAAATGAGGGGAAAAAACCCTAACCACACCATCTATCCTTGCTAAACAAATAATGAGGCAGTCACAGAGGGCTCTGGGCAAGCTGGGAATTCACAAAGGTCTGAGGAACATAAACCAAGTGCTAAGAGGAGATAATTACCAAATACACCTGCAGAACCCTGCTTGGTTTAACAAAGCCCATTGTATTCTGAAGGTAGGTGCTGTCTGGATCAGGAGCACAGTGACCTCTCCACACACCAGCAGAGACAGTTTTCCTGTGGTGGGCAACAAAACACTTTCCAAATTATGGAAGAAAGACTTGAGGATGGAGCAGACAACCCTACACAGGCAACAGGTCCTTAATGCAACCTCCTTGTGTCTCTGTAAGAATAACTCAAGAATAAGGAGATAAATAGGATTGAAAGAAAATAACAAGAAATCTCAATATAATTTCTAGTTTTGCAAGGGTTGTTACTGGATTCCTAAAAAAACCCAAAAAACAATTCAGAACATCCCTCTGGCTGTCCTGGACTGCCAAGGCCTCTGCCCAGGGGGCTCAGAGACCCTGGCACAGAGCCCAAGGTGCCTGTGGGTTTCATTATGAACTGTGGAGCAAATTACCAATCTTATATGAAGAATTAAAAGCCACAACAGTTTAAGCAGAATGATAGTGAATTTAACACAGGGTGGAAAAGTAGATTTTGAGGTTTTTAGAATGAGGGTTCAGGGGGCAAGATGGAGGGATATGGGTGCGTCCTGCCCTTCTTCTTCTTGGCCTCCATCTTCTGCTGTGATGGTGGCACTCACAGATTGGTTTAGAGTAGAAGCTCACTGTCTAACACAGGTGATGGGTATTGGAAAGTAATTGTAAACATTGCACATGTAGTTTTTAGCATAAAAAGATAACACTGCCCTGGGGACAGGCAGAGTGCCTGGAACTGTCCTGCTGGATGGACCTTGGCTGGACAAGAGAAAGAATTTTATAGATAAGAAACAATAAACAACCTTGAGACTGAGAAATGAAGAGCTCTGGCTCCTTCATGTGCCAGGCTGGGAAAAGAGACTTTCTGACACATCTGGGGTCACTGTGAGCAGCTAAAGCCCCCAGACCTGTCCTTGTCCCGCTCTGTCCCCTCCCTGCTCAGGCACTCTGGGACTCTCTGTGGCAGTGCCACCCCTGTCCCTGCCTGTCCTGCTGGCACTCACTGGTAACAGCACCAGGAGAATGCTTTTGTGACCACACATAAGAACTCCCAAAATCTCCAGTTTAATCTGCTGAAATCTCATGAATTTAGGTTTGGAAATATGCATTTCCAGGAAGGATTCCATTTCTGTTTGGCTGCCTGCTTATCCTGAGCAGAACAGCACTGAGAGATCAACAAACAGACAAATCTCTGGAAGCATTGTCCAGGTCAATTGGACACCAGGCTCAAGACAGGGCTTGGAAAGAATCCAGGAATCCACTACAGACAGAGATTTAGGTGTGCTGTGATCCATCATCCTGCTCCACCTGCCACCAGACAGCATCAGAATCAGTGGGATTATCTGGACCATATCAATTGCTTCAAACAAACTGGCAGAAAAATCAAAATAGTCCTGCTTTCACATAGCCAAGTACATGGCTGCTCTCAGGAACACAGGGATCTAGAACAAAATGTTGTATTCAGAAGGCCAGACATGTTGGACCAAGATAAATAACAGTGTGTGAGGGCTGGCTGATGGATGTGGTACTTATGGAAAAATGCAAAGAAAAGACTGAAAGAAACAAAATACTTTTGTAGCCCAAGGACCCAGACCTTAACAGGAACATTTTTTTTTCATTAGAACTAACCACCTGCAAAACATCTCATTATTATAGAAAAATCAGAATTTTTAAAAGTAGATGAAGTGGCAGACATGACTGTAATGATAGCCACTGGCAAAACAATGCAGCATTCCAGTAGTTTGATGGAAGAACTGGGTTTCCTTGCAGTGACTTCCTGCAATCTTCTCACAAATGAAAATTGAGATTCATCACATTATCACCACTTCCATAATCACCCCATCAAAAGCAAAGCTGGACCAGTATTACAATTTTATATCTGCTAATAGGGAGGTGTGCTAAAAACCTAATCCCAGGCAGAATCAATCACCCTGAAGGGGCAGGACAGACCCAGAGAAGGCCAGTGAATATTCTGATGTTGAGATGCACGTGAATGATAACTCATGTGGAGTCCCTAGAGCTGCTGAGAGCTGGAGGGTTACACACCAAAAGGAGGAAGAGACAGCAAATTCTACACAAGGAACTCTAGACAACTAAAAACACAGACTGGGGACCAGGTTTGGATCAAACTGCTCCTGATTTACACAGTGCTGTGCTGGGGTGACACCAGCTTCCCCCAAAGCAGAGAGATTGATTCAGGGTGACACAAACAGGGCTGATCCTCCCAGGGAAAACAGGGAGGCACCTGAGCTCCAGAGGTGTTTTCTGCTTGTGCAGCACACCCATCCCCACGGCCCCAAGGCAGGACTGGTGAGTCCTTTGCTCACCCCCAGATCTTGTCTTTGCTGTGATTTCAGCCCCTGCACCCTGCCTTGGTCACACAGATCACACTCCACTGAGAGGTACCAACCCCTCCCTGGGACTGCAGCAAGGAGCCACACTCAGGAATTCAGGAATTCCCAGTGGGAGTCAAATGCTTCAAATCTACAACTTTAACTCTGAGTTCTGCACTAGATTTGTTAGGGGTATTTGCAGTCTGCATGCATTTTTAACTTAGAGAGGTAGGAGTAAAGCACCTTAAAATGAAATAATTAAAGGAGGCACTGAAATGCACAAAGATAAAAATAAAGCCAACAGGACTGTGAGAGATAATAGTTATCTGCAGTAATAAACATTAAGTGAGAACAATTCATGATTTGTGATAACATTTAATGTGAGCATATAAATCAGATGAAAAGAGCACAGTTGAAAGATTGAAAACACACGCAGAGCTAGGCAGAAATAAAGAAAATATAAAGAACCTTTTGTTATCTTCACCTTGTAATTGAGATAATGCTTGTCTTTAATGATACGCCCTTAGAGCAGCTCCTGCACTCAGCTGCAAGGATGGAACAAAGGCAGAGTAACAGGGAGCTTTGTGGATATCCCTGGTGGGCACAGGTTGTGCTGGGCACTGCTGAGCCACACTGAGCTCTCCCTGTGTGCCTGCACTTGGAACACTCAGCTGTGAATCTCAACATCAGCCAGGGCTTCCCAATTTATTCACCCAGTGATGTGTTTGTTGACATTGTCAAAGTCTGACGTGCAAAGCAATTCCTGTTTGCAAGACCTGAGCTGCAGTGCCCAGGGGTGCCCTGTGCCCAAGGGTCAGACTCCTGCTGTTGTCCTGGCTCTTCCAGGGGGTCCTGCAGAAACACTTGGAAAGCAGAAAGTGCCAGTTTCTTTTCTACCTCAGAGGAATAATATTAAAAAAAAAAAAATTGAAGGAGCCGATATACCAGAACTATAAAGAAGACAACATGTTCATACTGGTTCCCTTGCAGCTACTGACATTGCTTCACACAACATTTTCTAAACCTGTAGAAGCATCTTACAGATGAAAGAATTACAAGGGGAGGGAAAACAGAATGAAAACTCTAGCTTGAGATCAGTTATGAATATTTCATGGCCTGACTGAAAGGATATTTCAGGTGAGTCTCCATAGCAATCTGCTTTGTATCCTGTAGCATTAAATAATTCCAAATTAATGGCTTGGTTAATGGAGGAAACATTAAATTTGCACTGAAAACTGGGGTGGGAGGGACTGCTAATTTGCTGGAGCAATATAAATGGCAATACCAAGCTGGAGAAATGCTCCAAAACAAGGTGCAATATTTTGGGGGGGGGTGAGAACAAAGCCCTGCACACAAGCAGGAGGAAGAGTAAGGCAGGAACCTACCAGCAGAGAGAAAACCCAGGTGTGTTAACTGCTCAGGATCTGCAGAGGGTCAATAACAACCTGCTGCAGGGGAAGGGATGCTGCAGGAGGATGAGGAGGGGCTGCAAGGCACAGGCAGGGCTCCCTGAGCTGTCCAGCAGTGCTGGCTGCAGCTGGAGTGATGCTCTGGGCACTGCAGGGCAGCACCTGCAGCAGCACCAGGGGTGGCTGGAAATGCAGAGGGAGAAACAGACTGCTTTCCCACAGTGATGCTTGGGAGGAGGCTGTGAGAAGCTCAGAGAAAAGGAGGAGAAACAATTCTCATCTTAACTTGCTGCCCCTGTTGCTGTGAACATGTGGAATGTTTTATGGAGATTTGTTTGCCAAAGGGGGGTTTCTTAATTGGCCAATGGTGATGGTGTTTTAACTAAAGAACCAATCAATTCCACCTGTAGTGAACTAAAAAAGAGCAATGGTTTCTTAATAAAGATTAATTAATCAGCCTTCTGGAAATACATGGAGTCTATGCCAATTGTTACCTGTTTGGGGACCTGTATGACATGACAGAGAGTGAACTCTGGAGATGAGAAGGGTGAGGCAGGACAGAGTGACAGCTTCCCATGGGGAAGCAGCAGAGAGCCTGGGGAAGCAGGAAAGAGCCTGGGGAAGCAGCAGAGAGCCTGGGAAGCAGCAGAGAGCCTGGGGAAGCAGCAGAGAGCCTGGGAAGCAGCAGAGAGCCTGAGGAAGCAGCAGAGAGCCTGGGAAGCAGGAAAGAGCTTGGGGAAGCAGCAGAGAGCCTGGGAAGCAGGAAAGAGCTTGGGGAAGCAGCAGAGAGCCTGGGAAGCAGGAAAGAGCTTGGGGAAGCAGCAGAGAGCCTGGGAAGCAGGAAAGAGCCTGGGGAAGCAGCAGAGAGCCTGGGAAGCAGGAAAGAGCTTGGGGAAGCAGCAGAGAGCCTGGGAAGCAGGAAAGAGCCTGGGGAAGCAGCAGAGAGCCTGAGGAAGCAGCAGAGAGCCTGGGGAAGCAGCAGAGAGCCTGGGAAGCAGGAAAGAGCCTGGGAAGCAGCAGAGAGCCTGGGGAAGCAGCAGAGAGCCTGGGGAAGCAGGAAAGAGCCTGAGGAAGCAGCAGAGAGCCTGGGAAGCAGGAAAGAGCCTGAGGAAGCAGCAGAGAGCCTGGGAAGCAGCAGAGAGCTGGGAAGCAGCAGAGAGCCTGGGGAAGCAGCAGAGAGCCTGGGAAGCAGCAGAGAGCTGGGAAGCAGCAGAGAGCTGGGAAGCAGCAGAGAGCTGGGAAGCAGCAGAGAGCTGGGAAACACACCTGTGAGAGAGGAAATGAAGAGCAGAGGGCTCTGACTGCCCTGCAGGGCTCAGGCTGGACTGCAGAGAAGCGATTGTGCTGTGAGGACAGAGGAATGATGATGAAATAAATCCCCTTTGTACTTCCACCTTTGGGGGTGCATAAAACAGGATGGGCAGGGATTTATTAAGGATAGCAAAGAGAGAGACTGACTTCCTGAGTTATTTCTAGCTCTCGTTTTCCATTTCTTGACACCTCTCAGCACCCAAGTTTCTGTGACTCAAAAATCACAGTTCTCTAGTGCTCTGTTCTCCCACTTCAGCCTTTTCTTAATATTCAAAAATGCTGTGACTTTCCATGACACTGACTGTGCACAAAGAACTTGTCATGAATATATATGGACAGGGAATTTTCTTGTGAGTAGCACTGAAACATTAAAACTCGTTCTTAGAAAATGTAAGTGTCCCTAGCACTACTGGTTCTTGAGAAATCAAAGGGCAAAATGTAATTTCTCTCCACAGTACTTTTTAAGTGTCATTTTTACAGCAGGGTGTACAAGGCCATCATTTTCTTTTGAAAAAACCAATAACAAACCCTTAACATGGATTTTTAAATTCAGATTGGTGAAGGAAAAGAGGCAGGAGAAACGTCTTAATATGGACAATGCTCTATAGGGCCGTGAAAGAAATAAAGTTACATACAAATGCAAAATTTAAATTATTTGGAAATAATTTATTCGGCCTTTAGAATAAATAATCTAACTGTGAATAAGACACTTTGAAACCACTAATCTTTAGATCCCTAAATATGTTTTTTAAATGTCATCACATATAATACTAATACTGTCAATATTCTCTGAGGCACACAATTTAAGGCTTTTAAAAATTTTTTTATTGGCCAAAGAATACAAGTTTTCTGACTGTTAATAAACAAGTATTAACTTCAGCTGTGGGAGTTCTTCTATTACTCACCTTTATAAAATGAAATAGTTATTTCTATTAATTTTTCACATATCTTCCATGCATGATTTTTAACAATTTGGTTTTGTTTAAGAAATAGCACAGAAGTCCAGATCCTTTTCTATTTCAAGAATGTTCCAAAGAGCCTATGGAAGTCAGTGCCTTTGAAAATCCCTGTCTGTTTATTTGCATTTTTGATAACAATTCTGTATTGTGAAAATATCTGTATAGTTCTTTATTCACTGGTAAAATGTTACTAACACTTCAATTTAGTGTCTCCAGCAAGCATTTAATTCAAATTTAGCAAGCCAGATATTGCTTTTTAATTAAATATAAGATGATTGTTAAAAGAGAACTTACTGAGTATTTAGAAGATAAATCTAATAGTCTTATAATTAGCTCAAAATTACATAAGCAAGAAATGCTTAATCTCATTCTTAGTAGCACATGGACTTTGTAAGGAATTTGTAGATACTTAATTAACAGCTATCAAAATGGCCTACAGCTAGACAGGTTTCTATTAATTGTTAAAATAGTGATATTTAATAAGCTTGTTAAATGATAATACACTTGGGACAACAAACTCATTTAGTTTTTCAAGTATTCCATTGTTATTCCCTAATGTCTTTATCAATATTTCACATTGCTGTTCTGTTCTGTGTAACCAGTGACTTTCCACTGGGGGTTTGTGAGGAGGTGCCACCCCCAGCAGCAGCCGCTCAGTTCCCTTCAGTGCTGCCAGCTCTTGTTCACTTTTGCAGGTTCTGATCACAACAGGCTCAGTTTTAGCTTTTGGGCAGGGGGCAAAGCCTCTCCTGCTCTTTTTGTTTGCAAACCTGAACTGTTCATCCCCCACGAGGAAGTTACAGACAGGAGGTAACTGCAGGAAATCCCTTCCCTTCCCTTCCCTTCCCTTCCCTTCCCTTCCCTTCCCTTCCCTTCCCTTCCCTTCCCTTCCCTTCCCTTCCCTTCCCTTCCCTTCCCTTCCCTTCCCTTCCCTTCCCTTCCCTTCCCTTCCCTTCCCTTCCCTTCCCTTCCCTTCCCTTCCCTTCCCTTTCTCCTATAAACAAATTTTGTTTCTTAGTGAAACTCAATTTTTAGCACAAGGAAATCTCTGAGTAGTTTAGAGAGGCTGTACTGACCCTGAGTATTTCAGGAAGTCTTTGTTCTCCTGGGCTAACCTGTTTGCTCTCACTCCTGGGATAGCATTGCCTAGAACACTTCCTCCTGCTGGAATTTTCTGCAGGATAACAACAAGGTCTAACAATTTTCTAACAGTCCAGATGAAGTAATAAAGATTGAGCTTATTACCAAATAAAGAAAAAAATATTGATGATGACATGGTATGATATGAGAGATGGTGATGTGTGATTGCATGACCAGATTTCTGAACCAGTGACAGAACAGACCACTGTAAATCCCACAGTTCCCAAGCTAAACTGTCCACTGTCCACTGTTTAATAGGGAAAGGTTTGCTAATGCAAGAAATAGGAGCAGTATTTTTATGAAGTTAAACCAAAGAAAACCGAACACCATTTTTTCAGGGTTCAAAAGTGTAGAAGTAGCAACTCCCCCACAAGTTTCTTAGAAGGACTTAGAAGAGAATATTTATAGGTGTTTTTTTCATTTACTCCAGAAAGAAAGGATTTCTGCAGCTTCTCTTCAGTCCACAAATGAAAGGAATCATATCCATATAAAAGAGATTTGGAGGAAAACAATTGACCTATATAATCTTTTACAGTGAGGACTAGCTTCCAAATACATTTTCTTCAGAACGTCCTTGAGGATCCAAGCAGTGAGAAATTACTTTAACCCAAGTAACTCAGCGGAAAAGTAATTTTCTGCTTCTTTTTGGTTTGCAGATTCTTTTTGTTTGCTTGTTTATTAAAGAGCTGGCAGCCTCAAGAGCGGGCACTGCCCCATGGCCCCTGGCCACAGGAGGTTAAATTCATTAGAGGAGTTTGAACCCTGAGCATTACACATTGCACACTGTGGGCCATACATTACCCACAGGGTTTAATTCTGGAGAGCTCAGGCTGCAGTTTTATTGTTAACTCTGTGGTGATGGCTCTCCATAGGGTGCTTACCTCTGTAGGGGCAGCAGGAGAGCATTTCCTCCTCTGCAAAAGGAATTTTCAGGACCCCCATGGCCCCTGACACCACTCTAAATGCACAGCAGACTGCAGTCTCACAAACTCCACCACCAGCAGCTGGACACCTTGCAGGTGAAACAAGTGGGGAGACTGACAGGATCATGAGCTGGCATTGCTAGCACCAGCTGGAATTGCAGCATCTGGAGAAGTGTTCCTCCTGCTCCCCAGCACAACAAAGCTGCTGTCCCAGCAATGCCCGGTGGATCACAGAGAACAATGCCTGTTCAGATTGCATATTGATGTGTACACACTGCTTTAAATGGCATTTGTTATCTCACAAGTAGCATGGGAGTCAGTGATGTGGTAATTCATTTAATTTGTTTAGCCTGTTTAATATACTGAAGACACTGTGCAAGTACCTGTCAGTCCATTAGCTGCTACAGTTCTAGGGGCTCTTTCACCTACATTTAAGCCTATTACTACCCTAATTTTGGAGCCCAAAATTATGTCCAAAATTATGGACAGAAATCTTCTTTGAGCAATGGTTATGAAGAAAAAAAAAAAACAGGTATATCCAGTAGCATCTGTGATAAATGCAGTTGCAGCAAAGATAAAATGAGTATTTGGGGCAAGGGGAAGGCAAGGAATAAAGTCTTCCTTAAGTTTCCTGGCTTTGGAAGTTTGACACCAAGAAAAATACAGGCAGAAGCTTAAATGTTTAATTTAAAAATATTTTTGAGAATTAGTTTTATAGCTTTTAATAAATGTTTTAATGTTTACAATAGCTTGTGTCAATAGGAGCAAGAGCTTTGTGAAATAGCTTCTGAAGTTTTGCCCCAGAGGGGCAACTTCTGCTAAAGAAAATTAAATCTGAGTCGAAAATATAGTTGCTGATGGAGAAGATTTTACCTGCAGAGGAGCCCAGATACTGCCAAAGCAGATTTTATCTGCTTGCTAACAGAAAAGATTTTACCTGGTAGTGAAATGCAACTATTGACAAAGAAGATCCCTCTCATCAGCAGCTGAACTATTGTGGCACATAAAACTTTTCCTGTCTGACACTGAACATAAATTTTTTGTCTCCATTTTAGGATAAAATCTAAGGGACACAAAAAGGAAGTTGCTGATAAAGCCTGTGTGAATATGTGATGGCAAAGAGTTCACTGGCTGTGGCATAAATTTTCACCAGGTGAGAACCTGGCCCAGTTATGTATGACAGACACAAATAAAGCACTGCTTCTTGGAGCAGGAGCCAAACCCCTCCTAAACTCCACAGAAGTAACTCTCTTATGCAAAATTCAATATCAACACTGTAATTATTTCATTTTTTAGAGCAGTGGTGGAAAGAAGGGTGCTCAGCTGTCATTGCTGCAGAACCAGGATGACCTGCACACAAGGAGGGAAACCAAGAGCCCCAAAGCAGCCTTAACCTCCCTGTGTCTGTGTTTGTCTGTTTGTCAGCTTTGGGTTCCTAAACCAGCCACACATTTTGCTTCTCCAGCTTTGTTTTGAGAGGTGAATGTGTGAGTGAAGCCTCTATTTTTGCAGGCACATAGTCTCTGTGTGTCGGATTAAGCCCTTTCCTGATTCAGAGATGGGGCAATTGAGAGGTGTTGTAAAAACGTTTGTTCCATTTTCAGTCTCATGAGAATGGTGAGACAATACAGATGTTATAATGCACACCATCACAATCAGAAGCCAACTATTTCCTAATTACAATACACTATAAGCATTTCTTAGCCTATCAGTTTTTACTAAACAATGTTATAAATACCTTAAATCCAATCATCTGAAATTACCCCTCATAAATCCTACTACTATACATCTTTCATAATTCTATTTCTCCAAAATATCTAGTCTTATTTACAAAACCATCCTTTAAAAACTTACTTCTAATTCAATTTCTCTCTCAACAATGTCTATCCTATTCCATAACATTTCTAAGTCAACATTTCTACCTCAAAGTTTACATACAAATACACAAGGGGAAGGGGGAGGCAAGGAATGAAGTCTCCCTTTAGTTTCCTGGCTTTTCTTTTTGGTTTGAAAATTCACTCACACATTCACTCTCTATGTAAACCTTCTATCAAATTTTAAGAATTTTCTACAAATCCACTTCCCACACCTGTGTATGCAGGAATCCCCTTGGAAGGCACAACTTCACTCTTGGCCACAGAGGGACGTGCAGGCAGCTGGCAGAGCAGGAAGTGGTGAAGTCTGAAGTAATGCCATGTTATTTAAGGAAAAGCAATTGATTGGTATTAAAGACCTTTGTCTTTCTGAACGCACAAATTGTTGGATTTCATGGGTCTCAGGCAGATTTCTACTCCCCTACAACTCCTAAGCCCCTTGCTCCTGTGCTTTATTTTTCAGAAAAATGTAGAACTACAAGATAGCCACTATCTCCCAGAATGCAAAATGTACACCTAAAAGACATTCCCCACAATTTTGGGTTTCAGATTCTCTCCACGTAGGCTATTGAAAGAGATGAAAATGGATAAATGTGTAGCCACCAATGGCGTCCGCCTCTCACTTTATAGAGAGCTACCATTTCATTAAGTTTGAAGTTTTTGAAATAATATAATCATAATGAAAGAAAGGAAATAAAATCCTCAGAAAGTTCTCAAAGGAGTATTAAAAGATGAGATTTGAATAAGACTGATCAAATGTTGGAATGGAAGATGCAGATAGGTCATAAGCCTTTGCTTTTTTGATTGCCCATATTGTCTCGAAACTGTTCAGCAGAACAAAGAGTTTTGTGGATGAAAGACTGGTGTGAAGAAACATGAATGTCAACTTGAGTTCTGAAAGACAGTCTGCTAATGAAATATTCTAAAAGTCATTTTCAAGGTGGTAGAAAGTTCTCACTGATGTGCATCAATGCTTCTGATAAAAAGCATCAAATAGTTATGCAAGTATTGGCTTTTAGGTCTGAGAAAATAAAGCAATGCTTCTATGATTCCAAGTGATGCAGCAACGTGTTTAGTTTTTATACTTTCTGGGAATTAAAAATAATAATTAGGATGTTGTTTAGTTTCTAGCTTAGGCATACAAAACAATTCTGGATCAGTTAATTTTCGATATAACAAAATTAGATAATATATAGTGAAAATGAGTACACTGAAAATAAAGACAGATCTTAAATGCATTTTTAGTTCAAGGAAAAATAAAACCACACTATTTGTTTGTGCAATAAATAAAATAAGTATAATTTGAGACAAACAGTAAATAATACATTTGGCTGCTCCTAGTAGGATAGACTTCTGAATCTGACACTGTGTGATATTTAATAGCTTCTTCATAATAGGAATTCATAAGACAGAAAGATCTAAAAGCAGTAAACATATTTCCAACAGTTCTAGGTGAGCAGATCTAATTAAATTTTGGAATATGAAAGCCTCTGAAGTAGTGCTGCCAATTCCTATCTTCTACAGGGATTTTCTTGCACGCTTGAACTAGCTTCTAAAAAACTTCCTTGATCTCTGATTTCTTGTAGGGCCAAATTTTAACAGCACTCAAGTTCACAAAGGGGAGGTCTTGAGTGGCCATGAGGCCTCCTTGACTGGCCATTGCTGCCCCCCCTGGCAGCCCCATAATTAAAGGGCTGGGCTGAGATGTGAGTCTGTGACCTTGGAGTGAGGACACACACCAGGGCCAGACCCCCAGGCAAGGTGTTAAATACCCAAAGGGAAATTTAAAGCAATATAAAATGTAAAAAAAATATATATAAATTTCTTTTTTTTTTTTTTTCTTTTTTTTTGCTATGGGAACAAGAAGCAATGCTGCCTGTAGTTACCTAAAACCATCAGGGACTGTTCCTCTCTGCCCTCTACGGTGCCCACTCCCCACTGCCTTCCACCAGCAAGGAGCCCCAAACCCTCTGAGGCTCTGGAACCTGGTGGCAGACTGAGAATATGCAGCCCATAAAGCAGCAGGGGATGGAATGGTACAGAATTCACCTGTAATATTCATTTATTTGTCAAATAGAGTCGAAGGAGAGGTGGTTCAAACTCAGCTCAGTAATTAACACACTGCAAGAAGTGAGAGCTCCTGTCAGAGCAGCTGCAGTCCTGCCTCTGGTACCTTGCAGAAACCCCAGTGACAAAGGCAAGGCTGCTGAAAAACAGGGGAGGGTCCTCCCAACCCCACCTTGCTTAAGCTATGTCACAGTATAGGAAAGAAATCAAGGTTAAATAAGTCAGAAAGGAGGTACAAGAAATGTGATTCAATGTTCCTTGTGGATCCCTTCCAACTCAAGAGTATTCTGTGAATATTCTGCAATTCTCAACAAGTGAGGGTAAACCAGGTGCTGAGATGTCTAACTGCTGTTACCCTCAAAGGCTCACTCTGAAGAGCTGCCAAGTCAAAACCTTTCTTGCCTTAAATCTCCAGTGAAGGCCCTTTGCTTTTACTGTCACAGTCTGGGGACCTGGGCACGTAGCAAAGAGCTCTGAGCTCTCCACACAGGCAGCCTCATTTTAGTGATGCCAATCTTACAAAAATTTGGCTTTAAATCTCCAGCACACAGCCCTTTCCTTTTGTTTCTATTCTGAGACTGTCATAAATATATATCTTGTGTGAGTTACAGCTGCAGCTTTTATTCCTGGGGTCACTTTCCCTTTGGATGGTGGCAGGGTGTGGGTCCTTTGTTCCCAAACAATTCAGCCAGGTTTCAAGGAGATAATACACATTGTATGCTAAGTCTGTGCTGGCTTTTATCAGAATCCCCTTGGAAACAGGAAATGCCTGGCTGTTTTTGGCTGCCCTCCCTCATGATTTAGAAGAGGAGCCGTAGGAAGGCTTTGCTGAATGGCCTTTGATTTTCTGTCAGTGCAGTTTTGCCAGAATTTTAACTGAGGTCCCAAAAGTAGAAATAAAACATTAATCTGCTCCATCAGTCAGTCCCTGGACAAGCCCTAGGAACTGAATATCTGTTTACAACAAAGATATCATAGCACTTTGAATACTTAATAAGAATGAAAACAAAGCAAGTAACTCTTTGTTTAAAACTAGTTAAAGTGCAACAGTCCTGTTCTGATTCTAGATGAACAAATAAAAGCCAAAGGTAGGTTGCAGTTTATATTTTAAAGTTACTTGGCCTTTTTTTCTTAAAACCAGCCCTAAATGAAATGTTTAACTCTCTCTTCAAATGTGTGACACCATCCATCACAATTTTATAGTTAGACACATAATAATGTATAATCTCAGCTGGCTGTCCACTTGTAAAAATGGGAATAGACTTCAAGAAATAAGCAATTTCCCAACAGAAAATTGGAAATTCTGCCAACCAATTCCAGGTGACCTGCCATCAATCAGTGTTAAATTCTCCCCAGCTATTGCTGAAGGGTATTGCCATTACTGACGGGCTTCACCTGGTGACTAATGGTATATAACAAACACATTCAAGAACTATAGAAATCCTAAGAATCTGTAATTGTCAGTTAACTTCCAGCAAAGACCTTCTCAGGCAATTCAGAAAGAGAGTGAAATTTCTATAACCTCAAAACTACTCATTTTTATTATAATGTTTTTTAAAAAAATCAGAATGACTTGATGCCATGAAACTAAATTAAATCAGACTGCAAAACATTATTTGTTGCAGAATAATTTCATGTAACTACTTTGCTGTATGCACGGAATATTTGCTAATGTGACAATTGCTATAGGCCTGGACTTACATGCAAGTTTCTCAAAATTTTTGTGTGATTAATAATTATGATTAATGCTTGAAGTGTGCTGTTCCAGGGTAATAGTTTCCTTCATTTGCCAGAGTGTACATTTAGAATTAAATATTCAAGTGCTCTGGTTACTCATGTAAAGTCCCTGTAGCTATGATTTACTTTACAGGTGAGAAACATGCTGCAAACAAGAAATCCTGACTCTGTTCTCAACCAGTACCAGAGAGGCAGAGGGAAATGATGATGGATTTGTTACATGGAATCTCCAAGACAGGGAAATAGGGTTTTCACAGTTGTCAAAAAGAGAATCTGTCAAGGTTTAAAGCTCTGTATGAAGCATGGAAGCTTGAATTTCCACTGAACTTTCAGATTAAAAAATAAGATAAAATTGAAAAAAGTAGTTGGAAGTACTGCTGGGCTGACCCTGGAATTGGATCAGGTCAGGAAGTCTCCTGTCCCTAACGACCCTTTCAAAGTCACTAATTTTGAGTTTAAAGGTCCACAGGACTATAGAGAGATCCATTCTGCTCACCTGATTTCCATGGATCACTCACAGGGGTGGAGAGAAGGACATGATTTTAACAGGACTTAAATTTATACCACCTGCAACAAGGTGGGTAATTAATCATGTGTTAGAGGGACAAAAGATAGCAGTACCAGAATAATTTTTTTTTTCCTAACTAAATCTGCTTCATGCTGTGCTATGTTAGGATAATAATGATGGGGTTCTAAGAGAGAGAGTGCAGCATTTTAATTAATGGTAAAATGCTGTATTGTTCATAGTTCTAATGTCCATGGGAAGCTGGGCCAGTCTTCAAAATAATGCAAACCAACAAATAAAAGGGTAATGAAAATATTTTATATGCACTCAGCATCAGCTTTGTCCAAAAAGGTGGAAGACAGTGAAGGCAGGGAAAGAGATGTGAGCAGAAAAGAAACAGTCTTTAAATCCCTGATAATGTGCAAAGTAAGAGGCTTGCTCGTGCCCTTCACCACAGCTCAGATAAAATGTGTCTAGAAGAAGCTATCTCTGTGCAAAGAGAGACATCTGGATTTTCCCTGTGTGTGTGCAGCAGTGATTCCATCCTCTGGGATGCCCGTGGCTCAGGAGCTCTGGTTTTGTTCCTGACCCATTCTGTGCTGCCCTCTCATGCCTTGCCCAGCCAGCAGCGACAGGAGCTGAGCCCTTGGCTCTCCAGAATCACTGCTGGGAGCAGAAATCTTCCCTCCAGCACAGCCAGAGCCTTTTGCTTTCAGAGGACACCACCTGATTCCCTTGGTCAGGGTTTGCTTCTTGGTGAGCAGATTAAATGCAGAAAAGTCAATTTTCAGAAGAGCAACCAGCTTCTCAATAAATGCAGGGCTGGCTGAGATGGGCTGCAAAGTCACCATGCACACTCTTTTTTGTTAAAAATCTACATCGTGGAGTGTGGCACTCCCAGGTCAGTGCCAGTGAGGGCAATACTCAGAGGAGGTGTTATGAATATTGGACTGCAGCAATGCTGAGTTAATTTAATTATAAATCTGGGAGATGCTCAGCGTTTCATAGCATTCTGTGAATAATCAGGTCATCTTTGCAGCTTTCCCACTGTATCCCTCCATCAGAGAGGTGTTACTTGAAGGCATTGTACAGATGAAATATAAAATGGAGATGTGCTGTGAAAGAAGAATTAGTATCAGGAGTGGGTTTCAGTCCCTTTGACATGCTCAGAAATAACATGTCCCATTCTCTCCACAGCTCCTGTGCTCTCTCTGGGTGCTTAACATAATTTGAAAAAGAAATCGTCTTAGATTTTCAAAGTAGAGTCTTAAAATAGCCTTAAATACTTAATGGCAGATTGAAAGATCGGGGAATAAAAGCAGAAATATATTGAACAAAATAGCATCTAAGATACTAATTTAATTACCAAGTCTCCTCTAAGGGTTGGGTAACTGATCTGTGGCAGCATGGACCTAATTTTTCCCCTCAAGTTGAGAACAGAGAGAAAGCAAATGACATGATCTTCTATTATTCTCTTGATATATATCAGTGAACACTGTATTGCTGTGTTTCACAGAACAATGGTCCTTCAAGTTTAGTATCTTGTCTCAAGACATGTTTTCTGAGAGTATAGTCACTAATGAAACTTATTGAGACACTTCAAACTGAACATACAGTAGATTTAAAATTAGATTTGCCTTTGAAATCACATTTTCTGGGATAATTGCTCTTTTTTAAAATTTTAAAGGCAGTTTAAAAACTATTTCAGTTTTCTGAGCTAGACCCTGTCATATTAGATACTGGAAGTTGCCCTGTCATGAAGCAGCCTTAAATATTTCCAATCAGTTCAGTAATTTGGCATCAAAGTACTGATACTCAATTCCAAATGACTTCTTGTAAAACATGGACTGTGGTTATTTGGATTACTTTAAAACAAAGGAAATGCAAGCATTTCTCTCATTACTGTGAAACTCTCAGGAGTATTAATGCACTTCAACACACTGAAGTTTTGAAAACTCTCAAATTCTAATAATGAATCTTCCGTGAGCAAAGGATGAATTCTCAGTCGCTGCTCCTGGGTGAGTCCTGCTGATTACAGAAATAGCAGCGGTGTAAACCAGGTGGTTTAGAAACAGTCCTAAAGAGATTCAGGTTTGTGTATGACAGGATATATCCAAGAGATAGCCCTAAAAAAGGACCTTTCTTATGAATACTTGTGCCAAATTTGCAGCAACAGCTTGGGCAAATGTATTCTACTGAGCAGGAAGAAAATGAGAAAAAGAAAACCTTTCTGTGCATTCTTGTCAGAATTCAGGACATCCCTCTGGCTGTCCTGGATGGTTTGAACCCCTGCCAGGGGGCTCAGAGACCCTGGCACAGAGCCCAAGACACCTGTGACTTTGATCTTTACCCATGGAGCAAATTACCAACCTTGTATGAGGCTCTGCAAGCCACAAAAGTCTAAGTAGAATAATAGTTATTTGTCAAGGGGTGAAAAATAGATTTTTGGGGTTTTTAGAATGGGGGCTCAGGGGGCAAGATGGAGGGATATGGGTGTGTCCTGCCCTTCTCCTTCTTGGCCTCCATCTTCTGCTGTGATGTTGGCACTCACAGATTGGTTTAGAGTAGAAGCTCGCTGTCTAACATAGATGATAGGCATTGGAAAGTAATTGTAAACATTGTACTCGTAGTTTTTAGTATAAAAAGATAACACTGCCCTGGGGGCAGGCAGAGTGCCTGGAACTGTCCTGCTGAGCAGACCTCGGCAGGCCAGAGAAAGAATTTTATAGATAAGAAACAATAAACAACCTTGAGAATGAGAAATGAAGGGCCCTGACTGCTTCTTCAACTGCTGGGCTGGGAAAAGAGACTTTGTGACACATCTGGGGGTCACTGTGACCAGCAAAAATCCCAAGAAATGCTGACATCTGACAGCAGAAATAAGCAGGTGTCTTCATAGGGTATTTTTCCTGCATTAGACAGAGTTGCCTCAGAAATGCACAGACATAGCAATGGTTATGACAAATATTAATTAAAGCTTCTCAAGCCTGGAGTTGTGTGTACACTTCCAGCTTTTCTGAAGCTCTCACAAAGCCCACCAGGCTTTTAAGACCTGTCCCAAACTGTTCCCACATCGTGCACCAGCACTGCCATCTCTGCTGCTCCTGAGCTGTGGCACACAGGAGAGGCATCCCAAGGAAATATGGACTGTGGATTGCTGACAAAAATCAGAATATGCAAAAAAAGCTACAGGAAATAAGGCTCCTTGTACCTACAGGTCAGAGCTTTCTATCTGACAAATCTCACAGTAAATGGTTATGGGAACTGTAGGAACACTTAGCAGTGTATCACTGTGAAGAATTCTGCCATGCCTGTAATACCAGAAAAATTGCTGATAAACCTTAGGATATGATAAAGAGTTTAACTCTAGTATTTCCCTCAGAGTATTTGGATTTTCTGCAGGGGTAAATTCTGACACCTGTATCCATGCTTAGTAGAACCTCACTTCATGATTTTTCTCACTGACTTAATAGACTTACTCATTGAAGGGTTTCTTAGAGGTGTCTGGAGGCCCATAAACAAGCCCCCACTTTTTAATGCACAAAGACTGCTTTCCAAATCCTTCCTCAGCTGACAATTTCCTCATCAAAGGCAGAACAGCATTAAAAAAACCTGTAGCATTGCCAAGCTGGAAATAAATGATTTTGTTGTTTTAAATACAAATAATGATCTGTCGTTATGCACTTTGCAAGGAAGGCATTACCCTGCCTTGGAAAACACAGTAGAGAAACAACACTGAAGTAGTTTTGATAAATGCTGTCATTCTCTAAGGAAATTTAGGAATTAGAATGCTGTTAAATGAAGCTGCTTTATATCCTCTTTGAGTTTTCATTCCTTCAACAATGGAAACTGCCTTTGGGAAGACAACAGATGCAGGCCCTGTGAGGATTTAAGTGGCTTGATCGTGTCCTTGTGAGCAGAGTGAGGCAGGGAAAGCCAGGGACACTGCATTACCCTGGCCCACTGCTTCTGGTGAGCTTCTTCCCAGCCTTCAAAATGAACGTGCAAACAACTCTAACATTCTTCACACACACAGAAATTTCTGTCTTCAGTAAAATTTCAGAATGTGAAAGTGTATGTTCTAACCACTTATATATATATTTTTGGGAACTTCTGTGTTTTGGGCAAATTAGTAAATTTGGCCTAACCTTCTTCTCATGTCACTTCTGTCAGTGTCACTGCAGCTCATTTTCAACCTGCCAGAGCTGGGCAATGTGAACTGTCCCCTCCCAGCATGAGGATCCCACCAGTCTGTGTGCTGGGCAGATTCTGGATAAGGAGCTGCACTCACAAGCAAGCAGGACTAACAAGCTCAGTGTGTCATTTAAAGTATAACTAATAATACCCTTTAATGAGGATGAGCCAGTTTGGGGAAACTTAACAGCAAAAGAACACGTAATCATGATGGGAGGCAAAACAGAGGAGAAAGCCACTGCAGTGTGAGCAGCACTGCTTTGAGATTTAAATATCAGAGGGTTTAGGGGGTATTCATTGCAGAAATGAAGGCAAGGGAAGGTTAAAGAAGGGAGAGGTGTTCCCTAACCCAGAACAGCGTGGCTCTCCTCATAATGGCTTCACTGCAGTCTGTCACTGAGCCACTTCCTATTCCCCCCGAGTAGGAGCTGTAGAATATTTTGTAAAGTTGCATCTTTTAAAGTTCAGAAAATAAGCAGTGAAGCAAGATGCATCTCCTTTAGAAAGAGGAATTGAACTCACCCCATGCTCCATGAAGCCATCAAGCTCATGGCTGAGCAACACATTGTTGAGTTGAATATAATGAGGCTGCTGTATAATGTCACATTATAAAAAAACTGTGCAACACTATAGAAAAAAAACCCTACTGCATTCTGATAACACAGCTCCCTTTTCCTCTACTGAAAAAAAATTCAGAAGAAAGCTAGGAAATGGATTCAGGCATAGCAATCTTAATTAGCCAGTTTTCAGTCAAAATATATGCACTGAACACAACTGAGGTTCTTTAGAGATTATCAGAAATTAAGTATATGAATTGCACATGTCCTAAACAGCTCTTTCTTTACTATAAATTAACACAACTAGGGAGAGAAAAATCATGATAATTTGATTGCTAAAATATTTTTTTATAAAGTTACATCAATTAACACTTCATTTGCAATTTCACTAGTTGACTGCAACTCTTTAGCCTTGAAAACTCTATTAGAAGAAGAATTCAACCGAAATTCTAAGTGGTTAACCTCTGAAATGGATGTTGAGCTTAATTATTAATTAATAATCCTGAATTTAGGGCATCCTCGATTATCCCTAACTTAAATAGACATAAGTGTGATGATCAACCAAGCCCTAGACTTTTTCCTGGCTTTATATGTCTGAAATTTGGAGGCTTACCTCAAGAATAACCATTCAAGGACACAACCATTTTCTTGGTACACTGCAATGAAAATGAAAGAATAGGAAGAATAAATGAAAAGGAAGAATGAATAAGAGAAATCCTCCATGTCTCTTAAGAGGTGTGCCTGATGACCAGTGCAGTTTTCCTGTGCAGAAATCCTTTCCTCGTTTACAATTTGTGTTTGGCCACTTTTTTATCTCATTTATTTGAAAGTTGTAAAGTTGTAGTCTTTTATATCTTGCCTTTTTAGGGGAAGGAAAAAACGAGTGGGACAAAACCCACTCCAACAACCAGAATATTCTGGCACAGCCCTGCCCATGCACACTGCAGGTGGATCATGCTGTGCTTCCCCAGAGCATTGCCATGGATTTGTTCTCTTCCATGGAGCTTCCTGGTGCACCAAACGCGGGTCAGCACTGATCTCTGCCCCATTCCATGTCAGACAAGAAGATTTAGTTTGTTCCATGCCTTAATAGGCACCAGGCTGTGGACTGTGAAAGGCAAGTGTTGATATGAAATTTTTAAGAGACACCTCATAATGAAGCAGTACTAGTGACACAGATCTTCTAATCAGGCATTTAGTAATTTTGCTTTGCAGCTTGGAAAATGTATTTCATTTAAATTCACCTCCTAGGAGCTGTGTGTCAGGCAATTACTCTCTACCAGAAGATTTCAAAGTCCAAGCAAATTAAATGGGCTCTGTTCTTAAAGTAATACTGCCCTCGAAGCATCATTACTGTTGTTAAGAAATAGCAAACCTGAAGGCACAATTTCTGTTCTGTCCTATGCATACAGGTGCAGCTCCCATTAATGTTATTGGCAATCAGCTGTGCTTATTTACAGATTTGATGCAGAGTCTCTCTGAGTGAGGAACACACCTGAACACTCACAGTTCTCAAACAACACTGCTGAAAAGCAGAGCTGAGTGCAGTTTCCAGAACACTGCGACTTCTGAATTAAATTCAAAATGGGATGGCCTGTAAATATATTAATTCAAAATATCAGATAAGTAGAATCACGGGTTTTTTCAGGAATAGACTTCTGAAGGAGAAGAACAACCTTGCAAGACATGGCACCAGTGAGCATTTATCTTCCTTTGACTTACTACTGAGTGAATGTTCTTGTAAAGTGCAGCAAGCCTCCACACATTGCTGAATGTTAGTATTAGGTTGCCTCCTCACTGAAGTAGAAAGTAAATCTTCAAATTGATTTTGTGACATCTAAAAAACTTGTGGATCAGTTGGAACCACTGTCCCAAATACAGACCAGCTGGGAGCCTGCAGACAGGTTTGGTACCAGCCCACCTGCCCAGGGGAAGTGGTGGAGTCACCATCTCTAGAAGAGATTAAAAAACACATGGATATGGCCTTGGGGGCATGATTGGATGGTGAACATGGTGCTGGATCAATCGTTGCACTTGAAGATCACAAAGGTCTTGCCCAGCCTAAATTATTCTGTGATTCTAATTTTCTGTTGTGTTACTGTTTCTCACTGTTAGTTCCAGAGCTCCAGATTCCCAAAGATCCAGAGGTATGTAGAGCAGAATAATGGAAAGGAGGTCAGTTGGCACTTTAGAAATGTCTCCTTTTAACTTATCTTTATTTACTGCCACTTAAGAGCAGTGAAAAAACCCATCTAGAAGTGTCCAGACCCCTTTTTAAACTCAGACTCTGTCAAATAAGTGGCTATTCCAAGTATACACAAAAAGTATCTGATGATGGTCCTTGGGCACTGTCCTAACTATAGGAGAGGTCAAACTGAGCTGAATAGAACTCTTCATGTTATTGAAGTTAGCAGTAAGAGCAACACTTCCCTAAATGGGAAGCATATTGCCAGAATTGCATCTAGAATGAAAGAATTCCAGCTTTGAATACTGATACTCTGTTTTTCTGCCTCCCACACTTTCAAACAAGCAGCATAGGATACACAGAAATACAGGCAGACAGCTGTAAATAACCAGTCCAAATGTTTCTGTAAAACACCTCCTTTGTGGAGCATGCCAGAGTCACCTCCCAAACATGGGTTTTGTAAAGGATATTACCCCTCATTAGTTTAAGTTAACTTCTCTTAGGGACTAGAGTGGGAATTCTGCAGGACAGGTTATCTGTCTGTCATCCTTTCAGAGCAGCTGCTGGCAGGGACTGGGTACTGGAGCAGCAAAAATTTGGCCCAGATGCCAGTTTTTATGCTCCCGCAGTAGTTTTGCCTCAAAAAGATCCTTACATTTGCTCACAATATTCAGTGAAGTTCATCTATTTCAAACCAACACAATATCAAGTACTCAGTCACTGACTCCAATTAAATCTCTGTTTAAAACCAGCTCTTTCCACTCACTTTTCATTCTTCTTGCTCCTCAATTGTTTCCTTTGCAAATAGAAAATAAACAGTTCATTGTTATTGAACCAAACTCTTGTAAGCACAGTGACATAGCAGCAGTATGTCAATGATTTTAAAAGATAGTTAATATAGTTTATTGTGTGTAATGCAATGGGGCCTTGACATTTAGCCATTAGTGTAATGTAAATAACAAACAATAATACATAACTGTGATTAAAATTGAAACACTGAGCAAATGTAGAAAGAAAAGAAAAGGTGGTTTACATGGTAAACAAGGACACAGGAAAATCCATCAGGAGTCAAAGATAAGTATACTTGGAGCCATAAAATTACCTCGTGTCAAAACTAATTGAGGGAAGCAGCTCGTCACTAATGCAATTGTGCTTTAATAATGGAGATGGCATCTCCATGGGCCTGGGAGAGAGGCAGCTCTGAGAGCCAGAAACAGAAACTTTGCAGAGATGGGCTCATTGTCTCAGCCCTCTGTGCTGTGCAGCAGGCTGAAATAATTGGGTGCATGGTTTCAAACACGGGGTTTCTGCCTGAGTGGGCAGCAGGACCTCCTGCAGCTCAGGGCAGCCAGGGGCTGCTCTGGGGACCTGCACAATTCACCAGGGGGTCCCCTGAGAGGCAGCCCATGGCATCCCATGTCATCCCATGTCATCCCATGTCCTAGCTCCTCTCTGCTCCAGATTTATGCAGTCTGTCAAGGTTGTCAATGTGAAAGCCATTTAGATGTTGTCTTGTTTTGCATTTCTCACTCTAAAAAAGTTCCAGAAATGAATCTGCTGTCTCTGAATAGAGAATTGGTCTAGGAATTGGCAAGGACTTCATTCTTACTTTTATTAAGGGCTTATCAAGTAAAGAGGACTGGAACAAAGAAGAATAAAATATTTGATTTCCCCACCCTCCACCTAGTCTGAATGACAGTCCTTTTGAGGTCAGTATTGCTTAAGTCTGTAAAATGAAAATGCTACGAATCACAATCAAATAACTGTCAGGCGCCTTATTAAATTTCATTCAACTCCATACAAAATCTTAAGGGACCATTGCTATCTTCCAATTTAGACAAAGATTAAATAAAAGCTGATCAAAGATTTATAGAATTCTAAAGTGATACTAAACACAATGTGCTGTGCTTGGAAAGCTTTCCCTGGTACAATGGAGCTGGAAGTAGCCTGCTTTAGTGCTTTCATTTAAGCACCACTTTCCATTGGAGGAAAAAACCAGCAGTTTACAACCACCTCATCTAATTAAAATCTCATAATTCACAGTCAAAATCAAGTTTAAATTGATACTAGGGCTCATATTGTTGGCCAGACAGAATAAAAAAATCAGTAACAATTTAAAGAAATGAAGCTTTTTCTTTTTAAAATTCAAAAAAAGGAGCCAAACCATCACTATTGGTGGGCTTCCTGACTAGCAATTTTCAGCCTATCTGCCATAAAAGAAATGTACAGGTAAGCTAAGGAGGTCTCCTAAGTGCAGGTGGTAGCAGTAGTGACTAGAATGTCTGTTTTCAGCACTAAAACAAACCTCTGTTCTGTCCATCAGTGGTAAAGTATGGCAAGGAATAAGTACCCTGATACACTTGAAATATTAACTGGAAATATAGGGAAGAGAAAGAAAAGAAGCAACAAGAAGGGAAAGGTGCTTTAACAGAGAGAAGTTGTTTCATATTTTCTTTTCTTGCTCCTGAAGGAGAGAGCTAGATAAGAAGAGTCACAAGCAGGGGAGAGGCTGTCTTGCACATTTGGAGAAGAAGCTCTTAAAAATGAGTTTGTTTTCAAGGCAAGCATGTTCATTACAAAATGAGTCTTTAATGTTCCAGTGTTCATCTACAACAGAAATCATACTTCTGTAAGAAAAATTTCTGCCTAAGGCTTAGCAAGAAATTTATGATGCTGAACATAAAATCTGAATTCTGTGGTCAAACCTCTTGTGAGAGAATACACAATTACAGCAGACAGACTGAAAAGCTTTAATGATATGTAACCTAGAGAATATTTTCACCACTTTGTGTACCTGATTTACTTTCTTCTACTGGGGCCTGTCTGAACATCCACAGAACCCTTTGTTAGTGAGGTGATGTGAATATTGCACAGTGACTGACTGTGCCCTGGGAATGTGGATCTGTACCTGTTGAAGAATGAAATATGGGATAAAGATGCAAAACTCAGACACTGCCATCCCTTCTGGACAGTGGTGCAGCCTCAGTGCCCTCAAGTAGGTGTGAAAGCAAAGGCAAATTTGCAGCAGAAATGCCAAACAACCCTCCCTGTGACTTCTACAAGCTGTGGTATTTCAAAATCCCTTTCAGATTCCAAAAGGAATGTAAAGCAAGATATCAAGCAGGCCATCATCCTTCTGTTAGCAGTGCATGTAGTTTTCCATATTTTGGCATGAAATCCTAAGGAGCACACCAATGACAGTGTTTATATTTGTAGTTCATATTTAAGGTTATTCTGTTATCTGTACTTGATAAACCCAGCCCAGGCTCCTGTGAAGGCAATTCATAAATGTCAGCCAGAAGGGAAAAGACAATGAAGTGGTTTACAAAAAGCATGTTTGCTTTTTATTAGCAAGTTCAACCCAGAACCTTTCCCCTCCAGCCAGGAACATCACAGCTAATTAAGCCAATGCCCTTTTGTCAAGCATTAAAAAAGGAAGATGTACACTGAAACATAACAAGAATTGTTGCCTGCTCGTCACAACTTCAGCGTGGGGATCACTAATTGTTTTTGATACTGCTTAAAATATATGATTTAGGATGAATTCTGAAGGGGCAAGGTAGCTGTATATAAAGCTGGACTAAATAAAAGATAACAGACTTTGCTGCATCATTTCTAATAATCATTTTGATCATTTTTTTAGGATTAGCAGAGATCAAGGTTAAGGATCAGCAGATTAAAAAGTAAGAGCAGCAAAAACGAGCTGAAGAGAAAACACATTGTGTGTCACTCATCTATCTGCAAAAGATTTTCTGTCTGTTCTTCCCTCAATGCAGGATCTTCTCCCCAGTGCTAAGCAGGGGAATTGTAAGTACTTCTGAAACATGGTAATTTCCAACTGTCAGTGCCAGAGAAACCTCACCGTGAGCCCCTCCGATGGGACTCGTGTCTGAGCAAGGAGCTCCATCTGAATTCAGTGCACTAGGATAGTTTAATATGTCTTTTTTGGAACATCTCCAAGGAAACAGAGATGAATAGAAATGAGACAAAAATTGGGAAATCCCATCTTCCAACTTCTGCTGTTAGGAGCCATCTTACAAGCCAGAAGAAAAACAAACACAACGACCAAACTGTCCCAAAGCCCAGGACATGTCTATGGTGGGAATTTGGGTTAAAAATGTACATTTTCCTTCTTTTGGGGGATGAGGGATGAAGTTCTGTTATCTGGGCCTGACACAGGCAGTGCTTTGTCTCATCATCCATTCTTGTCAGTGAGAAAAGAATTAGGAGAGCAGACCCCTAAATCTTCCCTTCTACTGTCTCTTGACCTTGGGTGATATAAGGCCTTCTCCCACCCAAACCCAGGAAAATACAGGCAGAAATTGCCATTTATGTTAGAGAGAAAGAAGTTTTAATCCAGCAGTTGATGGATTCTCCACAGAGAAAAAAGCAGGTTTCTTTTCCAACCATCCCCTTCCCCAAGGAAGCTTCCCCTCCTACATTCAGTTTCACCCAGCAGATTCCTCACATATTATTTTATAACACCTTTGGATGGGTCAGCTGCCAGTGACACAGCAGCAAAGGCAAGTGAGTTCTATTCTGGCCTAATTCAGGGGCAAAATATAAATTAATTTGCTCTCAGCTCTGTCACTGGTCATGAACCCCCTGTTCCCTCACTGTTATTGATGCTGCTCCTTGCAGAGAAATGCCATTTTACCCCATGATTTCCCAGTTCCAACTTCAGTTCCAGAAACAGCATTCAGCAAAACCCCACCTTGACCCCTTTACCCATTTTTGCAGCTTTGTTATACAGAACAAAATGTGAGTTTGTAGAACATCCAGAGGGCAACGCTGAGAGTCAGCTGGAGGGGGCCAAAGCAGTGTGAAAATGGAGTTTTGGGTTAATATGTGGGCAGGCAGGATTAGCCACAGTTAAACATAAGGGGTCAAACTCTGATGGAGAAGTCTTTCTTCATTTCACCAACAATGCCCACTGTTAGGTGAGCATATACCTTGAAATTAGGCCAATGGAACCTGGATGGAAAACTTGGTATTTGCTCTTCAGACAAATTAAAAGGCCAATGAAATTACCTCTGGTCTCAACCAGTGCTCTTTCACAGCCACTAAATTTCTAGCTCATGTAAAAAACACCTATTTTTCTTAACTTTAGGAATAAAAAAAGAAAAATTAAATTAATATTTGTCATTTTAATGCTGAATTTGTATTTAGAAATGAGAACTGACAAAACAAAATCTGAAATTAATGTGCAAAATCAACTCTTTCAAGTCTATTAGAAAAATTAATATAGTCCTGAAACATCTAAAGAGTAATGTATTTGATAAAGGCTTACACACAAAAAAAAGAAATATTTTGGGTTTTTTTTTTTTATCCAGAACTATTTTAAGGCTGAAAACTCCAGTGTAAATAGTGTATAATGCATTTCTAGTAATTTTTGACAAATCAGCTATGAACTGCTTCAAAACAATCAGCATGAAAGTAGAAAGCCTGAGCTGGGCTTAAACATGCAGAGATTGCTTTTTTTAACTTTCTTTTTGCTTGAATGGAAAGTCAAATAACATCTTTGTTCATTTAATTATTCATAGTCTGTAAAACCAGTTGTAGAAACACACTCACTCTGTACAACCCAAATACCCTCATTGTCAAAGTGCTCTTAAATTTTTAGAAACCAGTCTGAGATCCAATCAGGAACCTGATTTTCAGCAGAGCATTAGACATGATTGAGCTTTTCTATTTGTTTCCTATTTATAAAACATAACTTCAGATGACAGATAAGCAATTATTTTCAAACTGAACTGACATTCTCAAAATATCTTGCTCTATGCAAATCAACTTGCACCAACATTTCTACTACTTTTGCCACACTCAAAGCCCTTCTTTCCACGTGAAAATGATATTTCTGAATCCCCCGTTGCGAGCTTATGCGCAACATGAAAAGTTGCAAAGAAGCAAAGAATGTTTACTGGCAAATGGCATCTCTAAAGGACAGAGGAGCCAAGGCAGTCTCTTGGTGGCTGAGACATGTGACAGAGCCATGGGCAGCTTCAAAGCTGCTCTGATGCTGCAGCTGCCAAGCAGCAGCTGCTCCTGCTAGACAATCCTTGTGACTTGGCACCCAGGCCTTGTGCTTGCCATTCAAAAACAGCAGAAAGTCACAGGATGCAGGATGGCAGCCACCCCTCCATAAATCATAGAATAGCTGCAAAAAATCCCTGTGGAGAGAGTGGGTGCCCTGGGAAGTTACAGCATTGCTCTGAAGTGCTGATGCAGTCAGGCACAGGCTGGAAATGCAAACTGAAAAATAAATTTATTGTTAGAGCTCCTCTGTATTCCTGATAAAGTATCTCAGGGCTCAGAAAAGCTCCTGCGGCATAAAGAAGTAATATTTTCATTATTTTGAAGGGAAGGAAGGTACCAAAGATTAGCTGGCTCAGAAAGGTCACAGAGGGGGTTTGAGAGAGGAAGGACAGGAGTTTGTCTCCCCAGAAACAAGGCTGACATGGTCCTGAATACATCATTCCTTCTTCCCTATGAAGAACAGGTAATTTCTGCATCCAGCAAGGTGTTTGCCATCTAGCAAGTGTCAAGAATGAAACCAATGCAACTAAGTGAAATCCCAGTTGCACAGAATTCTCCTCTGAGCAGCCTTTCCCAGTGTTAATGAAGGATCATGCCTTTGCTAGATATTGTACTTTGTGCCATCCTATACAATGTTAAAGCAAATCCATAAATCATATCACTTTCTGTAATATGATTCTGAGAAGTTAGCCTCTTCTCTCAAATCTTAAAGAATTTTATATTAAGAGCAGGCCTGATTTGATTGCTTCAGGCTTATATATGAATTCTTATTTTTATGGCTCCCTGGAAATAAATAGATTACTGTTCAATCCTCTGTAAACTTAAAAGCAGCAACACGATGGAAAAACTTGGTGTTGGTGCTGCAGCATCAATGGCCAGAGTTAGAAGCTCCCAGAGCAGTGATTTGAAAGCCTCAGATTGATTTCCAGCTCATTCCCTGGCGAGAAGGGACGGGGTGAGCAGGACTGCACCCACTCCCTGTGCAGCTGCACTCACTGCACACACATTCACTGAGCCACTTTCTGTGTCTAGAGGGCAGCCTGGCATCAGCTTCTCTGAAACATTCGTATATTAGATCACATCCAGCAACATTTAAACAAGACAGATGATTAAAAGATAGTTGGAGCTATGCATTATGGATTAAAGTGCAGAGTGAGAAGTTTTCGGAACATTAGTGTTCCAGAAATATGAACTATAAACCCATGTGAAACATTGAAAACCATCACATTTAGTGATATGCTGTGTTCTTTCAGTGGAAAAAAAAATTAAAGTAGTAGAGAAACATATCCCAATCCTATGAACAAATTATATATTTATAATTCTTTATTAGGATTTTCTGAAAAACACAGTTCTCATAATCTCACATTGGCAGTAGAGAAGTTATAAAAACTAATATTTGGCTTTAATACAGCCTTATTTTTATTGCACTAGTTTGTGTGAACAACACTCAAGGATCTTCAGCTTATTAAAGCTCCAGAGCTAAGAAAAACGTGAGTAGAGAGCTATGTCCAAAAATATACTGACATGTTCATTCTCTTTGTTGTGTCACCTGTGGATTCCATCAAAAGAGGAAGGCAAACTGAAAATTACTTGGCTTCTGAAATATACGTACAGGAAATATTTCTTCTGATACATAACTGACCAGGTACTTCAGCAGTCTTGGAAATGCTGAGGATTCCAGTGGACCATAGAGACAGGACATCCTCTGGGAGGCCAACAATCCTGACCAGCTGGGCTGTCCAGGGTTCTTGGCCTTCAAGTGGCCAAACACCATGGAGGAGGTGAATCCTACTGAGCTGTTCCAAACCAAACCTCCAAGCAAGTCCCACTGTGACAGAGTTCCTGCTGCTGATCCCACCTCGGGGCTGGCAGTGGAAAAGATCCCAGAGATGGGACACCCAGTGTGCTCCCAGCTTGTGTGACCTCCTGCCATGAGCTGGATCTCTTTGGGACACCCCAGTGCAGAGAGATGCACAAACCCCTCTGATAGATTCACATTTCAAAAGTACATTGTGGTGTTATTTAAAAGGGAGATGCAACAGTTTAAGATTCAGTTCTAAAGGAAAATGACACAACTGAAGCGTGATCTGCAATATGAGAAGAGGGAACAAATTAAGTAAAGAGGGGTACCAGACTGGAGTAAGAACCAAAAGGGATCCCATCCTGTATTTTAACATTTTCCACATTTTGGGAACTCTGCTCTAGGGTGTGAATGATGACACAGACCAGCAGCCAAGGCTGTGTGTATTCCAGCCATGGGCAGGATGCTGCAGTAATGAGGATATCTGGTGAATCTTTGTGTTCTGAGGCCAGAATTTATGGGAAGTAGTTACATTTGTTGAAATAATGAGTGGGAAGCAGTACTAGGAAATGCTACAACTGCAACAAGAAGCTCACAAGAAAGCAAATAAGCCCCCCTGGATGTTACTTGCTCACATTTGGGGGAGTAGATGCTTGTTAACAAATAAAACATGATTATGTCCGTGCTAGTTTGTTGCTCTGTTTGGCAAATTTTCCGATCCCTCTTGACTTTCAGTTCTGAAATACACATTGTCAGGAACTAAAATGATTAAGCTGTGTAATCTGTTTATTCAGATCATATGCTGAAAAGTGTCTTATTTCACATGTATCTATTGTAGAGCGATTCCAACAAAGACACCAAACAAAAGATGAGCTCTCAAATGAAGGAAGACAGTCTTTACCTTCCCTTGACAGCTGCCTGCAGTCTCAACTCTCCACTGATATACTGCCATATAAAAATTTACCTATTAAATTATTCTTGGCATTTAAATCATATCTATCACAAAGGCAGCTGAATTCTTAAAAGCACTGCATTTTAATATATGCATGCTTTGGATTATACTTCAAGAAATGCTGCAGCTGGACAGGACTGTGATATACTCTGTACAGGTTAATAAAAGAAATTTTACCAGACACTTCTTAGCCTCAGCCTCTGATTTCTCCATAATCTGCTTCCTGAGATCTTCCATCAGTATAATTAAATATGTCTGTGCTAGTTCATGGTGCTCTGTTCACTTATACCAGCTAAAACCCCTCAATTGTTCAATTTGTCCATGCAGCCACCTCACGTTGTCTCCATCTTTTGGGATACGTGACAAATACTGATGCCTTGCATGAGAAAAAGTTTGTACAGCCCAATCCACCAACACTGTCAATATTGGCTCCAGCTTACTAATTAACTTGAGAAAAGTGAATGAGCTAATTAGCAGGGCAAACTAAATAGAATATCATTAGTTAGTCAATCAGTGCTGGTTTCCACTAAGTGAATGAGTAATTTCCACACATTCTGGGTCACTGTCAACCTCTCAAATTTCCCACTGGACTTCCCTGTCCTGCAGCAAATCTTAAACTGAAAATACTCAACGGGATGACCTGGTTCAACTTACTACTTGTACTCCCACAGATCACCAGTGGTTACACTCTGGAAAACACTGAAAAAACCTCAGTTGCTTCAGGCTGGTTTCTGCTTCACTGAGAACAGAAAATGAGGCCAGAATTCTTCCAGGTCCCAAGAAACCTTAAAAGGTTAAATATATATATATATATATCCTAACTTAGGAAATTATTTATTGAGGTACAAAAATTGCAGCCATAAAGAGAACCTGCCAGAGGGACAAGTGACCTAAGGAAATGCCTTTAAGTGGTCACAGAATCCCAGAATGGGTTGGATTGGAAAGAACCTTAAAGATCACTTAGTTCCAAGCCCCTGCCATGGCAGGGACACCTCCCACTGTCCCAGGCTGCTCCAGCCCCAGTGTCCAGCCTGGCCTTGGGCACTGCCAGGGATGCAGGGGCAGCCCCAGCTGCTCTGGGCACCCTGTGCCAGGGCCTGCCCACCCTGCCAGGGAACAATTCCTCATTGCCAACATCCCACCCAGCCCTGCCCTCTGGCACTGGCAGCCATTCCCTGGCTCCTGTCCCTCCAAGTCCTTGTCCCCAGTCCCTCCAGCTTTCTTGGAGCCCCTTTAAGTGCTAGAAGGGCCTCTAAGCTCACCCTGGAGCCTTCTCCTCTCCAGGGGAACCCCCCGGCTGTCCCAGCCTGGCTCTGGGAGCAGCTCTGTGCCCTCCTCCAGACTCTCTCCAGCACATCCTCCCTATGGTGAGCGCCCCAGGGCTGGGGCAGCTCTGCAGGTGAGGGGCAGAGGGGCAGAATCCCCTCCCCTGCTGCCCACTCTGGGCTCAGCCCCTGTGCTTGCCTTGAGTCTCCTGTCAGATGTCTTTGGGCCCTTCCTCCAAGTGGGGCCATTGCCCGGCACTCTTTGAGTGGAGCATCCATCAAATCCACGTCTGCCCAAGGTGATACATGGGAGAGAATCAAATGCTTTGCACAGATCCAGGTAGAGGACATGATCTGTAACTGGCAGCTCCCCAAGACCTTCTGAGTGTGACAAAGTAAATTTAAGATTATTGGCATCAGGCCTGCTTTTCCTGCTTAGCTTTCCTGAATCCCCCAAACCAGTCTGGTGATCCCCACCACACTGCCAGGCCTGCAAACCCTTGTGCAGACAGGGAACTCCAGAAATAACAGCACAACACAATGTAATACAACAGGCAGCCCCCAAAGAATGTGCTCAAATATGCTCTCACTGCAAGGTCTGCTGCCCAAACTTGAGTTCATTTACTTTAGTGCTTAAAGCCTTACAGGAATGTCTCAGCTCTCTGAAGGCTCTGATAGCTGCAAGTGTAAACACTGAGTTTCAGTCATGGCCCTTATCCTTTCACTGATAGCTTGTAATTGTTTATGGCACCCTCTTAATACTAAAATAACAACAAATACTCAGCTGGAGACAAGGGAAAATGATAATGCACCAAATGCTCATGGTGCTTATGAGTCTTGTCATTCCCTGATTTCAGAGCTTTTCTTATACAAGTTGTTTATTTTGACTAATATCCATCTTTAATGTCTGTGCCATGCAAAATCTCGTGCTACATGTGCATGCAGACATCACAAGCAGTGTTTTGGAAATGAAGCATTCCCATTAGTTCAGATAACATCATCAGATTCAGTGGGAGAGAATGACTGATCCCTATAAATACTGGTTGGAACAAGTGTGCATGATGAAGCATCTCTTATTGATTAGCAGATTTGCTCCTGTATATGGTATTTCCCAACATCCTTAATCAAGCCTTCTCTGGATGATTCAAAGAAATTCTTGATTTTGATAAATTGGCTGTCAGGCAGGGTTAGACTTGTGATGTTTTTAACCATTGGTTGGACCTTACAACCTCCTTTCAGACCTAAGTCCTAATACATAACACAACCCCTCCAAACCTCCCATATAATTCCAGAGAAATGCCATATTTTGCTATCACAGCTTTTGCATTGTACTTTGGAAAAAACCTGTTACCATCAGGTGAGGGGATTGCATTCTGAGAGGGTACCTGCTCCCTCTAGGCTGCTCTTCCCAAATCCTTGTCTTTGTGTGGTCCAGCAGAGCAGTTTGGAGCTCTGCAGTAAATACAGGCCTTGGAAGATATCTGCAATGCACTTTCCAACAGGATGCCTTGTTCTGGCTGCCATTTCAGAATTTCCAGTAGTACAAAAATGTGGCAGCAGCTCTCTGGCCACAGAGAGCAACAGGCACAACTTTCCCAGGCATCGTTCTGGGATAGGCTGTGAGAAGATCAAAGACTGAGAAGGAATTCTTACCTTCACTTGCTGCACCTGTTGTTGGGAACATGTGGGATGTGTTATGGAGATTTGTTTACCAAAGGGGGGGTTTCTTAATTGGCCAATGGTGATGGTGTTTACATTGAGGGACCAATTAGGTCCACCTGTGTTGTGACTGTCTGTAAGGGTGATGGGGTTCTTAATAAGTGTAGTATAATAAAGTGATTATCAGCCTTCTGGGAATCATGGAGTCAATGCTAATCATTACCCAGATGGGGGTCTGTGATGACACAAAAATGCACTGAATCACTGGGAAAGCCAAAGAGAAAGGTTGAGATGCAGGAACTTTTCTCCACCAGGCACGGTGAAGTAAGGGCAATTACAGTGTCAGTCACTGGAGGTGAGGAGACAGCAGGAGAACAGCAGAACGTCCTTCTGTGCATTCTGCATGAAACAGAAATGGGGCTTCACTCAAGCATTCCTGTTTCCCTGAACTATTCCATTTGCAGGACATCCATCAAGAGCATTTTCCCCATTATTTTGTCTATTACAGCAAATTCTACTTTAGAGACACAAGAATTCTTGGTTGCATTATACATAGGGAGTCAGTTGCTAATGATGATTAGAATTTGTATAAATAATCAATTAGTAATATATAAATGGCAGATGTCTGGCAGAACTTGGAATCAGATCCTTAAAAATGTTAATTTGTTGCTTTACACTGCAAGTTATCTCTATCACAGAGGAGATAACTGCATATGATGCTGACATATAAATTTCAAAACCTCCAAATATGCATCTTTAATTAATAATTTAATTAAATGCAGATTTTTTTTCCCTTCAAATGCTTCAGTGAAAAAAAGATTATCTTCAAATAGATCGCTGCTGTTCTTCAAGGACAATTTTTTACTTTTGCAGATAATATTTGGATTCCTTGGAGGCAAGCAAGACTCCAGTGCAGAAGGCAAACATTAAGGCAGTAAAATCCCATCACCTCTTTTGTCCATAAGAGATCTTTCATGTGGAACACCAAAAATGGGCATTATCTCCTAATACCTACTGGAGGATTTGAGCTAGCCCAAGTGAAAAGACTAAGCACTGCATCATTGCTATATTACATTTTTAAAGTATTAATCTCCTTTTGATTTAGGGCTGATACCACTTCATACTCTCTCCACTCTTCCTGGAGGTGTATGCCAGGCACGGAGCATGTAGGCTCCAAAGAGCTCTGAAATGAAGCAGTGCTCAAAATAATGGGAATGCTTCTCCTAAAGTTACAGACTTGATTTATTAGAAATGGTTCAAACATTTTTCCTAATTAATGTGAGCAAAGTGCCTAACAAAACTAGAATAATGTCTCCAGCTTGGACTCCACTGAGACTAATACTCATCCTTCACACTTCAAGGGGCAAAGTTGGGTAGGAGAAAAGAGGGAGAACTGGTTTCAGTCTCAGTGACAACATTTAAAAGGTCCATTTAATGTTGGTATGTGAGCCATGGCGAGTGAACAAGTTTTATGTTTTTCCACTTAAATTGTAAATAAATCTTGAAATTGAGTTGAAAAATCTCACTATTATCTCATACCCATAATTCCCTTCACCTCCTGAGACTCAGACACTTTTTAAAATATATGCAAATGTTTTCCATAGTACTGCAAGGAAGTTGTGATTCTGTTCTCTGACAGATAAAATGAGGTGTGGGTTCAAGATTCATCTCTGGAAGTGAATCTTGGTTAGCTGTTTTAACAGTGGGAGTCATGTTAGCCACCTTCAGCTTTCTAAAGTATTCTTCATGTCTGAAGGAGATATGAGAGCTAGACTGACTTCACAGATAACAATCATAGGATGTGTCTAGGCATAACACACATCTGACAGATTTTACTTCTCTTGTTTTAGCCTTTTTTGTCACATTAAGCAACATCCCCATTCAGTCTACTGCCTCTGCCAAAGCCCATTCTGGGCTCACTCACTGTACATTTGTCAGGGTTGTGCATTTTATTCCAGCAGCCAACAAAACACCAAAATCCCTCTGGAGGTCTGGCTCAGAATGATTTGCCAACAGATGTGACCCATGTCATCGTCAGTGCCAGACTTGGGGTTTCAGGAGGTCTGGCTTCCACTCCAAAAGCACAAAAATCACTCTTGGGAGAGATATCTAATGCTCAGAAAGATGTAGAATCCTTTCCCCAATTTGTATGAGCAGTAATTGTGGAGCCATATGTAAAAATCAGTCAACCACTCACCCAGCAACTCCAAATGCTGAATGTGGTCCTGCATAAAAAGCAGAGGGGGACAAGACAGTGCCTTCCTCCCCACTGTTTGCCATCTGACTTGCACAGAAAGCTTCCCATGTGGAGGGACAACTGCCAAATGCCATGAAGTGAGCCCTTTAAACATGCCTTGTGTGAGACATTAACTCAGCTGCTTATCAATGCCACTCATGCTGTCAGAAGTGGATTGATGTACTAAAAGCTGTGCACATCAGTTGCCTTGTGCCTAGGCTGAAGCCATGTCCCCAAAAGTGGGTTTCTTTCCACATGTCTAAATTAACTTAGGTCAAATTATGAGGAACTGCCAAAGCACTTTTGCTAGTGAAACAAAAGAACAGTTACTCTAAAACACTTGGCCTTTGATGGCACAAACAGTATGGTAAATGTTAGAATTTTGGGAATTGCTAGAAAAAATGCCTCAAAACTGTGAAGCTGTTTTTGTCATCCTGCCAGTGGGATGTGAGGAAAACACCTTGTCTGAAAGCAACCAGGGGATGCAGACAGCAAGGCTGAGGTGTGTTTGTTGTGTGTGTCACACTGGTAGGTCACTGGCAGGGTTTGACACTCCTCTCCCACAGGTCACTTGTGGAAAAGCCCCCAGGTTTTCAGATCTTTACCCAAAGAACAGCAGTACTGCCAGTGCTAATGCAGACACTAAAGATTTTGCTCTCTTTTGACATCCAGTTCAACCTTGCAGTCACCATGATTTAGTCAGGTTGGCACCATTGGCAATAATTTATCAAAGTTTTCTGAATCACCTTTCAACCTCCTCATATGCACAAATCAACTCATTAATAAAAAAATATTAAAATCAGTTAAACTGAATGCAGTCATATGGTATTTTTCTTTTCCCTTGGCTCCAGTTAAGAGCAAATATAACTCTAAAAGGTACACATCTGTAACAAAGACACAGGAAGTCAGGTAGAAAATGATTGACTAACAAGGAAGGCTAATGACACCAATAGCAGTAAAATGTATAATAAACTAAGGAATTACTATTTGATAGAGCCTTGCATGCATGCACTCATACAGACATTCTTCTTCCAGTCACTCTTAGGAATGTAAGCTGTCATTAGGGTAAAGTGTTAAACTGCTGTGTAAAATTTCCTTAAACAATGTGACTCTGCAGTACTGAAGGTACTGCAGGAGAGGTTGAAAGTTTTGGCAGCTAAGTACACTAAATGTAGGTCTAAAGGCCATCTTTACAGAAAACAATTAGATTATTACTTCTAGCTCTGGGGAAGAAAAACCCCAGCTTTAAAATATGATCTTTTCTGCATGAAGATTGAGATTTCATGTAAGATTTTTTTACAGTTCTGTTTAATGTGTAAATAGGACCACAACCCCCACCCCAAAACCTAAAAAGCCAAGCCCTCTTTATTTCAGGTAGACTGAGCTCACTTACTGAAGAATGTTTGACAAATTCATCCATTTATGGTAGTGAATGAGCAGTGGGTAGGTTTAAATTTTTACAGACATCTTCATTTATTACAATGTATTTCTGCCTACAGATTGTTCCTGGGTTGTTTTTAAAGTGATCAACCTTTTGTTATTCACTCTGTGGTGTGACTGAATCTGCTAATGTTAAAAAAATAATTTCCAATTCTTATTTGCTATCAATTCAGTCAAAACTTGTATTTGTACCGACACAAGATAGATTTGCATTCACTCCTCTTTGGAGAAATTTATCTCTGGGTTCAAGTAGTAGGTCCTGGCTCTGGAATTATAAAATGGGGTTCTACCACACATTAAATGAACTTCTCAAGGTCTGTGCAAAGAAAGCCCAAGGTTAAACTTAAATGTTTATGTGAATTCATGGCTGAAAGCCCCGTTTCCTGCTATTACTACTGCAAGCAGAAATTTGTGAGTAGAATCATTCTCAGAAAGTGGATAGAAAGGCGTTAAAGGCAGAGTGCTTTAAGATGTAACTCCCCTCACTGCTGCTCCAGCTGTGATTTATCTTGGCCAGCATTAAACCACAAAGTTACAGCTAGTTAGTTTCTGGGTTGACCTAATCCTAGAATTCCCTTTGTGCCAAAGTCATCACAGTTACCAATCTCAGAAATATATTTTTTTTCTTCCAAAATTATCCAAAGACACATCCAAGTCAATGATAAGTCTACATCATCTAAGTTTTTTAACGTAAAACCAAAATTCAGATGTGTATGTATCAAACACACATGTGGTAATCTTGTATGTTATTGGCATGAGAATTGACTCAAATGGGTAATTGAAAAAGGTAATTTACAGTCTAGCATCTTGATTTTAAAGCTTTATTTTATTAACATCCACCAAGAGAGTAATCAATTTAGTGGTGAGGCAGAGCTAATAATTCTACAGAAGTTTTATAACGTCTCCATGCTTCAGCATGAAGTTTTGTCCTTGCTTTGTGTAATGGGGGATATTTATTCCATCCACACATTTTCTTTTCAATGCTTGATTCATTGAATTACAAAAGAAATATAAAGTGGATCAACAAGCAAGTGGGTAATTGTAAACCACTAGGTTACTTTCTGATGCTTATTGCAGCCTCCTTTTAAACATGCCTCTGAATCTGATGAACAAATTCCTTCCCTGTATGGTATTTTCTTCCCTTATGTGCCTTAATGTGTCAACAGCCTCTTTTTCAGTCACATAATTACAATGATTAGGCTTTTCCCAATCCATTCCCACTCAGGAATACAGTGCTGTGTGTACCCTTTCATGAAAACAAAGGCAGCTGATATGTTTTGTGAGGCAAATTACAAGTGAAAGAACTTTGTGTACTTCTGGCACCAGCTCAGGTTTTCTTTATGGCAGTGTTCAGGAGGATATTTAGGCACCACATTTGGGATCCAGTGACAATGAAATGCACTGGGCATGTCAAGGGCTCAGTCTCACACCAAGGCATGTTGGCATGGGCTGTTTACAAATATCCCCATGTTCTTGATCTTGACTTGAATTTGCTTTGAAAGCCCAAAACCATCCATGTATATTCTGCATCTCCCCAGTCTGGGCAATATGAACTAATAATATCAGGGGAAATATTTTCAAATTGAGGAATACAAAAGAAAAAAAATCCATTTGCCTGTTCCAGCCAAAGGGGAGGCCCACACTTATGGTTCTCTGTGCACATTTTCAGAAGGAGATAATGTAAATGCTGGGCAAGAACCAGAGGAGCTATAAAGGTAGTTCAGAAGATGCCTAGGCCTGTTCATACACAGGACCACTGGCAAAAATAAAATAAAAATGAACTAAGATAGCTGCAACAAGGTTGTGTTCATGCCCTGCTTTATAAATGAGTCACCACTACTTTCACAGCTGTTTGCTACTGTGAGCTGGGCAGAATATTCCAGTGTACAACTTCTATTTCTTTCTAATTTTAATTCTTATTTTGATAAGCACTATTACTACTACTAACATAAAAATTAATTTGTGAAGAAGTTTAGTTTGATTTTGAATTTAGTTTTTGTACAATGGATACATAAAATCAAAAGTAATCTCAAAATTGAAGGTTTTACTCTTCCATTTTTGACAAGCAACAAAATAAAACATTCACGTCACTTGGGTGGAAAGTGCTGCTCGAAGTAAATTAAACATCATTAAAATCTGTCTCTCAAAATTTTTGTATTTGACAAACCACATTTTCCTCCTACCAGAGAAGGCTTTCCCTGAAATTACTCCCATTTAGACAATCACAATCAACATCATTATTTTATTACAGCCTAGAATTCAGCAACAAACAACTTTATAACAAAGTTAGAGCTTAAAAGGACTTGGGAGGGATTTCAATCCTCCTTCTCTTGGACCCCCTTGTGTCTAAGGAAGTCCTGAATTATTCAGCAGATAAAATCAACCAACTTTTGGAAAAGTTTTATACAGACGAAAGTCTGAGAAACTCTGCTAAGTTTGAGATATGTTTTACTTTTGACTTTGACAGTGAGGTCTAGGTAGGGCTTTTAGAAAAAGGAGCAGATAAGTAAAGAAAATTAAACATTTTTAGAAACTTAATTTTCTCAATGTTTCACAGCATGCCATACTTTGGCTACTGACAGAACATCTTGTGACAACTGTTTCCTTTTTAAATGAGGGAAGTAAAGCAAGAGACCACCCTTGACAGTGGCATTTTTCATTTATTTACTGGTAAAGAAAACTATTAAATGTTGTATAATCAGGAAATAATATAGGCTGGACAAGGCTTTCATGTTGGTGCTTTCCCACCACCATTTGGCACAGCAGTGGCCTTTCCTGAGATGCTTTTATTTCCACTACAGCCAGTGAAAAATCTATCACTGTTGCTGATAGATGAGAATAACAAATAACAGCTCAGTGGTTTCTCCATAGTCTGAAAAAGGAAGCTCTTCTGGCTTATGAAGTATTACAGTTCCAGTCAAAGGAGCTGTGCTTTGCCACTGTAATTTGTTACATTAAAATACATCTTATATGCATGAAGAAACAAAAAGTTTCTTTGCTCTTTTCCAAACCATTGTACTCCTGTGAAACTTGGAATCCCAAAAGCTTTGCCTCAAATTACTGCCTGAACAGAAACTTTCAGCTTCTGCTTTCTCTAGGAGAGCTTATTCTTGTTCTCCTGATTATTATTTCAGCAATTTAATCCTTCTTACCAACAGCAGCAGTGAATGTAAGGCTTCTCTGTGCCCCTAAAATTATATTACCTTCATCCTCTGTACTTGTCTCCATATCCAAGTCACCTTTATTAAGCCAGTCCCCAGTGCAAGCTCTCCAATGCATTGGGAAGCAGATGCTTTGAGTGTCTGTGCAACAGCTACTGGGGTATTCTGTTTATTTTAATGGCACCCTGGCTCCTTGTAACTGCAAGGAACATTCACACATTTACAAAAGATTTTATAATGCATTCCAATGAGAAACCATAAGCAGATTCAGCTCTTCTGCACTCATGCAATAAAGAAATGTTTAAGGCCAGAGCCTGGAGACACAATTGAATGATTCAGCCCCATGAGAAGAGAGAAGAGGTTTCACTTCTCTGGAGAGCCTGAGATTTGACATGGGCTTAAAACAAACTTTAACTATTAAAGAGTTTCTTGTCAGAAAATGCTCACCTCCTTCCCTTCAGAAGGGAAAGATAAAAATAGTTGACCATTCCTATTTTGCTGAAATGGTCCCCACACTCTCATTTTTGTATTTACTTTCACTCCCTCAGCCTGAGAAGAGCAACACATACATACTGATTTAACAAGATAAAGGGAAAAAAATTTAGCAGTAGAAGAGATAAATGCAGTGGGTAAAATACTCAAAGGTATGATGCTAGAAGAAAATATGACTCAGCAGGCACTGCACACAAAGTTCCTACAGCCTGAAACAAACTCTGGTTGAGCTGACTGGGAAGTGGATGTAGACACAGAGATGAGGAACTTCCAAAGCTGTGTGCAAAACCTCCCTCCCCTGATTGTCACAGGCTGGGCTGGCACTAGCACAGCCTCTCCTCTTGCTGCTGGCAGTGCCCTCTGTCCTCATCCCCACTGGGCTGACACTTTGTCTTGGTAGGGCAATGTTGGGGAAGATGAAACAGGAAAGCCTTATAAATATGATTGTCTGGCAAAAGATTTTGAGAATATGGAAACTATAAGCGAGATTGAAATGAAAGCAAGCTTTGAGATACCTCTGTTACTGAACAACTGGAAAACAATGGCGTGGCCAGCTGAAGGTATTCCCCTTTTGATGAAACAATTCCCTCTGCTTGCAGACAGTTCCAAGGGTCAGAGCAGACCCTACTGGCTTGGCAAAAGGACCCAAAGAGGAGTTTTTAAGGTTTAAAATGTAACACAGTATAGTAATGTAGTGTGATTCTTGTGGGCTGTATGTAAATGCTACAGGATTTGTATCTTGTACTAGATTGGTTAGTGAGAATCAGAATATTCAACACAGAAGATGATTTATTGTATTGTAATGGGAACCTCGCTCTCTTACTTTTTTTACTCCCTTACCCTCTCATCCTCTCTCCCCCTCTCTTCTCTCAGTCCTGCTCCAGCTGTGCTGGCAGCTCCCAGCAGGGCCCTGCACCCAGGCCCTTTGCAATAACCCCAAATTCCCGACCTGGCTGCAGAGATCTCTCGTGTCCATCTGTCCCAATGCTCATACAGGGCAGGGACCATCAGGAACCCAAACCTCACCTCTGATTTTAAAGGGTAATTTTCCATCCAAAACACAGTCCTGCCTCCTTCACCTTGCTGTTCCCTCCCCCCAGTCCTGCAATGGAAGTGCTCATGCAGACTTGGAGGGGCCATTGTAAGCATCTGATCTTTCTGAAAACAAAAGAGATCTTTGATTTGAGTAATAAAATGGCTGCTACTGCCAGCAGCAGTAGAACTCTGGGAAATGTGCAAGCAGAGCAAAGAGAGCTGCTGGGGCTGCCTCTCTCCATAGAGACTTGGATTTTGGCTGGACTGGGCAACTACAGACTGAAGTGTGGGTGAAAAAAAGCCATTGGAATGAGTGACTCCTTGGGGAATTATTTGGACCTTCACAGGATGCTGTAACAAGAGGGGCTCACCTGAATAACAGCTTTCAGCTCCCTTTGGTGAAAGAAAATAATGTAATATCTGAGGGGGAGGCAAATAACAGCTATTTCACCTCCCAATTGTTAATCAGCACCTACATTATTGACCTCCCTCAGACACGTATAAATAATTTCTTTTTTGTCTTCTATCCTCACCTCTTACAGGCAACACAGAGACCCTCCTACCACAATATCACATATTTAACACCTCCTCACTTATTTGAGGTGTTTATGAACAATAAACGTAATCAAATTTATTCTCCTGGGCTGCCTCTCCCTCTTATTTAGGACTAAGGACATCAGTGTTTCTTGACACCTTTGCCAAACAAGCAGCACTTTGCAAACTTGAGAGAGAAAACTTTGAGTTCCTGAACATTATTTTTTGATGGAAAGTGTTAACAACCACAGCAGACCACGGAGACCAACACCACAGAAAATAAACACGAGCGGCAGGAAAGAGGAGGAAAAAAACCCTCTTGTGTGATTCCTTCATTGGCTTTGCAAAAACTTGCACTTGATACGTGAAGAGCTCTGTCTGAAACCATTAATAACAAAAACAATCACTAAATGAAAGAGCAGCCTTGCAAGCAGCCATCCATAAAAAGAAAGCCAGTTAATTAAACAAACCACAAGCTATCTATGGACTGTCTCTCTCACTTTAAAGTCCTCAGCGCAGAAAAGAGAAGAAAAAAAATCTCATCAAATGATATAATCATAGAAGCCTCAAAATAACTCACACATATTTCCAGATAAATCACTCCTGAAATACTAAGTGGCTAGAAAAGCTTGGAGGGAAATTGCACCTCAGCTTCAATTCCTGCGTCTTGGAGGGGCTTTGGAGAATACCGGATCTTCTATCTGTTCACTAAATGTTTATTCCTATTCCTTAAATTGTCAATTTTTAATATAAAACTTTAATTAATCTCTGGATTCATTTCACTTAATGTTGCAGGGCCATTTCACTGTGTCTCAGAAGGCACTTAATTGGAATTGAAGGCTCGGGGTTAGAAACACAACATTTCTCCCTTGCCAAAACTTTCCAGAGCTTTGTGGGAAGGGGCCAGGAGCCCCATGTGAATGGGCAATGGGCTATGTGAGCATGGCTAAAGGCACTGCTGACCCCGAGCACATTATGGCCCTGATGGAACAGATAGCAGTGAGCTAATGGGACTGGATGTGCATTAATTTTTCTGAGATTTTACACAGCCATGAGACGCTTTCATCAGCCTCTGTGGGTCACAGCAGCTGGTAGGAGCCTTAGCAGTGTCTTTCCATTATAAGGCTATCATTGATCCAGAATCTACTTTGAAGATCAATTTGGATTGGAATCAGAACCCAATATGACAATGATTTCAGAGAGGATAAGAGATAATTTACTCCTCCGGGTACCAGAAATCAATTTTTGTTTTTCTGCACAGACCCAGTGGCCAAAAATGAAAGGGGGAAGAAGAAAAAAAAAAAAAAAAAAAGAAAATAGCTGAGGATAATGTGCAAATAAAGGATTACAGTAATCCAATCTGGAGGTGATAAAAGTATAAACCTGGCTGCAAACCCATCTGAGGTAAACAAACATTTAATCCCAGCTAAATATCTCTGATAATGGCAGAAAGGCTTCACGTTATTTTTGATGCATTTGGCTAATAGAAAATACAGCTTTGAATTCAAAGCAACTCCTTGCATTTCTCACATATTTCTTTGTGTCAGTCAACACCTGGGAAGTTTCTAGAGAGAGAGCTGTTTGTGTTTGTGTTCCAGCTGTGCTGGGCACATCTGCATTACAGGGCTGGGATCCAGACTCGCCTGGATGACCTCATTGTGAGGTGCCACAAGGGTTTTTGTGGCATCCCCACACATCCAGTGTCCTCACAGCCATCCCCCCCTTGCTTTGCTGTGTGCATCCCAACCCCTCTGCACCAGGAGCAGGGAGCTCCCATGGTATTCACAGGGCACCCCTGAGTGAGGAGACAGGATGATGAGGAGGACTCCATCTTATCAGAAGGTTAATTAATGAGTTTATTATACTATATTTTTGTATGTTACTTTACATTATATTACATTACATCTAAACTGAATCTGCCAAGCACTCAACTCCAACACACAGAATCTCAGGTCTGTCAGCCAACAGTCCCAACACACAGACCTGGCCCTGACAGGCCAAGGAAACAAAACACCATCACTGGGTAAACAATCTCCACATTGCATTCTACTTTGGCACAAACACAGGCACAGCAAATAAGAGTTGTCCTTCCCTTCTGAGGTTCAGAGAATGTGAAACCCAGCAATATTCTCGGGAAGCCGTGCCTTGCTTTTCTCTGTGAAGGGCAATGTGGCTGCAGGTGAGCACCCCAGGAGCCTGGTCCTGAGCTGCCCAGAGTGTCAGGGCAGAGACATCCTGCCCCACACAGGCCCTGCCCAGCCCCTGCTCCAGCACAGCCACGCTCCTGGGTCTGGGCCTCTCCTCAGGGGTCATGGAGAACTGAAGGGACTTTTGCTCAAAGTTGTTGGCAGAGCTGAGAATTTTCTGCTCTCTCCAGGGCTGGCCCTTAAACCCTTTCCACTTTTATTAAGTGCAGATGTACTGCAGAGATGTGAGACTTAGTTATCTACAGTGAAACTGGAAAGGGCTTTTTCTTCTTTTTTTTTTTTTTCTTTTTTTCATTCCTTTTCCTCCAGACAACCACAGTGGAATCAGTTTTATTCAGATTTGGCTGTAATTGGAGTGAGGCTCTTACTGAATCTAATTTCAGCTGGAGCTAATTATAGGGGGAAAAGGTCATAAATGTAAGATGGCTGCATAACTATGTTGGAAGAATATTGACATCATATGGTATTAACTCTGCTCCTGTTAAGGCCATAAATACTTAGAATAAAAACAGCCATTAAGAGACAGAACAAAATGTACCTATTTCTTCTTATTAGAGGGGGAAAATAAGGGAGGGAAAAATCTCTAAAGGGAGATTTAATGGCATACACTCAAGAAGTGCTGCACACACACACAAAATAAATCAAGAAATAGAGATCGACTCTCTCAGATAGAATCCTGAGCCATACTAGAAACAACCATCACTGTTACATCTGGAACAAGCCCTGCTCAAAAACTGACAGGAAAAATACAATAACAGAAACAGCCATATGGAATTACCAAGGCTGAGAACCAAGCTACAATGGGCAGCACTGATTCCATAAGATCATTAAATATGTGAATGCTTCCCTTCCCTATGGTCCCCAGCAGAGAAGGGAACCAAGGAGGGATGAGCCCAGACCCCATGGAAATTATCCTGATTCACCTGAGCTTCAGAGGCTTCAGGACATTTCCTGTGAGCAAAGACCAAGCCAGGACTCCTCACTGGGAATCTTACAGATCTCATGGACTTTCCTCATTTATTAAATGAAGTTCAGCATTTTCTCTCTACATATGTTTCCTTGTAATCAACACACCACCAGTACAAGCAGAATAACTTTCAAATGAGAGTGAATTATGCATGCAGCTTAAATTTTGTCTGCTGTGGTACTTAGATGACAGAAGTTTAATACTAAATGGGTTACATGGTCTGCTTTAGCCCCCAGGCTGAACTGCAGGGATGACCTGAGTCAAATTAATAAACACAGAAACCTGCCAGACATCTCATGATGAGCTGCACTGCAATGAACCTCTGGAGACTCTGGAAGCAGCTGAAAGGCATTGCTCAAACATCAGCTGAAATAAGTCAGTAATTAATATTTTCTCTTTTCTCTCAGCAGCCCCACAAGTGGGGTTGTGCAGGCAGTGACTCTGCAGGGTCTCACCAAAGCTGTGTGACACAGCAGCAAAGGCTCAGCCTCAGTCACACTGTGCTTTATGTGCCTTTATTCTGACTTTATTCTCCCCTCCCTTCAGCCTGAAGCAAATTCCTACTAGGCTGATGGAGGTGCATGAAGAGATGAAGAAAACAGTCTGCCCTTGGCACAGCAGTGCCTTCCTAAAGGTGTTTATTGTGTTGGTGAAGGATCCTGCTCCCTCTGGTCACTTCCCACCACTGAATTCCAGTGACCTCTGATTTGCTGCTTTTCAAGCAAGGACTTCTCTGTCACCATCTACTGCCATCAGCTCAGCACACCTTCATTTTGTCTCTGCAGTGGCCACAAGGAACAGAACTCATCCTTCCCCCAGGAAATGTTTAATAAAAAAAGAGGGGACAATGAACAGCTTTTCAGAAGTACTACTCCAGACTCAGAACCAAATCATCATAAAAGAAATGCTAGAAAAAATGGAAAGTCAAGACCAAACCCTTCATCATGAGAAGGAAGAAAGCATTTTTATCCATACTATGCTCTCCAGTCATTATTCTACTTGCTGGAACATTAGTTCTTCAAATTGTTTTTAATTACACGGCCTAGAAATAAATATGCACCCCTAATAGCATGCTCTCAGGGTGAGCACAAAGGGTTCTCACTTCCATCCCAGTCAAGGCACCATTCCAAGGTGATTTATACTCTCATTAGAGGCTGTTGCCTTTCCTATGTAAATTTGTAATCAAATATTCTACACAGCTGATGATAAATACCTTTGGTAAGTATTGCTCACAATCCTTCCCACAGCCCCAGGGCTGCAGGAGTTGGGCAGGAGCCCTCACACACACACAGAAATGCACAGAAAGAGCCCACACAGGTACTCTGCCATGCTGTTAAATCTTATAACAACTTTGGGTACATGAACCCACCTCATGCCAAACTGCTGACAAATTTTTTTTTTTTTGCCATGCTTAATTTAGCAAACACCCCTCTCGTTATATAAGCTATTAGGACAAAAGGAGCATTAATTAACTTACTGAATTTTTGATCAGATGTTGCAATGATACTTTATCATTTTACTAATCTGTTCCAGAGTGGCTCTTTTAGAAATGTTTCAGAGTGAACCAACAAGTTAATACAATAATTATAGTCCTTTCACATGATTCCACTATTTTGCATTTCTCTGTGTTGTTTAAACATCCTTTCAGTGCAAAAGTCCAAGGGAGAAGCATTTTTCCTATCATAACAAATCCTTTACTGATTACTTTCAAATACTTCATGTACCATCCCTAAGATTTTCTTTTAATTTCATTTCTGAACAAGTCACTTGGTTGAGATTCTAGGCTTAGACATCCACAGACAGTTTGAAATGTGATAAGTGCTGTTATAAACTTTATCTGGGTGGGAAAACTGAGGAGAATCAGGTGGGCTAACCTGTTCTCTTGCAGCCAGCCCTGTTTTCTGCACCATCTACTCTTAGGGCAGGACAGAATTCAGGAAAATTAGGATGCCAAACCCTGGAAAACTTACACTGAGCTATCTGGGCATTACAGAGTTCCACAGAAACAAAAAAGGAAGAAAGAGATTGCCTTTTTTTAATGGCACAATACAATTTGTACAGAACTTTGCTGTCCAGGTTTGACACTTCTCACTCTTGACTCTGCCTCTGCATGCAATTGCCAGTCTTTTAAAATTCCAGCCTAAATGAAATAGGTAAGCTTTAGAAAAGATTAAGCTGAAAAATACAGCAGGAATACAGAATGAGGACAGGTGATTGATCTTTGAGTGGATATCCAACAGTGCAATGAAATTCTCAGGCTGGTTCTTCTTTATTTCAAAATGGTTTTGATTCAGAGGGATTTTATAGCAGCTAAATCATGCAGTTGGCACAGACTGTGCAAGCTTTTCAGCATGTTATACTCTGAAAGATGTCACATTTGGCAGAGGCAGCAAAGCTCCATGAATTTATTGTTGTTTTCCATTGAACACCAAAATCCAGGGCATCAGAAGCAGATACAGCACAGGTTACCACGCTATTGTGAGGAGTCATCTGCCATCCTGACCAGCACTAACCTCTGGGGGGATGCTGTGCAAATTTTTTGGCCAAAAAAGGCCAAATGGAACAGTTTAAGGCCAAAGCAGAGGAGATGTGTGGAGCAGGAGGGACCATGGCACACTCAGGCCCTGCACCCCAGCATTGCAAACCCAAATTCTACAGGGATGCACCCCAAAGCTGCTCCCAAAATAACAACCTTCCTTCTGGGAGGAGAGCTTTCAGAGTCTGTAGGGCTTCTCAGAAAAGCCAAATACAGGTATGTTTAAGCATTCCCAGAATCAGAACCATGCATTGGGTGTTTAATTACTGCACCTATTTATTATGAACTATTGCCTTGCTCAGGGTGACCAAGATGCAGTTTTATTGAAATTTCAGCTTGAGCACACTGCTAATTAGCTCTGTACAAAGGTGTCTAAAAGCACATGAAGATCAAAATATTACCTTCATTTTTTTCTTCTTCTGTCCTAAACTCTCAATAAGCCACACCAACTGAAATTTCACCACAGCTTTTTAATCTCTGCTAAATTCCAAGTGAACCCAGTCCATTTTCAGTCAACAGTAGAGCATATTGTGCTCTACAATTGTGACTAGAAAAAAAATAAATTGTGATGAGAAAAAAATTAGAATGGTGTTAAGAAGCCATTTTTCTTTTCCACTCAACTTGAGCTAATAGAAAATATTGCAGAGAATGCTTGAAAACTATATAATGATATATTCAAAACAACAAAATAACAACCCCACTTTTTCATAGACCAAGATGTTCTGTGTAAACAATCAACAGGAAAAACACTTTGAAAATTTATCAGGAAACCTCTGAAATGGATATGACACAGCTGCCCTCTCATTATTTCTGATGAATCCAAAACTCAGAAAAGAAAAAAAAAGCTGCCTTTTAAGATTCTGGAAGCATCCTCCTTTAATAATTAATGTTGGAAGCTATGAGAGATGTTTAAGAAGCTTTTGCTTCTGTTTTCCAATTCTAAATATCTACTCAGGAATTCAGTACCTCAGCAAGTACATGGCCACCACCTCAGCAGCTGCACTGTGAGAAACTACTGCAAGAAAGTTCAAAAGAGTGCTCTGACCCTCAGTTTAACCTTGCAAAGAGTCTCCTCTCTGCTGCTGGATATACAAAAGCAGCATTAATAGAGTTCGGGGTGTGCAATTTCTCTGTGCATCAAGAGCATTAGGAAGGTTTTACTATGTACATCACAAATAGGTAAAGCATATCCCACATCCAAGTTTCTCATTATGGGAGATATTATATTAGATTGTTATTCACCACAGGAGAATGTCACACTTTTCTGTGTACTCTAGTTCAGCACTTTTCTAATTTCACGGACCTCAATTTACATTTGTCAGTGTCTGAAGCTGGATGATATTGGTCTGCTCAGGAAATGAGTTAAAGGGGAGAGAGGTCTTTCACCTTTTGGGCAGTACCATACTTTGATGATGCATAAATAAAGCACAGCACAAACAAGTCAGCAAAAAATGGATGTCCCAAAGCCCTTTGATGCAAAGGATGATGTTTGCTGGAAACAGAAAGTGAAATATGTAGAACCTGGGAGGCTGAAGAGTTGATGTGAAGAAAATCTGGCTGATGTCCTAGCAGAAATCCACCTTGTCCTTCACTGTGGGCGTGCAGACGTGGAGGTTTCAACAGATTACCAATGCTGATTAGTGAATGTATATGGAAATGATATTTCCAAATTCAGTGATATGAATGCCAAGGAACTGGCATTCCCAGTGGCCCTGATCCAAAGACCTGTCAGTTGTATTTTTACTACTTTAATGGGATTCAGATAAGCCCCCCAGGACCTAATCTCCCATAAAGGGGCAGCTGTGTTACCTCCACTGACAGGTTCACACTTCCAGAGCAACTGAACATTGACACCTGTTAATTCACATGAGGAGAATTGACCAAATATTTTGTTCTAAGCATTCAGAAACCTTTTCCTAAATCCAAATAACAAAGTTAAGATGAAAATCCTTGGCTGTTTAATGAAATTTTTCCAATGAAAATGTTTGAGGACTCTCTGCTGATTTCTGATGCAGCTTCATTGACATCTGTGGCTGCAGTTTAGACTCAGCTGAGGTAAACACCATCTTCCCTAGGCATCTCTACAAACTTATTTATCCTCAGGGTTTTGCCAGTGGTTTGAATGAACCCCAAAGTCCAAAAAAAGAGCTGACATGCCAAAAAAAATCAGTCACATGTCAAAGGTGAGCTGCCCAACAGCACAGGGCACCCAGTCTCAGAGTTGTAACCTTCACACTTCAGCTTTTTTTAACAAAAAAAAGATTTTTACTGATATACCATATTTTCCATCTTCTACATAGCAATATAGACTTTGTAAAAGGAAGCAAAATTTTAAAACACACTCAAAAGTCAGGATAATAGTCAGTGAAACTTTGAGGGAGAACAATTAATTCAATAAACCCAACCCACCAAACAAACCCCCAAAGTGTTAAAACAAGGCATTTGAATAGTAACAACTGTTAAAATGAGCTCTGAAATCTCCATGCAACATGAGATTTTTATTGGCAAACAATTAAATCTCTCTTTAAGTGCACTTTCTCTGTAAAACCTAATTTATAATCTTATCAGGCATGTCTCTCAGAAGAATTTGCTACTAGTGTGTGTCTTTATCTGCACAATGCAGAATGCTAACAATTGTCTTGTATGTTTGTTTCCAATGTCAAAGACTGAAATTCCAATTTAAGGTTCTGACTGCTTTCGGAATTTGATATTATTTTTAAAGTGCTGTCACTTTTGTTCACTTGGAGTGTCAGACAAATGGAATGCAAGAATAAAAAACCCTGTGTGAACGGTGGGAAAGGAGGAGAAGGTCACTGTTTGCTGCAGCTCTCTTGCTGATCTGTCATTTTGCTGGTTCCCTCCAGGGCCCTATCTTCTTTCAGCCCTACTCGTTAGAATTTAACTTTTGCAATGAGCATTGAGGTGCAGGAAATGGGAGCAGTGTGGAATCCATGGAATCACCTCTGGGTGTTGCACCAGGCAGGAATTCTGCAGCCTGGGGTGGATCTGCCCTGTTCTGCTCTCTCTGCCCTGGCAATCAGCAGCAGCTGAGCCTTTCCTGCCCCCAGACCTACACCAGGCTGAGCATTTCCAACCGGAATAATAAATAACAATTTCCATCAAACCCTTTTAATTCCAAGAACTGCTAACCTAGCTCTTTTTTTCACTTTAGCAGAATTCAAAAGAGAACAAAGAGGGTTGGGTTTTTGGTTTTTTTTCAGCAAGTAAATCATACCACTCTACGTTATTATTTCCTCCACTCCCCCCAGTCTAAGTTCTTTAAGAAATGGAACCACAGTAGTCACACACAGTACTGGCCTAGAGAGTATTTGTTTCATTTAAGCTTTTTTTTTCATTCCCACATAAAATCCTGCTAATTCTTTCAATATAAATAGGACACATTGCTATTCCATGTTTTCCCTCCCCTTTTATTTAGCTCAGAACACCTGATGGTTAATTCCCAGTTGAGATAATTAGTCCTTGGTTATCACCAGTTATTGTCACCTGTTCAACTTGCAAATGTCTACAAATTTGAGTTTTCCAATTAGCAGCATAAGATCCCTATAGCATACAGCTAGAATGTACTTTTTTTTTTTCCACAAGGCAAATCACTTTTCACTTACACACTTTGTCTATTGAGTCTCATTTGGTAATAGTGTTTTAAAAATTATAGTGTTTTTCACAGAATAGACTTGTCATTGCCCTACCTCCTATCAAGCCCAGATGGCTGCTTCTATAAAGGAGAGAAAAACAGAAAAGGGAATTAAATGAAACCCTCTCCCTAATAAGTATCCAAGTCAATTTAAATAGTTTCATTTCATTTTTACATCAGAGTCCTGCCCTAGTATTAAGGCATGAAGAACATTCTCAGTGTGCTAATAAGCCCCATGACATGTTGAACTGACTTTTCAGTAAGTGGAATAAGCTGTAGTTTATTTTTAACTTTTATGGTAGGTAAACTGCATTAGAGGCAGCAGCCCAGTGCATTAGGTCTGGGTTGATTTCCAGCTGAACATAATAAGGTGGCCCTCTGATTAAACCAACACAGAATAATGGTTGGAATGTGCAGGAGGTACCTCCGGAAGCACCGTTTTTAATCCCGCAGCACACGGTACCAGATCACCCAGCACCTCTGCAATTACTGGGCTTTGTTTTCTGCAGTGCCTGCAGGGGATTTCTGGTGCTTCCAGGGAGCTGCTCAGGCCACCTCCCAGGAGAAGCTCTGTGGCAAAAAACGAGCTCCAGCACCTTTTGTGGGAGTAAATCATAGAAACTCTGATCACATCTCTCACCTTTGCACAGTTCCTGTGCAAGTCTGAGAGGGTTTCCCAGTGCAGAGCGTGCAGACTGCTGGCCTGGAGAGGTGAAGGGGGCTCTGCCATCGGGGAAACAAATTCCTCCACTTCACAGAGAGCCTTGGGGCCAAAGGGACTCTTAAAGGCCACTCTGACCAGCCCCCCTGCAATTAAAGGAGACATCTGCAGCCGGATCAGGCTGCTCAGAGCTCCATCCACCTGGCCTTGAGTGTTTGCAGGGATGGAATAGACACAGCTTCCCTGGGCAGCTTGTGCCAGGGCCCCACCACCCTCACAATAAAAGAAAATCTTCCTTATTCCTTGCTCTGGATGTGCTGAGAATAGCCAATGCAATCCATGAGTTCCAAGCAGAAATAGCAAAAAAGAATCTCCCTTCAGGGATTGGTGCAGTTTATGTTGTCTTATATATCACAAGTTCTATTATCATTGCAATGCAAGTGTTCCATATTGCCAGAGCTCCATACCTGCTCGATGTTCCTCGTGGGCAGCTCCTCTAAGCACTGACTGTTCCTGGTCCCTGCAGCAGCCATCAGGCTCCAGATCCCACCAATCCACTCTTTTATAGCACTGCTTTAATTGGCTACAGGTGTGGCCTGTTAACATCAGGCCTGCTCTTAATCTTTAGTAATTGGCTCAGCTGCAACTCGTTGGGGGACAAGATTACATTCTATGCCACCTTCATTTACCCATAGTGTGTCCCCCTACAAGTTTATTATTAAGAATGAAACCTTTTCTGTAACTCCCCTGTTCTGAATGACTCATTACTTCATGTTTGCACATTTTCCCCCTCCATGGGGATGTCTGTGAGGATATTCTTGTGCTGCTGGCTGTAGCTTTGAGACAGGTTTGGTGACAATGGCAGTCCTCTCTAAAAAAACTGTTGGTTCTAAATAGAATAATTTTCAAGACAACCATATAAATAAATACACCTAGCTGTGTGAGGTTTAGGGTGCATGGAATAATTTTCAAGACAGTCATATAAATATACCTAGCTATGTGAGGTTTAGGGTGCATGGAATAGCATTTACATTACAGATAGATAGGTACTGAAAGGCAAAAATGCTCTGTCCTGAGCCTAAAACTGAACAACCCAATGAACGATTTCCTGAAGAATACTAGAAAACAAGTTGAGGAGTATTAGGAAAAAAAAATTTCTTCCAAGCCTATACTAATGACAAATCACAATGCTGCTGGCTGGAACAGGGGTTAACAAACTCACCTGCACTTCTCTTTTGTCCCTGGGTCTCTGTCTTGGGTCTGGGACCAGAGATCAGGCTCTCAGACACATTTGGGCATCAAATTCCTTTGAAATTGAGTTGTTAGATTCCTAACTGTTTTTGAGAAGCTGGGTTTAAATGAGGATACAGTGTCTGCTTATTGCTTTGTGTCTGGAGCCCATGAATCAGGCAGACTCACACACAGTGGAATAGGATTATTGCTTCATGGCATGGGCAGGCAGGAGCAGTCACAACCCAGCCCTTGGAGATCCAGGCAGCAAGAAATTCATGAAGATTTAAAGTAGTTAAAGGAGTTTATTTTCCAGGTGGGAAATCCAGGTGTCAGAAGGAAAGCAACTATAAATTTTCAACCCAGCTTTGCACATAAAATGTAAAGCCATTTGGAGCACACAGAAAGCTCAGTATGAACTATGTCTGATAGCTGGTGCAAGGTATGGTCAGTGGTTTTAAATGATTGATAGAGCTATCTCTGCACTAAAGTACTAGGGTTGGAATAGAAGAAAAAAATTGAGAGCTGCTATAATGGTGCTTTATACCTCTTTTCTTCCTCTGATGGTCAAATAGAGTTCAGCTGTACCAAATGACTGTTACTTTTACCAGTGATACCTATGGTAGCTCTCCATACATCTACCAGAGCATTACATTCCAAGAAACACAACAATATGACATGTGGAGATGGTTTTAAAAACATCTGATTTATTATTGTCTCTCTAGAAAGTAGACGAGGTACAGCATATGCAAAGTAGCTTAGTTATTTCAAGAGGAAATGCATATGTGAATAAATATTTAATGCTGTGCTTTATTCCTATTTAAACACTCCAAAGGGCTTTATGGTATGTTAGTGAGTCATCTTAGCTCCATGGATTTATTCCCTTTCCCTTGTAACACCTCGGGCTTTCTCCCCAGAACACCCTGTAAACATTTTGGTGCAGGGAGGGAGCTCCAAGCCCTTGCTCAAGCAGCAGCACCCTGCAGGCACCCAGAGAGCTTGGGGCAGTCCCTCCTTCCCTCTCCTCTCCAAACACCACAACCAGCACCAGATCACTTCAATATCATTTTCCTGAAAGCTTCTCAAGGGCTGTTCTGCATGACAAGAATGTGGACAAGTGCAGAGGGAGCAGAGCCTCTGAGGAGCCCTCCCAGGAGCTGACTGCATTTGTACTCAGCTCTGAGATCAGTGCATTAGCTGACTGGCATTTCTCCTGCTGAGAAAAGATCAATGAAGAAAAGATCAGCTGAAGAAAGATCGATGGTGACCAGACAAACCATTAATTCATAAGAAAAGAGATTTTGCTTCGAGAAATAGGACATTACCCTGAGGCTCAAGCTCAGACTTGATTGTTCCCATGTCTTACACACTGACCTGAATTCTCCCTGCAATAAACTGCCAGCCCTGCAAGGACAGGGTGAGAGTGAGCCCCTTGCTGCACAGAGCTGCACACAGACAGAGCAGCTGGGAGGCAAAACGGGAGAGAGGAAAATCACAGGCAGTCATGCCACATGTGCAATGGAGCCCTGCATTTTCACAGGTGGGGATTCCTCACATGCTCCTGTAACAAAATGTTCCTCATAACCTAGAATTTGGTGTTCCTTCTGTTCTGAGGTCTGAAGGCTCTTCTGCAGCTGTCAGATCTGAAGGATGTCTTGTAAGAGCCGAAATGAGGGATGCAGGACTCCAGGGGCTCTCCAAAATGCAGTTTATTCCTTCCTAAATGCAGTTTATTCCATCCAAGAGGTTACAGCAGTCCAGAGCTGTGCCTACAGCTGTCAGCTCCAGCTGCAGACAGGCCTTTGGTTTTGGTTACAATGCATTATATACTTTTCTGTGCTGAGCATCTTAATACAGTAGAACAAATCTATACCTGAACTGTTATCTATAGCCTATCATAACTGCTATAATTACCATATTCATGTTACTATTCTCCAATCACTCAAAGTCAGTACATTACAGTTTAAGCTAGAAGTTGTTTTTCAGTTTTCTTGCAGCGGAAAATTCTGAGATCTTTTTTCTACTTGCCACATCAGCAGGCTTGTTTGCCTGTGCTATCTTTTTGCTTGGTAAGAGCATCTTGTTTGGAGTGGGTTTATCCTTTGCTGTAAGCCACAAAAACCCCTTCTAACTAACACACTCTTTGCCTCCTTGGTTATCCAGTGAGACTGGCTCAGCAATTCTTTTCTTCTATATCAAAACTTGCTTCCATCTCTATTCCTTCATTAGATTCTCCATCCATAAATCTTTCTGCTAAGCACACATATCTGTGAGACTTTCTTGTCAAACTTTCATCCTTCCCAACGATGTCTGGTTTCTCTTTAAATGCTGTCATGAGCACCTCACTCCTATTTGTGGGGAGTGAATGGAGCTGTGCTGCTGGATCAGTGCATTGCTGAGAGAAGTTGTGGGTGGGAATTGTTCTGTTTAATTCTCTCCCACTGACACTCCTCAGACTCCAGATGGTCATGATGCTCAGATTGCCTGGAAAAAACCCCAAACCCAGCTCTTTCAGTGATAAACTTTTTCAACCCCTAAAAGATAAGGAATAACTCAGGTAAATAAGAATATATGCCACAGTTTGTATAAGTGTATATTCACAACAGCATTCTGCGGTAACAGAGACATGAGGTGCTCAAAGAACACTCCCAGGTGCTGAGGAAAGAGCTTTGATGTTGTTGAGACATTAAAGGAGTTGTTTAAGAGCAGCTCACCTGTGGATATTGCCAAGGAGAGGTGGCACTGCTGTACTGATCATGTTTTCAAGTGCTCCTCCGTGTGAAGCATGAGCAGCACAGCAGCTGCAACCAAAGTGTCCTGCTGCTGCCACAGGAGAAAACAGCTGGAGATGAGAGCAAAACCTCAAATGGAGCAAAGTTCCAGCTTTTCCAGAGTAAAGGAGGAGTTCTTATTCTGCTATGTTTGTTTGTGCCTACTGTTACACCATCCTCTCTTGGAAGTTGCCCAGGTTCACACAGTGCCACTGTCACTGCCACTGTCCTGCTGGCACAGGGGAGAGCAGCAGCAGATCACTTGGGAGGAGCCCCAAGGTATTTGAAGCTGTGTTTTGGTTAAAATAAAAAAAAGATTTTGACAGAAAAGCAAGCAAAAACTCCCCACTGAAGAAGCAAACAACCCCCACTGCAGTGGTAGTAAGTTAAGACGTACACTTAGCAATTAGAATTTTCCAGAGCAAAAGGGTAATTTCAAAATAATGCCTGCCTATTTCCAGGATGACAAACATCAGGTCACGTCCTGGAACGCTGTGAATTCCACCTGATGGATTTAATGAAAAAAACCCCAAAACAGAACATATGGTACAAGGCATGATCCCATGTTAAGCCATATCCTTTGCTGATTGTGCTGGGAACCAGATCCAAAATCCTAACCTAGTATTTATTTAGGATGGCAGGCTGCTGATTGTTATAAAGTAATCTTTGGATACATCTTAATATCTACCTGGAGCCAATAGTCACTGTCTTAATGGACTGCCACATGCAGCCAATGAAACTATTAATTAAATGAAGCCTCAGTGACTTCTGTGGTTAAAAGGAAAGTAACCTGGTTTATAAATCTAACCTCAAATCACTAGGTAATGGCTTTCCCTTGCTTATTCGATTTTTGCTACTGTCATCAAAAGAATAAAAAAAAAATCAGATTAAATTTGAAGTATTGCTTTAACAATATGTTTCAAAAATGCTTTTAGAATATCTAAACCTTCCCCATTGTTTCCTTTCATTTTGAAGTTTCACAAGAAGAATGGAGAGAAATAATTCAGTATTATATGAAGGCAGTTCAGAAAGCATATAAATGTGTCATCCCAAATTCTCTTCCTATTGCTCCCTTTTTCCTTAGAAATGTGGGGTTAGAATCTTGATATATGAAGAATTCCCTAAACAAAAGATAATTTAAAAATATTTTTATGTGATATATATTTGAATATATGTGATATATATTTGAACATATAATGCAAGTACCTTCCCCATGAAACAATGACGGATTAGGCAGAGTTAAGGGAGACCCATATTTGCTAAAAAGCCAAACTCCCTGTTTTCTTTCCCACAGCCCTGCTGCCTCTCTGCAGGTGTGTTCTGCTGTCTGCAGTGACCCTGGTGCCAGCTGTGTGCCCCAGCTGGGCACTGGATCCCAGGGGGAGTTCTTGTCCCTTGGGGAGAGCAGCAGTGTCCCAGGGGAGACCTGGGGAGAGCAGCAGTGTCCCAGGCACCCCAGGGAGGCACTGGGGTCATCCTCACAGTGTGGTTGCTTCAGCTACTGTGCACTACTGACAGTTTCTGATTGCTTTAATAGATGACTTTTGCATTTTGGGGGAGCTGTTCCCATTATGAGAATGGGTCTTGCTGGTGAATTTGAAGGAGGAGAATACACAGCTTTACTGCCTGTGAACTGTCAGAATATGTTTTGCTTTTGTTCAGGTTTCAGCAGAACTTTGTGGGTGAAATCCAATCCTCTTTCAAGGCAGTGGGGGTTTTCTCATGGATTCAAAGAGGCAGGCCTGCTTTGTGAGGATAAGCTGGAGCTCCATTTTGCCAAACTCCACATGACCAAAATACATTGTTCATTTACACCTGCCTTTATCATAAATATGCCTCATTTTGCTTTATTCTGAATCACTCCCCTGAGGTTTTAACTTACATATTTATTACTGATTCAGAAATATCTGGCTAAGAATGACAGCCAACACAATGGCCAACACAATTTAGACATCTGTCATTTTTAAGTAGAACTCTAGAGAGAAAAGCATTTAATAAAGTTCCTATTGTTATAGATGGGTAATGAGATGGTTGGCTCTCACAATTAAGGGGTGAACATTCTGTGTATGTTAAGAGAAGTTTTGTAGATGTGTAGTTATGTTACTGTAATATGTCCTCCCCTTGCATAGTTATCAGGGGATGGCCTTGGCACTCAGGGCATTTGGGAGGGTTTGCTGGTTACTGTGGTGATATCTGACCTCAAATCAAGGTGTAAGAAAGTGATTTCCACTCCTGGACAGAAAAGACTCTAGGAGAGGCTAGAGGTAAAAAAGATGGAGCATCCATTTTGAAGGAGTTATTAGTCATGAGGGCTCCCAGTGCTGTAATTTTTCCTTATTTAGTCCTTTTGTTGTAGCTTTTGTTAAAGTTTAATAAAATTTTAACAAGTGAGCAATTGTTTCTCACACTGGGCTTCCTGGGTAAAACTCCAGGCTGTCTAATCTACATGACTGTGGCTTTGCACTTCTTGCAATGAGTTATTTCCATGCTCTGGGCCACGAGGATGGGTAAGGGTCTTGTGAGAAACAACTGCTCACTTTGAAAATGTAAAAAGGTTTATTAAACCTTGACAAAAATAGAACAAAAGGACTACATAAGGAAAAAGCTGCAGCACTGGGAAGTGCCCTCGTGGATACCACGTGGCTGATTCATCTTCAAGATGGATGCTCAGTGTTTTATACCCCTGGGGTTGCATCAACCAGCCCTGGCCCCCTCCAAAGTCTGTCAGTCAGCTCTTCTTTGCCATTTATAGGTGGAGACTGCTTTGTAACTGGATTGGAGCTCAGGTGTTGCCCTGCCCCAGTAACAAGTTCTTCCATTCCCACCTGCCCCATGCCAGGGACTCGTGCAGCCTCTTCTACCTGTCCCAGACAGCCCAGGCTGGCTGATGGCAACAACACAGAGAGGGGGAAAGGGAACTGTGGGGAGAACAGGGGACATCTACACTACAGTAACATCACTACACATCAACAAAGCTTCTCTTAATATTCACACAATATTCATCCCTTAATTGTGAGAGCCAATCCTCTCATTATCCATCTATACCAGGATGGGGACAGCAGCCAGGGAATGCTGGAGAGCAGGGACATGGGGAGGGTGAGGCTGAAATCAGGGAAAGGTTCTGCTTCCCCCAGGGGTGCTGGCACTGCCCAGGGGATGGGCACAGCCCTGAGAATGCCAGAGCTCCAGGAGGGTTTGGACACCAGGGATGGACAGGGGGGATTGCTGGGGGGTCTGCAGGGACAGGGGTTTGGTCAGTGATCCCTGTGGGGGATTGCTGTGGGTCTGGGCAGGGATAGGAGCTGGGTCAGTGATCCCTGTGGGGGATTGCTGGGGGTCTGGGCAGGGATAGGAGCTGGGTCAATGATCCCTATAGGGGATTGCTGGGGGTCTGGGCAGGGATAGGAGCTGGGTCAATGATCCCTATAGGGGATTGCTGGGGGTCTGGGCAGGGATAGGAGCTGGGTCAGTGATCCCTATAGGGGATTGCTGGGGGTCTGGGCAGGGATAGGAGCTGGGTCAGTGATCCCTGTGGGGGATTGCGGGGGGTCTGCAGGGACAGGGGTTTGGTCAGTGATCCCTGTGGGGGATTGCTGGGGGTCTGGGCAGAGATAGGAGCTGGGTCAGTGATCCCTGTGGGGGATTGCTGTGGGTCTGGGCAGGGATAGGAGCTGGGCCCATGGTCCCTGTGGGTCCCTTCCAGCCCAGCACAGTCCCTGGCTCTCTCAGAGGTTTCCAGCCCAGCTCCAGTTGGGGTTCCCAGCCCATTCCTGCTCCGGGCAGCTCTGGCTCTCTGTTGGTGCAGCCCAAGAGCTGAATTTGTGGCAGACACTTCGCAGAGCATCTCACTACAGCACCCAGTTTAATTAGCACTCGGGCAATTCCTTTTGTTGTCGGTAAACAACAGGAAGGTTTGACAAGGCAGAGAAGAGAGTGCATTCGCTGCTTTCATATGTCACTCAAACTAGACCATCATCATTCCCAGACTAATACTTCTTTACACGAACTTGTGCTAAATAGTGTTAGATTTCTATGCTAAACGTGGCAGGTTTTCCCAGGGTTGCATCTGATATCAAAATCAAGGTTTATTAACATTACAAAGAGCACCGCTGTCCTGTAGTGCCCCTTTTATCATTCTAAGCAGCTGCCTCGAGGCAATGCGTTTAACCTTGGGAAATGGGAGAGGAATGCTGGGAAGACAGAAATCTTTGACAGCTCAAGCCTTTACCTCCGCCAAAATCTGCCCTCCTTCAGCTCCCACACTGAAAAGAAAAGGGAGACCCTTATTTGATGTTTATCTATTCCTTTCACTGCGCTTAAAATCGAAAGAGAGGGTGGCATTTCCTTACAGTGATCTCCCATTTGTGCTTCGGGCACACTAGGGATAAAAATTTTCCTTTTTTCTACCAAGACTCATATTTGAAAGACGGAGCTGGTGAATGGGGGGACACCAAAAGAAACACCAAATCATTTAACACAGTGCAAATTTTTTAAAAACAGAGTTGTACAGGTTAGCTTATTCCTACATGTTTTATGTCTTAGAAATTTCACATTCCATTCACTATTTCATCACCTGTTGCAATAGCAAAGGAGCTGTCAGTGGCTCAGTAATAAGCCTTTATTTGTCAGGGTTTAGGGCTTAGCTGTGAAAATAGAATTCATTTTGATGTTTCACATATCAATTCTCACTTTATACACATCTTTTTCTTTCAGAAGCTCCCAAAGTATTTCCTAAGCTCTACATGAATATAACCTTTGAAATGCAGCTAATTCCAGTTTCTGGTTGGCCCTTGGCATATTGCAAAACACCAAAGCAGTGAGGACACAAATTAACTATCAGATATTAAACAAACATTTCCAGGTTTAAATGTTGGTATCACACCTCTCAAACAAACAAACAAACAAACACACCCAAAGAAAGCAAAGAAACAAACAAAAAAAAAGCCCCAAAAAACAAAAACCCTCCAAACAACAACCACAGAAAACAAAAAAACCCTAAAATACTTAAAAAAAAAAACAAAGCCAGAAGTCCTCTTTTTCTGCTTTATTGTCAAGTTTCTGACAATAAAGTATATAATTAGCTGTACTCTTCAGGGCCAAATTCAGGAGGGATCATGCACACATCATCCAAGGGATTTAACGACACCTCTGCTGTCCTGGGGACTATTTCCATGGCACTGTACACTGCTTTTCCTCCTCAGCAGGCAGCCCCAGCCCAGGCAGGAGGCAGAGCTGGCTCAGCTGCAGCAGTCAGGTGTCTCAGAGCAGAGCAAGGCTGATCAAACCTGGCATTTGAGCCCTCTCAGCTCAGGGGACCCGGGCCGTGCTCCCTCTCTTCAGAGCCGTCTCCATCTAATGAGATTTTGCTCTTATTCAGGTGAATTGCTCAGCTGCTCTGGCCATAAGCAGCTTAATGTTTTACTCCAGCTGTATGAAAACGTTTCATGCAGCCAATTCCACTGTGACATGTGTTATTGGTGTCTGGACTGTGGCAGAGCACAGCATCATTCCAGCTCTGTCAGGATCCTGCTTGCTCAGGGCTCTGCAGAGCCACAATTCCCTTTGGAAATCACAGCACTGAGACATTGGCTTCACAGGGGGACAAGTGTGGGCCTGTCTGTGTTTGCACCTGGAGCTGGACTTCTGCCCTGCACACAGTCTGTGCCCTCTGTGGTGAAGAGGAGGCAGACTGTCAAACCAGAACTGCCCTGTGCAAGCAGTGCTCACCTTCTCCTGCCAGGGAATGGCCCAGCTGCTAAGGGAACTGCCCATTCTGACCATCCAGGTGTGGGGAATGATGCTCTCTTCCAGAAATGTAAAAGGTTTATTAAAACCTTATCAACAATACAACAGAAGACTGAATAGAGAAAACATTACAGCGCCAGGATCTTTCCCACCATGTGCTCATCCACACAATGGATGTTTTGCCTTTTAACCCTTTATTCCTTCCCCAAGTTCTATCCTCTTCCTTCACTCTCCTTACACCTAGATTGGAGGTCAGGTCCTGCCATAGTAACAATCCCACCCTCCCAAATGTCCCATACCCCGGCCACCCTCTGATAAAAATGCAAGGGGGTGAAACAACTGTAAATCTATAAAACTTCTCTTGACATATACACATGATAATTGCCTTTTAATTGTGAGAGTCATTACCCATCCATCACGCAGGGGTCCCTCTGGCAGCCCCCTGAGCTGTACCCAGCCCTTGGCAGCTGCTGCCCCACACTCTCACCAGCCTTCATCACCAACTCTGCCCCAGGTTTCCCATGGCACAGTCTCAGACATCCTGGTCCTTAAAATGTTTTCATCCTGGTACAATAACTAAATAAAATCTCAGCTCAAGCTGGTGCCTGAGAGGAGGAACCCCTTTCATCCCCTCACACTTTTACCATGGGCAAGTCTGGTCTTTCTGACCAGCTTACATTTCTATGGACTATTAACAAGCCCCAGCTCACCAGCAGGGGAATGTTTCTGCTAAATCTGAAGTCCCAACAGCTGCAGTGTATTAAATATAATTCAATATTTTTGCAAGTAGCAGATTACTTTCCAGCATCCTGCTAAATCATTCCATACTCCTGGTGTCTGTAGTTCCAACCAGCCAAGTTATGGCTTTTTCATTACCCCTCTTAAAATCAGGTCTGCTCTGAGTTTGTACATCAAAAGTGATGTGTGTGTGCATAAACACTCAATGTCTATAAGGATAACTTGTTGTCACTGTTGTAAAAGTGTATCACTGATTTATATACCAGCAGTGCATTATAATAAATATTTACTGCTTTATACACATACTCATAGAGCATATAAACAAAATATATTTAAGGAAAGCTGAGGCTATGAAATTAAACATTTGAAAACTGTTATTCTTCTTTCCTTTCACTTGTCCTTTCAGCCTTACTCCAGCCCTTTTTCATGTATAATATATCTTTTATTTGCATCATTTCACAGTGCTGATGTCTCATCCACAGCACCCAGTTTTGTTCTCCACAGCCATCTCAGGCACAGGGACAGCTGCAGCCTCAGGACCTAGGGCCAGTTTTGCATCAATTACCTTGATAAACACAAGGATCACATTGTTTCTTGCCATGTGGACCTCAGGGGCCCCAGACTTGCTTTTGGCCCCCCATGGAACCTGCTGCTTTCTCTCAGCTCCAGGCACTTTGCTCTGAGCAGCCACTGCTGGGACAGAGATCAGGAACGGGGTTGCTGTGCCAGCAACTTTCACTTCAGCATTTTATGGGGATGAAAATGACTGTGGGAGCCTCAATTAGGGATGTCCTTTAACTATCCCAGGTTTAATTTTGGTGAGGCTGCCATCCCCTGCTCAGGGATGCTGCTCACATTGTCACCTCCATTGGTGGCACTTGTCTGCCTGGTCAGACACGGAGCTGTGCTGCTCAGTGAGGAGCAGGGCTTTGAGCCTGACATTTGACACATTATCAGGATATCTTATTACCACTTCAGGGATGTGACCAGACTAAAATCTGTGCTCTCACATGCATATGTCAGGATTCCTGTTCCTGCTGTCATTATGTCCAGAGTGGAGTGGTGCAATTCACGTTTCTCTTTTGTAAGGAACAACGTGTCTGTGTCACATCCTTCCTAACTTGATTTTTACAGAGATTTATGGCTGGACCCTGCTTCATGCCCCACACATTCCAGAAATATCAGTTACAGGAGAACTGGAATATTGTGAAAGAATTGAATGTGTAACAGAGTAGAACATGCAAACTTCTTTTCCCTTTTCCTATTTTTTGTGATTTTATGTCTGTCTTACACACACAGTTGGCCAAACTTAATTTGAAATCAGTTGTCTCAATAGCATTTTACTAGGACTAGGAATGAAATTGTTGTATTTATTTATAGGCATTTCATATATACTTTAAGTGCTTTAGTGATAGAAACAGTCTCTTAGGATTGAGTCATTACCATAGACTCTTATCAAGAAAAGACATTGAAAATTTTAAAAATAAATGAAACTTTTCCATTCCTCCCTAAATTCTAGGCCCATCTTGCATATATGGTTCTTGAATTTAGAGAAAAGTTTCAATTTTGGGAAAAGTAATTAATTTTGTTGCCTCTAACCTTGCCGTCTTTTGATGGAAGAGTTAAGATACCACTGTTTTAATTCTTTGGCAAAGCATTCCTTTGACTAATCTCTGATTTGGAAGATATTGAGCTTACATTTTCCTTTGTTAAATCTCACCTCATTAATCCCAGTTCTATACCTTGTGACAGTGTGAAACAATGGCTTTCCCTCTTTGAAGTTTGCAGCTCTGTGATACTGGGAGATAATTAGTATTTCCCCCTTAGTCATTCTTTGACCAAGAAGTGCATATTTAGTACTCATAATCTCCCCTTATTAATCCCCTTACAGCTCCTGTTACTCATCCTCCAAACCTCTCTGGTCTGAGCAGCCTCCAGCACTGGGAATTAAAGCCAGTGCTCCAAAGGCAGGATTTACAAATGCTGTGGACACAGGGGCTGTTCCCCTTCAGCTGGACACACCAAACTGGGCCTGAATGTCTCTGCTCCCAGAGCTGGAACCCAACATTTCACAGCTTGGTGAAATGCTTTTGGTCCAGTTAAAACTTCCTCTCTGCTGCCAATCAGGCAAAAGTTTTTCCCTCCAGGAGAGCCTTTTCTTTGGGAAGTTCAGTCAAGAGCACTGTGACAAAGAGATACCACTTTCCTGAATAAGGGCAGAATAAGGAGAAATCCTGGATAGAAAAGCAAAGTTGGAATTTGTGGTTTTAGGAGTGATGGGGAAGAGAGAAAGTGACACTAATTTGTCTTTTTTGTTTAAGTAACTTTAGCAAATAGAAGTCATACATGTACTAATTATGAAGCACTAGCTTGGATGCAAGGAAGGTACACTTAAAAGCTGGGATTCACTGCAAACAGAATATTGGGCCCTGCTGCCATGTTCTGTTATTCCAAAGGATTAATTTAGTGTTGTTTGTGTTCTGGTATGGACTGAACTAATCAACATCAGGTTGATTGGGAACTGCTGGGCTCAAAGGTTAATTAGCAACCAGTTACAGGTGATGCTAAATTGGAGGAGCTGGGTGGCATTCAAACCCCAACCTGCCACCTCTCAGGGACCCAGAGAAAGCTGACAGCGAAACCAACAGGAACCTCAGAGGAACTGCAGGAGTGCAGAGCCCTGCCCCTGTGGAACCCCCTGATGTTGCACTGCTGTTCAGAGGCTGGGCACCAAGGGGCTGGGAAGAGCCCAGGCTGGCAGTGTGTTGAAGATTGCAATGCAAGGTGTTTTCCATTACCATCTGAATGGCAGGTTACCTTTGTCAAGTGGGCAGTTTGCTTTATCTCTCTCTGAGTGACCACAATCACTCCTCCCTGGGAGGGGACATTGCTGATAACAGCTATTGAATGTCACTGCATGGCTGATAAGAACTATAACATCCCACTGGGAGATGTGAGCCCAGAGGGAGGAACCAAGCATTGCTACCCAGATAGAATCCAGAGGTTTTTGAGACACCAGTACGGATTCCCTACTGGATTCCCCAGAGGAACAGCAGCTGTCTCTCCTTCCACTGGATCTTCAGAGGAAGAATCCATCCTTCTCTACAGATCCCCCTTGCTCCAACAGAACCATACCAGGCACTGCAGGAGGGCTGCAGCCACATTTCCAATGGGACTGCCACAAACACCCACAGGGTGCCAGATTGGGTTCTGACTCTGTCAGTGTTGCTCTAGTGTACTGCATTGTTGATTTTAGCCTTTTATTTTCTTCCCCAGTAAAAAACTGTTATTCCTGTCCCATATTTTTTTTTTTTGCCTGAGAGCCCCTTAATTTAAAATTTATAGCAATTCAGAGAGGTGGGGAGAGTTTACATTCTCCATTTCAGGGGAGGCTCCTGCCTTCCTGTCTTTCCAAACTCCTGTCTTTCCAAACCCAGACACAGTGCCAGGCTGGGTGGCACCCAGCAGAGAGGACACCCTGTGCTCAGGGTGTGGGAGCAGCAGCAGGGCCAGCAGAACGAGCCATGCCATTATTCCCTGCTGCTGGGCACTGGCAGGGCCTCAGCTGGAACAGAGTGCACCTGGGGAAGGACACACCTTGGAAGGCTGCCCAGGGCAAGAAGGGGATGAGAAACACCCGAGAGATTACCAGAATTATGTGGCCTCTAAGGAGAGACTCAGGCTTGCTGGATTTGGTGAAGAGGATGCTGCTAATAGCAGTTTAAAACTGTTTTAAAGGAAATTGCACAACAATGGAAGCAAACCTCAGTGGTGCCAGATGGTAAAACAAGAGTTAACAGCTACAAACTGCAGCTCATGGGGCTCCTGCTGGGGATTAGGAGAAATTTCTTATCTTTGAAGGTTCTGCAGCACTAGAACAAGTAATCCAGAGATAATGGAGACATCATTGTGGAGGTTTCAAGGCTTGGCCAGGAAAACCTGCAGCTCTCCTGACCTGTATTAGCAGTAGCTCTGCTCCAAGCAGGAGGTTGGAACACATAACCTCCAGAGATCTCTACCAATACATATTTTTCTGATTCTCTGTGTCTACATTAGACTTACTGGGAAGGGCTTTTAAAATTACCTTTCAAAAGGAAGATCAAAATCACAACAAAAGAGTTCTGCCCCAGGAAACTGAGCACTGTGGCAGTGCAGGCCATGGCCAGATGTGTGTGTCTCAGCTAGAGCTTACCCCAGTCATCATCTCCTGCTGCTGATCATCCTCATCTATCACTTAAATTCTTCACTCTCTCTTGGAAAATGACACCATTCCTATTGGATAATTGAAATACAAAAGCAGTTTTCCCTAACTCACTTGTGTGGGAATGAGCCAGGTTAACCCCCCCCTGTTATTAGGCATGGTTAATTAGCCCAGATCATTTTAACAAAACTGGGCAAGGGAGCAAACACACATGCAGTGGAGTCATCAGTGCCAAGGGATGGCAGCCTCTAGAGGAAAGGGGTGATCTGGATGGAAAAACTGCTTTACTACACTGAGCTGCAGTGAGAGCAACACACACATCCCTACCAAGGAGCCCATGGGCAGGACAGAAGGCTTATGGTAAAAAACATGAGGGAATGTGAAGCCATTGTATCACATGAAGCAGCACAAACAGCTTTTTGTGCCTCCCATAACCTCTCTTTTACGTGGAGAATTTCAAATGCATAAGGTATAAATGGAATAAAAGAGGTAATATGTATAATTTATGAAGCATGTAAATTATTTCTGCTCATTTCCCAATTAAAAAGTGTGGGGGTTTGTTGTGTGTGTCAGGAGGGAAATTCTTGACCATCCTGAAGGGAGGTAAGAATGGAATCTAAACCAAAGAAGAGGTTATAAAAAAAGGATGGGGATCATTGTTGCAATAAACTGAACTGGTGCTATTTAGACATCATTCCATCTACTCAGAACAGGAACCCTGAGCCTTACTGAGAGGATGAGCTCTCTGTGGGTCTTAAAGTTTATGCTCTGAATTGCTGCTTCAAGAGAAGATTCATGAAACAAGGAGCAAGTCCAAAGGAAGATCTGCCTTCAAGGTTTTATTGCCCATGTGCAGTTAGGGGCTACCTGGAGGTCCTTGTTGTGGTTTGTACAGAAAAGCTGGGGCATGAGCACAGCATGGACAAACAGGTAACACACCCACTGGTGTAGATTTGCTCATTTATTATGATGGCACCACATTTTCATGGTTTGTCAGGATGGCAAGATCATATGGATCCTATTTGGGGTGACAATGAAATTGTGCAAGAAGGGAGAGGTGAGCACAACAGCTTGCCCTGCAGGTACAGCATCTTCCCTGAGATGAGGCCAAGCTTCCCAAAGACACCCAGCACGAGGCAGAGGACTGGGAACATGGCACTTGTGATGGGAATGTTATTCATAAATCAAAGGCATAATCTGAAGTGAGTCCCAGCCAGCAGAGCAGCAGGATAAAGGAAAGAGCCATGGCTCACCAGGCAAGGAGATGTCTGTTTTGGCAATCAAATACCTGGGAGGAAGGAACATTCTAGATCTGCTCCCAGCTGGCTCCTGTTGGAGCAGAACAGTGACATGCTTCCTGGAGCTGTTTCCCCCCACCAGCTGCAGTACAGACTCTTTGAAGATGATGAAAACCAGCATCACAAGAGAAGCCAGGCTGGATTATTTGGGGATTTTCTGGCATATGTGCAAGGTGGCTAAGAGAGGCATATTCTGATGGATTACTGAGAGCAGAAAGAAATCCATGGCATTTATAAGCCTCTTTCCAGTTCAAAAAACCTCAGTGATGATGGATGAGTGCTCCCTTCATGAGAATTTCCCACTGCAATGAGTAGCATTACCAAGGCTCCTGGGCCACTGCCAATGAGGATATAGCCAGGGTGTCTCTTTTTTTCCTTTCTCTCTGCTAGAAGGAGCTGTAGCACAGCCAATTCAGTCTCTGATACCACAGGGGTTACAACATGGGTAGTACATGTTCAATTCTTGTAGATCTCTCAGGAGATGGTAAAGTTTCAGAGATAAATTTTTGGAACTAGGAAGAAATTCAGGCTTTGAGGAGACAGTAAGGAATTAAAAGACTCCAGAGAAGGGTATTGCTGGAGAGTGTTACCAGTAAAGACCCAAGATGCAAAGATATTAAATTAAGCATGCTGTCTTAGAATTGTGTTGTTTAGACTTGTGCCATGAAAAGGCATTTCAGGATGAGACAGAGAGGCTCTGACTGTGTTAAAGCAAGGGTAGCAGCAGACAAAAAGATGCCTGTTCACTTTTGGCCACAGGTCAGGTTTTGAAATGCTGTTGGGCCAATATAGATTCTATATAAAGAGAGAAAATTGTTGGTTTTTTTAAGAATGACATCACACTTTCAAATGTATTTTCACTTTCCAAGCACTTTCTCACAGTCCCCTTATCATCCGTCAGGAGTGCAATACATTCTTTATTAACTTAGATGAAGACTAACATCTTCAGAACATGTGTGGCATTTGCAAGATTTTAATTCTTCCTAATTGGCCCAACTGATTTTGTTCCACTTTTTCAGTGGCACTGATTCTTTAAGTTAGATGTCTGCATCTGTCCTAGTACAGCAATTGCTGTTTCCCCTTCTTTCTTCAACCCCCCAAATCTGAGTTTATTCTTCTGCTGCTTTACCTCTGCTCTGTACCTATCCTTGTGTTCTCTCCACACCTCTTCTATTCCACTGCCAGTTTTCCCTATTCCAAACCACAGCCAGGTGCCACTCCAGCATGATCACTGTGGCATAACTCACCATTCCCCTCGTTACACCTGGGGTGCCACATTTCCTCATTTTCCCCTTTCAGGTTCAGAAACAGAGCTCTGACACAGACTCAGCCTTCCTGTGCCACTCTATCCTGTGTTTAGGAGCAGAAGGCCATCCCTGTGCTCTGCCAGCTCTCCTCAGAACCCATGATACATGCTATTTCCTTTAGTGTCTCATTACATGTGTCATCGCTGCCTTGTTTGGCCTGCAGCCACATGGCAGCCCGACAGCCTGGGCTGCAGTTTGGCAGCTCCCGTGCAGGGCACAGCTGTCAGCAGCTCTTATCCTCCATTTCAGACAATCAGCTGGTGCTGGCAACAGATCATAAGCTGAGACTAAGCAGTAACTGTGCATCCTTTTTGAGCAAAGCAGAAATGGGGAAATCATTCAGGGGTTCATTTTCTGTCCTAGTCTTTTTGGCAGCCCTTTCTTACTGATGGCAAATCTGATAACCTCTTTTTTTTTTTTTTTCATTTTTTTCTTTTTTTTTTTTTTTTTTTTTTGTGCCCAGCACTTCATATAGAATGGACTTTCCTCCTTCTCCCACTTGTTGGAGATGCACAATGCTGAGGAGCACATGAGGGGCAGGCTGCTCATTCCGTGTGTGAACATATGGTCTGCCTGCTCAGAGCCCACACTGCAGGCCACTGTCAGGGACACAGGAATTAGCCCCCTGCAGGAGGAGGGGAAGGCTGTCTGTCATGCTGGCTGTCTGTCAGGCTGGCTAATGTCCCATTTTACTGCTCCGTGGCAGGAACTGTGAGGATCAACTGATGTGAATACGATATCGAAGGACAGACGACACAAAGCAAGAAGGGGAAAAAGCAAAAAAAAAAACCCCAGCAGCAAAGCAAAACAAAAGGAATGAAAATCATGAAGAATTTATTTGCAGAAAATGCTGAACATCACCACTAGTTCCTTGCAGAGGACCTTGTTGATTTTAGGGATGGTTTCTTTACCTGTGTTTTTTATATGCTGATACTTGGAGAACGGAGCAGGCAACACAGGGAAAGAGGAAATATGTCATGCAAAAGAAGGAGATAATGAATAATGAAGATGAATTCAAGCAAAGGAAAGTGAAGAAAAGTGGGAGTTCTGGGTGCCTATAGCTGAGTCTACCTCTGCATTTTACCTAGAGAAGCAGGTGCACTGAAAAGACCAGATAAGTCAGGCCAGGCTTGTCTGTGTGAAAGTGATGCTAGTGAAGATAAGGGGGGTGCTGAGGAAGCCAGGGGCAGGGTGACAATGCAGAAAGGCCTTGAATCCCTGAAGACACAGAGCAAGCCCACAGGTGGTGGGTGCCAGACTCAGAGATGTGATGTGGGTACAATTAGTGCCCTTAGACAAATAATATTCATCAGTGCCAGCAGGGGAATTGCAATGTGGCCCATCACTGAGAGGCACAGGGAGCACATCTGAGTGCCTCTCCCTCTGCTGGTGAGCACAGACCTTCTCCAGGGAAACCTGCACAGGGAAATGCCTCTGGAAAATTCATTGCTGTAATGAAAGTGGATTCTGAGACCCACCCCCAGTGGCAGGTATACATTTACACACCTGATAAACAGGTGTATGAACATATACCTATCTTCACTAACATCACTTCCACACAGAAATCAGATGAGAGTGTGGCTGTTAAAAGAGAAAACCAGTGCTCCTCCACCAGGACAAAGAGGGGCAGTATAGTCAGCCCCAATGTGTCCAGCTGCTCTCCTTGCAGCCCCCTCAAAGCACAGAGTTACCTACTCCTGCATGGGGAGGAGCAGGGAACAGTCCCACAGAGTCTGTAAATGGAAGGCCACCTCTGCTGGGGTTGCAAGGCAAATTGCAGTTTGGGAAGGAGCTTGTTAAATGTTTATCCCTTACAGAAAAGTTGTGATGTGGGATATGTGTTTCTTACCTTGATTATTTCTTACTGGAATTGAACCACTTTTGCTCTGTGCCTTGCTAGAGGGATGCACCTGAATCCCTGCAGTGCTACCCTGCAGTGACAGCAGTGGTCAAAAGGAAGACTTTAATAGGTATCTTTTTCATCCTATAGGTTTTAGACACATGACACTGCTACTAAGACGTGTTTTCTCCAATATAGATTTGTCTCATGTCCTTGCCTTCCTTTCTCGTCCTTTTCACGCCGTGCTTTGTACAGGGTCACCTGTGTAAGGAAAGAAAAACAAGGACTGGATCAAGGGCAGAGGAACAAATCCCCATGGTGCAAGTTCTGCTCTGATGCCTGGCAGGAGCACTGCAGATCATCAGTGTGAGGACTGAGCTGGAAGAGGTGATGCTGAAGCCATGAAAAATCTGTGTTTCAGCACGGATCCATGACCAGATTCTCCATGTGCTCAGACACCTGGGAATTGATTGCTTCACAGTGGTATACCTCACAGAAATCAAGGTGTTGCTTCTTGAGAGTTGCTGTTAAAACCTCCTGGTCAGTTTTTCCATGAGGCAAATTAAAGCAGAAGTCATATCTGGGGAATGCTCAGGAGTTCTGTTGGTTAAGTCATTATGACAAAGAGTTACAAAAGAAGAGAGTTAAGAACTTAGCTATAAATGTTTGATTTAGCTGGCCAGGTATTCAGGCTGACCCCTCAAATCCACTGCCACTTTTACACTAACTTTTATTATTAACTCATTATTACCAGCCTGGTGTAGATGCACACACACAGAGTGCTGTCAAGCCATGTTCTCCAAAGATGTGCAAATGCCCAGGGCCTCTCAGCCTTTATTTTGTGAAAATCAGTGCCAAAAGGTGACAACTACAAAGATGTTAAAACAAAACAGCCCCTGTAAGCACAGCGTTCCTTTTAATCTCAGAAGGAAAAAATGACAAGACCTGAAATCTTTCTCTGCCTCAGTGCAAACCAAGTGCCACAGGGAAAACCCAAGAGCAGGGCTGGTATGAACCTGCAATACCTTGTGGGAGCCAGGGGTATCAAGTGGAAGAAACAAGATCATACATTCAATCTACATCTCCAAAAGCCTGTTTATACCTAGATCTCTTTCAAAAAGATTTATTTTTATCACTTTGATATTTCACTTGCAATGAGGGGGGAAAAAAACCTTCAAAATTATTATAGATCTAATGTTCTTTCCCAAATCCAACTAAAGTCTGAGATCATAAGTGAGCTTTTCTAACTCAACAGAACTCTCTTGAAACCTTAATTTTGCAAGATACTTAAGCATGTGCTTAATGGTAATCACCAGCTGAAAGCAGTGGGACTACTTACATGCTTACAATTAGTGGGAATGCTTAAGCACCTTGCATAAATTGAGACCTATTATTCTCAATAGGTATTGGGAGCCCGTTGGGAGATGAGTTTCTTGTGGCATTCTGCAATTCCTCCTTCCCAACTGTTATAATATACACTTGCAAGCTCACAGATTCTGAAATACATTACTGTTATGTCTGTAGCTGCAATGAAAACTGAGCTGGAGCTTTAGAGTCTGTTATTTGTCACTCTGATTTTTGTCTGCCTTAGCAGAGAATTGTGTCTGAATTTTTTAAGTATTTCCACATCTCATAATGAAAGTAGGGCTTATCACATTATCCCACAAGAATTAAATATTTACTTGTGTTTTGGATGGTAGATGCAGTCAACAATATAGGCATTGAATTCTTCAGTTAATGGCAAAACCTTGGGATTGTTCAGTGCCTCTATGAAGACCTCAGCAGTGTGATCAGGACATTGTCCATCATTTCCATCACTCCAAAGCACACTATCTGCCCTGACAAGCAGAACTGCCATGGCTCAATCCTGCCACCACTCTTCCTTGACATTTCCAGGGAATCATCAAGGGATACTCTGAGAGCAGCTGCCAACACGTCTTTGACAGGCCACTCATGTTTTTTGGATTTCTTTCTCATTCAGCTCTGCCTGTGCCACTTCAACGAACTCCAGACATCAGTCTGAGTTGTAAATAAGTAAACTGAAAAACATCAGGAAAATCTAAATGGATCAGAGCCTGACAGAAAGAATGTGTTTTGAAGAACCTGTGCATGGTGTCACAATTCACCCATTTGGGGTGTTGCAGGTAGGGCAGCAATTGGCACTGGTTCATGGGCATCACCCTGTCTCTCTGCTGTCAAAACCATCAGGAGAAAATTCTTCATCTCCAGCCAGCAGAAAGGCTCTTCTTAATCTTCTCAGATGATGGCCTGGCTTGTCTTTGTTCCAGGCTGATACACTCTAATTCAGTCTGCTTGGGTCTAATCCAAAGTTCTGGGGAAAGCTGCAGCTAAATCTGAGTTCAGTGGGCTATTTCTGATGAGACAAGAGTGAAAGACAGTGCAACACTCCAGATCTTCCCATCTGCCACTGTCTGCCTTTCTCTGTTCAGAGTTCTGTCCTTTTACTGAAGTAGGCAGCACCTGGGAAGATTGGCACTTTTTAGAAGTTTGGGGTTTTTTTGTCATGGACTGTGATTGTGCAGAGCTGAGGGAGCAGGCTCTGGGTCTCACAAACCCCAGGGAAGGAGGCAATGTGCTGCTGGACACAGGGCAGACAGAGGTGGGGGATTTCTGCACCTCACAGCTACTCTTTACGAAGAGATGACATGACTGCAGATCACTCAAAGGTTTCTTTTTCTCATCCATCCTGGATAACAAGTAGTGATGAATTCTGGGCTGAAAGTTCACATTCACATTAATTTATATCACTCCACCCCAGCCAGCTCATGGCACCTGCATTCCATTGTAGCCCTGATCCTTGGAGTAGGTAGGGCTGGTTTGGGTTTCACAGGAGAAGGCAGCTTGGAGGCTGCTGTGATTCCTTCAGGCAATGAGCCATTCCATCACCAGTGCCTGGTGAGCAACAAGAACCTTGCAGGGCTCCTTGGTGGGTGTCCTGTGTCTCCTGAGTGGGCCAGGATGTGACCAGCAGCAGGGAAAGCGTTGTGCACGGGTAACTTGGATTACTGCCTCATCTGTGCAGGGGGAATTCCTACAGGTGCTAAACAGCAAAGGGAACAGAGCAGGACTGAAAATCTTCCCTTGTTTTAAAGTTAACACAGCCTAGGCAAGGAAAAAGCTGTGCCTCATACTGTGCTGGCTTATGTTACAGCAGAGTATTCCAGTCCATTGTGAATTTAAATGATAGGTGTACCTCTGTCTCCAGGTATCTCCAGCACATCTTAGAATGGGGAAAAATATCCAACTGTTTCTGCTCTGCCAAAGTTAACTATTATTGCAGCATGGAGATATAATATTAATTTTGTTCCAGTGAAATTGGCTGGCATATGTGTTTCTGTGAGCCAGGCAACAGGTCATTACTGAAACAGCAAAACAAACCTATTCACCATTCCTGGTCCAGCACATTGCATTTAGATTTTAAGATCATAACTGTTGGATACCTCTCCTGCAATGATGTACAAGATCCACTCTGCCAGAAGCTATATTCTTTCATAAAATGACTTTGCTGTATCTTCCTTTTCCAGACCCATCTCAATATAACAAAATTTAACAGTCCTGCAGACAATGCCAAATATCTTTCATTCATAATTAAGGTGAAGGCAAGTGGTAAAAATCTCTAATTATCTTTTATGTCCTATTTATTCTCTAGTGAATTATTAAGTAATGATTTATAGCCCAAATTCCACATGTGTACCTGCTACCTCAGGGGGAAAAATATCAGGCCTTCATGCTCATTCAGCTAATGGGCATCACTAATTGAAAAAATGTTCTTTGCACATATCACTAACTTTCCAATCATTTACTTGTAGAGAAGTTTGAAAACTAAAAAATAAAATTAAAAAAAAAACAGAGAGAGAGAGAAATTCAGTGGAACTTTGGAAGTTGGGTATGGTGCTATGCTAAGTTCTCCCTCCCCTGTGCAGGCAGCAGGCAGAAATCAGTGACTGAAATATTCTGTCACCTCATATTAGCTTCTGCCAAAGTAGGAGTTGTCAGGAACAACAACTGAAGTTTGTAGAGGTTCTATCCCATGTATTCCAGTGCTCACTGTCCTTCCTTCCTTCCTTCCTTCCTTCCTTCCTTCCTTCCTTCCTTCCTTCCTTCCTTCCTTCCTTCCTTCCTTCCTTCCTTCCTTCCTTCCTTCCTTCCTTCCTTCCTTCCTTCCTTCCTTCCTTCCTTCCTTCCTTCCTTCCTTCCTTCCTTCCTTCCTTCCTTCCTTCCTTCCTTCCTTCCTTCCTTCCTTCCTTCCTTCCTTCCTTCCTTCCTTCCTTCCTTCCTTCCTTCCTTCCTTCCTTCCTTCCTTCCTTCCTTCCTTCCTTCCTTCCTTCCTTCCTTCCTTCCCTCCCTCCTTCCTTCCTTCCTTCCCTCCTTCCTTCCCTCCCTCCCTCCTTCCTTCCCTCCCTCCCTCCCTCCCTCCCTCCCTCTTTTCCTTTCTCTCTCTCTTCCCTTCTTTTTTTCTCTTTCTTAATTTCTTCCCTCCTTCCTTTCTTTACTTTTCTTCCTTTCTTTCTTTCCCTCTTTTCCTTCCCCCTTTTTATTTTCCCCCACGTCTTTTTATTTTCTCTCTTTCACATAATTGAAGTTTTTCTGCAAAAGAGGTTTCCCTCTCAGAACTAAGGCTGCCTCCTGTGCTGGATAAAAGTCCTTGCAAGAGTCCCTGCTCCATCCTGAGCCACTGCTTTTGTATAAGGAAAGATCCTTTGATAGTAGCAAAGAAAATACCTGAGCACCATGAAGCCAGAGAAAGCAGAATCAGAGACAACCTGCTGCAAGAGCTGCAGTACCAAACTCTTTCTTCCCTGCTTTTATATTTTTCATTTCTGTTGTTTTCCTCCTAGGTTGTTGTGGTTTAACCCCATCCAGCCTCCAGCCCCTCAAAGCCTCTCACTCACTCCCTGCCAGTGGGATCAGGGAGGGAGTCATGAGGGTAAAAGCTGGAAAACCCCTGGGTTCAGATAAAAACAGTTTAATAGTAAAGCAAAAGCCATGCACACAGGCACAGCAAAGCATGGGATGAACTCCCTGCTTCCCACAGGCAGGCAGGTGTTCAGCACCTCAGGAGAGCAGGGCCACATCCCATGGAAAGGGTACCTGGGATGCCAAACTCCTTCTCTCCAGACATCTCCCCTTCCTCCTTCCCCTCACTGCATATCCTGGGCATGATCCCACATGGTCTGGAGCATCCCTTGGGTCACCTGGGTCCCCTGTCCTGGCTGTGTCCCTTCCAAGCCCCCTCCCCAGCATGGCCCCACAAAAAGCAGGAACAGTCCGGGCTCTGTGTGAGCCCTGCTCAGCAATGACAGAAACAGCTCCATGACATCAACCCTGTGCTCAGCACAGACCCAACACAGCCCCACAGCAGCCCCTGCAAAGGGAATCCCATCCCAAACCAGCACACAGGCTGAAGTATTTTTTCTTCCCAGTGCACGTTCTGCTCTGTGGGCTGTGAGGTCAGAAAGCTTGGCTCTCTCTGAGATGCATACCCTCTTTTGCATACTCTAAAGATCACTTGTTTGGGGTGAAAATACCACATTTTTCTATGTGCTGACAAAGCAGAGAGGAGCCTCAAAATCTCAAACCATTCTGCCTTTCTTTCCAAATCTCACAGTCTTTGGAGAACTGATTTATAATTTTTGGCCTGTCCTGAATGGCAATATTGAGAATCAGTCCTAAGGACCCTGAACACCCTTTTCACCATTCCCTGGAGCATCCAGGGCAGCCAGAGGAATTTCCTGGGTTCTGACACTCAGGCAGCCCCTGAAGTTGATATAATGCCAATCCATGCTCCTCTAGAGGAGAAGCACAGCAGAAGTTTGTCCCATATAGCTTTGTAAGCATGACTCCAAAGCTGTTAACCAGCTGCTGCTCTCACTTAGATCTTGTTTTTCCTGGTGTATTTGGCTGCCATATTCATCTGCCCAACACTGGTCTCACAGCCACCATGGATTTTGTACTGGAGGATGTGATTATGACCTAAATGAAGCCTGAAAAACTGCTCTAGACTGAGAAGAAAAAATAGAGGAGCAAGATTGCTTTGCCAACCCCTTCGTTAAGAGTGTGAAAACAGACTATTAAATACATAATATTTTTCTGACCCTAAAATTTACAGTAATTTAACTTCTCATTGGTGACACTTTACAAGTGACTTGGCATAATTTTCAGAGAGGAAGAAAAAAAGAACTAAAGTTTTTGATTTAATTTAAAGAAGAGAATTGCTCATAAAGTAGCATACATTAACCTCATTGTCTGCTTCAGGAGTGTAACCTCTAAAGTTGATTCAAAGGTAACCTGAATCCCCCCTGTGAGGACTATTCATATCCATTAATTGTTGCAATACAAGACACTGGAGGCTCGAGCTGGTTGCCAGTTCTCCAGCATCTGAAACGTTCTCTCAGCAGACTGCAGGACAGCACTGGGACTCATTTAACTCTGACTTTCACATTCATTTTGCTGTGCTGTGAAGAGCAAAGACAAAATCAATGTCCATCAGTGATTATGCAAGGCAAAATATCTAGTGATATTGAATACCAATGGCAGTGGTGAGCATTAAACTTACTTAAGGATTGTGCAGTTGACAAAGCCATTTATTCCAGTTTCATTTAATTTTCAGTGACACGAGGAAGTTTAGAAAAATATAACAATTACAATGAAAATACTGGATTGCAGTTCCTGGCAAGCTAGACTTTATATCAACAAAATGTATGGTATATATATGTAATTTTGCAGTGCACAGGTCAGGGGAGGTTTGACACATGCAAGGACTGAATCTCTGCAAAGAACATTTTGTGACCAAGAAACTGGCCTCTGTCACAGCTGCATTATTTCTGGCATTGAATCACTTCTTTGTGGCTTCAGTGCTCAGAGGATGGGCAAAAAAATTGCAGCTAATGTGACAGCTCTCCCACACCAGCACTCTTCTCTCATTTTCCCCAATTAACCATATCTGAAATCCTCATTGTGGAAATCAGACTTTATCAGATTGCATCATATAACTTAAAACTCTGGAATTATAGCAACAACAAACTGAGTCAGCATAGGAGTTTCTACTGAGAGCTGTTATGAACATTGTTGAGGTTTTGCTCTGAAATTCTCATAAAATCATTCTTCTTTCTTCCCTGGAATTTCTCTGTTATTGTTCCAATTCTATTGCAAATGTCCCACCTTCATCAGAGCTCTTAAATCACAGTATTTACCCTGGTAAAAGATAAGTGATATCCCAGTCCAGACCTCATATAAACCACTGCCATCTAATCAGATCTATTATGCTTAACAATGTCATTAATATTGAATTTCAATGGAAACTATTGTCTTTTATCCATCCCAATGAAATTTCAAGATAACAAACACCAACTCAATGGAAACAATATTTTGAAAAGCAAATCTTGATGATTATTTACTCTTGTTTTACACATGGAACATAAAGGAAGGTGGGCAGCTTTCAGACATGAATTGGTGTGAAAATCAAACATGTTGTTTTTAGGAAAATGTTTAACCAATCCTTCTTATTAAAGCACAGGGTTTGGAACAACCTCAAGGCAGGAGAAGCACAGCAGCTACTTTTGGTTGTCTGCAGGTACACACCAGCAGAGATGCTGAAAATCATTGAGTGTGGCCAAGAGGTTTTTCATTGTTGTTTTGTTTTTTTGTTTTGTTTTGTTTTGTTTCTTTGGTTTTTTTGTGGGTTTTTTTGTTCTTTTATTTTTCTTTTTTTTTTCTCTTTTGTTTTGTTTTGGTTTGGTTTGGTTTGGTTTTTTTGGTTTTTTGGGGTTTTTTTTTTTTGCTGTAAAGAAATCTAGTTCAATCAAAAGGCCCAAAAAACCCTGAGGAAGCAAGTGAGTCCTTCCCAAAGCAAAGACCAAGGTCTCAATAGTAGTGAATGCATGAAGAACCAACAGCCAAATGAAAAATGCCACTAAAAGGCCCTAATAAATGGTTATGTCTTTGATTTTCTTGTTTCTCAAGCTGTAAGCAGTGTTCACTGGCTTTGACCTATAATAGAACCTTGTTCATAAGGCACAGAGGAAACTGAAATGAGACTTACACAAACAAAATCTTCTTAAAGACATAAGCCACAGGTGGGACAGAATTTCTCTCCTATCTTCAATTTACACTTTGTCCTTTAATTCTGGCACCAAAATTTTTAATTTATTGCATTCTTTCCTTGATGAAAAAATCCCACTGAATATTTATTTCTGTTCCAACGATGCTCTTTAAAAAAAAAATTTGCATCTAGCCATAAAAGACCAGCAGATTTGATCACACTAATCTGTGCAGTTAAGCAGACAATAAACACCACAGAACCTTTTTTGTCCCACAACTGTTCCATTGTTTGAGGGAGCATTGTTTTCCAGGGCACTGTGTGTGCTGCACCAAGGCTGCCCCTAATCCTGGACTGTGATCAGCCCTGGCAGAAAATGCATCTGGCCCAGCTGTCCAAGCCCAGAATGCCTTCAAAGTGTTACAGGGTTTACTGTACAGATCCACTTAAAAATTGAGTTTAACAGGAGCTGAGTCAGAACATCCAAGTACAGCTAGAAAATGACAAAGCCAATGAAAGTAAAGAGGGGAAGAGGCAAAGGCTGACGCTGGGATAATAATTAGATATATTCAGGGAGTGATACATCTACACTGAAATTGTTGGCCACAGTTATTTGATGTTAATACTTTTTAATTGCTCATTTATTGGTAAAGCACACTGATATGAATGCCTCTAGTTCAGACACTCAGACACAAAGTGCCTTTCCTGAAGTGACAGTCAGTCCCAGAATCAGAGCTAGGACCAGCTCTCCTGCCTCCAAATGCCATGGCCAATTAACTGCACCACAGCTCCCCACAGGAGCAGAATCTGTGCTCACACAGGATAATCTGTGTGCATGCTACTCAAGGAAATTAAAGTGCAGCTATAAATCTCAGCTAGTAGCTGCTGTCTGGCCAGCTGCCCAAATTAAGGCCAGAGGTGTCCTCACTATGAAAGAAAATATTTGCTGCTTGTAAATTGATTTTTGTTTCTTCTTCCAAAGGAAAAAAAAAAAAAAAGGCAGCCACACATATCCAGCCTTCTCAATTTAGAATGTCACACAATACAGCCTCACAATCATTCAGGTGACACTCTGAGTTTATCTCATGTGATGCATTGTGAGTCCAAGGGACACACCAAGGACAGTTCAGTGACATGTTAATTATATCTCCAGCAAGAAAATAAAGGTTAAAAAAAGTGCTGTGTGGGGATGTGTATCCCTTTAGAAGGACGAGAGACCAAGGAGATTGTTCCTTTGTTCTTCTCTGAGAAGAACCATTACACACCTCTCACTAACCAGAGAGGTAACAACCTTGACAATACACACTTAGCTCAAATCCACTTGCTGAAAAAAGCCTGGAGAGTGTCAATAGAAATATATGTACAATAATTACACTGATGGTCCTGCTCTGCTCAGCTCGGGCTTTTGAAATGGAGATTAGTGGCTGAAGATGATAATGTTCAGGTTCAGGATGTGGCTTTTCAAAAAGTAGTTTTGAAAATGAATGCAATGTGAAACAGGTTCATTGGTTCAGATAATTTTGAATTATATCTCTTCTGTGAAGGGAGCAATTGGACTCAACTTCTGTTATTATTAGTCAGAGCACTTATGCCCCTGCTGCTGAAGAAAAGTTCATAAACTCAGGTTTCTCAAGATGGATGAGCCATAATGTGCTTATCAGAAGTTACCTACTGTTTTATCTTTCATTACACATTTGCAGTGTCTCATTTTTCTGTTGCCATTCTCGGCTGTTAATGAAGATGGCCAAATGGATCATGTCAAATTGCATCCCCATTTATATAAAAAATGCAATATGTCACCATAGGAGAAAAACAAGCCTTGTATCAGCTTATCATCACTGTTATTATAATCTGTATGGGTTTCTGGAAGTGTCTGTATCAAAAAAGTTTAAAATGGTTCTTCTGGCATCATCTGGAGAACTATATTCTCTCAGAAGCATTTTTCTGTCCCTTCCAAACTGATGACAGACTTTTAACTACGAGCAGCAGTAAAACAAATTTATTTCCAGCACACGATTTCCACTGAAAAAACCTTCCAAGCATGTAGTTTCCCTAATGTTTGACTGTCATTCCTGCATCATAATGCAGAGGGAAATGAACTGTATCATAGTATATACATACCTGAGAGGATGGCTTTAGCTGCTGGGTCTGGGGTTCAATCACACTTTAGCAGTGACAGCAGCGAATTTGGGTTGCATTGGGAGACCTGTGGGAGGATTTAGGTTCAGATTTGAGTGGTTTTCCTGTCCTAAGCTCTGAGTTGCTCCTTAGGTCAGCTGCAGGGATCCCAGCTCTAAGAGAAACCAGCTCAGTACCTCCAGCAACATCTGCTGTACACCAAATGTGAGATAAGAGAAAGTGCTGCCCTGAGCCCCACGGCTAAATCTTGTATCACATTAGGAAGGTATTCAAGAGACAGCAGCTGATGCAATTATTGGTATTATTAATTTAATAACCTGTCCTCCATTTCAGGCTTCCCCACCAATATTACTGTGTTCTTTGTAATGCACATCTTTAAAAATCCATTTGTTTCATTAGGAGTCCCCCCAGTGAACAGAGCAATAAAGCTAAAAGGGTTTGTGTATTGGTACTTACCCTAAACTACTGCAGCTTTTGCTGAATGAATGGGGAGAGATTTGGATGTGACTTAGGAAATTAGCTTTAATAAATTGTCAGCCCCTCATTTCAGTGAAATGTTTGCCAGAGATGAATATTTGCTATCATCAGTACTTGCTCCACATCTCAAGGGCAGAACTAACACACACTTCTAACTCAAACTGACATAAATTGCAGGAAGAATCCTTTCAAAAATAAAGGGCTGAAGGCCATGCCATAAAATGCCTCTCCTACTTCCTGCTCTCTGTTTTTCATCTTCCTGGCAAGGTGAGCTTTTTGACAAAACCTCCTGTGAGCACAGCCAGGAATGCAAAAGAGAAAAGTGAAGTGGGAGTCACTGCCATTCCTGTTCTGAGCTGGTTTTGCTGGGTAGGTGCCCAGCCACCCACTGGGTTTGAAAATAGCACAGAGCCCAGGCTTCTTGGGCATTTTCCTACTACAAGAATGGAATAGCCAAAATGTTATAGCCAAATGCTCTGAAAGCCAAATGCTCAGAGAAAGTTACCAAATCCTGCCAAATTCCTGGCTTTTCTCTGGGGTTTGAGAGCTCAGGGTCAGTCAGGAGTCTGTGAATTACAGAGCCAGCCAGGACACACAGACACCTCTCTGTCTCTGCAGGAAACAACTGCATGCCCATCACTTGTGAGGCTCCACAAACTACAGACAGCTAACATGCATTTTACTCTATCCACTGGTTATTTGCACATGGATGTAACAGATTGTTCACTTTGATAAGAGTTGGATCCTGAAGGGTTTTGGTTTTGGAGGCCCTTAAATATCCCCAGTATCCATTATCTGATGGAATACTTCCCTCTCACTTCCTGCTTATTATCCCAGTAATTTTAAGCCTGCCATACAGTATTCCAGCACAGCTGATCCCATTTTGACATTTCACACTGTTTTCTTCACTCAACCAATACAACCAAAAAATATATATGGATTTATTTTTCCATATGCTAGAATGCCTGGAACGCTTTTGTTCAGTGAAGATCTTGGATATACCCTTGCAGCTCAGTCATGGAAGCTTTCCCTCCCCTGACTGTCAGGTGAGGTCTCCCCAGGACAGGGCTCCCAGCACGTGTACAGCCCTCAAGTAATTTATTATCTCATGTATCACGTATGTTGAGACATAAATAAAAATCATCTTGGTCCCTCTCAAAAGATATAGTTAGTTTTTAACTCTGCAGCTGTAATGGTGGCTGTATTAATATGCATAACCAAGGATGTAACCAGTTATTCACAGAAAGGAGTGCTATTTTCATAGAATATCCACAGCTGGAAGGGACCCACCAGGATCATCCAGTCCAACTCCTGGCCCTGCACAGACACTCCAAGAATCCCTCCCTGTGCCTTGGAGCACTGTCCAAATGCTTCTGAAGTTCTGGCAGTATCCTAAAAATTGAAACAAAGCCTAAAATTATTAAAATTATTATTAAAATTATTAAAATTCAAATTAAATAAATGTGGAAGTCTTTTTCTGCTAATCTGGTGTGCTGTGACCTTAGCAGCAGGGAGTAGCTGTGGAAAGGAAGAAGTAGAAGTAGCTCTTCAAAGCAGGGCAGGGCAATGCCTCTTCACAGGAATATCAAAAGTATATTCAATTACTCAAGCATTTGTGCATTATTTGGCCAATACTTTCCCTTCTTTGTAGCAGGAGTGCAATCCTGGGCTGGAGGAGGGCCCCAGCAGGTCTGTGCTGCTGTGGCAGGGATGTAACCCCTGCCCTGGCAGGGAAATGTCCCTGGAGGTCCTGCTCAGCCCTCTCTGGGGCTGGGCTCTCCTCACAGGCAGGGACAGGCTCGGCCTTTTGGTGTCTTTTCCTCTGAGAAGCTCTTGGGTTGTTAGGTTTGCATTTTACCCTCTGTGATCTCAGTTCCTGCTGTTCTCAAACTTCACATTCCCACCATGAAGTGCTATGTTTGTAAGCCTTTCTTTAAGCATGGATCAGAGATTGGGTTTATTTTTATATCTGCCACAAGTTCCAGGTTGCATAAACGTCTGCAGGGGCTTTTTCTCTCAGGGGACTCTCCTCTTTCCATTTTGGGAAGGATCTCTGTCTATCACCCTTTGTGGAGAGGCAGCACAAACTCTGGATCATTTGTAAGCACACTTAATATCTCACAAGGTGTACTGACCTTCAGCTAGGCTTTTACACAAATACAAACCCAACAGAGGTGTCATTCAGGCAGTTACAGGGGGCCAGAAGTGATAGAAGAAGTAACTCCTTGTCTTATTTTACATAAAAATAAGATATGCACAAATATATTATTTATTTCTTGAATCGGCTGTAAAATGTACAGTTCTTGTTTGTGCTTTGCATTATGCACCATCAATTTATTTTCATTACTGACAGAGTATTTACTTTTGCAGAAAAAGTGTTTGGTACAAAAAGAAATAGGCAAATGGCTTCTGATGCTGCATTATTGTTTGTGAAGCTCCAAAACACAAAGCAACAAGAAGGAACTGTTTTAATTTGCAAAGAATTCCTTGAGTGATTACTTTGTTTTCCTGCAATTTGGATCTGCCAGCTTGGAAATGGCTATTTAAAGGTTTGTGAGGGTTGTCAGCATCATTTAAGAACTGCATAGCTTTACATTAGTGGTAGGTGCTTTCACAGTCAGCTTGTATCTCGACTGTTTAAATCTCCTACTTTTACTAGGCAACACAGATACCTTGGGATAGATTTTCCACTTGGCTGAGGCTTGAAATCCTTTTCTGGTGGTGTACGTTGCCCAGTAAAATGTGTGCCTATTAAATAAATTGCACCCACAGTTCAATGAATGGTGCAAAAATGTATATCCCGCAAGGTTTTAATAATTAAAAACCCCTTTAAACTCCAAGCCAGCTTATTGCTTTTGAAATCCGTTCACTTTCCCTCATGGATCACATTTTGTTAAAATGGACTTTTTCAAGCGTAATTTTAATTTTATTTTGTCGAAGTCACATTTTCAGCTGGAAAGGTTGAAAGGGAAAAGGTTCAAAGCAGAAGTTTGCAATCTCAGTGATAAGGCCATCAGCCTGTTAGCATCACCTTCAAGGACTGAATTGTTTTGTGCTGCTGGGGAGGGTGAATCCAACACTCAAAACAACATAAGCCAGCCTGATTAATATCTGAGGAGAAAGGACATTTCTCCTAAAGGCAGGAGGCCACACCTTGTTTGGGAGGGTCCCAGGGAGTCCTGGTGAGTTGTTGGTGTTTTTAAAATGGCCCGTGTGAATATTCATGGTTCATCTGGTTTCAGTGTATGATGAGGCACCTCAGAAACATTTCCATGCAATTTCACCTTATGAAGGGAATGACACCTTTTGGATACTTACAGAGCATCTGAGGGTATCTGAAGATGCCCACAGTGCAGATTTCTCTGCATTTAAAGATCCACCTGCAGGGTTCTTTAAAATTATAAAATCTTGGGCACTGTCACCACAGGCTTTGATATTGCCTGTCATTAATGCTTCTCCTGCCTTTTTCAAACACTTCAACCATGACTTTATTTTTATTTTACATAATACCTTTCCAACAGGATGTAGCTCACATGAACTTACCATCTACATTGAAAAAAAAATTCCATATTACCTGATAATTTTTTCACAGACTTCAGCAGAAGGACCAGAACTCAAAACACATGTGGAATCTCATAACAGCTGAGCTTCCTGAGCTATTCTGAGATACCAGCTATTCCCCAAATGGACATCAAAAAGTCCTTTTTAATCCTCAGGGTTTTCTGATTTAATTATTGTGCCAGCCATTCCTCAATGTATAAACAAGGACATTTTGTTATTTGCCTATTTATTTGTTTTCTTATGAAGTCACAGTTCCCCCTTTTTCATGAATAATGCTATGGAGCCATTTAATGGGGGACAACAATGTGTACATAATACCATACTTATCTGGAATACAATAAATTCAGTATCTTTGTACAGGAAAACACTGATTTTCTCTTAAACTCTAAACTTCAGTCAAGAGGATTTGCCAGACCAGGTCCCATTTTGGCCAAATTGAGCTACAGGGGCAATATTTTGTGGTGTGTGTGTGAGGCTGAGGTTTGACAGCGCTGGTGGCACAGGGACACACGTGGTGTGTTTGAGAAGCCTTCAGAGATGATCTCCTGCCTCAGCATGCAGCTGAGAACAGAATTTTAGGTGCCTTGTATTAGCTGTAAGCAGCAGAAAAGTTAACAAAATTGGAGGGATCTTGTTGTGAGAGGTTGCAGGAAATTTATGGGGGCCCATCATAAAATCTATGGGGGCCCATCATGAAGAAAGGGATGTTTTTCCAAGAGTCCCATTCAGCAACAGGAGGCTGGAGAAGGGGCAGCACCAGCTCTGTACAAGGCAGAGCAGGCACCTGCCTATGTTCAGCCAGTTTGATGGAGAGGACATTTTGGCCAGCACTGTTTCCCAGCACTTCACTCTTTGACCTTTTCCTTGGCATTTTTATGTGCTGCCTAATGCTCTACAACACACAAGAACAGGGATCCCATTCCCTGCTTGTGCTGTAACAACAAGTTTGTTGTTTCTATTAGATCAATTCATAATATAAAATATAATTTATCTCTAAAAGGTTGGCTTGCACTGTTTTTGGGACTGAATTTGGGTGCAGATACAAGCTTAACATGCAATACAAAGATTTCTGTGCCTGGAAGATCTGTACCATGTTTTACTGCAGCTTCTGTATACATTTGTGTAAAGTGAAAATCAAAATATTTTATTCCACTAAATAGTGGAGTAAAAGTGGTTTATTCCACTAAACCACTTACTCCACTAAATAGTGGAGTAAAAATAGGTTAGTAAAAGTGGAGTATTCTAAACAAGAAGAGACAGAGAAATAAAATAATAAAATAAAAAAATAAAATAAAATAATAATAATAATAATAGATTATTAATGGACATCAATAGTCTAAAAGGCTGGACACTGGTCACTGCTGATGTGTGGGATACAGTGAGTCAGGAATATTGAATGCCAGTTTGCCCAGCAATGCCCAGCACTGGTCTGGTCTTAACAACAAAATACCAGAAATGCCAAAATAAATCCAGGCCAGTTTGGCTTTGAAACAAAAGAGACCAGGCATTTTTCTTTGTTTCTTGGCAGCAGGTTATTGCAATGCCTTCCATGTCACTGTCCAGCCCAGGATGCCCCTGCAGTGGACACAGCAGCAGAGCAAGGCGAGCAGAGCATGGCAGAGCCTCCCTTGTCCCTGCAAAGGATCAATTTTGGGCTTTCTACACCACCAGCCTCAAAGAAAGAGTGAGCACCTTCAGTTCCTGGGGGCACACCTGTGGAATAAAAAGGAAATGGACAGACCATGTCCATTAACTCCAATTAATGCAGTAAACCTCCCCTGGATCTTTTCCATTTTCAAGTCCAGGTGTGTAGCACTTTCCCTTATCAGTCTTTCCTTCAAGCCATTAGAAGGAGTCTGTATCTTTCTTTCCCCACAAATGGAGATTCTACACAAATGTGGCCCACAGCAGGAAACTATACAGTATGGTATAAAGGAACCTTTTATCAAACTTAAAAGGATTAATGCATTTCTTTCAGCAAAAGCTCTGCATGTTTCCCAACTCAAGCAGTTTATAAAAGGAGAAGGATTTTTGTTTAAAATACAGGTAAAGCCCAATTATCCAACGTGAAACCTCAAGCTGTTTGTTTGGGATCAAAATTGAATGAAGCAGCTCCCTCAGTACCATGTCCTAGAATGTCAGTGCATGAATTCTGTGGACAAGGAAGCCACTGGAAAAAGAGAAAGATTTTGGTGTTTAACATCTCAAGCCAGTGCTGTTTGCAACTTTTTGGGCCAGGGTAACTGAAGTGCAACAAAGGACTGTGACCAGCAGAGCCTGTCATGATTTCAATTTTCATAACGAAGGATGTGAACAGTCCTTTTCAGAAAATCTTTTACCAGCTGTTTGTCACTGGGCTTTTTAGAGCAGTACAATTAAAATTAGAATTGATTTCTTGTCATTGTTACGGGACCACAGCCCATGGAAGCTCTGGGTGTGACACTGCTGGCTCTGCAGAGCTGATGGTTGAGCTGGGGATGCTCAGCCTGGAGAGAAGGAGACTCAGGGGTGACCTCATCACTCTCTAGAATCACCTGAGAGGAGGCTGTAGGCAGGTGGGGTTGGGCTCTTTCTCCAAGCAGCACTGACAGAACCAGAGTACACAGCCTCAAGCTGTGCCAAGGGAATATAGGTTGGATATCAGGAAAAAGTTTTTTACAGAAAGAGTCATAAAGGTCTGGAATGGCTGCCCAGGGAGGTGGTGGAGTCCCCATCCCTGGGTGTGTTTAACAAAGCCTGGATGTGGCACTGGGTGCCAGGGTTTAGTTGAGGTGTTGGGGTTGGGTTGGACTCCATGATCTTGAAGGTCTCCTCCAACCCAGTGATTCTGTGATTTGTGATTCTGTGATTCTGTGATTGTGATGGTGGATGTGCAGCTCTGTCACACCCTGCAGTCACAGCTTCAGGAGTTACTTCCCCAGCTGCTCTCTCTGCCCCATCTGCATTTCCCCAGTTCCACAGCAGAAGGAAAAGCTCAGCTTTCAGCCACTGCAGTTCAGAGCCTGATGCTTTAACACAAATCTCCCGTTTTGGCTGAGCAGATGAGATGTTCTGACTCAGGAGCCTTGGTGATGGTCTAACATTGGTGTTTGTTTCACCTTTCCATCCTGAAGGTGCTCCCCACAGCAGAGGCAGATACACTTTCTCCTCAGAAAAGCAGCTTCCAGTCCATGATGCTTGCTCAAATTACCAGTGAAGGTAATATTATGAATAACACACTGCTACCTTTTAACTTGACTCCTAATAAAATTGAGGATTAAATCACAATTACATTAGAGAATTATATGCATAAAGAGCCGTAACCAGAGAGTTAAAAATCCTGCATTGACATTGAATCTAAAATTAAAAACAAACAAGACAAATTGTAGCCTGAGCGGACTCCTACATGATTTGGAATTTCAATGCATTACTTTGCTGTTAATCAAAGTCCCCTTTCTTTTAACCTCAAGTGTTTGAATGTCTCTCCTGTCTGAATGTCACCACGAGGCAGCTCTGAAGGTCGAGCTGCCCCCAGCCCTGCACAGTGTGTCCTTTATCAACCTGTGCCACTTCTTCTTTCCAGGCAAAGGCAGCACTCAGCACAACTCACCTCCTTGAAAGAGATTTTGCTTTTAATACATTCCAATTAAATCCAGAAGGGGTTGACAGGCTCTGTGAACTCCCCTTGGGGAGTGCAGTGGGGACTGGGAGCTGGGAAATGCCACTGTGAGTACCTGAGCTGGGTGGCTGTGACATGTGTGAAGCAGGACCCCATTTTGGGGTTGGACTGAAGGAAATTCACCCTAAAGAGGCATTTTGTTGATAAGCAGATATACAATAACATCAATATTTTAAATAAAATGTCAAATTGGCCCAGAAGATTATGCTTCCAGCATTTCCAGGGCGGAGTATTGCATTTCTCCTGGTGTCTCTGGGACTGATGGTGCTCAGCAGGAGTGAATATCAGCTTCCCCCTCAATCCCAGCCACAGTGCTGCTCACAAGGAAGAGAGCAAGAGATGGCTCAGCCTGCTGCCCTGGCCCTGCTGTGGCATGTGAGAATAACAGAGGTGCTCCCAGAGCTGGGTGTTAAACTGCTGGAGTTATTTCAATATTCCATCGGTAGCTTTGTCTGATTTTCAGACAAGTAAAGCAACCCTCATGGCAGGAAATTAGAAATGCATGACAGAGTGGGCTACACCATCATAGGAGGGAGACTGGGAGCTATATATAAGGATGGAAAATGTAAATAGTTTGTGCATATCCTGCTCCAAACATATTTCAAGCTGCTCTCTTCTGTCCCCCAAGTAGTTTGTTAATCAATCAGTGACCCTCTTGTTCTGTTACTCTGCAGACATTATTTGAGTGTCACCTCAGTTATTGTGATTATTCACTGCCCCCAAATCTCCTACAACCTTGTGTGCCTCATCATGGGCTGCTTCTCTCAGTGTTCAGTCAGCAACCTCATCACTCACCACTGAAATGTTTTATGGCAGATTCCTGATTCCAGAGATGAGGGATGGGAAGGACAAGCCAAGGAAAGGCTCTCACTCAGATCTCATGTTATCTTGCTTTGCCTTGGCCTCTTGGGGCAGGAAATGTGCAAGCAACTTTTTTCCCCTTTTCTTTCTTCCTTTATTTAATTAATTAAATGAATTTAATATTGTTTTTTATTATTTATAATACTGTGTAATGTAACATGTATAGGTAAAAAGTGACTAAAGTTTTATACATTTATCTTAAAAATCTTTCTAGATCTAAAATGAAAAATCTGTGACTGATCTTTCGGTTTCCTTGTCATTTTTTTTCATTTCCTTGTCATCTGTTATGACCATAAAAGGGAAAAGTAGATACTAAAAAGTGTGAAAAATATGAATTATGGCCCCTACTGTAAAGTATCTTTTGAGCTTTTCATGGTGTCCCTTAGACATCCCTGTTTAAAATGTGCTCACAACTGCATTAAACGTGGCAGGGGGATATGGGGAGCTCAGGGGTTCCCTCTGGGTGGTGACTGTGGCACACCAAAGCAATCTGGAGACATTGGGTATTTTTCTGAGAGGCACTCAGAGCCTGGCATTATTGTGCCCAAATCCAATTTTGGATGTTCTCCTAGGAATTCAGAAGAGGTTAAAGAGAGTGAGTCACTCCCCACCTCCCTGTGCCTTTTAAAAATCCTGGATTTTGTAAGTAACAGAATCATAAAATCAATTTAAAAAATCCTGCCAGACAATCCAGCAGAAGGAGGCAGAATCGGGGAGTATTTGTTTGTCAGTGCTTTCTACATTTATCTTAAAAATCTTTCTAGATCTAAAGTGAAAATCTGTGACTGATCTTTCAGGTTCCTTGTCATTTTTTGTCATTCCCTTGTCATCTGTCATGACCATAAAAGGAAAAAGTAGATCCTAAAAACTGTGAAAAATCTTAATTATGGTACCTGGATTTGTTCCATGTGTAAACCATACAAACAGAACAAGCTTGCTCTGGTCTGAAACCCTTGTCTGCAGTGAAGGCTTTTATGCAGTGAGGTGCCATTATAATTAAAGCAACCTCCTTTGGTTCTGCACAGTCTGCATTCAGGGCCTCCTGGAAGGAGCATTTAGTCAATTAACTATTTTATTAACCAATTGATTTTTCCTGTTAGTCCTTAACCTCTTTGTACCTCTTAGGAATGGTTATGAAAGCTGAATAAATTGGCTTCTTTCACCTCTAAAAGGCAACAATAAATAATAAAACAGGTTGAACAAGGTTTCAGTGGGGAACCCAAATACGAAGAAAAACACCTGCCGTGTATCATATAATATAAAATACTAACTGCTAGGAGCAGCACAGCATTTCAATAAATCACATTGTCACACTGACCTTTATTGATATACTGTTTCTCAACTTAAAGGATTGGTCCTGGTGCTTTAGGAGATCTTTTGTTGTGAAGGACCTGCAGATTCATCACGTAACAAAAAGATTATTTGCTCACCATGGGGTTGACTAAGTCTGTATTCTAAGAAGAAGCAACCCCCTCAAATATTTTAGGGACTGTTAATGTTTGGAGATTTATTTGGCATCACAGGAGAACAAAAACACGCATTCCTGAAATAAGTACAAAATGTGATTTATATTATCACTTAGTACAAAGTGGAGAAAAAAAGGCAGAATAAAGAAAAGCAAAGCTCTTTCATTTCTGCTAGATAATAAACAGCTTGATTTTATGGAATGTTACACTACCTTGAAACTCTGCAATGACAGTCCAGTGTTGGAAAATTAAATTCACCACACTGGCTGAAACCCAGCAGAGTTATTGGTTCCTCTGTCCCAATGGTTGGAATGAAAGACTAAGAGGGTGTGCAAAGAACACATTTCTGCAGTGACAGAAAATTCCTCACAGTAAAAAAACATATGTGCTCCTCTAAAGAGCATTTCCTGCTCCAACAAACCCAGCAGAAAAATCCTGATTCACATCCAGAGCATAACAACTGAACTTGCACTGCCTGTCTAAAGAAAAGTCCAAGTTATAGTCTAGAGATTCTTCCAACACAGAGCCAAGAGTTGTAGAATAGTCTGTCATATATACAAGATTTTGTACAAATTATGAAACCCAATGTTCTTCCCGAGGTTCCTTCTACCTTAAAATATATGGATATCCTGGAAATATGTGTTCCTGCTACTTTTAATGTTGACTTATGCTGCTTTGAACAAAATTCAGACTCTGGGTGCAGTTGTCCAATGGGGTGAGAACTTCTATGGTTTTGTAAAACATGAACAACAACAACAAAAAGATTTGTGTGTCTCTTACTGAAGAAGTAGCTTTTAATTTCTCTATTTTTATGTGGCTGTGTAATGAAAAAGAGGTTGAAAACTAAACAATAATACATTTAAAGAGCAGCCCACTGGTGTAATTCAGTCACTGAGCAGAGGTCCATGAAGACAGGTGAGGAACCTGCCCCCTGTTTGAGCCCCTGTGCTCTGACTCCTTTTCTCCCTGGTCCTGGTGCTCTTGCCCAGAGCAGGAACAGGACAGGCACTGATTTGCTGCTCCTGTATCAGGAGCCAGCTGAGTGTCCCCACTCTTTGCTGTAACATCTCTCTTTAAAAATAAACCCATGGATGGCTTGTCAGCTACCCAGCTTTGAGGAGCCCCTTTAACAAAACTGTTCCCCCCCTCTTCCTTCAAAGGGAGCTTTGTTAAATTCCACAGAGCAGCATCCAAGGCTGAGCTGACCTTCAGGCAATGCCTGGCTGCATTTTCTGTCCTGTTTTTCCCCTTGACAGCCTCTGCACTGCAGGCTCTTGGCACAAAGGAGTGCTCCCACTGCCCCTTCTTCAGTCACTTCTGATGTTCCAGGAGTGCAGCCTTCCACCTTTCCCCACTCTGCTCATCTCCACCTGTTTCTCTGGGAAAAATTCTACCTCTTGCTGCTTTCTTTGCATCTCTGCACCTGAGCCTTCCTATTGCTGCTCCTCATCCCACCAAACTGCCAAGGCACCTCATCCACTGCACTGTGGCTACTGCTGATCACCCCCACCTTCTCTCCTCAGTCCAACCTCCTCCTCACCAACCATAAATCTCACAAGGGGCTCTGGATGATGGGGACAGAGACAACAAACGTTGCATTTGCATACAGAATTGAAATGCCACCACCATATGGCACAATGAGATGAAAGTGGAGTGAGATGTGCCAGGGCAGTGCCTTTGCTTTCCCAGAATATGCCACCAATGATGCAGACAGGCTATTCCTGTGCTGGCACTGCTCCTTTTGGGTGGGAACACACACAGGAGCTGAAGGCAGTAGATTTGTTGACACTTTTGGATATACCTGTCATGCACCCTGCCTCCCTGGCCCCAGGATTCCACAGGAGAAACAGGCCATAATAAAGCTGATTGATTTGTGTTTGTCACTCATCCAAGTGGCTTTCACTTTGGTGTCCCTCAATCTCGCTTTTTCATTTTCCTTTGGAGCCACTGAAATCTCACCTTCCAGAGAATCCAAGCTGTTGGACTTGTCATCTGGTTCAAAATGTCTGCACAGCATGAACAAAATTTACTGTCCTCTGTGCAACCTGCCTTGGTGGCTCTAATAGAAAACACAGCAATCCCTCTTTTATGCTCTGCTAGAAAACAATCTGCCTTTTTTTTTTTTCCCTAGGAAGGGAAAAGTTTTTGATAGAATTTTTGCTAGCTTTATATAAACCAGAAAATCCTCAAAATCCAGCATGCAGCCAAAGTACTCACTGTGAATTTAAATCTTTAAATGTCTTTTCTGTAGTTTCTCGTTAGATTCAAAATCTTAGTTAAAGCAAAATTTTGGTCTTTTAAATAGCCAGGGCAAAAATGTGGCAGAGCAATTACATGACTGGTGGAGCACTGTGTTCAGCTGAAGTGTTAATGTCATCAGCACTAATTTGTTTTTGCCTTCTCTCACCCTAAAATTCATTGTTGTTGAAATATATTACTAGTTTATCATTTTATGTCCCTTAATCTGCAAAAGAATCTCATTCCTTGATACAAGTTTTCAAATGTGACATGTTTTTCAGAAATTTTAAGGGGTTTTTTGAGTTTAAAGGAAGAAATAGATTTATTTTTATCCTCTTAGTTTTTTTAATTGTTGGTTTGGGTTGTGTTTTTTTCTTGTTTTGTTTGGGGTTGGATTTTGGGTTTTTTTGGTACATTTTGTTCTATAAACTCTGTGTCTTGCTGCTGCCAGCCAGAAAGGCCCCACTGAGAGACCCAAGGTCACTGGTAGCTGAAGACAGGCACTGCACAAGTAGTTAGGATGAAAGACTATCCCACTGGGCTTTGGACTTACAGTTTCTTGGCTCTTGTGACTTGAAATAAATGTCTCCTCTCTGTCTGGAGCCACCAGCCATATTCCCTCCCTTGTGAAGCTCCTTGCAGCCAGATTTACACAGGTGAAGAGGATGAAAACCTTCCTCATTTGCTTTATCTATAATGATATATTGACTTCTCTCTGTTAGGAACACTGTGAATATTTTTATTGGCTTCTGCAAAGCCTGGAATTTCACACAAATATTTTAGGAAATTTCACCTCAACGATTTGTTGCAGAGATTTAGAGATATGTAAAATATTATTCACAATGTGCTTTACTTTTTAAAATACTTCAGATAGGAATTTGGCATCGTTCTGGGATTTCCTACCTCATAATTACAGAGGAGAGAGACTGAAGTGAGGAGATCTTGTGCTTGGAGTCTTTAGACTGAAGTCGAGGTTACCTTTCAGGCTTTAGTTCTGATTTCCCTTGTGATCTTCTGCATGTTGATTAAACCTTTCAGTCCCTATCCTTACAAATGGGATTAAAACACATCTGTGCTTTATTTGGATGTTACAAAAACCTCACTGATGAGTGGCTACTGTGCCAGCTTGTAAAAATCAGAACAAAAATACAAACTTATCAGCAAAAAGAAACATCCTGAATGTTTGCCACATGGGACACTTGCAACCATCTGGGAACAGCCCACAAAACTTTATTCTTTCAGAACAATTTTCTGAACCGCCTAGTCAGCTCAGTCTCCTATGGTTGGAAAGAAATAAGGAAAAACTCTTCATAAAAGTCTTCACAAAAATACATCATGCTTTTAGCTAAAAGCCATCTCTGACCTCCTACACTGCCCATCTGTGAAACAAGCTTGGCTTATGCACTTTAAAGTCTAAAGATATAGAAAAAGAAAGGAAGAGGGACTGCAGATAACCTGCTTAATTCTCTCACTTACAAAATGAAAATGTCCTCTGCACCCTGCTTTAACCTCCTGTCTTTAACAGACGTTCAGCAGGGAATACACTGGAGTCAGTTTGACTTTAGCTGTTATTAATGGTATCTTGGATAAAATCATTCACCAAGCAACCAAAGAGTAACTGGATTTTGGCTCTCCAAAGCAATAAAGTAGAAACCCATCATGGAGATCTGCTGCAGAAACAGGAATGGACAGAATGCCTGATGTTCTTCTGAGCTGACAGGGCTTGAGCAGGGATGCAATCCTGTGTGATGGATCCAGCTGGAAAGGAGACATCACAAACCAGAGCCATCAAGTGCAATACCAATATGAACTTTTTTCCATAGCATGAGCAAGGGTGCTCAGAAGCCAGCTGTCAAAACAGAAAACTGCAAAAGATTTCTCAACACGAATACTTAATATTTAGGAATCAACAGCCACACAAGAAATTCATTTCTGCTCATTCATGGGATCTGAAAAAAGGAATAAGTAAAAAAAAAAACAACAAACCTCTCTCTGTCCTTTGGGTCCTGATGAAAAGTGTGCTTTCTTAACAAAAACCTCAAAACTGTGTCTGCTTCAAACAGAAATCTCAGGTTGTCTGAAACATCAAGGCAGCAGTCAAAGTGAGATGCTGGGAGAGAAAATGCACGAGGTCAGAATGCTGCAGCCTCCCAATTTCAGCAGTGGAAATAAACAGAGCATCAGGTGTGCCCTACACCAAAAAGGGCAGATTTAAGGGATTATTACTCCCTGGCTGTATCAGTCCCTGGCCTTCAGAATCATTCACAATTCACCTGAAGTTAAACTGCTTGCATATAAATAGGGAGAGGATAGAGACACATGCCTTGAGGGTCTGAATGAAGTGACAAAAAGCAGACATCAGCATCTTACTAGATCACCAAGTGCATCTGCTTTTAAAATGTGCAGGGACACCTCTGGCCCCTAAAATCATGCTGCAATTTCCCCCCCACTGGTTTCCTAAAGATCTCGGAGGTGTCTTGACTTTTGTCAGTTTTGTTTTTCCTTTAAACAACAAAGGACTGAACCAGTAAATTCAGACTTCTGTGAATTTGTTACTGATTTTGTTTTAGTTACAGTGCTTCTCCCTCTCCTTGGCAGTTGCTGTCCTTGTCTTGCTACCCATCCACCTCACTAACTAGACAAAAACTGTAGATACACAGACCTTTGATCTTCTCTCTGTTCCAAGCAGCAGCAACACACTCTTCACTTTTTAGATCATTATAGGGAGATCACTGGGAAGAAGAGGAGATTAAAATGAGCTGTTGCAAAGCAAGCATTCTCCTGTTACAAGCTGCACTCTGCCTGCAGGCTGGGAATGCCCCAGGAGGGATGCAGCCCCAGGAGAGCAGCAGCAAAAGTAAACTGTCCCCTCTCTGGAGAGTAACTCCTTCTGTCGAGTTCTCTGGACTGAAGAGCATGGCTGTGGTGATAAATCACCCACTGAGACAGACAGCTGGCAGTCTGGGGGGATGCTGTGACCTCAGGGCACACATTGGCAGCTCAGACTGGGCTGGAGGTCCTGCCATGCCCCTGTGTCCTGGAGAGGGCTGTGAGCATCCTCTGAGAGGGGCAGCTGGTGTGTGCTGTGCCTGGAATTGTGCCATTGCCACATTGGGAATGCTCCTCAGAGGGGGATGTGGGACAGCAGGGCAGCCTGCACCCTCCTTTGGACATGTGTTGTGTAAATATGCCCACAGATATCTGAAATGCTCCTCAGAGGGGGATGTGGGACAGCAGGGCAGCCTGCACCCATCTTTGGACATGTGTTATCTAAACACACCCACAGATATCTGAAATGCTCCTCAGAAATGCTCCTGCAGAAACAGGAATGGACAGAATGCCTGATGTTCCTCTGAGCTGACAAGGCTTCAGCAGGGATACAATCCTGGGTGATGGATCCAGCTGGATAGGAGATATCCCAAGCCACAGCCATAAAATGCAATATCAACGTGAACTTTTTTCCATGTGGGATGTGGGACAGGAGGGCACACACCTGCACAGCCTGCACACACCTTTGGACATGTGTTATCTAAACATACTCACAGATATCTGAGATACTCCTCAGAGGGGGATGTGGGCAGCCTGCACACACCTTTTGTTTAAAATAGGTTAGAAACTGCTGTAAAATAGTTGATAGATGGTTAAGCATGTGCTGTTAGTTTGGTTGTTATATTGTAGAAGGGGTTAAAAGGGTAGTTATAAGAAATACAGCACTCAAGGTACCATAACACACCTCAGTAAAGTGCAGCACGAGCCAGCCTGGACAGAACTGGAATGGCCTATCAAGCACCTTAAACCTTCATGCAAATGAAGGATCCAAACAGAAAACCAATCCAAAGGGGCAAAAAACAGGATAAATGGGGGGACCTGACCCAGGGAAGATGTGCTGCTCCCCCTGGAACCTCGTGGCCATCACAGCAGGCCTCAGGGCCAGCGCTGCAGCATCCTTGAGGGAACGCTCCCGCTTGGCTCAGGAGTGAGGCCTTTCTTTTCTTATAATAAATGCTGAAATCACTTTAGTACCGGGAGTCTGGTCCTGTTTTTAACACCTTTGAACGGGTGTTCTCTAAATACACCCACAGATATGTGCAGCCAAGTGAAAGTTCTCTGCTGCTGCTGCAAGAGTTCCTGCAGTCCTGCAGGCAGGCCCTGGTAGGACCCGGTGTTTTCAGCTCTAGGATACAGCACTGAGAGGAGCTGGTCAGTTCCTCTGAGTACATCACCCCTTAAAATTGATCCTCACAGAAAAACCTGAGCTCTAGGTGTAGGAGTGATGGGGGTAGGATGGTCAGGATGGATGGAGATAAGAGATCTCTGAAGCCAGGTTGTGGAACTTGTGGTTTATTGCAGAGGGTGCGGGCGCAGGGCCCTGCTGGGAGCTGCCAGCCACAGCTCAGAGCAGGTCCAAGAGAAGTAAAGAGAGTGGGAAAGAGGATAGGAGAGAGGGAGAGAAAGGATGAGAGGATAAGAGCGCAAGAGGAAAAGAGAGTAAGAGAGAGAGGTTCCCATTACAATACAATAAATCATCTTCTGTGTTGAATATTCTAATTCTCACTAAGCAATCTAGTACAAGATACAAATCCTATAGCATTTACATACAGCCTAAAAGAATCATTACATTACCATACTGTGTTACATTTTAAACCCTAAAAACTCCTCTTTAGACCCCTTCTGCTAAGCTGTAGGGTCTGCTCTGACCCTTGGCCTGTCTGCAAGCAGAGGAAAGGTGATTACCTTTACCTTACCTTGTTTTCCAGTTGTTCAGTAACTGAGGTATCTCAAAGCTTGCTTTCATTTCAATCTCACTTATAGTTTCCATATTCTCAAAATCTTTTGCCAGACAATCATATTGATAAGGCTTTCCTGTTTCATCTTCCCCAACACCAGGAAAGAATTTTGTATAAATTACAGATTCACACCGATCAGAGGTGAGTGGAACATGGGACATTCTAAAGCTGAGTGGCAGAAATGGCAACTGATGGCTCTTCTAAAGTGTCAACCAGACTGCATCTGAGAGGAATGGCAGATTTGTCTTTACAAACAAGCTGTGGGTCTGCTGGTAGATAAAACCAGCACTGGGAGATAAAAGAAACAATGGGAAGGATTCCACTGATTGATAAATGGAAAAAGATATTTGCTTTTACAAATAAACTTTAGGTTTGCTGATAAATTAAGTAAGACACTGTAAGATGAAAGAAACAATAGGGAAGAAAAAACCCTAAGTTCCATAAGAATTAAAAATGAAAAGGGAGGGTTATACCTTAGAGGGAAAATCTTTGGTATCAGGCCTATTGGGAAGTCGTACCTCTCAATTACCTCAGCCAAGGGGGAAAGAGAGAAGGGAAATGTGGCTGGAAATTGGGATAAAAAGGAGGCTGCGTCCTCCAAAAATTGGAGAGACCCCAGGGGAATGCCCTGTGGCCTCTCCCTTTATTCAAATAAAGAAAAAGGACTCCTCTGTCTCCTTTTTGGACATAAACCTCTGATGTTTGTGGGTTAATTTTCCTAACAGATCCCTGGAAATCTTAGCTCAGACACAGATACTGCATTCCATAAAATCATAAAGAAGTCGAGGCTGGCAGCTCCAGTGGCTTCCTAGCCCACCCTCCTTGCTCAGAGCAGCAGCAGCTGAGCCCTGCTGGTCAGGGCAGTGCCCAGCCACACTGTGGCACCTCCAAGGATGGAGATCCCCCAGCCTCTCTGGGCAGCCTGCTCCAGTGCTCAATAACAATTTAATCACAGCCTGCAAAGTTCAGAACAACTACCCTCCTCACTTCATTTTCTGTCCTTACCTTTGATTTCATGTTCTGCCAGATCAATATAAACCTCATTTGGGTCCTCTGCATTCATCTTCTGTTCCTGGAAGTCAAGCAACTGTTTTCCTGTGATTTCCCTTTGTTTATAAGAGAAAACCCTTTGGCAAACACTGGTTGGGCCAATACATAGAGGCAATATAGTGTAACCTTTACCCTAAAACACAAATGTCTGAGGAATATGCTCTGAAATAAAATACTGAGAGTCTGTGGTGAATTAATTTCAATTTAAAATACCCAAAGACACATACAAGCAGGTAAACTATATGGGGAATAGAAAGAATAAGAATAACATAAGAAAAATGCTTAATACACACATTAATCTTACATGTATTAAACTTCACTTGCAAAAGTGGTCCCTAGAAGCCCAGGGGATTATTTTGATTTGTAAAGTTACACATCAAACAAAGTATTTCCAAGACTGAATTCATAACTTTGCCATTATAGTCAGACCATCACTCCAAGTTATTTTATGCTTTATTGTGGGAAAAGTTTCTCTTTCTTTCTTGCCACAATAGCCAAAAGCGTAAAGAATTGTTCTGTCCCTCTAAGCCAGCCTTTATCCACATCTGGCTTTTATTGTTCTTTTCCAAGTTTGCTAAACTGTTGCAAATCTTTTGAAAAATGCATACAAATTCACTGCAGACAATTGCATCTGACAAATCAAAAAAACATCTTTGTCATCTCTGGACCCCTCTGTATCTCTCTGTATGTGTCTGTCCAAATTCCTCTAATGAGATTTTGGGGCTGTGGGTATTCTATGGCCAGTGATTCAGTTCACTTCAATAGCCATCAGATGGCTGTGAGTATCCTCTGTTCTGTGCTGAACCTGGCTAAAATTCGAGATGATGAATAAGGGCTATAAATCCCTGCGCTTTCCTTGAACATTATATTCATTAAAAAGACAAAAAATCAGTTGAGCAATGATGTATGTTGCCAATGTACCCAATCTATCAGGCATTTGACTCTGCTCTCGACTGTAAAGATAGACTGAGATCAATTTTCTTCCTGTCAGCAGCTCAAGTAGATGATTCTTATGCCTTCAGTTCCATTCAAAGAACTCTGCACTGGGTTTGTTAATTCTGATAAAATCTGCTCTAATTTTGTGAATTCGGATATGCTTAATCTTTGTGAAACATCCCTGAAGGATTGCAGAGAACCACAATTGGACTGAGATCAAAGCTGTGGCAGACATCCAAGTTCAGTTTGATTTGAAGTGACAAACTGTAGACCCTAAGACTTGATTGTGGCTCCAGCCCTTTGGGATGCTGCACGGGCTTCAGATACAAATCCTCTTCATGCTTTGATCACACTGCAAACTGTTGCATGAAAATAAACAAACTGCTTCCAAAAAAAAAAGTCATAATAAATTTCCATTTTATAAAATTATGAACAATAGTACTTTTCTGCCAGAGGCCACCACAGGAAGCTGCTTTCTAGTACAGCTCTATGAGCCCTCACCATGGGCACAAATACCACTTGTGAGTTGTACTGAAGCCCTTTGGTAAAGTCCTGGACACTCCAAAATATGTCAGCAAGGAAAACCATGAAATCTGTTTGCCTTCTCTGGAGGATGAGCAGATCCCAAGCTGCTGGAACCATGACCACTGTCTCTAATTCAACTGAGCACTACCAGTTTACTCCTGCTAAGGCTGTGACCTTGTGTAAACTGTTCCAGGGCACAAATCAAACCCCTCAGAGCATGGATGTGTTCTTCCAGGCAATCCAGATCATCTCAGGCTGCACAATTAAATAGGTCAACCTCAGCAGCTTGATAAAAGACTTCAAAAAGATTGTGTCATTATGGCTTTGATGTTTGCAGACCTGAACTGCATTTGTAAGTGAATGCACTGGAAGCATTAGCTGAAGAGTGCCTATAATAGCAAGTAGGAAAAACAGTAAGAGAGTCCATAATAATATCCCCTTGCCTTCAAATGGAAATGCTTTCTCATTTAGATAGGAAATTGCACTCATAAACCTTAGCTAAGTATGACCTTATTCTTCTTAGTGTCTACCACTGTGGATAGCTGTTATATAGAAAAGGATTTTAGATCTGCAGGTCTTTAGAGTCAGAAGTGAAGCTTATTATTGTATCCACTGCTCATAAACAAGCATATAGATTTTGTGCTGTAAAAAAAGCTAAGTCAGTGCTCCTTGGGTGGCAAAAATATATGTTAGAAGAAAATAATCTTTTACATGCTGACATGTAATGTAATAATTCTATCATAATCAGAGAAAATATGCAGACTCCTCGTGGAACTAGTTTAAGTTCAGGTTGAGTTAAGATTTAAATATGGAAGCTGGAAAGGAACATTTTACAAGGAGATGGGGGAATGGGTCCCAGTGCCAGAGGGCAGGGCTGGGTGGGATGTTGGCAATGAGGAATTGTTCCCTGGCAGGGTGGGCAGGCCCTGGCACAGGGTGCCCAGAGCAGCTGGGTCTGCCCCTGGATCCCTGGCACTGCCCAAGGCCAGGCTGGACACTGGGGCTGGAGCAGCCTGGGACAGTGGGAGGTGTCCCTGTCTATGGCAGGGGTGGAAATATGATTTTTAGGGTCCCATCCAACTCAAACCACTCTGTGAATGTATGATTCTGTGATTTAAGCATTTCTGAAAGGGGCCCTTGGTTCTGCAATTTACAATTTCAGCAGACTATGCAAATAATTTACTGTCTCTCATTTCACTGTGATTGGCAATTAAAGTGATATAGGACATCTTCATGGTGAAAATTATGTTATGGAAAGATGTATCACTCCTACAGTCATGAGCAGTCACAAATCAGTCTTTGGTATTCCCTTTGTAAGTTAAAAAGATAATTGGCCAGCACCTTCCTCGAAATACATTTGAGATTTTATTTCTGGTTCCAAAACGAGATTGAAGTAAAAACCACAAATTCCTTTAGCCAATAGTCACAGAATCTTTGCAGGCCAGCACCATCCCCCATTTCCAGGACAAGGGGACACTTTTGGCACCCTGGGACATGTGGAGTGGGTTGGGTCTCTCCCTCACTCTTCCTTGTCCCAGCTTTTTTATCTGCATGGAGGAGAAAAGTGATGGCCTTAACTAGTGAGTTTAACAAAAGCATGTAGGAAAGCTTGGGAAATGTGAATACAGTCTGTATTTTGTCTATCTGTCCTGTTCCTGTGGCTTGTCACAGTAAAATCTTTGCTTGAGATTGCCTTGAAATCCTTTTGCCCTTTTGTACTTACACATGGCTGGGCAAAGGCAGGTTAAGTTCAATGACTGCTAGATTCACCCTGGCAATTCATCCTGGACCCTTCCATTTGGGAGCATTCCTTTCCTGGAATCCAACTCATCACACAGAAAAAAATCAAGCAACTTTTTCTGCTTAGCCATAAACCAGATCCCAGTTCTTCAGTGCAATGGGCCCTGCAGGGATATTTCCACCCTAAAAGCAACATGAGCAACTGCAGAATTCTAAATTAGAAATTATTAGCCACTAGGGGAAGTTTAGAATCCTACTTCAGCGACACAAGCTTGCATTGTAAGACTCACATGCTTATTTATATAATTATAGATAACACCCTCCACTAGGACATGGCATTCTACCTTGAAAGTATGATATTTCTTTCCCAATTTTACTATATATATATATATATCTACACATCTCCTAAGCAGCTACCCCCTTATTGCCAGCAATTTATAAAAACATAAAGTAAAATAGCTGAGTTTTTAGCTTGTACATAACTTACAAAGAAATTTTGATCAATACAGAAATATAGAAAGCACTTGAATATTCAGATTATGAATTGCATGTATTGGAAATGTGGTTAGCCAGCTGCAAGGCTCCAGAGTTATCAATTTCAATATGAAACAGTTTATGCCCTTTTTCAAGCAATTTTAGACAAATAACAAAACTGGCAGTAATTGGTCTTAAGTAGCAGAAAACTTTATTTTAAAGGCAATTACAGCCATCAGCATGGTGTCTCCAAAAATCACCTGTGACCTCCCTGAAACTTGCTTGTTCTTAAAATGATTCCTCCCACTGCAAGCAGATACACTGATTTCTCTCTGTCCTTTGTGGCCTTGTTTACTTCAGGAATATTTGCTGAATTTATAATGGTGCTGACTTACTCCCACCATATTGATGGCATCAATTTTTGCAAATCAATAGCAAGTTATTTAAAATGTGTGGCTCTCATCCACTACTACCTAGTTCTTTATATTATTTTAATGGTGACTTAGAACTTCCTTAATTGGTCCTCATCTTCCAGCCCAACAGACAGGGATAAATCATGGGGATCACTGCCCCAGACTTGTTCAACACCAATTATAAATGTCTGTGGTGGCTGCCCCATGTTCCATCACTGACAAACTTCCAGGGGCTGACCCTTCACAGAGCCCATTCCTCTGCCCATGTTTTACTGAGCAGTTTCCACATGGATGTGCTTCAGCTCTCCCTGGAGAGACCTGCACTTCCCCAGGCTCCAGCCTGCTGGGGGACAGTGACAGCAGATGGAGCAGATTTGCTCTGTGAAAGGACATCTCCACTACAAACAGGTCTGGGAGACACAAAACCATCACAGTTTCAACTCAAGCCTTTTGATAAAACAAACATTCTGGATCTCTTTATTCAGCTGAAGTTCATTAAGTACAGAAGCAAAAAGCTTCTGTCTTGAGACTCAGAATGGCTCACCTGGAGATAGATCTGTGTAGGACAGATCTCCCCTGTATGATCCTGCCAAAGAGAAGCTTTACAGTCAAAAAAAGGTCAGAATTTATTAAGATGCAAGTATTAAGAAGAGCAAAAATTAATGTTTGTAAGTAACTCTTCCTTAGTTAATTATGTCCCTACAGGTGCATCCTTGCCTCCCAGTTTTCAGATTAACCAATGGCTTACAAATTGTGGGAGCTCCAACCCATGCCCTTTAACCCTGTGTAAGTTTCTCTCTGTCACCTGGTACCTGCTGTCTGCTCTTTTCAGACTCCCTGCTTGATCTAGAAGCTCACAAGCCCTTGTTGTGACCCTCTCCATATCTCCTCCTGCCTTCCTCTCACTGGGGTCTCTGGAATTCTACAATTATCCAGAATTGGAACTGGAATTCTCTCTGCCTTGGATATTCAGCTGCCAACAGCAAACAAAACATCTCCTTGTTCTTCCAGAGGGCTCACTTGTCCCATCCCAGTCAATGAGGAGCAGAACACAAAGGAAGAACAAATGAATTTAACATGTTCTATCCAGCACATCCCTAAACACACAATCAGTTCAAATGTGAACCCTTGCTCAGAGCAGCACCACCAAAATCCTCCTTGATTTGGAAAGGGAGGTGAAGCAGCAGCAATAGCACCTCTGTGCATCTCAGAGCACCTCACAGCAGCAGAGAGATGATATCTGCATTTTGTTCAGACATTGGCTAGCAAAGTTTACTGAGATATTGGTAAAATAACCCCCTTGTGTTAGAGCTGTACACAGGCTGAGTGTTCCAAAGGGAAAGCAGAAGGGATCTCCACAGAAAATCTCAAAATGATGGTTCAAGAACAACTCCTTAATGTGATGTGGTGCAGACATCAAGATATGTCAAATAATTTCAATTTGCATGGCCAAGGAAGCACATACATAACATTTTGGTGCTAATTATAATGTACTAAATTCTTATTACTACATCACACTGCTTCTGGCTTTCCATGCTCATGATGCACTTAGTTAATTATGTTACAAATAGTATTGAGAAATATTCAGAATAGCATGTAAAAAATGCAGTAATTTGGGATTCTAGTCATTAAGGAATCTCTACCCTTAGTGATTGCTGTCATCATGGATGATCTAACAGCCATTTGAGCTCTGTATTTGCTGAGAATAATCATAACTCTTCAGGGAGAATTTATACACTGTCTAGCAACTCTGGACCTTTTGACTCTGCCCAGAGGCAATTAGGCTCTTTATAATGGCATCAGGAGAATCCCAGGAAGATTTTTTTTCCCTGTGTCTCTCTATGCCATCTCACCCTGCATCTCCTTTTTCATTCAAGTATATGCTAAAGAGAGAAGATATAATCACATTATGACTGTGAAAATAGAAATAATTCTCCTAAATGGCAGACCACCCATCTATTGCAATAATGTGACAGGAGCAGAGGGGCATGGATAGTCTGTGGCTATCCTGGAAGCCAGGATTAAGCTACTTTTACTCATTAGACATCTGCATAAACTACCAATGTTCTACAGGGCTTCTGAATTCACACACACACACACAATAAGCAGAGTACAAATGCATTTGCTTCTCTTCCCTAATGTTACATCATTACCATAAAAAATCCAACATGTTATTTTATATAAAGCCATAAAGATGATTAACTGGAGCACTAATTCTCCTGCAGACAATGAGCAAGCTTTCAGCTTCACAATCAGTCCCACAGACACAGAGATCATGGAAGGGAATGAGATTTCCATAGGCAGACTGAGAGTTTTATTGCTGTGTTACTTTGTGGTTGTACCTGCCCTCAAACCCAGCCCTGGCTCATGCAGCACTAACCCAGGATGAAATCCTGCTGCATTTCTGAGTCATTTTGCTGGTGCATTTTGGTCAGGGTAACTAAATGTACACTGACGTGTTAAATGAAAGACTTCTGAGGCTGTTACAAATGCATTTTCCCATCAGAGTAAGAAGGAAATGTCAGGAGCACTTTATTAGATGCCACACATTCAAGCAGTTTGGGGTTGGTTTCCAGAATCTCTGCATTTGCTGCTTTCAGGTGGGCAAGGAGCTTCCCTGGAACTCTGCACTGCCCTGCACTGCTGCTGCCATTTCTCTCTTCTGAGACAAAGCTTTCTGTCAAGACACAGATGTTTTATAACATTTCCTGTTTCTTATTGCAGAACAAGAGCTGAAGTTCTGGAGGCATTCTAAGAACACAATAATGCTCACTTTATTCACTGGGACATGGTGTTTTATACACACTTTAAAGGAAGTTCATTTTTAATACTAATACTAATTTATCTTGTTTGGTCAATTTCAAGCATTCCACTTTTTTTTTTTTTTATATCTTCTATATATAAATGATCCATAGAGTACAAATGAACATTAACATCATGAGCCAGCATTATTTTAAAATCAATATTGGAAAATATAGCATCAAGCAGACACTTTTAAAGACTGAATCCTCTGGTATAATTAGCACAGCCCTGCATTAGCCCTGGGCAAGTAAAATGAGATGGATGACCTAGACAGAGGGGCATTTTTTTAAAGTGTGCACTGGAATATATTAATGACAGATTAGTCTTGCCTAGCACCTCTCCTGCATCTTTGAGGAAAAGATATATCAGAGAGAAAAACTCTTTGGAAGTAATTACAATATCATATAGAACAGGCATTAAAGGAAAAACCCCACAGATTTGTATTAAAGCCCTGCAGGATTATTGTGATGTTTTGGACACCTGAATAGCAATTACTTCAATCACTGCACCATTGTCATGGCTCCCTCATCCCTGGCTTCAGAGACCACAGGGGACAAAAGCAGGAGCTGCAATCTCTTCAGCCTTGCATGTTCCTAGTATTGAGCAGTCTAGGAACAAGTGGAAAAATTGGGATAGACAAAGATAGAGGTGTATTCTGTCCCTGTGTTCTGGCAGCTATATTCTCATTTGGTGGAAGGTTTTTGCCACACTGAAATTGTCATTAAAACTCACAAGGACAGAGCTCACCTGAGATGCTGCTTAGTTTAACTGAGCCTTTTTTACAGCTACAGGATAAAGCAATTGCATAGCTGATGCATGAATTTAAAGCTGAAAATCTACTCTATCCAGTTTAAATGTCTCCTCTTTTGTGATGTTAAATACATTTATTTAATTTTTTAACCTGTGGTTTGACCTACAGACTCACAAATTGTTTTGTTTTGAGACGTGTGTGGAGAGGTGTCTTCTTAAGGTGAACAGAGTTTAATGTGAGGAAATGACAAAGATATCTAAATATATAAAGTCCTTCTGGTAGCTTGGCACTGACCCCAATGAAACTTTTTGGATAAAGCATGCTGGAAGTGACAAGCACATGAGCAGGACTTTTTGTTTACCTCCAGGGCAGCACAGCCATTCACAGCCTGAAGAAGTTCCTCTGGTGATAACGTTACAACTTTGTGTTGTATTTAATCCCCACATTAATAAGGCTCTGAAAAAAAATCCTGAATAAAGACCTTGCTGGGGAAGACAGGCAATAACACATCATTCAAAGGGCAGCCAAGAAGGAAAGTGGGCAGTGATGGTGAAGAGACAGTAATTGGATTCCCCTGTACCTGTCAGAAAGCTGCTCAGTTGCTATATATTTAAAACCCTCTTCAGGTATAAACCAGATCACAGGGGACATCCACACCTGAATGTTATCCACAACTTTGTGCAGAGCAGAGAATACAAGTATTAATTTCACAAAGCTGGCAGGGAATGGAATTACCTAGGAAGTCCCATGCAATCTAGGTTATTAAATTAGCATATCTAGAAACTTCAGGAAGGAAAATGTATTTTACAAAGTGATACAGAGGCTGGGGAGGTGACTCCCTCTGTCCTTACCTGTCTCTCTTATCTCCACTTGCAGTAGCACTAACAGAGAGGTTTTACCCTGCTCTCAATGTTCACACTTAGGGCCAGGAGTGCAATATTGCTGCACTATGGCAGCACCAGTGCAGCACTCTTACAGGCACTGGCAATCTCACCCACACATGTGAACATTCCAGAATTCATCTGCCTTTGAACTAAGGGAAGCTGGACCAAATATTATAATTTGGTTTTGATTCCTCTCTCAACAGCAAACTGATAAAACCCACAAGGACTCACCAAGCCTAAGGAGTTACATTCTCTGTTTATTTTGTAGCATAATAATTTTACATTTATCAAGTTTTTAACTGCATACCATAATAAAAGAGAAGGGATATGGCTAAGCTTTTGAGCATCAAAATCAAATGCAGTATTGGTAAAGCAATTTCTGTGAAATTTGTAAACCATATATTGCCTGGAAGAGTCTGCAGTTGATAGTCATTTTGGACCAAGTCCTTTATAGCTGCTTATTCTAACGTGGTGTTTCAGCCTGTTAAAATGTCATATGGATAAAGAAGTAAATTTTGACAGCTGTGACAGGATTATCATTGCCAAGGAAATCCTGGTACTCATATGTTTCAGTTCATCTATTTTGCTTTGTCTCTGGCCTTGCCTGAACTAAAAATTACCTTCTGAGACAAGAAGAGAACAAAAGAAAGGACCAAAATATTGTTATGCTTTTGATGCTTGAAATTATAGGAATAGGAAGAAATCTTTTAGGGTCCTTATTTAATGCCTTGGACAGATTTGGAGGGAACACTGGCTGCTCTCTTCAAGGCCGTGGCCAACATGGATTTTATGAGGGAGTACTGAGTTCCAGGGGGGTTTGCTCATATCTGTGTGAGAGGAGAAAGCCTGGAAGGTTCCTGTGGCATCAGCCCCTCAATCTGTTCAGCCATGTGCAAAAGGGACATGGAAAACCCCAAATGGTTCTTGCAGCATTCTGAACCAGAGGAATTGCCATGATGGATCCACCCAATTTCCATATCCTATCTCTGATGAACACCTGTATCCAAACCCACAGAAACTGCAAGGAGACAAATGCAACTCAGTGCACTGATTCTCCTCCTCTTCCAACAATACAGAGCTGAAATAGCAGGAAAGACAAAGAGGGACAATAACTGTTATTTGTGCTGCCATTCATATTCTGCCTCCCAGGGTTCACTCCTGAAGATTTCCTGATACAAGGAGCATGTAAGTTACAGCAATTGAAATGCTGATTTATGGGGCTGAAACACCTTTCCCAGAAACACAATCTCCCAGTAAGTATCAGTTCTAGTAGCTGTGGTGGTACTGATGTAATTCCTCTGAGCAACTGGGAAAGGGGATATAGAGGCAGCAAAGTGGTAATAAATATTTGATTCAAGGCTACCAAATGCTTAGCTTTAGTCTTAATTCATGACAAGGCTGCGTTTAGAAATATGCAACATCTTAGGAATGTTCTTTCCTACCCAGCTATTCCATTGCATGCAGCCATATATTTTTGGAACTAGTAAGATGGCTGTGGATTTGTCCTGACAACTTTCTGTGCTGTATTTATACTGACACAACTAAATGGACTCTTTTGTCTCTCTCACTTCCAAAACTATCACATACAGGTATCTGCAAGGTCTCCAAATCTTGATTCATGTCTCAGATTTTGTCTTCAGAATTTTACTAATTCACCTGTTCTTAAGCTGCTACAATTTATACAGTAACAGTGTGGGGTACAGCTCAGTACCCACCATCTGGTCTTATCTTTATACAGAATGGTAAAAAGACCTTCCTTTCCAAAACCAGTCACTGTGAGCCCATCCACTGCTGGTATCTGTTTATTCACATGGCGGCAGCAATTTTGTGAGCCATGCACACGTCTAACAGTGTTATAATGGCACAAAAATAGGCATTGACCACTGTGTTCCCTCTGGCCAATCACATAAAACACCACAGAGGATATTCTGCTGCCTTATGGCTCTTTGAAAATCTCCTGTAGGTGAGCCTTGTGTTCCAATGTATAATTTACAAGCACTGAAATGCTAATGTTAACACCACTTTGCAGCACACTCCCTTGAGCCATGTGCTGTTTCATCAGAGATGCCTTTCCTGACACTTTGCTGAGCCACTTCATAGCCTGTTCTTGCCTTCACCCTTTCCCTCTCCCCCCTCTTTCCTGCAGAAGATCAGAACAAACACGACGCTCACACCCTGCCATTTCTCAAGCACGGCCTCAAGAGCAGCCAGCAGCAACAAAAAAGCCACCAGCACTTGGCCACTTGTGAGATCCATGCCCCTCTCAAGCAGGAGCAGCATTTGCCCATTCTTTTGTTAGAACAGCCCATTTGTCGCCTTGCTAATGAGAATGTTACAGCTGACAGTCAGAACTTAAAATAAAATAAAAAACAAACAAAACGGAGAAATGCCTGAAGGCAAGGGTAGCTCCAGAAGTTCCTTTATTTGAGCTGACTGAGGGTCAAAGCTGCCAAGGTATTTAGGTACCCAAAGCTGGATGGTGTTAGACATTAAAAACACTTGAGTGCTTCTCTAAAACTCACCAACAATCCTGGTGTGCCAAATTCTTAAAGCATGAAAAATCTGGTCCCCAACAGGCACACAGCCTCGTGTGAGGCTGGTTGTACAGACAGCAAACAAAAGCTGCTGTATTGTGACATCCATTATCTGTCCCCCTTTAATTGCACCCAGGAAGCCTTGCAGCTGCCTTCAGCATCCTTTCCACACCTACAGGCTTTCCTTCCCACCTTTCCTTCCCACCTGTGCTGCTGCTGGGGATGGCACAGCTCAGCCAGTTTCCATTTGGGAAGGCATGGGCAAACAGGTGCACTCAACACCAATTATGTTTTCCAAGGGTGATGCCAAATGCTTTGAAAAAAATCTCAACCAAGCTCCTTCCTACACTTTGCCTTTTCACCTGTCCTGTGTATAAATGCAGAGTAGCAACAGTTCAGAGTGAGCCAACTGCCACAGGGGGCTTGTGCCACCTCCACAGGATGGCAGCTCTGTTCAAGACTCTTTTCCCTCTCTCTTCAATATTTTGATTTTTGACATTGTTTGCATCATGTAAAAATTATATTCACTGAATAGTGAAACTAGCATGTGCTACACAAAAAGCCTCAGGCTGTTTGAAAGATTTTGTAGCTGAAACATTGACAATATTCTGCCAATGGTCCTTTAAATATTTGAGTAAAATACAAACACAGATTAAAATCCTTGAGAAAGCCATAATTATACATTTATAGACAATTTGTCTCTTTGAAGATTTTATTACCCACACACCTCCACTTAATCCTGGTGTTTTTACAACAGCCAAGTTCATGATACTGCAGCTAAGGTTTTGTCAGCACTTTAATTATTAACTTGTTTGTACCATGACTACAAGGCATCTTACTTGTCTGAACTTGCTGCTGAGGCTTCAGCCCTTTTAGTGGTTCCTCAGATAAACCCCATGTCAGTACCTTGTGATCTCCCAGCTCTGCCAGGAATAACCTCAACACCCAAAGCCCACTCTGAAACCTCTCTGAACCTGGTGTTGCAGACAGCTCATCAAAAATCAACAGTAAAATCTTTTACAATGCTCATTACAGCCAAAAATAACCAGCCACTGACTTCATTTCCATAGACACAGGAAAAGTTTTTGCTTTGATACTATATATTTTTAATGGTAACATCTGAACAAGTTTTGCACCTAATTTTTGTGTATTTTGTACTCTTTTAGCCATACTTTTCTGTTGTGTGCTTATAAAATATTATTTTAGGAATATATAATTACTGGAAAGACTGGAGGGATTCAGAAGTTCTCCTAGTTGATCAGATTAATTACTGTAAAGTTTTAAGTCAAGTGTAATTAATTAGTAGCTGTTCTGATGAAATTTTAAGAGATTTAAGGGTCAAGCTACTTCTGCTGTTAGTCAAAATGCTCCCTGCATTGCAGCTGGAAGGGGTTTCTAAATCTCAGAAAGGATCTTTGACAGGAGCAGCACCACAGCACCGAGGACTCTGAGGAGGGAGAGGAAAGGTGGGAGAAGCAAAAACCCCTCAAGAACCCTCAGTGAGTGACACTGCAGTGACACAGAGCCAGGCTGGGACAGCTCCCAGACAAGCAGGTTATTTCCTATCTGCATCAACATGCCTGAGCTGGTGGGAACTAATTCCAGTGAGGTGTTTTCCATTGGTTCTGCTAGAATTATCAAATATAGGTTAGACAATGGATTTTACAGCTTTTGGATTTCTGTTTGGTTTGGTGGCTGTCTCTTGCAGTGGGATGCAGTTTTTACATGGTGTGGGCAGCTAGGGTGGGGTCAGATTTACAAATGTGTGACAGCCCCAAAACGCAGGGAAAATTCTCTCAGAACTGAAAAATTCCTGAATGAATGTGTTGCCCTTCAGATGGAACTGAGGAGCTTTTCTACTTCTCTTTGTGCCTTAATCCCTTATTTTGCAAAAAACCTCAGCATGTCAGTATCACCCAGCCCTCCTTTCCACGTGGTGACAGTTTTGTTATAAAACAGGGAAAATATACTGCTGTGGCATTTTAACTTCTTTTTCTTGTCCTCTCTTGTTGGCTAATTATTTCTTTGAGGTTAAATGAGCTAATTATGCCTATATCAGAGCTCTTTGAGAAGCAAGAATCACTTTCAGTTGTTGATAATTAAATGAATTGAGCTTGATTCTTGGTTTGGGATACAGTTCTAGGCATTTTTCTTCCTTGTACAGAGTATAAAGTAGTAAAAATAATTGCAAGTTATGTTTTGTTGATGACAGAATGGAGGCAGCTTTTCAACTGTGGTGTAAAAGGTTCTGTAAATTGATTTAAATTAATAAGGGTAAGAAAAAGGAGAAAAGAAGGGGAATTGTACCCCTTCTACTCATTCTTGAACAGCTTTAACAATCTTAGAAGAGTTAGAGAATCCACCAAGTTTTCACATGATTAGGAGGGGGATATTATGTGAATTCCTTTCACAACAGTCATGTGACTATGCTGTAGATATTTTTTCCTTTAATTTAATTTTTCCCCTTTTTTTTTCCTTTACATGTTTTTTTCCTTTAATTTTACTCCTCAAGTTCTGTGCATTTTTTTCCCCTGTGATACTTGGCAGTGGAACTCCAAGGAGCTGCAAGCTCCTGTGCAGAGGTCAGGTATGCTGCAGGCAGCACCTATTCTTCTTCTCACTCTGGAAATAATGCCCTCTTTGATCTGAGAGATATTGTCTGCCAGCACAAAAAGTGCTTCACTCTTCATGCTAGCTGTGCTCTGACTGCCTCCTGACCAGAGGATCTCACCTGTATCCAGCTGCACAAATTATATATAGCACAGGCAGGGAGAGAGGGCTACAGCAGGGCTTGAGATCAAACCTCTGCATTCAGAAAGAGCTGAGAGCTGCAACAAAATGTGCAGCTTTCATTCCGAGGGCTTCCCTGAGCTGGGATCCAGCCTCCAAATGCTGAAAGCTTAATTAAACATGTGTGTGTATAATTCCTCTCTCCTAGGCCACTTTAAAACATCTTTATTTCACCATCCTGGTTGGCATTGCCAATGCTGTGGACACAGGGGGGTGAATGCCAATGTGGGCATAATCTCAGTGTACACTGGGGACATCTGGAGAATTCCCTGTCTGGGGGTGAGGGGGAAGCAAACTCTGCAGACACTGTTGGGAGTGGGGAATGGGATAGGCTGTGCACCCACCCAGGAGGGAAACCAAACCTGGAGCACAGCAGGGATAGGTCCTGACTGAATGAAAGTGTTTGGGGCAATAGGAGCTCTGGAGAGAGAAGCAGAATCTTGGGATAACCTTTCTGGCTGGTGACAGCAAGAAATAGATGCTGGCTGGGATGGAAGGCTCTGGCCTGGCTCTGTGGGTAACCCACCATGTCTTTGCTCACTGCTGGTTTGCCACACCCCAACACCCCCACACCTGCAGCAGCCCTGTGCAGAGACCCTGATTCACTGGCTGTGTCTCTTTAATATTTATGTCCTCCTGCAAGAGTTATTTAACTATTTCCAAGCCTAGTTTAAACTATTAAATCTCTTCTCTCCTCATTTCAACCCCAAATCTGAATATACAGAACCAAAGTGTGTACCTGACATAATGATTGACATTACCAGACTGGGAGAGCTTGTGCTGTGAGGATAACAAGTGGAACTTTCCAGCAATAAACCTCTGACACTTCGGGAAGCCAACTTTTGTATGAACTTCCCTTCCCTTCCCTTCCCTTCCCTTCCCTTCCCTTCCCTTCCCTTCCCTTCCCTTCCCTTCCCTTCCCTTCCCTTCCCTTCCCTTCCCTTCCCTTCCCTTCCCTTCCCTTCCCTTCCCTTCCCTTCCCTTCCCTTCCCTTCCCTTCCCTCTTCCCTTCCCTTCCCTTCCCTCTTCCCTTCCCTCTTTCTCTCTTCCTTTCTGTCTTTTTTTCCTGCTCATGTCAAAAAAAAAAAAAACAACAACCTGAGAGCAAAGTAATTTTTCTTTCTTATGATGCCAAGGAATGATTTAACATCCAGCTTGAATCTTCCAGGTGCCACAACAATGCAATCTGTCCATGCATTGGCAATGATCACTTCAATCCAGGCTGGGTTTTGGTGTCAGTATTTGACTATCTCTGTACAATTAGATCCTTGCTGTGTATTCTTAGTCTGGGTGGGAACATGTTCCCTTTTGACTTCTAAAATCCCTAAGATTCTCTTTAACATCTGACACCAACTTTAAGGCAATTAATGCTTTATTTGCAGTTTCTTCTCTTGCATTTACATTTATCAACTGCAGAACATGAAAGAAATGTGCTCTCTAGATTACAGCTCTGTCAGGACAGTTTTAAACAACAAAAAAGGCCTGTGACCCTTTCACTGGGGTGTGCTGTCATGTTGATGTTTGCTTCTCTTCAGGAAACAGCCCATGTGGAATATAGAAATGTTTATATTGGCAAAGGGCATTAGGAAAATGATGTTTTTAAAAATACCAACTGCAAAAGGGTGGTTTTTGTGGAAGGATTCTTCAAAATCCTAATAGAAAAAGCGATGGAATATAATAAAAAATAAATATTTCTTTTGTATGCTCAAATCTAGGTTTGCAGATAGACTCTTTATATAGTTACATTTCCACCCTTATTAAAAATATCAAACTTATTTGCATGACAAAGATATTTTCCTTCTGCTAAATTATTCTAATGGGACTTGGTAGAGATAAAAGTAAACTGTTAAAATATTCTGCATGGCTAAGTCTGCTATCTGCAGGTAATATTCATTCACTAAGATAACATTTTTAGGGTTTGGAACCTAGCTTCTTGAGGGTAAAAATAAGCCTTTATCTGTCCTTCAGGATTATTAACAGTAAGTGATTTCCACATTAACATCAATAGCAATAATGAAGATGTCCTTTTCAATTCATCCCGGGGAACTTTGAGTGAGAACTGTTATTTGGCTGGGCTTCACTCTTTAATAGAGTCCAAAGATAATTGGGTATTGAAAATTCCATCTAAATCAACCAAATAAATCTTTCGGTTACCAAATTAATAATTTCATTGATGCCATCAGCCTTCAATTTTCACTCCATTAAATTCCTAAATTCATCTGAGAATGGCACAGCAAACAAATTAAAATGAGTTTCTTATAAAAATGAGAATGATAAGATTATGCCTTCTAAAAAAGCAATTTAACTCCAATAAATTATTTTTAAATTATTAAATGAGGCATTGCATTAACTATAAAAGAGGAGCATAAAAGGGCACCAGCCTACGGAAAATAAGACATCTATAGACCTCCATAACCTTGGACAATTATATCTGTAATAATTGGCTCATAAAACTTTATGGTAACTTGTACAATGTTCCTTTTTCCTTAAGATAGCATTGTGATCAGCAGGATGATTAGGCAGAGAGGAACAGAGTGGGTTTTTTCCTCAGGAGCACGTGGCTAAATGTTTCCAAACAGCCTCTTGTTGCTTTGCTCAACACAGAGTGTTACCTGCTCTGGGTGCAATATTAAATCACATTTAAACTCCATCATGCTGCAGTAAGGCAGCTTAGTGTCAAGGAGGAATTCAGGATACAAGACAAGCAAATTCCAGGCCTGTTTTCTTTAGAATATGTGCTCAGTGCAGTGAAGGTTTGAACCTTTAAATGTCAGGTTCAATATGTTGTCTCCCTTTTCAGTTCTTCTTCCATCAACTTCACAGAAGGCCGAAATTCTGAGGAATGAGCAAAAACAAAACAGCAAGAGACTGCAGTAACATCTTGATAGCAAAGCAGAGTGAATAACAGATGGATTTTATCTTTATTTAAAAAAAAAAAAAAAAAAGAATAAACACTGCCTCCTGCTCGGTGGGGGGGAATACCATCAATAATGCACAAAACCCAAAACGTGTGTGGGAATCTAGAAAATCAGAGGGTTTTGGGAAAGCTGCAAAAGGCAGGCCTCAGAGACAGCAGAACTGTGATTACAGCTGAGCAGTAGCCATGAGATAGGTCAGCAGAAAAATTATGTAAAATGTAGAAAAGTAAGGACAAATAGAACAATGGTTTGTGCATTAACACTTGTGTGGAATAACTCCCTAAGCTGCAGAAAAGCTTATCTAGTGAGATATTGGGAAGTTCTAAGCTTAATAATGGAGCTCTGTGTGTTGTGTTTTAAGGCTTACAAGCAGGTATTGTATTTGAAATAAGCAAGCATTGTTTTAACCAAAGGTACCTGTGCTTATACTGGTTGGATGGAACTGCTGTCAATGTGCTTTGGCTTTGTGTGATTGGGCAATAAACTTATAAAGTGAGTTGTAACATGAAGTTCTTGGTCTGCTGCCTGGAATGTGAGCTGGTGGCATCTTCCCATTGTCATAACCATGGAATGAGAGTGATGCTGGAAAATCAAACAGCTCAAGGCACATTCCACAGCATTCCTGTCCCGTTTGGGATTTGTACAGAGCCCCTGGCAGGTGACACACTGGAGCTGAGGAGGAGTTCACCCCAGTCCTGGGTTTGTCCAGGTGGAGCTGACCAAGAGTTCACCCCAGTCCTGGGTTTGTCCAGGTGGAGCTGACCAAGAGTTCACCCAGTCCTGGGTTTGTCCAGGTGGAGCTGACCAAGCATTCACCCCTGTCCTGGGGTGAGTCCAGGTGGAGCTGAGGGTGTGCAGGGACAGCTCAGCCCTGGCTGCCCAGCACAGACAGCTCTCCTGGCAGGCAGGTGCAGCTCGTTCCCAGAGCCTGGCTGTCCATCCCAGGAATGCAGCGAGCACCAGGGGCAGATAAAGCTGCACACTCCCCTGGAGCAGCCAGTGCTGCCAAAGGCAGGCAGGCTTTCCTCTGATTCCAGGGAAGCACTGTGCCTTAGAGGGGAGCTGTGATGAAGCCAGATCAACTCCTTGTTTTCAGGAGATAACAGGCACAGAGAGCCACTCTAAACCACAACTCCTAATGAAAGCCTTGTGGGCACACGTTAAAGCCTTCCCAAAGATCCTCTGCTTGCTTCCTCTCACTACAATGAGCCAGCCTTCCCTCAATCCAGAGATGAACCCCTGCTGATTCCAGTAATTCTTGCTTCTATAAGCTAAATCCTTTTGTGGTTTTCCTTCATTCTCCATTCTGCACATTCCAGCTAAATTTAAAATGAAACAGGTACCAAACCAGGCAACATTAAAGAACCAGAGGCATGAACTCTATCCAACAATGTGAGTTCTGTTTGAATTAATGCTCTACAGGGTTTAGATATCCCCGATTTCTTCACCTTTGATTTCCCAGTGATGTCCAGAATAAATAATTGCCTTATTAAAGGACTTCTGAAGCCAATAGAGCAAGGTAAAAAACACTGAAGTCACCAATTCAGCCTTTGATTCTGTCTGACAGAAAATTAAAAATGAATGAGAAAAAAATTAATAATAAATGTATTCATGGCCTTATTGGGATTCATGACTCTCTTGCCAACATTAAATAAGTTCAACCAATTGTTCCCCTTAAAGTGAAATAGCATCAGAATGCCAACTGTTCAAGCAGTATCAGTACTTTCCTTTGGTGCAGTAAATTTGTAAAAAAACCCAAATAACATTACACTGCCTCAGTTATAAAATTCCTGAAGTTAAGACCCACTCCATCTGCCAAAGGACAGGGGGCATTTTTTGTCCAAAGCTGTGCAATTAATACAATTGTACAGCTCAAACACATGGGGTTTGACAAAGTTATAAAACTGTGGCAGAACAAAACAAAGTCTGGTCATGGAAGATGGCAGGAAGGAACTCAAGGGAACTCTTACTGGGATGCTGCCCTCATAGGGCACAACAATGCAGATTTACAGTGTAATGTGGGGATCCTTTGGAGCCACAGGAACACCTGGGACAGAAGGGCTCTTCTCCCCCTTGGGTTTGCAGCCCAGCTTCAGGAGGGCCAGCTGAGATCCCAGCAGTTTGCTCTGGCTTTTATTTGCTCAGCTCCTGAAAACCCCCAGGGCAAAGATAAGGCAGTGTGTTGTGACCTTCAATTGTCCATCAGGTGGGAAGACACCTCTGTGTGCCAGTTCGGAGCTCCTGGTTCCATTTCTGTGCAGTGTCCTGCCACCATGAGCCTGCTCTCACCTCACCTGAGCACCAGGGATCTGAAATGTTATAAGTAGAAAAGCTGCCCATTTTTTTAAAAGGCTGCAGAGTTCACAGGTTGGGCTAGTTGCTGCCAGGGTGGAGTTCTAACTGTTTGTTGTTGTAATCACTTCTCGTTTTCGTTAACTACCTGTTGTTGATGGTTAAGAATTCCCCTTTTGTCGAGTGGCTCCCTGCTGCTTCCTGGAGGATGGCACCCAGACGGGGAAGAGGGAGAGACCTCGGAGTCAGCATGCAAATGGAGAAACCCCTCACCAAACCAAGAAAAACTCCTAAAAACAACGAGCCACATGGAATTAAGAGATCAAAGTGATGTCTAGACGTGAGGAACAGAATCCAGTATCTGCTAAGACCTTTTTACCCCTCACCCTAACCTAAGATGTCAGCTGGACAAAGGACCTCAAATGTCAAACTGAAAAACTGAGCATCTCCTGATGCTCTCATGGGGATGGAACCTCCAGCTCTGCCTGCAGGCCAGGAGACACAGCTGCACTCTTCCTTCTCCTCCAACTCACTCCTGGGAGCAGCAGCAATGTGTGTGTGCCACCCCTTGGTTCTCCCCACCCGAGCTGATTTTTAATAAGGCATTATAAAGGAGAAGGACCTCCTGCCCTGTTTGTTTAATGAAATTGCTCTGAGCCCAGCAGCCTCCTCCTGACTGTGCCCAGAATCTCATCCTCAATCAAGAGTCAGCACAACTTCAGCTGGTCCCATCCTGCAGGCAGCTGAAGCTGCCCAGTTCTAGTGGCCGTGGTTTTTTCACCTCTTATCAGTCTCGCCACTCTTACATACAATATCCCCAAACAGTGACAGTCTGACAATGAAAAAATATCCCTTAAATTACCAAAATTTGAGAGGAGAAGGCTTTACCATTTTCAATGCATATCTGGGAAAATGAAGGAAAATGAGACGGAGGAACTTGTAAAGGATAGCAGACAATGAAAGGTCAGTGGCACTGGGTACGGTTGTGAATGATGTCACTGTGACATTCATCAGGAAAGCACAAATTCCATTTAGCTCAGGGACTGAAGGAAGAGCTTGTTCACTAAAAGTCATCCTGCTGTGGGTCAGTGCAGGGTGAGAGACAGCACTAGAGCAGCCCTTGCCCTGCATGGGTGCACAAAAGGCTCTCAGCAGAGCGGGGTGGGATGCTGTGTCTGCCCTGCTCTGTGCTGCACAGCTCTGCAGAGGGGCAGCAGGTGAAACAGGGGTCTCCTCCAACCAGGTCTCATAAGCTCTGAGATCTATTTCACACCCAAGATAGCTCAGCTACCTTTGAAGACATAAAATCATCAGGATGGCTTTTGTGGTAGTGTTAGAAACAGAACGTTTTAATTAAAGGCAAAATAAAAAAACTCTACAGAGAAAAACTGAGCCAGGTGCAAGAGGTTCTTGCTCTTGGTAAAACACCTCACAAAAGTGATTAGTTTCTTTGTTATCTTCTTTTTCTAGTAAATTGTCCAGGTGGGACTTTTTGGCTCCTGTCCAATTGGCTATCCTTAAGTTTGAGGTGAAGTCCCCAAGGTCCTATGAGGTGTCTTTTCACCTAATTGAATAGAGAAACTTCTGGTCTTCTTTCCTTTTTAGGGGGACAAAGGGTAGTTTTGTCACTCATCAACAGCGGGCACGTTCCTATAAGCAGGGGCCATGCACCCAGCAGCTCTCCTGCAGCTGAGCTTTGCAGAGCCATCAGCCATTCCTTCAGCTGGAATAGGGTTGGTGCTCCTCCCAGCGCTGTGGTTTGGGTTCAGCATGAGGGTACCATGGCTGACAGGTGAATGCTTGAGGTCAAGGATGCCTCAGTGTCCCTCTGTCTGTCTGTCAGTGAGGAGGGGCTCAGGCCCCAGGAGGGAGCTCAGGCAGCACAGCTGACCCAGCCTGGCCACAGGGACACTGCAGAGCACAGAACAGCATGGCCAGTGCAAACCGGGGAGATTGGAGGCACAGCCTGGGGCAGAAGGTGTGAGCAATTCCATCGTGTGTCACTTGTTTTTAATTGGCTTTTACTCCTCTCTCTCTTTTCCCTTTTAGCATTATTATCATCATATTTCATTTATTAAATTGTGATCTCAGCCCATGAGTCTGATTGTCCCTGTGCCACCAGGACTGTGTGTGAGGGTGGTTGTCACAGACATCTTTTGTGAAAAATCCTTTCCTCAGGATTTTTCCTCCTTAGCAGCTGAGAGGCCTCAGGAACAAAATGTAAACAATGGTTATCTGCTGCTGTGGGATGCAACAGGTGGATCTGGGATTGGCCCATGTTGGATGTTTGTAATTAATGGCCAATCACAGTCAGCTGGCTCAGACAGAGAGCCCTAAACAAAGCCTTTGTTATCATTCTTTCCTACTCTATTCTTAGCTAGCCTTCTGAAGAAATCCTTTCTTCTATTCTTTTAGTATAGTTTTAATATAATATATATGATAAAATAATAAATCAGCCTTCTGAAACATGGAGTCAGATCCTCGTCTCTTCCCTCATCCTCAGACCCCTGTGAACAGGGTCACAGGTGGTGGCTGTGGGTGCTGGTCCTGGCTGGGCTTGGACCATGACAGAATTCCCAGCTTCAATCCACCCCTGCACGAGGAGAGGTTATCCAGCAGTTCTTCCCACAGTGCTCAAGAGCAAAGCAATCTTGCTGCCTTAAGGATGGGATGACAAGCTACATACCAGAAGAAATACTGATTTGTGGGGCTGAAATAAGTAAATTTAAATTAGGATCTGTAAATGATGGGCAGGAATGTCTAATAGAAGAAACCTTTTAATGTCATGCATGTTCCCATGTTTTAATTAATAAATACCATTATCTACTATTATGCTTTCAATGCACTTGTTTGGTTAGGGTTGACATTTTATATCACTGTATTTACTGATTAGATCCAGAGTCAAAGGAAAAGGAATATAAATTAGTTTTTCTAATTACTGCAAGGCTATATCCACTGCCAGTCTATTTCCAAAGTAATTTCTGTGGCTCATTCCCTGGAAACCGTCTTGCAAAAGACAAGACTAAAACAACTCTAAATCTTTGATTGGGGAAGAAGAAGAAAAAAGGCAAAAAACCCTGGCAAAGTCTGCAGCTGCACAGCTGGTGAGAAAACTGATTGTCCAGACTGCAGCACCAAAGCCTCAACTCCACATCACAGGGTACCCAGATCAAGTGTTCTATTAATTCACAAGAGGCTGTTATGGCCCTGATCATTCAGGAAAATCAAGGAATATCTGCCCTGGTGTCAAAGTAAATTATAGTGCCAGAAATGAATGCAATGCTAAATTAGCAGTAAAGAAATAAGGTAAAAAATGTAGATCTTTTTAAGAAAAAAAAAAAGCTTTCTTCAGCTCAGAGTAACAATAAAGAAATATTTGTCTGCAAAAAATAAAGGAAAGAATCTTTGCTGAGAGAAGTAGATTCCTTATCTTTATATAAGTGGATTTTCTGTCTTTTTATTTTGAAAATTGATTTAGTGTTTGGCTGTTGGATCAAATTGATTAACAAGATAATTCCAATAACTTCAGTGGCTTATTCACAGGGATACATTTAAAGCTCATGTAAATGTGTCTGTAGATTGCAATTGGTTTTGGATCAGAACTTGTATGCAAATTTGCAGAGTGATACAGAATGTGTCTCATTGGGGCACATTAGCTTAAATATTCTTGTCAAAACCATACCCCATCTCCAATCCATAAAATTAAATAAGAGCTCATAAACTTATAAATATGTTTATTAGTCTTTCAGAGACAGGCACAGACTAGTAAACATTTCAAAGTCTGCATCCCTCTAGCCCCAAGGGTGCCTTCTTTAAAGAAGTCATTGATTTTTGTCATCAAAAAACAAGTATTCAAGTAACAGTCTCAAACACAAGCTGATGGTAAAGTACCCAGGATTCCCAAAGGTGCCATCTGTAAAAGGATCATTGATTTTGACCTTTTGGGTGGATTTGTCTTTTTTCCAAGTGTTTTATTATGTGCATCAATAACAGGGAAGGCAAAGACAAAATGAGAGAGAGAAAATATAACTTTTTAGAGATGCGCGCTTGGACTTCTGCCAAGGAAATATTTTTGTATTCAAGCATTCCACTGTTACCAGCTCCTAATCAAGAACAAAAACAAAACAAAACCTAAACCCAAAATACTCCTGAAAAATGTGATTGTTTAGACCAATAGCTAGCTATAAAAATATTCTAATTATTTGTTTTTGTCAAATTCCTTAGGACTTAGCATCACTCATGTGTGGCTTTAGTAAACATATCCATATCCATTATCCTTTCCCCATATGAAAGCACAGACCTTGATTTGGGAGGGGGAAGCTGGGATCAGATCCAATTGTCAGCTATTATTAAAAAGAATCTCTAGAAGCAGCAGTAAAATCAGCCCACAACCCCACAGTAAGGGGACACTGAATTTGCCCTATGCATATTGTGTAAATATTTATTTTTCTGTTAATCCCAATTAGTGTGGATTTAAAATATGGATTTGCCTGGCTCCCCTACATCTCAAAGAGGGTTAGGAAAAGCTGATATTCTGTCTGTGCACCACTGGAAATGCTGTGTGGTGTCTAGGATGCTGGAAGAAGGGCAGCAATGTTAAAAAAATAAATCTGCTTTATCTCCAGCACTCCAGATGAACAAAGCAAGGGAGGCACATCATTTCAGTGAAAGTGGGCAGAGGCCAGAATATTTGGAGAGTATTTCATATGTAAAATGTTGAAAATAGCAGGTCACATCCAGCAGAGCTGCTTATTTCAGCTCCAGACTGGTAAAATCCTGCAGAGAGTGTGACAGGGCTGCCTTTATCTTCCCCCAGCAAGGCAGCCAGAGACAGGGGAGGAAGAAGCAGAGAAAAGTCCTTCTGCTGGTGCCAGAGAGGGTTTGGCAGGGCTCAGAGCAGCAGGTGAAGCCATGGCCTCCAGCCCTGGTGGATAATGACAGGGAGCACCTTGAGGTGCCAAACCCTCGCTCTGCATCAGCAGCCTGAGCCCAGCACAGCACCCCAGGCTGCATTTCTGCTGCCACCTGCACTGCACATCCTGCCTGTTCTAATGAGCTGCTCACAGAAAGGCTGTGCAACCTGCATTTCCAAACTGTGAAATACAGAGCTGTGTTTGGTGTCAGGTACATGCAGGTAATGTGGGTATTTGTGATTGTGATATGTGTGGAGACCGACAATAGGACAGCTGCTAATTCTAATAATAACTGAGGAAAGTAAAGCATGATGGAAGAGGCCTTTGAATTTATCTTTTGTTCACAATTAACCCTGGTTGATTTAGGAGCATTGGAATTAAAGAGTTAAGGATGTTGTTTTTTGCTTGTAGCTAAACCGTAAAGAGTTCTGCAATAATAACCTTTTGGAGTACAATTTTAGAATATTGCTGGTATCCTTGAAACTATAGCTTTGGAATATATATAAAGGAAATATGCTTATCTTAGGCCTTAATAAAGTAGAGAAAAACAGCTTGAGAAAGGAAGATGAACATCACCTCAAGGATTTATGGTTTCGAGCAAGGGAAGCTGGACATCACTGTTATGAGATTTATAGTCTCTGCAATTGAAAGTTGGACCCACATGTGGGGAGCTGGACTGCACCAGATGGGATTTTTCTTTCTTCTTTTGGAAACTGGACCCCACCATCTGGGGATACTCCTTTTGGGATACATCCTGAGAAAAACTAAATCACAAGAGTGTATAGAATTGTGACATAAAAATTTGGAATAGAAACTGCTGAGAAAGCTGATGAGTACCCCTATAAATACCTGTAACCCTCAACTATGTGCAGGGAGGCAAAACTTCCCCCGCTGTACCCAGCACTGTATTGCTCATACTTTACCATATTAATTAATAAATTGATTGCTGCTTGAGTATTGGCCTAGTCAAGCTTCTTATTTATAACAAATCTCAGTCCCAGCCATGGCAATATTCTGCCACAGTTAGTCTCATGTATCCAGAGCCACGGTGAGCAAAGGGAAAGAGGGAATGCATCTCCCAAAGTCATGAGAATAAAATGTGAGATTTGTCCCATTAAAGGAGCTGCATCTGTTCCCCACTCTCCCAGCATATGCTGCATGTGAAAAATGAGAAGTGTGAGCTGCAGCCACAGAGCTCTGTGCTCCAGCTGTGAAGGTTTATACTTGTATCCCTTTTCAGCTCCTACAATGCATTTAACTAAGGGCAATTTTGCACATTAGCAGGAATTCTTTGAAACAAAACAATCCTTTCAGCGAAAATGAAGAGGCTTTGAAAATGATTGCAAAGTGGATTAGGATCACTTATGGTAGATGGCTGTTGACAAGATATTGCTTGTGATTACCATGAGCATACATTAAAAGGTGCCAGAAAGGAAGCTCATCACCGAAATGGTAGAGATGTTTCAACATATGTTCTAAGAAAACATTTAATGTCAAAGAATTTCTGTCATTTCAACAAGAAAATTCTCCTTGGCTACCTCCCAGAGGATGTTCAAAAAAACTGAGAGTCAGTCACCCACAGGATTCTGATCCACCCTGGAAAAGAAGCAATTGTACCCTCGTGCTCAGTATTTGCACACAGTCCTTTCCCTGTGCCACAGATATTCACTGATAAAACAGTTGTGGTGAATATGCTGAATATTAAACACCTCTTGCTTTTACTGTTTCATTCTTTGTAAATGGGTTTTGTATTTCCAGGTTCTCACCCTCCCCTGTGAATGTTTAGCTAATGCTCATGGGATCTGCAACAAAGGCTGAAGAAAGTTTAATGCAACATTTGTTCCCACACCATTTACAAATTTTGAAAATTGTTCCTCTAGGAAGACAATTGCTCCACTGTCCTTTCTCACTGCTGTCTGCCCTCCCTCCAGTTTAAATGAACATTAAAAAAAACAACTGTTTCACAAGTCTCTTAGTCCCTCTATATATTCAATTGGATATGTGTTTTATACAATCAGGTGAGCAGCAAAAAGAACCTGCTTGGATTTACCTGTTTCTACCTCTGCAGGAAAGTGTCCCTGCCACCACTGCACAGATAAAGGAATGTAATAAAGCATCTTCTTTGGGGATGGGCTTGGCTTGATATTGGCATTTTCAATTCCTTTATCTCATTTATTTTTAGCACTAGATGATCTGTCTTTGTCAGATAATTCCCACAGCTGCCTTCCAGTGAAGAAGCCAACAGCAGGAAGTCAGAAAAGGATGAAAACAGTCTCAGAGGAGAAGTCTTTATGCAAACCACTGTCCCTCAACATCCTTCTGCAGCCCCACCCCAGCTCCAGTGCTGGGCTTGGGCTCTCTCCAAACCACAGGGATGGGCTAAGCCAGGGCTCTCTGAAATCAGCCTGATGCAAAAATCCACAGGGGAGAATTATTCCTGCACTGAACCCCTCCTTTGTGCTAGCTGAGGCTCTGGGTTAAGTTATCCACTTGCACTTTGCTCTTTTTGACTTTGGGTCTCTATTTCTCTTCCTGCCCTGCTCCAGCTCCTTCCCATTGAGGTTCCATCAGTCTGGCAGCTTTGGGTGCTGGGCACTGCCACTGCCTTTCTCATAAAGCACTTTTATCTTCATTGCTCTCCCTGTCTACTTGACCCTCACTCTTTTTCTACTTGTTTGGTGTTTTTTTGTTGTTGTTGTTTTATTTTTTTCCCTTTTGTTCCCCAGAGTGCCCTAGCTGTTTAAGGGGATGATGAGGGCAGGACAGCAGGTTTTGCTGTCACTCAGCTCTGGAGCACTCGCTGAACTTCAATCAATTCTGCTGAAGGGGCTGAAGGACACCAAGAGATGAGCCAGGCCTGGACAATAAAAGAATTCTGAGGCTCTGTGGAGACAAACATCCTATACATTGTCCTTACACATTTCTGTTGTACACCAGCACAGCCTGCCAGGCTCTGATAACAAAACAACTGCTCCCAGGCTGTGCCAGAGCCCAAAACACAATGGTGCTTTCTGAAAGGAACAACATGAGAACACAGAGCCAGGGCCCAGGACAGAATTAGCAGAGTAACTGTAATTAGAACTGTAATTAGAGCAGCCCCAGGCCCACAAGCCATGGTTATTTTGGACACACCTGAGCCATAAGCCAGCCAGGGCAGTGGATTTCATGGTGGCACAGGCACTGCTCTGTTTGGGATGCTGTTGTGAAAAACTCCAATCATTTGTTTCAAAATTTTAAAAAGTTTAATGATAATAAAATGGTTATAAATATAGCAATATAATTAAATTAACAATAATTTGGACAATTTGGATTAGGGCAATATGAGACAATAGAAACACAGATTTACAGACCTCTGGGTACCTTTTCTGGGCAGCATAAGCCTAAAAAGGACCCACCTTAACAGAGGATTAACCCTTAAAAGCAATAACATGTTGTACATTCATAGATCTCATAGATGATGCATAAATTCCATTCAAACACAGGATTCTGTCTGGGCAGTGTCAGCTTCTTTCTCTTAATCCTGACAGTGTCTTCAGGGCTGAGAGAGGCAGGAAGAAGTTCATTTCTCCTGATAATGGAGCAATGAAAAAAATAAATCTTTTCTCTGAAAGATTCAGATGTCCTGTGGCTGCTATCTCAGTGCGAGCCCTTCCTTTAAAAAAAGTATCTTACATAGCATAGTTTCTATTTTAACATTTTATTATAACCTAAAACTATATTTAACGCACTACTTAAGAGAATTACTACAGCAGAACTTTCTAACACAACACATATAATATTCATTTTAACATTTGTGAAAAGCCAATTATAAAATAGGCATTTTTCACACTGCCATTGGCACAGCCAGGGGACAGTGCCCAGTGAGAGGCTGTCCCCAGTGTGGCACAGCTGTGCCCAGCCCTGCTGCAGGTGACACAGTGGCTCTGCCAGGAGGGAGCAGCAGGTGCTAAGTGCATGCTGAGCTGGGCTCAGCTGGAAGCCACTCCTGCAATGTTTGAGGATTGTCTTGCATATCCAGCACCGTTTAACCAGGAATGCAGAAGCAATGAAATGATGCTTCTTTCATCTGTTTCAGCCAATCATTAATAATAACATTTGTTTGTCTCCCTTTTAGGGCAGGTTCAATAATATTGCAAATTTATAGTAAGTGTCTATAAGTTATAACTGGAGCAATTAATGAAATTCAACTTCTAGGTGATGATAATAATAATAGTACAGAACTGATATGCAGAAAGTGGCTTCAACACACAGTCTGGTGTGATGAAAGACTCTGATAACACAGTGGTGGTGTTAATAACAAGCTTATTTGTGAAAGGTGTGTGTTTTGAGATCTCAGGGGACAGCCTGTTATCTCCCTTATTGATACTCCAGAGATTCAATAATACACTTGCAATCAATACATGTGTACAACAGCCTACATTGCAGAGTTATAGATGAGGGTATTCCACACAGAAAAGTATCACACATAGCACCACAGTTTGGTTTTGAATTATCATTACTTAGCAAAGAAATTAGAAGCAATGTGGTTGTTAAATACCTATCAATGTATATCTCCATATATATATATATGTATATATATATATATATATGCAGTGTTAAATTTAATCAACTCTCACAGACAGGCAATTTAATACTGCTTTTTTCCATCTTAAGGAAAGCAACATAGGGATGGAAAGACTCTCTAAAGAAGCTTTTGGACAACTGACAGGTTGCTTAATAATAGGGACCAATGATTGTAATAATGCTTGAAAATATCCTCTTATGCATTTCTTCTGTTCCAGTAGTGACCAGGGATGTACTGTGTGCGTAGACCCTGCCCTTTCCAGAATAGTCTGAGTATGAGGGAGGAAGCTGAGAGTGCAGGCAGCTCCAGCAGCAGCACTCCTGTTGACATGGTCCTGGAAAATCAATAGGATGCACAAAGCCTGTGTCTCTTTAGGAAGTCAAGGGCTGCCATCACCACCCATCCATGTAGTGTTCAGCTTGCTGCACTTGGAACACAAAAACCCCACTTTAATCCTTTTTCCCTGAAGTTTAAACTAATAATGTGCTCTGACTCTTGGCTGGGAGAGGATAAAAAACAAGCATGTACACACTCTGTGGATAATGAAATACTCTCAGACACTCTGGGGGGTCACGTTATTGATGTCATAGATTAAGAATTCATTCTCTCAAAATATTTCCACTTTTCATGGCCATAAGACAATAATATCTTGTTGAATATGCACCTGTAGTGAGTTTAAAATTAAAGAGTCAAGCCTTTGTTCTTTCTCCAGGCACAGCCTGAACTGCAGTGCCTGGTCTCAGCTCCTTCCTAATGAAAAAGCTCAGTCTGCTGTCATTTTAAAAGACGACAATGGAAATGGGAGGCTGGAAAACAAAGGCAGACAAAATGCATTAGCAAGAATGCCTGCAAAACAGTTGTTAAAATGAAAAGCTTTTTCCATAATTGAAGAGTCCTGGCTGGTATTTCCATGGAGGGAATAAAAGAGAGGGCAAGTGCAGAGACAAAGGAAGAAGATCTTCATTAGGAGTATTGTCTAGCACATGGTTCCTCTAAACAAGAACTTTCTAAAGGATTGACATTTCCATTAAAAGGGCAGGCAGTTTGCTATGCACTGACATTCAGTTTTAAAGGCTCAGCTTAGAAGCAATTTAGAGCACGAACAACAGTTTCCAGCGCCACCTTCTCAGTGCTTGCCTGGCTCTTTACTGGTGCCACCACGTCCACATGAACAATAAGAAAATGCCACTAACACCAATAGAACCCCGGGGAGGAGCTGGGATTGTTGTTAAATCCCATCCATTTCTGCTGCTCAGCAAGTGGGGATGGGTGTGGGCGGCATTCAGACCCACCTTAGGCTTCCACAGAGGTTCTGGTGGCAGGACTCTGGCCCACTGTGCTGTGAAAATCCCTACTGCAAGCAGCAGGCAGTAAAATATCCCTCATGTGCCCCTTGGCCTCCAGGGAAAGGGCTCAGGCAGGGATCTAAGGGCACCCAGCCCTCCCAACTTTGTGTTTCCCTGCTCCCCCTGCACGCCTACCCTCAATGCCACTCTGAATCTGTTAGCACCACTGAGAGTCTTTTAAGGGTTTTCATCATACTTAAGAGGCAGGACAGGGGAGCTCTAAATTAGCTCCCCAATCAACTTTTTAAGTAAGACTTAATAAGCCTACTGACTTTTCAGGAGTCATTTAGTGCCACTTCCCTTCCCTGTCTTGCTGTGACACTCAGCAGCACTTGAGAAGTGACTGTTCTTCTTAAATGCTGAACTGGAAGCTGATTTAGGTTTCTTCTCCTTCCCACTCTAGCAATGCACAAGGCTAAAGACAGTGGGGAAAAAAAAACCAAAACCAAAAATAAATAAAAGGAAGAATTACCTGAAGAGGGAGGAAAAACCCATTTTGCTAAATTTAGGAAAAACTCCAGCTCTTTACCAACTGCACATAGTTCCTCTTTGTCTCACCTAACCTTTGAAACAATGGAATTTCTCAATATTGTTAAGGAAATAGTAATATAGAACTGTCATCTTCCTTTTATATTTACTTTTATCTTAAGCGTAATGGGAAAATGGCTGGAGTTCTACAATCCTTTATAAGTTTCTTGAATTATCTTGTGAGCAGCTTGCTGCAGTTCTTTTTATTAACCTCCAGACCTTACTATTTAACCACAAATAGATTTAGGTCATGCATATTGAATTGTTTTGATAACAGTCTAGTGTTTAATAATAAACTCTTCTCCAGAAAATTAAACAGTTCCAAGGCTGTGCTCTACAAATGTGGTTTTGGAAAGAGCACCATATGACAACTCAGATGGGCAAAGAAACCACAGGACATTAGCAATGCTCTGTGCAGACTCTCTCTGAGCTGAATAATTACTTAGGGTGGATTATGACAGAGATAACGGAAAATAAAGAAATAATCAAGTATCAAACAGCCAGTGCCAAGCAGCTGGCTATGAAAAAGCCACCAGCAAGTAAAATGAGTACTTGACTTACAAGTAGTTTAGGACCCTGAGAGCCATCCTTTTCTATCTCTAGTAAGCCTTTCTCACAACTTTGATCATCTGGTGTCCTTTATGGAACTTTATTGTGTAAAGACGATGTAATATTTATTGTTTACAAATCAGCCCATCTCAGATTTCCTTTTTTTTCTTTCCTTTCTATTTACCACAACATCTTTTTTTTTTTTTTAAATTTATGTATCTATCCACTGAAATATTTATGCAAGTTGAGTCCAGAGGGAAGCAATCTTGTTTTTGCAGATTGTAGTTGGTGCTTTGAGACGCCTTGGCAGAGCGAGTAAACACAGAATAAGAGAATTGGTTTTGTGCGTGCTTTCCTCAGGCACATGCTCCCCTCTCCCTGGAATATTTGGAATTTGGAATTACAGGGGGGCTCTGAAGCAGCACTGCTGTAACCAACAGGAGCGAAACATTTGAAACGTGCTGGAGATTTTTCCAGATATTTCTCTTTTTGTTCTTGATCAAAGTTGATGGAAACACGATTTTTCTCAAATGTAATAAATGGATGAGGTTATCTGCTGTGCTGATCTGAAGGTCAACCACTTCCTTTGATATGCTGTTCACAGCACTTGATTAAAAATGTGCCGTGTTGGGATGTAAGAAAGAAGAAGGACTTGCAAAGATTAAAGCCTAAAGATGGGTTCCTGCACAGTAAACAGGCAGAAACCCAAGAATCTTGGTGGGGAGTGAATGATATTGGACCGTAACACTCAGCTGGACTTTTTGCCACAGCTTTGTCAGTGGGTTCCTCTCTGGCTCATGTGAACCAGCAGTGCAGGTCTCACCTGATGGAGCTTTCTGCAGCTCTGGACCATCAGCAGCCCACTCCTCACCCTGCAGGTGCTCTCTGTCCTTCCTAAGGACAGCAGTGGCATCACAAACCCCGAGCTGGGCACTGGTGGAGGGTTCCAGTGTGATCTGGGGCTCCTGAGGGCAGGCAGAGGGAGGGACACAGCTGCTCTGTCACTGTGGAACTGTCTGACAGCTCCTGTGGCTGGAACAGCAAACCCCAGAGCACCTCTGGCAGCCTGGGATGGTGAGGTGGATGGAGCAAATGTCTTACACAGGAAGGCATTGAGAAAAACAATGAGGTTGTTTTCTTCTTGCACAGATTTTCCCTAACTAAAATTTGGGCTCTAAATTGGTGAGTATCAAGTACAGTTTATGTGTTAACATAAATATCCTTGCTAATATGGACTGTCTTGATTGAAAGCCTCACTAAACTGCATCTGTGGATTTTTCTTGACCTTGCAGAAACTGTAAGCTGTAAATAATAACATCCTCTCTAACTATTTTAAGCAGCAATATTAGTGCTTTTCTTGTTTTGTTTTGTTTTGTTTTTCAATCTCTTCCTCATCCCTTCTCAAGTATTTTCCTCTTGTTTCTTTCTCAAAATTGGCTTCACCCATCGACCATCTCTGCTGCTGGTTGACTGCTTCTGGTTAATCCACACCTGATTCCACTTCTCTGCTTATGATCCACCAGCAGCTCCTTTACCTTCCCATCTTTGGTCAAAAGTCAGATTACTTCCTTTCCAACAAAACCAAAACAATTCCTTTGCTTGCTTTCTCCACTGCCCTGGGGACTGTTCACTGTCCTTCCCATCAATCAGTTTACTGTCCATTCACCTTTCCTCTAACACATGTAAAGTGCTATGAAGTTTTGTCATTTGTTCACCCAAAGATTTATAAATTATCCAGTACTTCTTTTTCATTCTGACAGCAGAACTACCAGAAAATGCTTCGCTTGTTTTCCATCTCAATTCAGTAGCCTCCATCTCTGCTCTCATTTTTATGATGTCCACACAATACCCTTTTAATTCACACAAATGGATGGATATGGCAGGCATTCAAGCAGCCTCCCTGGGAGAATTCTAACTCTCTCCTATGGCCAGAAGAACAAAAGCAGGCAGCTGTTGAAAAGGTCATCAGGAAACAGAAGCTGCAAAAATAGCCCCATCATTTAACCCATGCTAGGCTTGCCTTCCAGACCCCTCTCTACACCTCTGGCACACCTCAATTTTGATTACCTTCATGATATGGACAAGTATTCCTGACTTTAACACCTCTTGTGAGAAGTTGCCTGACATTTACACCCTTACTGTCTTCACTTTTAGCTTTAATTGCCCCAGCTGTGAAACCACTGGCTCACAAATGCTTGTGTCTCTGTTCTCAGATATGTTCCTTATGCCCATGCTTGGAAGAATTTGGTAGGAAAAACCCAACAGGTTAAGGTCTTTAGAGCACAATCATCTTTTTTTATATTTGAAGATTTCATCTACAGCTTGGCCCAGCTCCTCAGCTGGTATGAACTTGCTTCACATTTCAATCCACAAACTGGGGCTTTTCCCCCAGTTTAGAACTGTCATTAATAATAAAGCCTTCCTCCAAACAAACAAAATTAAAAAAACTAGAGAAAAAAAAATAAAGTCAACAGTACAGAGAAGCAGTAATGAATGTCAGTTTACATGCTACAATATTGTACCTTGCCATATGTTCAAGTAGCTCTCCTTGGAGAATTCCATCTCTCTCACACGGCCAGAAGAATGAGAACAACAAACTGTTGAAAAGGTCATCAAGAAATACAAACATCACAGATGGCATAGGTGAAAGCACTGCAAAAAAGCAGAGTACAGAAAGAATGTGTAGGAGGATCTTCCTTTAATTGGCAGGACTGAGCTAGAAAGTGCACTTGTACCCTGCCTTTATTAATATTAAAATGGCTATTGCAGGGGTGCCTTACAATGTTCTTGCCAACTGGTCCTTTTTCTAACAGGGAGATGAAACAACTTCCCCTGTCACTGGCATTCCATGCTGAATGTTCCTCCTTTTCAGCAGGATTTAAGGAAAACTCAGTAATAGAGTAATAGAGAGAGAACTCACTCTCCTCACTTCGCTCTTCAAAATTTGCCTTAGAATTCCAGGTTTTACAGGAATTTACAGTACAGGTCCTGTCCCAAGCAGGAGCAAATGCATTTCTTGTCTCCCTGTGTCCAGAGACCCTGCACTGCCTGCTGTCTCAGAGAAACCCATGAACAGCACCAGGAGCTTCACCAGTTTGCTCAGAGACTCTCTGGGATCAGGTGACTTTTCTTGCATATTGCAAGGTCATGGAATCACATTTCATCACAGCCAAAAAGTGTGTGTGGAGGAAAATATTCATGTGCCAGGACTAAAGGAAAAGGTGAGTACAGACAAAGAGTAGCTGGTTGAAATTCCAACTTGGTAAAACCAACCCACAGAAAGTTTTCTGTAAATCTCTCTCAACCATGTAATGCAGTTTTTGGGTTTTTTTCAGAGAGCATTTAGCCTCAGAAAAGTAAAAAAAAAACAAACAAAAAACCAAACCAAACCTTCCCCAAACCTTCCAAAACAGCTCCAGATAAAACCCAACCATAACCCCTTTAAGAACATATTGCTATAACAGAGCAGGTGCAGGATATTATCAAAAATTCAGCAGTTCTCTGTGTTCCAATTGTACTGTTTTCTTGTACATAGAAAGGATTGTGATAGCTAAGACAGATTCATAAAAAAGTAGATGTAGAGACTCAGCACTAAGCAATTAAAGAGCAAATTTCCCATTTCCCACCATAGTTAAATGGTGGAGCAAGAGCATGGAATAGTATGGACAGAGCAGCTACACAAGAGCAATTCTCCACAATTTTTTTCCACAAGTCAGACTTGACACAACCATTCCTTTTAGGTGGTACCAGCATTAAATTATAACCCAGAATTGGAGGGATACCAGCACAGGTCTGGCATGCTTATCTTCAAGTCCAATGACTTATCTTCGAGATAAATCCTGCTTATCTTCAAGGGCAGGGCTGGATGGGATATTCCAGAAAAATAGCTGGTCCAGGAAACACTGGGAAGCACAGTTCCTAGCAAAGAGCTCAGAGAGATGTGTTATAACAAGCACAGAGGGATGTGTTATAACCCTGCACACAACTCCCCTCCACTGGAAACTCAGAGTGGAGGTTTCAGCCCTTCGCTGTGCAAAGAGAGGGGACAATGTCCTTGGGAGAAAGGAAAGAATCACAGCATCACCTAAGGACAGAGCAAGATCACTCAGGCTGCATCTTCCAGAAGTGGATGGCAATGGCTCCTCATACTGGGAAAGAGAATTGCTTAGCCCAGAGACATTCTCTATTTGCAGGAACTAATCACAACAAAATTGTGATAATTTAACAACCATTCTTTTAGGGAAGCTGTTTAATGCTAATAGGCTGCTCATCAGGATTGTTTTCTTTAAAGTGAAAGCCTAAGAAAGGCATAGGCCAAAAGGAGAACCATAAATAAGCTTAAAATCAGCCAGATTATGCAGCAAACCAGGAACCTTAAGATAAACCTTTCAAGAAAGCATATGTAGTCTAAACTTAAGAGCTTGACTGCACAAGGGAATTACTGAGCATAACTTATGACATGACTGTGACACTCACTGGCATTCCCTCTCTAAATTCCTAGGTAGGAATACAAAGGGTTTTGACTTCACACAGCCTGTGCAGTATGTCAGCCCTGCTGACAAAGCTATCCTGCCCTGCTCTGTGCCACAGTCCCCTCTGCAGGACCTGCCAGGAGCAGTGGGGTGTAGGAGCGTTGGGGGTAGGAAGGTCAGGATGGGCGGAGATGAGAGATCTCTGCAGCCAGGTCAGGAATTTGGGGTTATTGCAAAGGGCCTGGGGGCAGGGCCCTGCTGGGAGCTGCCAGCACAGCTGGAGCAGGACTGAGAGGAGAGAGGGGCAGAGAGGATGAGAGGGTAAGAGAGAAGCAAGAGAGAAAAAACGTAAGAGAGTAAAAGTGTAAGAGAGCGAGGTTCCCATTACAATACAATAAATCTTCTTGTGTGTTGAATATTCTAATTCTCACTGACCAATCTAGTACAAGATACAAATCCTATAGCATTTACATACAGCCTATAAGAATCACACTACATTACCATACTGTGTTACATTTTAAACCCTAAAAACTCCTCTTTGGGCCCCTTCTGCCAAGCTGTAGGGTCTGCTCTGACCCTTGGAGCTGTCTGCAGGCAGAGGGAATTGTTCCATCAAAAGGGGATCCCCTTCAGCTGGCCACACCATTGTTTTCCAGTTGTTCAGTAACTGAGGGATCTCAAAGCTTGCTTTCATTTCAATCTCATTTAAAGTTTCCATATTCTCAAAATCTTTTGCCAGCCAATCATATTTATAAGGCTTTCCTGTTTCATCTTCCACAACAGTGAGGATTCCCTGGATGCAGGGTGGGAGTGCCCAGCACCAGTGGGCAGCTTTGGGCAGCTCCTCAAGACACAAGGGACACTCAGGGACTGTGCTGTGACATGGGCACAGCTGGGCACAGCCCCTCTGGCAGCCCCTGCACTCTTGGCTGTGGTTATTGTGAGAAACAGCTACTCACTTTTTAAAATTTAAAGGTTTATTAAACTTTAACAAAAAAAATCAAAACCAAAACAAAACCAGAAAAACCCCCCAACCAACAACAACAACAACAGCAGCAGCAAAAAAATGAAAACCAAAAAAACCAAACGAACAAACAAAAAAACCCCCCAAAAGGACTAAAAAAGGAAAAATTACAGCACTGGGAGCCCCTGTGACTACCAGCCACGTGTTCCTCTTCAAAATGGATGTTCCACCTTTTTACCTTTAGCCCCTCCTAGAGTCCTGTCAGTCAACTCTTTCTTCACTGTCCAGGGGTGGAAATCAATTTCTTATACCTTGATTGGAGCTCAGATATTACAAAGCCAACCCTCCCAAATGCCCTGAGTGCCAAGGCCACTCTCTGATAACAATGCAACATATTACAGTAACATAACTACACAGCTACAAAACTTCTCCTAACAGACACATAATATTTACCCCTTAATTGGGAGAGCCAACCATCTCATCACCCATCTATAACAGTTATCAACACTTGCTCAGTGGATTAAGTAAAGGGTTTCTAACCGTGAAAGCAGAACACCCCTGAAAGAGTTAAATGAGGATCCAGAAGCAAAGGTATTGCAGAAGAGTATTATAAGATATAAATTCTTTTTAGCTTAAAATATGCAGAAAACCAGAGAGAAAAAGAGAGTTTAAAGTGCCCAGAGAGAAACCAGTTGGAAATAACTTTTCCTAATGAGTAAATCAAGTTTGCCATAACATTCATGTGACCTTTCTGGACAGTTACTGTAGGTGAGGTTTGGTCACTGCTCTAGAAGGCCAAAGCTTGCAGAAATAAGAAAGAAAATGTTTTTAATCTAAAAATGTGGGGTCTCTCTAACTTCAGGCTCCCTGCCTGAACTTCTGGAACTTGAAAGAGAAAGAACATTTTCTCACATTCCCTTTCATTTCTTTCTCCCCTTTTATTATTAATGAGTGGTTTCAGAAATGTGATAACACTTTTTGTTCTTTCTCTGTCTTCACCTTTGCACACTTTCACAGAAGCCTTCTATCAGAGCATGGCAATTCATTTAGCACCATCATTAATTGTTTACTGCATCCCCTGGATCTGACAGAGCTTTCCAAGGGACCACTGCATTTCCTCAGCTGCACCAGAACTGCATGGCAGCTCTGGGTTATCAGCAGGGCTGACCATGATTCAGAAGTGAATAAGGAGCTGACAACTAGTTTTGTTTCTTTGATCTACACAAAGACTACTTTTTGATAGTTATTATTTTGATATTGGTGTCTAGATAGAAAATCAAGGCAAATTTCTGGAAAATATGAAGTCAAGATTCATTAAATTGGAGAAGGGAAGGCACACAGGATTGCCTCACAAGCCTCAGATCTGGTACAGGCCATTACAGATTTTAAACAATTTCCAGATCTCTAACCCAACTCCACAAACTCTCTGCCATAACTGAAGATATCAAAACCAAATTTTTTAATGACCTTTGATTAACATGCACTTTCACTTTTACTTAATTCCCCTTAATTAAAAGTGTGAACAAGTTATAGCCCAGACTGTGCAAGGCCCCATTCCAAATGGGAACAGAAAAGGATCCCAGAGGGGTTAAACAGCCCAGTAGTGAAGGGGAGCTAACAAGATACAAGCATGGAAGTGCTTGGGGTAGATTTGTGTCCTTTGCCCTTTCTTAAAGTGTTGAAAATGTCATGTGTGTTCCATGGCTTCTTTAACATCACTCCAGTGGCCTTGAAAAGTTTTTAAGCAAAGCAGGCACCTCCATCCAGACTGCTGGCTGAATTGTGGTGCAGAAATGATCTCCACTCTTTATCAGGAGCAAAAGAAAACAAAGAAGGATAGTAGAACAGACAGTCCCCTGGTCTGAAAATGAGGGGAAATGATGGTTGAGGACATTAGGAATAACAAACAGTGAGACAGAGTGGGAAATCTACCCACTCTGAGAACCTGAAATCAAATACAAAATAAATCAGAAGGATATCAAGAAATGAAATATTAGCATGGGAAAACCAAATTTCATGGTACTGTAAAATACACACAAAAAAAAAGAGAAATTCCCAAGCTAGGGAGAAGGCTGGGTTCATCCTCCTGCACCTGTGGAACACAGAGGTGCATCACCAGAGCAGGGAGCCCTGCAGCTCCTGGGCTCTGTGGGCTCTTGGCTTCAGCCCAGCCACACCAGGGCCAGCAGATGGCAAAGCAGGGGCAGGGGGCTCCTCTTGCTCTGCTCCCTCTGGGGTTTTGGTGAGGCAGACATGGAATACTGATGGAAAAAATGGAATACTGAGCCACTGCTGCTGATTTGGGCAAGGGCAGAGCCTGACTCAGATGGGCAGTGTCTCACAAACCTGACTTTTCCCACTCTAAACCAGCATGGGGATGAGGCCCAGGCTGGCTTTGGTCCCAATTCCCAGCACTCCCCACCCAGGGTGCTGCTCCAGCCTCATTCCAACAAAGCTTTGGAACAGATCCCTTTGTCCAGTGGATTTTAGAAATACAAATACTCTCCAGTTTAGGCATCAGACAACAATGGGACTTAATCAGAGTCCTAAAAATAAGTGTGCTCATTTCAGTTTCCGCTGGTTGGAAGCATGTCACAGACATCTTTTATGAAAAATCCTTTCCTTAGGATTTTTCCTCCTGAGAAGCTGAGAGGCCTCAGGAACAAAATGTAAACAATGGTTATCTGCTGCTGTGGAATGCAACAGGTGCATCTGGGGTTGGCCCATGTTGGTGTTTCTAATTAATGGCCAATCACAGTCAGCTGTCTCAGACAGAGAGCCCAAGCCACAAATCTTTGTTATCATTCTTTCCTACTCTATTCTTAGCCAGCCTTCTGATGAAATCCTTTCTTCTATTCTTTTAGTATAGTTTTAATGTAATATATATAATAAAATAATAAATCAGCCTTCTGAAACATGGAGTCATCTCTTCCCTCATCCTGGGACCCCTGTGATCACTGTCACAGAAGCAGGAGGCTGAAATGGGGACTTGTGAGCACAAAAAGTCTTACACAGACATGGCAGGAAGGGTTTAACCAGCTGTGCTGTCCACAATGGTCAAAAAGCCCCAAAACATGCAGGCTGTGCTTGCCTGCCCTCTCCTCCCATGGAGACAGGGGAAAGGCTGAGAATGGACAGATTATTGTAATAAAATGCTCCTTTTTTCACTCAAAAGAGAGCCACAGGGGAAAGTTCAGAGCAGGATGGCAGGATGAGGGGGGGAGGAGGGGAAAATCTCTTTGACATAGAAAAATGTTGTTGCATTTCTCCAATGAAAAAAATATTAATGCTTCATTTCTAGCCATGTGGAATACAGAGACAGCAAAATGTATCCCCAGCAGTAAAAGGCACTGCCCTATTACCCTCCCACTGTACACATTTAAACCAAAGGGCAAATAAATGTTGGCAAACAGAAATGTGATGACTTACAGTACTTTCTTTGCTACAGTAGCTGGGAGGAGAAAAAAATCCCCCAGAAAGATTAAGAAGCAAACATAAAACTGATCTTGAAATTCCTCTTTGTTGATGCCCCAGGGCAGGTACTTTTTCAACATTATACCTATTTTTGAAAAGTACCTGCCTGTTGGGGCACCTGTGCTCCTGAAAGCTGCTCTGTTTACAGACACAGAAACACTGACTCAGTTGGCAAAAAAGTATAAATTAACCAACACTCCCCTGATTATAACAAATATTAGACATACAGAAAGTCTTCAGGAAATCATCTGCTTAAAAATACTCTTTAATTTGCAGGCACCCGAATTTTAACCCCAGGAATGAATCTTCATTTTGTGAGCTGACTAAACCTCAGGATGGAAAGCAGGAGGAGAAGGATTAAGCTCTATCCATCTGCAAACTAGATTATGCTTTGCCTTATAGGTTTCTTTTTGCTTTCCCCTCAATAATTTTGGCATTCACCTGCTAAATCTTTTTTTTTTTTTTTTTTGCCAAATATGCCTGCTTGAATAATATTATTTTTCATGGAGATAAGATGTTCTCACTGGCATGATTGCTCATTCTTAGGGAAACTTTTCTAAGATTACCTTCCTTCCTACCTATTACCATTCTAGCCCCTAGCAGGAAGGTGTATTTTATTTGAAGTTTACTAATTGTGTTTATTTCAAACACATTTGGTTCTTAGCAAAGCCACTGAGGTCCTGCTTGCACTTTAAATTTGCAGGTTTACTGTAAAATGCCAGGCACATTGAGATGAATCAAACTCATCTAAGCATGAATGAAATGTACTGAGAAAGTCCCTTCTGGCATCATTTCTGGGATTAGTAATTTGTGAAATTGTGGTGATGCAAGGGAACAGCATGAGAAAGCCATTTCCTTCCCCTTTGTCCAGTCTAAATGCAAATCTGAACTTTCTTGGCAGTTCATTTGCATATTAATGCATATAGTATTCCACTCCAGAGATCACTTCAGATTTTCTAAATTAAGTTGGGTGGGTGGGCTGAAGGAAAGAGGTCATTTTTGTCACACTAGCACAAATATTCTTAGATACTTTACCAAAAAGGCAGAAAGCAGGCAATTATTTCACTTGCCTTATCTCTATTTCAATTTTCCAACTGGACCACTGAGGAGATGCAGAGGATAAAAAGCAATGGTTGACCAGAAGGAAGGAAATGCTTCATGTCACTGAAGAACAAACATGATGAAATTAAGAAAGGGTAAGAGTGCACACCAGTCTAATTAGCATTTCTTCCTAGTAGCTTGGGAAATGTCAGCCACCAGTTGGTGGCAAAATAAAGATGTAATGTGAGTAATAATGAATTAAATTGTGGCTATTTGCATTGAAATGTTAAGATAATGATCTGAAATTACTATTGTAAATATCCCCCTTGACAGTTGAAAATTGGACTTAAAGCTAATAGTACTTTGGATGAACTTTAAGCCATGAAATCACTTTTAATGCTTTACACTCCTTTTGGCTATGACAGCGAGCTTCAGAAAGTTAATTTACCTCTGTTTTGTTCAAGCTGTTTGGTAATTGATGCATACATCATGGAGGTTTTAATGAACAACTACAGGGACTATTTACCCCTCTCACTAAGTATAAGTGAAACACTTGATTACAGCTCCTGAACCAAATAAACCAACAGACTCAAGCACAGCAAACACTTTTGGCTGGGGGACTGGAGGAGCAGAGACCAGTAAGGATCTGTTTAAATGCAAAGGAAAAGGCAACATTTTCAGAAACTGCTGGAACATTTCAGGCTCATCCTGCATTAGCTGCAATTTATGGTTTTGCTGGCAGCATTAGGGAGGATTTACAACCTGGGTGCCTACAACCAGCACTGCCAGGGTAAGGTTAGCTGGCAAAATGGAAATGCAGCAGATATCCTCAAACATCTGCTGTGCAAATAGCTTTCCAGTAATAGTGCCTTTAAAATGAGGGCTTATTTCCAGACTATAGAGTCTAATTACATTGTAACGTTATTTTTTGCCATAAGGCTCGTTTTTATTTAAAGACAGATGATGTAAAAGCTTTAAGATCACACAGAGCTACGTCATGCCCAGTAAAAGTGCTGTTTCACAAGCAAAAGAACATCTTTAGCATGACTTTTAAACAGCAAAGAGGCCTCTGTGCATCTGAGCTGAGATCTGCCTGGATCTCTTGGATGGCTCTTGTTTTCTGGTGGCATCACTGGAGGTGTGACGGTGTTCACAGGGGTCTGAGGGTGAGGAAAGAGATGAGGCTCTGACTCCATGTTTCAGAGGGCTTGATTTATTATTTTATTATATGTGTTACATTAAAACTATACTAAAAGAATAGAAGAAAGGATTTCATCAGAAGGCTGGCTAAGAATAGAGTAGGAAGGAATGATAACAAAGGCTTGTGGTTCGGGCTCTCTGTCTGAGCCAGCTGACTGTGATTGGCCATTAATTACAAACATCCACATGAGACCAATCCCAGATCCACCTGTTGCATTCCACAGCAGCAGATAATCATTGTTTGCATTTTGTTCCTGAGGCCTCTCAGCTTCTCAGGAGGAAAAATCCTAAGGAAAGGATTTTCATAAAAGATGTCTGTGACATGGAGGGACCCAGCAGTGAGTGCACTTCAGTCCTGTGTTTGTAGACAGAGCTTATGGGGCTGGTGAGATTCAGACCAAAGTTTTCAGTATATCAATCTCCCAAACCTGCAATGAACAGTCAAAACTGCCTTTTTGACCTCCCTCAGATGTCCCCTACAGCCCAAGCTCTGCCACTGTCACAGCACATCCTGAACCCTCAGGAGGTGGCTCTGTGGGTCCCTGTGGGTCCCCTCCCAAAACCAAACTCCTGGAGGTTTCCTGCACTGACTTTGCAGCTAAACTTCCTCCCTTTCTTTATATGCAGCAGCCACTTGGTCGATCACCCTCCCTTAAGACACAAGAAATACATCTTTTATAAATATATGACAAAATAAAAGAAAAAAAAGAAAAAATAAAAAGGGAAAAAAGAAAGAAAAAAGAAAAAAGAAAAAAGAAAAAAGAAAAAAGTAAAAGAAAAGAAAAGAAAAAAGAAAAAGAAAAAAGAGAAATAGGGAGCTGGACATTGTCAGTACTTTAAATGGATTGGTAGGGAAGGCCCTGCAGTCTGGCCATAGGCAGCTCCAGGTGCTAAGCTCTTTTTCTGGATCTGTACAGCTCCTGCACAATGTTCTTAACTGGGTTACCAGAGACCAGATGAAAAATAAACTCTGTTCATTTCATATATGCTCTGTTATATTTAGAGATGTGAGTAAGGAGAAATACTGTCATTGTATTTGTTATGAATTATCCTGCTGCAGGAACAGTTAAGAAACATTTTCTTTTCCAGGCCACATTCAGAGTCAAGTGAGTCACTACGTTTCTAGTCTCTCTAATTTTTCATGTTTTACTTTCATATTTTCTTCCTTCTGTATTTTTTTTTTCTGGATAGATAAAACATATTCTCAACCTCTAAGGAAAAAAAAATATCATAATTTAGGCAGCACAAAGGCTTTATCAATGGACAAATATCCCCTATTTGCTGTCCATTGCTGTCCATCCAGTGCTGGATAAATCTGCACAGGCTCCCACAGCTTGAGGGAGTTAAGAAATTCAAGGTAAGCTGGAAAAGTACTGTAATGATATTGCCACTGGTGGGATTAACCATGCCTGGGCACTTCTCTCAAAACTGTGAAAGCCTAAAAATGACATACGGGAAACAAGAACCATGGTATTGAGAGTGTAAAAACTTCACTGTGACACGTTTGGGTGTTGGTTTTTCCTCAGTCTCAAGGTCCTGCTTGGGGGGTACATTTCAGTTCCTGTATTGTGAATCTGTGTCAAGAATGGATGATTGGAGACTCCTCTGAGTGATCTGTGTTGGAGTTATCCAGTGATGGAGGCCAAGGCAGATCTCTCTGGGGATTTGGTGACATGAAGGGTAGGGAGATGAGCGAGGAGCTGGGATTGGGAAGGTTCTGCCTGGGAGACATCTGCCCTGCTGGTCTCCTCCACTTCTTCTGGATCTTTCCATCACTGATCTCCTTCACTTCTTCTGGATCTTTCCATCACTGGTCTCCTCCACTTCTTCGGGATCTTTCCATCACTGGTCTCCTCCACTTCTTCTGGATCTTTCCATCACCGGTCTCCTTCACTTCTGGATCTTTCCATCACTGGTCTCCTCCACTTCTTCTGGATCTTTCCATCACTGGTCTCCTTCACTTCTTCTGGATCCTTCCATCACCACTTGCTGCTTCTGGACTCATCTCCATCAAGTCCAAAAGAGAAGCCAGGAGGCTGCATCTGCTCACAGCCCTGATGTGGGGGTGAAATTCTTCTGTGACAGACTTGCTGAGGATCTGACTTGTGTCAGCCCTGTGCTTACAGTTACATATTTGATCAGAAAAGCAGAGATGGGAAATGCTGTAAATGTGAACACAAGTTTGACCATACTCCCTAAAGCTCCTGCCTTCCCTGTTTTGCCTCCTAACATTAACAGCTTTGGACGTGGGATTGCTTTGATTTTTAAGGGAAGGGAAGGAGGGGAGGCATGGGGGGAAAGAAGGTTTCTTCTTGTTTACAGTGTTGCTATTTAAACAGTTCCAGTTAAGCTTTGAAAAGCACCTTCCTTTCAGGTCAATAAAGTGGCTGCAGGCCAAGTTCCCATCTGTGCTGAACTTGTGTTTGCTGGCTGGAGACAATTTTCTACTAGGCCTGTTTGAAAAGCAGGCAGTGCAGTGTGATAACTGTCTGCTAACGGGGGTCTGCATGGAGGCTTGGAAACTCTGACAGTCCCAAAGTTTCAGTCACACAATGTTTTATATCCTGTATTCTAACTGTGCCCACAGACATGGGGTAAGGACATAAAAATTGGGATACTCAAGTTGCATTGTATTTACTAAATAAATCCCAAAGCATTCCAGATAATGGTGTTCTGAGTTGCCCTAGATGAGACAAAGAAAAACAATTTTCATAAAACTGAACACACTTTCTTCCCTCTTTGCTGCTTCACTCGCATGCTTCAGCTAAATGAATTGATGACTTCTGTGGGATTCACATTCTCTGAACTGAGAGAAGCAGAGAAAAGAATGATCAAAACAATTCATATCTCATTTGCTGTGCCTATGTTGTGCCAAAGTAGAATGCAACATGGAGATTGTTTACCTAGTGATGGTGTTTTGTTTCCTTGGCCTGTCAGGGTCAGGTGTGTGTGTGTGTGTGTGTTGGGACTGTTGGGGGACAGTCACGAGATTCTGGGCAGTTGAGTGCAGTTGAGTGCTTGGCAGATTCAGTTTAGATGTAATGTTAAATAGTGTAATACACTATAGAATAATATAGTACAATAAAGTAATTAATTAGCCCTCTGATATCAATGGAGTCAGATGCATCATTCCTCCCAGAATGCTCCCAGACGTCGAGCAAAATATCACCAATAGACTTCCCCTCTCTACCTGTCTTCTCTTTGGGAAGGAATGCCAGATATTTCACCAAAACATTCTGAAAAGTCTGACATTACTATCACACCAGACTGGGACAAGTTCTTGCTGTACAAACAGACACTATTCCAGCAGAGAGACCTCCTGAGCCAGGAGGTATTTTAATTTACAGACGAAGCCTCAGCTCTCAGGCCTCTTGGACCCAAGGCATAAAGTCCAGAGACTTGAGCAATGCAGCTGAGCAAACCTGGGAGCTTCCCTGCCCTGTCCATGGTGAGAGGTGCCAGGGGGAGTTTGCCAGCTCCACCCTCCTTCCATCAGGCTCTCCCAGCTGACATTGTACTCCTGCCACACATGAGCACAAGAATTTCACCAGATCTCTGCTTGGTAAAGTAAGAGCATCACCAAGGCAAATTAAAATTTTGAAGAAAATCCCAAAGGTTTCAGTCTGACACTGAAAAATGCTTCCTCTCTCCTCTTCCCTTCCTCATCCCCCCATAGTGCCCCAAACAAAGCAGCCAAGTGAATGTTTGATCTTGGCCTGACCCACAGGTGCTCTCTTTGCCCCCAGAAGGGATCTGCAGCATCAGGGTTCCCATAGCAGTGGCCCAGCATCTCTTGAGAACAGGGAGGAACATCTTCCCTAACTGGTGGTGAAGGTAACACCAGCAAAGGGAGAGAATTTGGGGTGGCAACACTCACCCCAAACAAAGCTGTGCCCCCAAAAAAGCAGCCAAGTGAATGCTTGATCTTTGCTTAATCCAGAGGTGCTGTCCTTCCCCTAGAATGGACCTGCAGGAGTCCCACAGCAGTGGCCCAGCATCTCCAAGGACAGGGAGGAACATCTTCCCCAACTGATGGTGAAGGTGAAACCAGCAAAGGGAGAGAATTTGGGGTGCCAACACTGCCCAGGAGCCCTAAAAGCCAGAGAAAGGTGTCACAAGAGAGCCCCTCAGCCCGTCTGCAGCAAACCCCAGAGCTGCAGCAGCAGAAACACAGCAGAACAAGAGGTGACACGGAGAGCTGATGGGACATTTTGGAGGGCTGGAGACAAGCTGCCTGAAACCCTGACCTATGGGATCTGTAGGTCAGCCTGCCATGTGCAATGAGCTGCTGCAGAGTGTGGTTAAACTGCTGCAAGGAACCACTGCTGCAGCTCCATCCCTTTGCTATTAGGAGAAAAGGTCAGGCACAAGCTCCTTCTGCTGCTCCTGGCTGTTCTGAGCAAAGGCCATGGAAGGAGCCCATTACAGACTGAAAGTGAATTGCTCCAGGCTCCTGAGCTGCAGTGCCAGTGGGGAGGCATGCTGCTAATAAAAATGGTCTGGTAGGAAATCATTTAATTTCTTGGCTGCTCCTACCCTCATTTTCAGATGGAAGTTGATGCTTTAAGAGCTTTAGAATTCAGCTCTGATCGGGAAATGAATTTAGTTGTTTGAAAAGCAGCTGTTTGAAATAGCTTTGTTCCTTCTTTAGTCTCAGTGGAGCTTGAAATCAGCTGCTGATAGAGAGATACAAGTGTACAATCCTCTGATTTTTGGCTGGGCTTTTTTTTTTTTTCTCTTTTATATAAATTCTAATCCAATGTCCTGTCTCATTAGGAAGCCATTTCATCAGCCTTGCCTGGGCTTGCTGCACAGCAGTGCCCATGGCTCTGTCAGCCAGGTGAGTGCCAGGCAGCTGGGCTCCACCTGCTCTGCTCTGCTGGGGGCTTTGGGAAACCACCCCATCCCTTCTCCTCCATCCCTCCTTTCAGGCCACCAGATCCTTAGGGAACAGAGTCAGTTTATCTGCAACTTTACCTTTTTAGTGTAAAATTATGTAAAAATAAACACCTCTAACATCAGCACTGTTACATCAGGAAAATTAATATAATGAAATAAAAAAAATTCTCACATTTTGGTTCCCAAATATGATGTCAGTTGAGGAGGAGGGCAGGGCTTGAATGTTTATACTTCATTAGAATCATTATAACACCTGGGGATATTCAAACTATGGGAATAAGAGAAATAAAAACTTCCTATAAAAACCTATACTTCATTAGGATCATTATAACACCTGGGGATATTCAAACTATGGGAATAAGAGAAATAAAAACTTCCACAGCGTCCATCCCTCCCTTTTAGACCAACAGATCTTTAGGGAAGAGAGTAAGTTTATCTGCAATTTTACCTTTTTAATGTAAAATTATGTAAAAATAAACACATCTAACATCAGTACTGTTACATCAGGAAAATTAATATAAGGAAATAAAAAAGAATTCTTACATTTTGGTTCCCAAATATGATGTCAGTTGAGGAGCAGGGCAGGGCTTGGATCCTCATGCTTCATTATAACTCCTGGAGATATTCAAACCATGGGAATCAGAAAAATAAACACTACCACAGACACTGAAGAGTTTGATTTACAACCTTGGAAGAAGCTTAAATTGATGTAAAATACAATACACAGATATTAAGCAGAAAAATCATAAACTTATATTTCTGTAGTTATAAGTAAGAATATACATTAAATAAATGAGAAACTGTATTAAAAAGGTAGTGAAAAGTTTATAAGGTAAGAGTGTGGTTATACAGAATAAACGAAAAGTTTGGAAGGTATAATAAAAACATATGTGTAGATGTGAGACAGAAGCCCTTTAAATGAAAGTTTCCACAGTGCAGCAAAATCAAGTAAAAGTAATAGGTCAGAAAAGCAAAATAACCCTTGTAATGACAGTCTATCAGGTCAGAAAATTATATTTTACCTATGACCAAGAAACTTGTGACTACCCTTGAGCTATAGCCAACCACCTCCTCCTGTAAAATCTCACAGCCTCTGAGACTGATGTGTTTGTGAGCAATAAACCTTAACCTGAAAATAATCCCATCCCTTCATTACTAGCAGTGATAATGGTACAAACTTCAACATTTCTTTCACCTTCCCTTAGAAATTCCTGGCTTCCTTCTTCCATATCCTGCTCCCCCTGGTCACACAAACTCCTCCATCATCCCCCTTCCACTGCACCTTCCAGCTGGTCACTGCTTTCCTGGATAAAGAATGTGAAATACCCTTGTTAGCTGCTCTTGCTGGGTGTTTCTGAGGCTGGGATTGCCAGTGCAAATCACAATGCTGCTTTCAAATCCTGATGGAACTGCATTATTTTTTTGTCTCATCCCATAGCTGAGATTGATGGATTTTAATGGGCCCCCTTATTGATCCTTGTACTTTGCACCAAGCTATTTTACTGACCAATTTAATTTTAAAGGGGTAATATAAGATTAAGGTAAATTAGTACATTCCTTGCACTTCATAAAAGCTTCAGAGGCCAAACATTGCCATGAAAAGTGCTTACATTCTTCTGAGATTATTACTTTGAATATGAGAGGGTTTAGGGGATGTGTAAAAGTTTAAATGAGCTGCATATAATAGGACCCTCTGCATAATAAAATAAGATTCTGAAAATCAGACTGTATTAAGAAAAAGAAAGCTTAAGTGAAAATATAAAAATAGTTTATTATGTTTTCTTCATGGCACAGTTTAAGTTATTTGCTCTCAATTTTAGTACAAATAGATTTGTGGGACTAAAGCAGATCACTTATGCACTTCAGTGTAGGCATCCCACAGCTAACCTATTTCCCCAGAGTGACATAAAAAATCAGCAAAAGGAAATCAAGCAGTTTTGTGATATCATGCAGAGGAAGAAGTATTTCTGATATGTTTAACAAAATTAATTAGAACGGGACTGGAAAAAATCTGCTGCTTAAGCAGGGATTCTTAGATGTTCAAAGTAAATTGTGTTTTTCTTACTTTTCATGCTTAGCATAAGTATTTCCTGTCTTCTTGCTTCCAAAAACATTAATGCCTGCATCAACAGTGGGTGGCAGGAAGAGGAAGAATTTCATCGAAGTCATTTCAGACACACATTTTACTTCATGTCTAACACTCCGTTAAGTGCCAGAGCTAATACCTTAAATATAATAGCAAGAAGGTAGTTATTAATCCTGGAAAGTAGTGAATTGGGTCATTCTTTACTTTTGTTAAAAACAGAATGTGATTTAAAAAGCTTGTAGGCTTCTCTTTAAAATTGTTACATTTTTCAGAAAGGTCCAAGTAGATAAAGCAAAAAGGAACAAGAGAAAAAAGATTAAGAAAAAAAATTTTGAAGATATTTAAACTGCAATTTATGAGACCAATGGAAAACCATTTCATTTCCAACTTTGTCTTAGGCTTTGTTTTTTTATGAAAGGACGTTTAAGTCCTTTCAGTACCCAACTTTGAATCAGAACTCTGAGATTCTGTCTCCAGCCCTGCTCTGCATTCTCAGACACAGAGTGTTGGGATCATTTGTTTGTCAGAGTGACCCCGAGAAAAGTTCCAAAGTCTCTTTTCCCAGCCCGGCGCTTAAAGGAGTCAGAGCTCTTCATCTCTCTGTCTCAAGGTTGTTTATTAATTCTTATCTAAAAAATTTTCTTTCTGCCCAGCAGAGATCTGCTCAGCAGGGCAGCCACAGGCACTCTGCCTGCCCCCGGGGTGGTGTTATGTCTTTATACTACAAACTACGTGTGCAATGTTTACAATTACTTCCCAATGCCCATCACCTATGTTAGACAGTGAGCTTCTACTCTAAACCAATCTCTAAGTGCCAACATCACCAAAGAAGATGGAGGCTAAGAAGAAGAAGGAGAAAGGCTGGACACACCCAGTTCCCTCCATCTTGTCTCCATAACCCCCCTGTACCAAAATCCCAAAATGCATATTTCACCCTGTGATAACTTCACTAATATTCTACTTAAACTGTTGTGGCTTGCTGGTGTTCATATAAGGTTGGTAATTTGCTCCACGGGTCATAATCAAACTCACAGAGGCATTTTGGGCTCTGTGCCAGGGTCTCTGAGACCCCTGGCAGGGTCTTGGCTGCTCAGGACAGCCAGAGGGATGTCCTGAGTCCCGACAACAGAGCTCCACTTCTGGCCTTGCCTTTCCTTCGTGCTTTCCCAATAATTCTCATTTTGCCAGAGCAGAGCACCTTTGGGCAGGCAGGAGGAGCAGAGCCTGGTGGTGCTGCTGGGCTGGCAGGATGCCCCAGGGATGCACAGGAGCAGTGCCTCAGGGGTCTGACCAGGGGTGCACAGGTCTCCCCTCCTGTGTGATGAGTGATGGAGGATGAGGAGTGGCAGATGCAGGATTTCAGCCTCAGATCATCACAGGCTCTGCAGCCAGGCTCCAGCAAGCTGCTGGTGGGTCTGCACAGCCTCCCAGCTCAGAGCTGTGCCTCTGGGCTCTGTAATAACTGTTTTGGCTGATGTCATTCACATTTTGCTTTAGAACACATTATTACACAAGAACAAATAAAACACTAAATATTTCAGCAGCTCTTTCTCGGCACTTTGAACAATAAACATTTTTTCCATTTTGCAGGTGTATGTTGGCTTTTTGGGATATACAATGTAAGTACACATGAACTTTGCTGTTTACCACATCCTCATGATTACAGCTTCCAAGCAAATGGTAAAGTACAAATAGTGCTACAAATAATACTAAGCATCTTTTGATTTCAAACAGCTGCTCAACAATACAAGCCAGGTGCTTACTAAGTCGCAGAATCTTATTTTCTTTTCAGGTGATAAGCTCTCAGCAGAGGAATTTTTGAGACCTCTGGAAAAAAAAAAGTTGTAATTTTGAAAATTAAACGTAGACTACCATTTATAAAACAAGCCTTTCCACACTTCTTTTCTAGTACTCTTTCAATAAAAAGTCATAATGACAAGACAACTCCCACCAACTCTAATACTGTATTTCTACTGTGCTCTTTCATTTACAATTTCAGATCCTTTGAATTTCCCCATCTCCATTATTTTCATGTCTTGCTGCCCTTCCCTGCTTTCAGTTTCTGTATCTCAGTGTTCTTCCTAAAGGCTGATAATTTTCCTTTCACTGCAGCTGAAACTTGAAGGTGTTCAGTGAGGACTGGAGAGTGGATTTCCAAAAGAGGACAAACACAAAATAACTCTGTCTAGACGTACCCTTCCAAAGCCTGATTCAGAGGCTTTACAGCCCTGATGGACTGTCCCTCTCTGAAATTAACCCTAATTTATCCTCCCTGCCTCCACAACCACCTGTGCCAATGAACTGCACAATTTCAATACTGCTGAGCAAATGTGCAGCTGATAAACACAGACTTATTACTCATGTTAGTGCCATCTCTGTGCTTGTCAGTTTAGGAATGTGTCCTTAAATGCTTATGGGATATGCACATTAGTCTGACTTTATAATCTAAGACATGCAAATTGCTCTTTATAACAGTGTAAAACCCATTAAGCCGATGGAGTTTCTCATGGACGTATGGTCTGCCCACACAGATTGAATTACAGGTTGAGGGCTATAATTGCAGCAAACAGCACATAATTACTGGAATGACACTCTCTTTGTTACCTCTGAGCACTGAGAATATTTCCTATACTAAAAAGGTTATTCATAAAGATGGTACAGTTCTCTTGCAAATAATAAAAAAAAAAAAAAAAAAAAGGAAATAAAGTGAGGAGCTCCACACAAGCCACAGCCTATTTTTAATGCTTCCATTTGTCAGGAAGTGACAGAGGAGTCAAAACTTCAAATTAGTAAAATAAGGTAAAAATGTATATGAAACTTCAGTAGTGTCTGGTAGTTGCATTGTGCAATTGTACTCATCAAAAGCCACCCTGACAGCTTTTTCATTCTAAGTTAAAGGAAAGTATAATGATTTGTTTATATTTGGAAGTTCTAAGAATTCTGTGTACATATTTCATTTGACTGTATCACAAAAGAATAATTTATTGCAACTACCTAACAAAAAGCTCCCAAACCTGGCTGTTTTAATGCCTCACTCATTTCCTTCAGAATGTCTTTTTTCTATTGCCATCAGATTTCCTGTCTGCAGCCCTGCTGCTGTAAAGCTCTCAACTGTGACAGACCTCAGCCTCCAAAATGTCAAACACAATGGCAAAGGGAGAAGGGCACGGGGTGAGCTGGTCCTGGGGCTCCTCTGCTCCTCCTCTCTGGGGCACTGTCCCAGCTGAACATTCCCCCCACACTGCTGGGGATGCTCTGTGCTATCACACTGAATTTCACTGGGAAAAACAGCATCCATCCACTTCTCCCCTTGGACCCCTCTTTTCCTCCTCTTCCTTAGCAGGAACAAAGCATAGGAGCTATAAATGCAGAAAAAGAGTTGCCTTTTGAAAGCTCATTTTTCTTAACCTCCACCATAAGATGTGCCTGCTAAGGACTTCTGGGAAAAATGAGTTTTAAAGAAGGTACCTGTATGTCAGAAAAAGTCTACAGGGCTGATCTAGGAATATATTATTTTCTTTTCTTTTTTTAATGTAAGGATTACAGTGACTGTAAGCCAGGGAAGGAGAGGTTTGGTGTCTTTACACTTGCTATGTTATGACATAAATACAGAATATGATGCATGCCTAATATTAGCTTTGATGGCAAAGGAAAATTCTGAGAACTCTAAAGAGGAAGATTTGGTTTGTGGCAGGTGAGCAGAGATTTCCCTGCAGCCTCCTCATAGCCTGGCTGGGGCACACAGGAAAATATTTTCCTTTCTGACTAAACTTCTTCTAGAGGAGGGAAGACAAGAGTGTAAAACACAAGTTCAAAGGCAGCTGTCCACAAGAGCCCCATGGCTCTTTCCAGATGTGTGTGGCCTCAGTGCCTGGGCCTGCCCTGGAGCTGATGTGCTGCAGAAATAAACTCAGACAGAGACAAGGTGATTGTACAAGCTCCCTGGGGCTTTAGCTGCTCACAGTGACCCCCAGATGTGTTAGAAAGTCTCTTCTCCCAGCCCGGCAGTCAAAGAAGGAGTCAGAGCTCTTCATTTCTCATTCTCAAAGTTGTTTATTATTCCTTATCTATAAAATTCTTTCTCCTGTCCAGCCAAGGTCCACTCAGGAGGTCAGTCAGAGGCACTCTGCCTGCCCCCAGGGCAGTGTTATCTTTTATACTAAAAGCTATATGTACAATATTTACCATAACTTCCCAATCCCTATCACCTATGTTAGACAGTGAGCTCCTACTCTAAACCAATCTGTAAATGCCAACATCACCCAGAAGATGGAGGCCAAGAAGAAGAAGAAGGAAAAAGGACAGGGGACGCCCAGATTCCTCTAACTTGGGACTCCAAGCCCCCATTCTAAAAACCTCAAAAATCTATTTTTCACCCCGTGACAAACTATTATTCTACTTAAACTCTTTTGACTTGTAATTCTTCATATAAAGGCTGGTAATTGTTTTTCCATGGGTCAAGATCAAAGGCACAGGGGTCTTGGGCTCCACGCCAAGGTCTCTGAGCCCCCTGGGCAGGGTTTGAGCCCTGCAGGGCAGCCAGAGGGATTCCCTGGGTTCCAACATCTTCCCCTTCTGTTTGAACAAAAACCACCCCTTCTGCAGCCCTGTTCAGGGCCCACCACATGCACTGAAAAACGCATGGCAGAACGAGCAGAAGAGTTACAAGCCTCATTTTGCTAAAAGCTCCCTTCCCCATTCTGTGATGGGTTTTTGCACAACAAAAGGACGAATGATCAGTGCATTCTCACTTTGCAGACACAGGGAACTCCCCCTGTGCCTGTGAGAGAGCCCAAAGGTGCAACCAGCTCTCGTGTTTGTGATGGAGGTGTCCTGCTGCCCTGCAAGAAGCTCTGTAACTCCCAGTGACTGGCACAGCAACAATTAATTCTGACATGCAAGGTTTTCTCACAGTGTGTGGGCTCTTTTAAAGCATTGCTAGTGATTTGGAGAATACAGAGCCATGAAAGAGAGTGCAGCTGTTTCAGTTGCTTTTTAATGGTTAAAAAAGACAAACAAATTATAAGTCTTAAGTGACAGTCTATGGAGATTAAAGGTAATTTACCTTCCTCAAACCTTAGGTTTTAAAAAATATTAAACAGCAGCTTTGATAGCATTCTCTGAAATCAAAGAACAATGGAAGCACCTGGAACCCTGCTGATTAAGAATACTGATTTCCCAGAACAAAAATTAGAGGCTGTAATTTGAGTCAGGCTGTGGGTTTAACAATGCTCACGTGTGAGTGCTGTTATCAGAGCCCAGGCTCTGCAGCTCAGGCCAGCTGAGGGCCCTGGTGGAGCAGGGCATGGAACAGCAGGATTGTGGCAGGAGGGGAGTGCAGTGCAAACATGTGATACCCAACTGATACCACTCCTGCGATTAAAAACATTATAATGTAAAACAATCAGGGAGAGTTTACTTTTAATTTACTTTTTAATCAGCTTTGTTTTAATCAGAAAATTGTATCTAGCAAAGCTCATTAAATGACATCTATAAGGAGAAGGGAAAAAAAAAACCAAACCCAAACCTTACCACTGTGAGGGTAGTTTTTTTGTAAAGTTTAGGGTGAGTTTATAGCCAATGAGAAAGTTATCAGCAGGGAAGGCCCATGAAAAATACCAGCTGTGGCACAGGGCTGGGTGCAGCTCTGCTCTTGGATTAAGCTGTGCCAGCATCAGCTGTGGCTGAGCTATCAGCAATACCTTGCCCAGCTACAGAATTGGTCACTTCCACTCCTAGGGCAATACCCTCAGGAGCCAAGGGAAGGATGCTGCCATGAAAATTGGTTTTCACCACCTGTTTACTGAGTAAATATTTTTACTCCCTCCATTAGTTACCATCTGCAGGATGAGACCAGTCAGTTCCTAAAACTTTATGTCAAAAAGCAGAGAGTGCAGAAGAGCCAGTTCATCATCACCAACTTTGTAATGTTCACTATAAAAGTCATGATCATCCTTCCATTACAAACATACAAATCTACCAGTTCCCAAATCAAATCAATTAATTGTAAATAGAATGAGAATCCCTCATTTAGTAATCTAGATGCCTAAATTATAAAAATCAGACATACCTTTAAGCACAGTTTAGTTTCATAGTGGGTTTCTATTATATGCTATTGTAAGAAATTAGCAGTGTTATTTACATATATAAATGATAACTTTGACAATCTAAAAGAAAAAACCAATGTGTTACACCATGGAACTGCCAAAAAATATTTGCTTTCCATTAACATGGCTAAAAAAACATCAATCAATCAATCCATCCATCAATCAATCAATCCATCAATCCCTGAGTTACATGTAACCATATGTATTTTAGCAGGTTGATTCAGAAACTGCCCTTGAGAAGGTTAATTAGCTGGATTATTGCCTGTACTTTCAGTGTGGGGTATTTTCAGGATTTCTACGCTAATCAGGGTTTTTTTCACTGATATCAGTTAAAGGCATGCTTACATATACCTGAAAATTTTAGAATTAAAACATTCAAATGGTAATATTTTGTACATAAGAAAATTTACCATTTCATTCAACCCAAACATAGTCTATATTCTGTTTGGTAGGGAATCCTGAATCAGGAACACAAATTTAGCAATAATACAGCAGCACCAAAAGGAACATTGGAGGAGATGGCATATGATGTCCCACTGCCACACTCTGTGAGTGCCACAGGAGCCCACACCAGGTTGTGCTGCCCACTCTGGAAAGCAGCACTTGAAAGCTGCTTAGCACTGGCAGCAATAAAAGATATTTAACTGAGACACAGAACATTGTTTTTTTGCAGCATTCAGGTGAAGAGTCTCAATGATCAGCACTTGTGATGCTTCAGACAAAGACCTATGACCCCTCCTTGCATTCTGTGCCCACAAATTAGATTACTGATCCTGGTTCATAAATATTTAGGGAATCTTGTCCTTCTTGTGGCTGCACATCTATTTATCTGGTGATGTTTCTGAGGCACGCAGGCAGCAGCAAGGCTGTAATCTCATAAAAATACCATCAACATTTCTGTTTGTCCATGTCATTTCCCAAGAACTTTTTCCCTTCTTTGCTCCCACCTGCTTCTCTGGCAGAGCAGAAAATGGGGCAATACTGAGTGTATGTTTAATCCTTCTACAAAGTGCACATGCAACTTGGATAAGTGCAACTAACACAGGGCTGTGACCCACAAGCAGAAATTCACCACTCCAACACTTGGCTCTGGATATTTAACCTCACCTGTGTGTGTATGTATATCTATATATCTATATCTCTATAATGTATCTATATATCTGTATATAGATATGTATATTTGCATTTTAAAACATTTGTACGCATGCCCACTTTTAAATGAATTGCTAACAGATCCAAATAGACAACTGATCAATACTGATAGATAAAATATAGGAATTTTAGTTACATTTTGGCCAAAGATGAAGTGTATAAGACACATATTAAATGACTCCAAAGATCATCATAACCAGCTGTGTACAAAAAACTAAAAGTAAATAAAAGCTTATGGTAAAATCCTTTTAAAAGACTGTATCACTGGAATATTTACCAGAATATTCTCTAGAACAGTTGCACCCATTTTAAAAGCCAAGAGCAAGCAGATTTACATTTTTTAAAGGTCTAAAGGGGTCAGACTATTTCAGGGCTCCTTGGAATCCACAGGCTGCTGTTTGCCACTGCTGGATCCAGCTCTTACAAAACTGCATGAGAAAGGTGACTTGTTTTCTGCTCTTGACATCTGGATTTATTCTTCTCCAAGTGCATTTTAAATGGGAAAGACCAAGCTTTGCAAGATGTGTCAATGTACAGCAAACATATATTGAAGAACAAAATATTGCAATTCAGCTGACCAAAGGGAAGAAGCACTGAGAGGATAAAGCAATCTGCACATCTCCTGGAGCTTCATTAACCAGGCACTGGAGTGCTGGGAAGTTCTCACATCCTCTGTGGGTCATGGATTGAAAGCTGATTGAATAATGAGGGAAGATGCAAAACAGAGTTAAAAGAAATAGAGGAAAATTAGGCTTCAGAGTGACTGAGAATTAAATGTTCTGCAGTGGAAGGGAAAAAAGTGGCAGTTTAATCTCCAGCAGCAATTAGTTTTGTTCATAATGAAGAAATACATCATATCTGAAATCTGGATCAAAAGATCACTTAGCCACCTCTGTAAGTTCAAGTCTAAGTAAGGCTCACAATTTCGTTGGGACTTTTTAACAAAAAATAAAACCATCATAAAGGCCCAGCCCCAAAAGAACATGAGTAAGCACATGAACAGATTTTTGGGGGTTTTTGCTCTTTTTTTACCTAGCCTCCTTTTTCTTCCATATATTGCTGGAATGCATGGCTCTAACTTATTGCACTGAATTCACCAACACTCAAGATCTCTTGGAACAGTCTACACATCTTGAATATCATGTTCTTAAAAATGTCAAAACATATTTTATTTTCATAAAATGAACCATTTTAGAGACAAAAATTAATCATAATTAATTTTTTAATTGTTTAATCCTCCTGTGTAAGAAAGGAAAAAAAGTCTTCTCTACATGGCCACAGATGCACAGGATGTTTCTTCAGGTAAATTAATTCTGATTACTAAATGGTTACTAAATGGCCAAACCCACTCTTGCTGTTTCCTTGCAAATGCATGCACGAGGCTCTGGCCACTGCTGGCACTCTAATTAACATGGTCCATGAACAGAGCAAGGCCAGAAGGAAAACAGACTGTGGTTTAAAAAAAGTATCTAAATATAAACTTCCCCCCACCCCAGTTAGATGTGTTAACTAGTTTCTCTTTAAGATATTCAAATACCCTTTTTATGACCAGCTTTTATTTCTAAAAAATGCTCATTAGTTAAGGTTTTTGACAATATCATACATAGAGAGTTCCCCTCTTTGCAATTTCCTCTACAAGTTCTTCATTTAGTACAGAAACCAATTTTTAACAGCTTGTATTTTGCCATTATAGAATTCCTAAATTTCAACCTCATTGGAGCACCCTGTCTGAAAATAATAGTTCAATTCACAAATAAACAACTCTTCAAATGAGTTTGCATTGGGGTGGAGGAGTGTTTTATTTTAACTGATTTCTGCTTGTAATTGAAACCCTTTCTCCGTGGTAAATCTACTTTTGAGATAATCGTATTGAGCAGGAATAGAGGACTGCAACAATGTTATTCTTCTGGCCTTGAAAGACTATTTAAATCTTTTCTACAACATGATATAGGCCAAATTGGATTGGGTGGTGTGTAGGGGGATTACCACGTGGCAGCACACACCATCCCATTAATCACACTCTAACCTTTCAAGCTGTTCAGCACCCTCTCCTCACTGCCAGATTTCTCAGCAGAGTGTGAGGAGCCAGATGGAACCTGGTGGTTTCTGCTTTTTCCCTACCCAGAGATTTTATCTCCTCAACTGTTCTTTAAGGTTTCCAAGATGGCAATTGTACCTCTTCAGAGCTGTGCTCAGGAAGGTTTTGGAAGGTTCAGTTTCTCAGGCTTAGAGCCATGCAACTCCTTGCCCTGAGAGCTGGATTGAGAACCTGGTATCAGGCAGCCTCCAGACTTGTTTCTGTTTGGCATAGAGAGAATTTACAATTTCCTGTTTCATTAAAAATGACTCTGATGACGAGGAGAGGAGGGTGAGTGAAGCACCAAAAAGTGGAAATGCAGCAGGGAGGGTGCGCAGAGGGGTGATGGGCTCCCTCCTGTGCAGCTTTGGCAATTCCTCAGCAGCTGTTTTGTGTAAATGAATGGCTGTGAAAAGGCTCCTGAGGTGCCCACCCCAGTCTGTGTGGGCTCCCCACGCTGCTGAGGGGCTCACCTGGGGCAGGGGGCACAGGGGTCTTGGGCTCCATGCCAAGGTCTCTGTAGCCCAGAGCTACAGCTTGTCCTGGCAGCTCTGGGCTCGGGTCAGGTCAAGCTGCACCTTCAAGTTTAAACTAAAGAAAGAAGAATTTTGGAGTTTATTCTTCACTAGCACCAGCTGAGGAACTTTCCAAGATCATGATTTTGTACTCATGGAGAATTTGGCTATTTAAATCCCATTTACAAGTCTACATTTGCAACTCTTTCTTTGGATCTGCCCCCAAAGCCATTTAATACAATAGAAGATTTCCAATTCCTTGTGTGGATTGTTATTTTTGATCATAACCTCTGCTTGGAGAGACCAGAGAGTTAACAGAAAAATTTTCTTGGTGGAAGAGAAATGGAAATGGTGAAAAAAAACGGGCAGCCAGCTCTTTTTAATTTACACATAACTAAAGCTAAAATGCTACGTAGTGTCTGATTAGTAAGAAACAAATTTAACCAATTATAAGACATGGTGTAAATGTTCTTTCCCTGATTCCCTCGAGCAACTTGCTCCTGGTGATTAATTGCAAGAGCATTCCACATGTAGACAGACTTAAACCCGTGCATAATCTTATGAAAAATTGGGTTCTGAATTGTGCAGAGGTCAAATTACTGTTCAGACTAATGATTCGTTACATATTTGCTCAAATCCAGTTTATTGTGCCATGGCACCTAATGGCAAGGACCTGAATTTATATGTTAACAGCAAAAGCAAAGATTTTGAACAGAAACCTGTAGGAAGTAGCATTTCCAGAGCTGCTGTGCACAGTCTTTTTTTTTATTTAAATAGATGGGTCAGTGACCTCCATCATCACCGTGCCTGGGCTCACTGTTCCACTGTGCAGCACAATCCCTTGATTGAGAAGAGCTATTAGAAAATTCAGCTGGCTGGGAAATCTGACCTGCTGAACACTCTTAGGCACTTTATAATCAAATAAATGATCACATATATTCTCCACTGACAGCTTATGGCTGTGATTGCAGAACTGCTGGATTTTGTTAATGTGCCTACAGCTCTTTAATGAATTGTTTCTTCACTTTCTGATTTGACTTTAACAAATTTATCTTACTTTAATATTTTTCAGGACTGTAATCAAAGTCAGTGCTCCAAATTTCAGTACTGCAAATTTCTCTCACAATGTGTTCCCAGAATTCCCCTCAGAAGAGTTTTTTTTAGAATTTGTAACTCATATATTGCATTTGGAACTTTTGTGGTTTGGTTTTGGTTTTGAATGTTTGTTTGGGATTTGTTTCTCTTTTTTAAATGCTGGTTTGTCACAGATGAGTTAAAGACTTCACCTTTCAATTCACACAGGGTTTCTCAAATATATGTGAATGTAAATGAGGCAATATTAAAATATCTTCCTCTGATCCTTACATATTGATTGCTTCTCTATCCCTTTATTTCCAGCAATATTTCAAAAAGCATATAATTATCAAAACTAGGAACCATGAATTTATTTCAAGTTGCTGCTCCCTGTTTATAATTAGGCAAACTCTATTTAGCCTGACACACAGATTTGCTGTTTGTGCTCTCACCCTCGCAGCATCAGAGCACACAAAAAAAGTCAAAAGCTTTGAGATTAAATGGCAGCATTGCCTTCTTCCCCAAAAGTACTGGAATTGTGAATGAAGCTGAGCTGTACCTCTGGGCTTCATTTACCTTTATCTTTGATGCAAGCAGGGCAAGCAGAAAGTCTTGCTTTAAAAGACACACATTTGGCTGCTATAGAGCAAACTGATCAAAGATATATTAAAAGCTCTATTCTGTTCTTGTTAAACATTATGATTTACCACTGGAAGGAGCTAGAGTAATGATGTTGAATCACTGAAGAAACAAGCACGGGGCCAGCAAAATGGTTAAATAATCTGTGAGAAAAGGAAAAAGAGAATCAGTATCTTACCTGAGAGAAAGAAGGAGTCAGTTATTTTCTGAGATGCAGAGAGCTGTGGTTCTGATTTAGAAACTTTTATGTATGAAAAATGGGTCGTGTGAAAAGCAAGTCTGATAACTTTAAAATGGAAATTATTTTCTTCTGTTAAAAAATAAATTATGTGGGTGGAAACAGAGGGAAGTTAGCAGAAAGAGAGAGCCACGGTGATAGAACAGATTGTCTGTCTCACTCGGTGAGGCTACCAGGTCACACTCAGGGACTGTTACCTTGGTGAGACAGTGATTCACTTTATTAAGCACATTTCCAGGTTGTTTGTTTAAAACTCAGAATTTTCATTGGTAGGATGGAAACTGGCCAATAACTCGGCAGAAATAGGAAGTCCCTTTCCCTTTCCCTTTCCCTTTCCCTTTCCCTTTCCCTTTCCCTTTCCCTTTCCCTTTCCCTTTCCCTTTCCCTTTCCCTTTCCCTTTTTCCCTTTCCCTTTCCCTTTCCCTTTCCCACAGGATGAAGCAGTGATTTCCATTTCTGGTCCAGGGGAGTGTCAAGCAGCAGGGGAAGCTGGATGCCCAGCAGGGTATTTATTCTCTATTTGATTGTAAAGTGCAGCAGACAACAGTTTGGTTTAGGCAGACTAGTTTTGATATATACGATTTTAGATAGATGATAGGCTTAATAATGGCTTCAGCACAGAGTATGGATTTATTTTTTACAAAACCTTCTTGAGTTCAGGCATTTTCCAAACAGTAAGTCCTCAACAAGTGGCAGAAGGCAGAGCTGCCCTGGTCAAATGTGGGCTTTAGAGGAAGTCAAGAGTGGAACAGGTGACATTCCTGGGACACTGGGGGCTTCTTCCAACAACTCCTAAAACTGCTACCAGAACTCACATTAGCTGTGAAATCAATCATTTTATATATGTTTAAGATTGTGTGTTTTGTGTTGATTGTTTTGTTTTGTTTCCCCAAAGGCTGGTGTTGCTATAACCTGATTGCAGCCTTGGTTACCAGAACTGTGGCATGTCAGGAGCCAAGAAGAGCCAAGGCCTGCACGTGCTTAATGAGCTCCTTCAAAGTTCCTTGTGTCTGGTGTTAGGATAGCACAGCTCCTGCCTTTGTTGTCTGACTGCATCCTTAGGCAAAAGGCTCTGAGAAAGCATCAATCACCCAGACTGCCTAAAATCCTGCTGGTCTCATCCAAGAGCCAGTGATGAGCTACACACCTTGATCCCATCTTAATGTTCATTATTGATGTTGCTGTAAAAGCTGCTTCTCACTGAATGATATGTAGGTGGTGAAAAGAGTTTTATGCTTTGGTGAGGCAAACAGTTATTAAAAGAAGAGAAAAGCCTAGGTGATGCCTTATGATTTAATGAAAACATCTTTCTTTTCTGAGGAATGGTGCAAGGGGGTCTAACCCACACACTGCAGCAACAAATCATCTTTGGCTTGACAGGTCTGAAGCAACCCCTGTACAAAGAACCTGCAAGTCATTCCCTGCTTCCTGCTCTCTGCTGCTGCTTGTGCAGCCTCCCTGTGCACACACAGCTCTCTGTGTCCTACAGGGCCAGCACTGTTTTGCAGTTCTGGCCTCACCTGGTCTCCCAAGCACAGTGGGAAGGCAGCCCTGGTGCTCCTCAAGGCTCTGTCCCCACACCAGCCTGCTCTGATCCACTCCAGTCCCTCTCTCCTGACAGTTGCTCAAGCACTATATTTTGTTGAAGTTGCTCTTTTAAATCCAAGTTTCTGGGAGCTGTGACTGCCCCCCTGCCTTTTAGGAAGATGTTCTTGCAATGGTTGGGGTTTCAGGGCTATGGCTCACGAAAGAAAACTCTCTCACACGTCCTTTGGTGTTTATTTATTTATTTTGTGTGGATCCCTTTTCTGTCTCTTTAATTTTCCAAAACCTTGCCCTGGAAAGCTGCACCCAGGTTATTTCTGAGTGGTCTGGGCACAGGGTGTAGGTGGGGTGTTAACAGGCCTGTTGTTGAGGTGGGGAGGCCAGGGAGGTTTCTGAGAGCTTCTCTTCTGGTAATCCTCTGTAACATCAGCCTTTATTTAATGGAACAGAAACCTGAAAGCTTTTACTTGTAATAGTACAATAAAGAATGGCTGGAAACTGTTGATTCAAAAATGTATCCAGTTTGGATTGTGGGATTCATCAGATGATCTGTAAACAGCACTGGGCTGACAACAACCCTGACCTCATTGCCTCTGCACAATTTACTCTCTCCCGAGCAGCAGTAGCCAGGTGAAAGCCCTGCTAGCTCTCCTGGAACCAGATCCTGCTCACCATATCTCACAGATAAAGCCTGCAGAAATACAAAATCCTCCAGGAAGCTTCTCTGGGATACTGAGCTTCCTGAAGGACCATTAATAAGGCTGTAGGAAAAGCACATTATTCCTTGTCTGAAATTAAGAACAAACAAAAGCCATTTTAGCTAGCCCCAAGCTCATGATTTTAAATATTTGGAAGAAAAAAAAAAGACAATCAAGTTCAAATTATTTGCAAAATTCATTTTTTACTCATAAGTAGTTGCTGTTCAGGATGGCATTTCCCACAAAGAGTCCAGAAACTTAAAATTTATGCAGCCCCATCTACTAATGAATAAAAAATGCACCAGAGTTTTATTTATATGATAATACCATTTGATGCAGAAGGAGCAATAATTCACCACTGCCTTTTTTAGGCATTCATTGGAAGCAAAACAAGCAGTCCTTGGTAGGCTGCAGCATTTGAGTTAGTCCTGAAGCAGTTTCCATTCTAAGTGAGCAGGTAAGTACTGAATGCTGCTGCTGAAAGTGGCATTTTTTACATGGACTTTTCCTGCTGCAGTGCTGCTTCACAACCTGGTTTAACCAGCAGAGAGCTCCTGGTGGGAAAGGTGGCTGTGGTACCATCCCCACTGACCCCTGGCTGCCCTGGGCAGGGCCTGCTGCAGGGTTTGGGTGATCCCTGTGGGTCCCCTCCAGCTCAGGAGATCCTGCACTTCCCTGGCTCCTTGAACACCAAATTCCATTCCTTCACTCATACAAGTACAGCTCAAGAGTCGTGACTGGCAGCCAGTTCTGTAAATTTAATCTGAAAAATTCATCTGCAGAGAAACAGAGTGCGTGGGAAGAGTTTTGGAAATCTCTCATTTTTATTCAAGTACCCAGAAAAAAGGGGGGAACCCCCCAGAGTTAAAGGAAATGAGTTTCCCACCAAGCCAAGGTGCCATGTGATTGACTGACTGACTTAGGAACAGAACATGCCATTGCAACAATTCTCAAGGCAAAGGGAACCATTCCACTTTCAGGTCCATGTGGGAGAAAAATGCATGAATAATTAATTTTCTATAATATATTTCCCGTGCTTTATTGAAAATATTACAAATACCCAGATGCTTTTTCCATTACAGCATTGTGATGCACTTAAGAAATTCTCATTAGTGTAAAGAAGTCATGTTGGATATGTTTTACCACTTACAATTTTATTTTTTTGAAACTTGAGATGACACACAAATATTTTAGGAGATGATTCATTGCAATATAAATCTTTATATCAGCATTCCAGTATTGGGAGGGAGGTTGTTTCTCTGAAGGAATGCAGTAAAAATAAAGAGCATTTGCTAAATCATATTTTCACAAATGCCTAAGTTTATTAGCACAGCTCATTAGCTTTGTGACTCAGCTTTCATGGTGCCCTGGAAAGCTTTATTGTTGCTCAGTAACACAAATTATCATGCTAAGGCTCCTCCTTACTACACAGCTACAACATGGTGTAAATTCACAAGGCAGTTTCACAAATAAGTCACATATTTTACCTCATGTCAGTGAGTGACCTATTTCTCACAAATTCAACCCACTGCTGCCCTTAAGAGCCAAATCCCAGTGCTGGTGACATCTGATAGGATTGACTCCACTGTGTCAGTGACAACACAAATCTTGCTGTGTACTTGAGCAGGTTTAGGATTTTTTCTCTTAAAAAAAATAGACAACCCACCTGCTAAAGAAGTATTCCACAGTGTAAGAAAGAACTAGCAAATGGATTTTTTATTCATTTACAAATAAAATTGTGTCAAACTTAAATCAGCGTATCAAATATTGGATTAATGTCTGATATAGGGATATTTAAAATCAGGCTAAATCTAGAGATATGCAAATTCAGCAACTACTTACAGATGAGGTGAGCAGTGTTCTGGAATTGTAAAAGGTTTGGGTACAGGTACCATTCACAAAACTCTTAAGAGTGGAGAAATATTTGTGATAAATTCCCCAGTGCAGAGTTTTAAATAATGAGCAGCACATTCATTCCATTATAGCTTGCCTTCATGCTGCAGAAGACATTTGAAAGCTGACAATAATGTGAACCCACTGCTGGAAAATAAGCATAAGGTTTCACATGGCCCTGGATCCCACTGATCCTGGCTTATTGAAGACACTTGATAATTTCTATTGAATCAGTAGGTTCATAAGTGTGGTTTGTGTTGAACAATAAATGAGGAAAGCAACTGAATTTCCTTATTGGACCCCATTAGATAGAACACATTGATTAGTATTATCTTTTTGTCACAAGGCTTATTGCTTGAGAAACCCTACTTTTATGAAAACAATCATTCTTGCCTGTAATATGTCTAAAAATTCCTTTTGACCTTGTGCCTCAGTGACCTCTTTTTATGGTTTTATTGAAAATTGAAGCCCCCCACGATCCATCAGTTCCTCAGCCTGGATTTTGCATCCAGGGAGGTCAGTGATGGAACCTCCATGCAAAATTAAGAATTAGATTCATAGGTTTCTTTTCCACTCAGATAAGTATTTCAAAACTAAATAAACTTACCATGGTAAGCAGTTTGGAAAATGAAATTTTAGTTTGCTGGAAAGAACGGAGAACTTCCTAGACCTGTTTATTACCACTAATATTTACTTTCCTGAACAAAGAAAGACAGTCAATATTGCTTTCATTATGTCCTCTGCATTCAGCCTCCACTGCTCTCCGTCTGATTCATTTTAAAATGGAGCAAAATAATTGTTTAAATCCAGGAATTCCTGAAATCAGAAAAGTGACAATTGCAGGTCAGACCCCTTGGTCATGTACCCTAAAACCTAACTGAGAGCTGAGCACCAACAAAATACTCTGATTTATGACCTAAAGTGGGAAAGTCGATCTCTTTATTTTAACAAACAAATACATTTTACCTTTACTAGAGAATTATTGTGGATGATTTGTCTATAATGAGAAGTAGATTATAGATATCTGTTATTATTACAGGCTTCAGCTGTTCAACTAAGTTTTTATTCAAATCAACATTTTATCACTTTCAATCCTATTCTCTTAATAAAACTCACAAACAAACAAAACCCCCAAAACACTGCACAGTTGTAGTCTGTAAAAGATATTTAGAAAAAAGAAATTGAATACATCTTCTCTTCTTAAACTTTTTCTGATCAAGTTTTAAGTGATTCTGGAGTACTTCACAGGTGCAAAGAAGAGCAGTTGCTGTTATAGAAGCTTGACAAGAGGGTGAAAAGATTTCCAGCAAAATTTTGCACCTTATTCTTCCTATTAAAAACAATCAAGAGTTGTAGGGGTAGAAAATGCAGCAACAGCCTCTGGGAAATATTGATAGTTTTTCTCTTAGGCATCAAAAATGTCCTTTACTGGTTGCAATCATCTTCATATTCTTGAAACCTTGGAGTCCAACCTGCTGATTTCAGTCAGCCATATGTGCTGGCTGTCAGAATTAATTCTGCTCCAGCAGGATGCAGTAGATTATTTAGGGATCAACCAGATTATTCAGGGATCAGCCAGGGGTGCCACAATTAACACCAGAGAGCACTGCAGCCCTGCCATGTCTGCAGCCCCACTGCTGCTCCTCCCCACATCAGGATGGGTCGTTGGAAACCTTCCTGAGAGAATGGATGTCCCCTTCAATAGTTTTTCCTAATTGTAAGAATTTTTTTTCTCACTTGGAAAAAAGGAAAGGCCATTGGCTGCCTCTGGCCTGCTCTAAGGAGCTGTTTCAGGAGCATTTTCACCACAGTTCTACTTGAATGACAACATCACTTCATGTAGAGAAAAAAGATTGCTGTTGTTACCAGGCTTATTTAGTCATGGGAAATTTCTCTGGGAATATTTTTTTCTCATTACTGTACACACAATTGGCAAAGTCTGTCTGTGCAAGACTTCCAGCTCAATTTTGAAAACCCAAGAGGTTTGAATAATTCAGATAATCTGCGAATAAACATGCTGGCTTTGTGGCACTTATCTGAGTTGCCAAGCCTTTGGAGGCTTTGTCATCAAATTCTCATTTACCAAAGAGTTAGAAGATTTGTTAATGTTATATAATTTATCACTCCACTGTGCTGGATGGTGCTCTAAGAGCTCGGTTTGCTTTTCACAAAATTGCACTGGTTTTAAGGCACAGCAATTTCCAACCTGAATGGCTCTGAGTGAAGAATCAGGCCCTTGGTGTTTCATGTGAATAAAATATCAGTGCTGTGAGCCAGCTAACTGCAGAGCAGGTCACATCCAGGCCTGCAGCTCTGCTGGGCTGCTGCTCCTCCTTTGCTTTGTTTCAAGACCCCTTTCCACTGCTGGAGCTCAGTGGTCAGAGCCTGCAGGCGAGTTCAAGTGAAGATTTTCATTGCTTTTGCTCATTTGAAAATAAAGGCAGAGGACTGACACAGGTAGAATCACTTTCCTTTTTATTTTTTTCTTTTTTTTTTGGATCATATTTGGATAGTCAGGCACAGCCAAATTTTAGAACTCTTTAGACATGTGATTGTGGGACTAATTTGTGACTACAATTACTTCCCTTCTGTGTGCCAGATGGGTAAGTAAACATTCAAATGCCAGTATAGGACACACAACTATCTCTATAATCACAGTTTCTGCACTTCTAGAATATCTAAAAGTGTCTTCAACAAGAACAAAAAGAACCAAACACACTTAAACATTTTTACATTAAATTCTGAAAATACTGAAGTTTTTCATAAGTCACAGTACCTATTTTTGAACCAGTGCTCAGTTTCTTACATCCCTAAAATTCAGAAAGCTGGTGGTTTGATTTGTTTAAAATAACATTTTTGGCATAGTCAATTAGCCAGCATAAATCCATTTCCTAATACTTTACAGAAAGCACATTATTTTGTGAGGCAGAGTCACTCAGAGCAGAGTCATGGTATTTTTAAAAACTGCTTTAGCTGCAACCCCAGTTATCTCATCCAGATCAACTGGATCTGCTCAGTTTTGCTGAGCAGCTTTCAGGCAGTTTAAAAAATTTTAATTAAAGTTTCACTAGCACAAAATCCCAGTCAGGGCTGTTCTGGGGACCAGAGTCCAGCCCTGCTCACCTCCTCTGTTTAAGGAGAGAAAAGGGAAATGCAGAAGCTTTTGAAGGTAGGAATCCTTAGGAAATTGAATTCATTGGTTTCTAGAATCTGGAGTAACACGAAGTATCTGACCAGTTGTTTTTACTCAGATCTGCTGATGAAATTACCCCCTCTGTCCTGAGGTTTGGAGATAGCTTTGTTAAAAATACTCAGTCTCTTTTCAGAAGGATCTCTATAATAATTTTGTTTTTCCTGAATTAAACTAGTGTGGAGGTGTTCACAGTGATCCCAGGACCAGGGAAGAGATGAGAATGTTGACTCCATGTTTCAGAAGGCTGATTTATTATTTTATTATATATATATTATATTAAAACTATACTAAAAGAATAGAAGAAAGGATTTCATCAGAAGGCTTGCAAGGAATAGAAAGGAATGGAATGATGATAAAATCCTGTGACTGACCAGCGAGTCTGAGCCAGCTGACTGTGATTGGTCATTAATTAAAAAGAACCACATGAGACCAATCACAGATGCACTGTTGCATTCCACAGCAGCAGATAATCATTGTTTACATTTTGTTCCTGAGGCCTCTCAGCTTCGTAGGCAGAAAAATCCTAAGGAAAGGATTTTTCATAAAAGATGTCTGTGACACAGGCTTATCATAGGTTGCTTCCCTTCCATTAGAAATCTTTCTCTTTTGTGATTTGAAGTTGTGTATTTGGAATTCCCTAACAAGTGTCTTTTATTGCCAGAATCATGGCAGCAAGTGAAAGTGGGAAGAGGATTTTCAGACTTTCAGGGGTTTATATTCTCATCTCCTGTTTACCAGGGTGAGGGGTGCTGTGCACAGGGAGGTTTGGTGCTGTGAGGTGGGGCTGGGCACTGACTGCAGAGCCCCAGCCTCTGCAGGCTCCCAGTTTGCTCTGTCTCACCAGATGTGGCTGAGGTTTGGGATTTTCTGTGCTCAGTCTGTTCAGTACCCTCCATGGAAAGGTTTGGGGTACAATTACTGTGAGCAGTTGTGGTGCTGAAATGGATTCTGAAGCAGCTCAGAATCCATTTCAGCACCTGGCAGGTCCCAGCCAGGCACAAACAGAATTTTCCTGTGCCTAAACAAACCAGCATTTCCTCAGACAGATGAATGTGGGCTAGGACCAATAGCTGTCTGAAACCTAAACATGAATCAAGGTTGGGGTGTCATTATTAAACAGAATGTTATGAACAGAGGAACAAATCCTGACCTGAAACTGTAACACAGATTGATAGATTCTCTTCTTTTTAATTAGCTGCACATTATTTATATTTCACAGGGAAAATTTAGCAGGTGCCAAAAGCTGATCACAGCTCCTTAATCTAGTCCATTCTTACACGTGCCTTCCTTTTAGCCTCTGGGTTTTGTATCCTTGCAGTGATTATTCAAAACTCTCCTCTCTTAAACTCTCTGTCCTGGTGCCAGGATAATCTTCCTGCCCCCCCTCTCCCCCACCATAATTGTATCTTGGTTATAAAAAAGAGAAGTGAGTTTTAAATATCTGCCAATCCATTTGTATTTTGTGGTGCTGAGTTTGCTGTTTGTCCCATGTTCAGTTTCCTTTTCTGACTCCCAGAAAACCATGAGGGGAATTTCTGGGTAAATGAATGCAATTTATTGTGATTGGTAGATAGGTGTCATCCTTGGAATTTTGACATCAGGCTCCTTACAGACTGGAGCTGCTGCTAAAACAGTTAAATCTATGTGTGTGTTATCTTAGTGAATGAGGGCTTGTCCTGCAAAAAAGCAAATATAGGTTTTGTAAATAAATGTAACTGAGGAATAGGCACTTTTTTTTCCCTTATGCTTTTGCAAGCAGAAGAAATGAACTTATATAAAGCGAGTTCAGGGCTTATTTTGCTCATCCAAATAGACCAGGCAGAGCAGGGGAACAATGCACCTGGCAGGAGGATCCATGTAGCTCTCTCATTTTTTCAGTGGCAGAACCAGGATTATTCATGTGTACCTATTGAGCTGTAGTAGAATGACTCTTTGACATTATCTACACAGATTATTTACTTTCCACTCCTACAGGGGCAAATTTTTTATCTGGTCCAGAGCATAATTTGAAATACCATCCCATACTCCTTAAACTGCACCAAAGCTTCCACTGGGTGGCATTTCCAGCCATTTCAGCTTAAAAATGCTTTCTGATCTGAGCAGTTTTCCTGCCTTTTCTGGAGCAGCTACTCACAAACCAGAAAAGCCCACAAATTAAAACACAGAGCCCTGCACACACAGCTCTCCCCAGAGAAGGCATAAAACAATAAATGATGCATCAAGAGATATCAGTCACACTGTGGATGTGCTACCCACAACAGGCACTGACAGTTTGCAAAGCTGTGTGGGACAGAATGTAAGAGATGGATTTGAGGAAATGGCACTGGAGGCATCTCTTCTCAATCTGACACAATTGTCCTGTGCAGCAAAATGATTATAGATTACAGTGTTACAGGAGAAATTAAAATAAAGCAGTTCCTATTTTTTTTCCCTAGTTAAATTCTGGGATTTCTCCCATTATAGAAGGTGTATGGAGTAACTAGATTGTTTCCCGAAAAACACTTTGTTGAGGTGGGTTTTTTTTACTTTAATCAGTTCTTTTTGAACTTTTTCCAAATACTTGTTTATATTAAGCTACTGCTTTTTAAGAAAAAGCAGTTTTAAAGAAACTTTTTAAAAAAACCAACTAAGTTTTAAAATTATGCATTCCTATATTGTGAAATTTTATAGCATTGAAATGTATTAGGAGGCATAAATACAACAATAATATACTGAAATTCTCTCACTAAAGACAGGAATCTCAGCAGTGTTTTTTAGCATCAGATCCTTATTTAAACACCCGAGTAGAAGCAAATCCTTTCTGACAGGCTGCTGCAATTACAGATGCAGTGCAATTGAAGAGCTCCTCTTGTGGAGGAGGTGTGGATGGCCCGTGTGACAGCAGCTCCCTCTGAGGAGCTCCAGCACAGCCCCAGAGCTCGGCTCCCGCTGGCACAGGGGACACGGACAGGCGGCCACCAGCTCCCGGCCATGGGGGGACACACATGACAGCCCAGCCATGGCCTTGGACACCACATGGAGCTGCCGAGTGAAACAAACAGGGCACGAGACTTTGTCTCTTTTTAATGCCTTTGTTAGAAGCGATCAGCTCAAGGCTGGGAAGCTCGATGGGTCAGAGGTTTGCGCGTCCACCGCCGCTCCCAGGGTGACTCAGAGGAGGAATGTGCAGCTTTGTCCCCTAAAGGGCAGAGCTGGGGGTCCCATCCTCACCAGAGCAGTGGGCATAGCCCCTGATTTCCCAACTCTTGAGTGGTTCCAAGCTCATCGTCTTGGTTCCAGCTGAGGTCTTTGTTCAGGTTGAGGGGCAACAAAGGTTCTCAGCATCTCTGCAGGCTCGGCACTCTGTTCTTCACGTCCAGACATCACTCTGATCTCTTAATTCCGTATTGGCTCGTTGTTTTTGGGGTCTTTTCGGTGAGTTTGATGAGGTTCCTTCCCATGGCATGCTGGTCTCGAGGCTGTTTTGCATCCTCTGATGTCCCCTCCTCTCACTGTCCAGGCAGAGGAACCATCAACTTAGCCCCAGGCAGGGCCTTACTGATGCAAAAGGAGCAATTAGCGAAAACAACCGGTGTTTGCAATAACAAACAGGTAGAACTCCACCTTGGCAACAACTAGTCCAACTTGTTTTGCAGGTATTTTTCCCCCCCCAAAAAAATTGGCAGATTTTGTGTTGATAACACCAAGCAGGGCTGTGGAGTCAGGAGGTGGCTCTGGGCTGGCCTCTCTCTGCTGCTGCTCTGCTCCTGTGACTGAGGCAGATTCATGGCCGTGATGGGAAATTAATGCTGACTGATGACAGCCAGCCCACAAACCTCTGCCTCCCTCCCCTCCCTCCTCCCATGAAAAATGCCACTGCGCTCCCATCACTGCAGCCTCCTGCTCATTGACTCCTAAATGCTTCAGTGCAATCTTCAAAAAGTTAATCTCCTGTAAGTGAGGAGATATCTTTATTTGCACACTTGGTCCTGTAGAAATTTTTGTTGTGCAACTCCAGAGGCTATTTCTCAGACATGAGTTTAATGTACCTACCCAAAATCAATTCTGTCTCAGAAAAATACTCTAATTACATTTTACTGCCATGACTGAATTTATTGCTTTTACAGATAACATCATTCACGCAGAGCATGTACTTAAATGGAAGAATAATGTCTCCTGGAATAATTGTTATGATATTTGTGGTAAAATACAGGTGACCAGTCTGTCACTGAAGAAGATTTTTAAAGCTCATTCTGCATCTTGATCCACCCCAGTCTTTTCTGTCTGAGGTAGTAATGGCAAAAATGCAATAGTGATGCATCTATTTATGCATCAGTCATGTTCCTTTTCCTTGTATCACAGTGTGTTTTCTGACAGCAGGATAGATGAATTCCAGTGTTTTGTCAGCTTCAAACAATAACACAGAAATGCATTTCAAATATAAAAGCCATAAGAGTTCTTAAACATGACCAAGCTTTGGAATAGGTGTGAAGATAGTCCTTCACAGTCAGTGTAGGTTTCATAATCCAGATATTTCTATTCTGGGTGTTAACTATTTTTCCTGTGCCTTTAAAGTGATTCTTTACAATAAAGAACAGAGTTCAAGTGTGCCTAAGAAGCCAGGTTAGCTTGGAGGACAATGGCTCTCCCCAGAAGAGTGGATCAGTGCTGGTCAATAAAGGCAGCCACAAAAAGCTACAGTATTTCTCTAATTTTCAGATTGGCTCAGTCCTTTGTGTCCTTTCTGTTTCTCCACAGCAAGCACATGCCAGGGCCTGATGTGCATAACTAGGCCTGCAGGTGTCTGCAGCTGTGCTGGGAGTCCGTGGGGTGCCATTGCTGCCATTCCTCAGGAAGCCAAGGGGACACATGGCCACAGCTCCACCCTGCCAAAAGCAGCCCAAGGAGCATCCCAGGCAGCACCAGGGCATCCCAGCAGCCCCCAGGGGTTTGCAAGAGATTTGCAAGGTTTGCACTCTGGATGGATCCAAAATATCTGTATCAATACAGTGGCACCAGGGACTGCCAGGGACAATGACAAAGCCACCTAAGTCACTTGCCCTTAGTGGAAACTCTCTGTAACTTTGCAGGCTGTCACAATATGACATAAAATGAACACAATGAGGTTTTTAAGGCAAAAAAGGGGGTAATTTGTTTCTAAACCTCAATATTTATAGAATTCCAAAAGTGACCATGGATTGGAGGATGAAATTGCCACCTCTCCAACCACACTGGTCAAACCAACAGTTTATAAAGTCTCTCCTCCTCCAGAAAGAAATACAAAACAATCATTATTTACATGAAAAGTTTGTGCAAAACTCCATTACAAAAATGTAAACATCAGAAGGATTAAATAAACAATCCAGGGTGACAGCAGGCTGCTTCTGAACTTGCAGAATAATTGCTACACTCGGACAGGTCCATGTTCCTTCCTCACAGCTTCCTTTCTCCTGCTCTGGGAACCCTCATGTGCATCCCCAAGCAGGCAGCTCCTGCCTAAGCTGTGTTGTGGGTGCAGGCAGAGGCAGGGATCCTTGACTTTGTTAAATATTCCACAACTGAAATCATGGCAGATGGCAGAACTGAGCAGCCTGGACAAAGACAGGCTCCCTCAAACTCTGCAGGGAGGGTTCAAGCATGGATGCCTGTGAGTAAAATCATCCTTTCTACAAAGTGCAGCTTTCCTTCTCATTCTCTGGGATGTGGCAAATGACCCTGTTGGCACTTCCAGTCTCTTTCAATACAAATTAGAACATGTTAGCCTAAACTGAAAGCATCTCTTTGAGCCACTTCAGCACAATCTGTAAGAATGTGCATGTCTGTGCCCTTTCTTGCTGTTCATGAAGCTTCAACTGTAAATATTACTGATACTGACACATATGTTCTGCAGCTTGTAGGCATCTCCATCCCCCCTCCCCTTTAGGGTTACTGCACTTGAATTCCTTCCATAACTGGTCCTTGCACCTCATTTTTGTGTTTAATGAGGGATATTGATTCCCAGTGTTGCTATCACTGAAACAGAGGGAAATACCTGACTTTCTCCTCCTTGGGTTCTCCCAAAGAGAAAATCCTTGTGGAAAAAGAAGAGTGCTAATGTGTTACTGCTTTCACATTAGCCATGGCTAATGAACTAATAACTAGGCAATATAAGCCCTCTTATTGAAAATACACTTATGAATGTGTAGATCAGAAATATTTGGATATTTTTCGCATTGACTTACTGCCAACAGAAACAAAGGGGGCTTAGATCTACTTCAGCACAGAGTGACAGATAGAATCATTTAGCTTGGAAAAGACCCTCAAGATCATTGAGTCCAGCTGCAAACCTGCCCCTGAGCACCACACCCACAGAACCAGGGACGTGCCAGGGGACTGGGCAGGGCTGCAGGGAAAGGGGAGGCAAAGCCACAGCACTGCCCCCAAACATCCCAGAAAAGGCTCCTGGGGTGAGGCAGTGTCACTGACATATTTCATGAAAATCCCTTTGCCAGGATTTTTTCTCCTGAGAAGCTGAGAGGCCTCAGAAATTAAATGGAAACAATAATTATCTGATTGCTTGGAATGTGGTCTGGAGGTTGCTCACCAACAGGTGCATCTTTGATTGGTTCCATGTGAATTGTTTTTACTTGGTGACCAATCATGGTCTAGCTGTGTAGGACTCTGGTCAGTCACAAGATTTTATATTCTTTTCCTTTCTCACTATTTCTTTTAGTATAGTTTTAGTATATAATTTTCTTTTAATTTAATATATATAATAAAATAATGAATCAGCCTTCTGAAACATGGAGTCAAGATTCCCATCTTTTCCCTCAAACACCACCACAAAACAGTGTCCCTCTACCACTGAATTTCTTCCTCTCTAGACAGAGTAGCTGTTTTAGAAACCCCAAACTATTAGATTTTGTGAAAGGCACAGAGTGCCCTCCAGGCTCTTGCCAGTGCAATATCAAGTGACTCATCACCCAATAAAAAGAGAGAAAAAATATGAAAGATGCATTTTAAACAACTAATATTTTCTTTACCCGCTTTCTTTGATATTTTCTTAAGGGGGGAAGAGGCACTGGAATCCCGTCATAGCTCTTTTTATTCCTACTGAAAGACCTCATAACTTGTAATAAGTTGGCTCATGCATCCCAGGCAGTTTATGGAAAAGGAATTCAGAATTTTCATTTTCCTGTGGGAATATACAGCCTCCCCTGCTCAAGAGCTCAGAATGTGACCTTGAGGTGTGAGTCTGACCTCTATAAAGTCCTGGATTCCAGAGCCCTGTGTCTCTGTTTCATTTCTCTCCTTGCTGGCCTCTCCCACCCAGGATCAGGATGGGGATCTGTGTAATTCCTGCAGGATTTAATGAACTCGTTACAGAGGGGAAATTTAATGGCTCCTGTAGCACTCATGTAAAGAACAATAAGAATAAACATCACAGCAGATGTTGCTTCTCTTCCAAGCAATATTCAGCTCCAAACAATCTTCTTTGCCATTAATGAAGAAAAATACAAAAGCAGAATCTGGCAGTTGAGAGGAAGAAACAAAGGAGTGCTGAGAGTGAATTGGTTTGTTCTGAAGGGGCATTTCTGTGGTTAGTGGCAGGGGGATTTACACTTCTCAGTTTTTGTGTCACAGCTGACTTTCTTTGCTAAAATAAATTCACATTTGGTAGGTGTGGCTGTGAGCTACCTGGCTCTGAGCACAAGTTTTTCTCATCTGCCACACAGAAAGTCACACTTTGATTTTCAGAATGAATCATATAACAGCTTCTTGACTGGGAAGGAGATTCAATAGTCACAGAGAAAAGCCACAGCTGTTTGGGCTAAAAAAAAATCTCAATGTCTTCTCAATGTTTGTCTCTGCTCTTCTTGTGGTTTTGTTCCATTTTTAACCTTCTTTTTTATGACAAGACAGCATTATTGAATACTGATGAGACGAAACTCAGTTCACTGCTAGGCAATACATTTTCCAGTCATTTTATGGGAGCCCTCCCTGTGTGACCTGCAGTGTTCTGGGTGCTGTTCAGGCAGCTTGGGCTGATGGATTACACTCTGCTGCTCTTTGGGGTGTAAGGGCCAAGGTAAGAGCAGAGTGGGAGCTGACAATACCTGCCATGATCAAGCTTTCAAACCTTTGCTGTCAAAGCTTTCCTCTGGCTGTAGATCTTCTTTTTCCTTATGGAAATACCTTCTGTAAAACAGCAGGGAAATGTGCTCCCCCCAAGGAGGTCTCAGTGCTGGAGCTGCTGTGGATTCCACAGTGCTGGGTCACTGCAGGGCTGTGCCAGACACCCCAGGGAGATCTGGGCCATGGCTTCACCTGCAGTGTGGTGAGCACAGAACCCTGAGTGTGCAACAGCATCCACAAGCAGGGCAGCAGCCTGAAAATTAGGGCACCTGGATAGGCCCCTGAATGGATTCAGGTGAACACTGTAGCCTTAATAGTTAATAAAATTACTGAAGGGTGAATTGAGCTGTTTGGAATATCTGCACAAACTGCTCCTCCTGAGATGGGTGCCTGAAATAGAACCAAAGCCACAAGCCCAATGAAATAACTCTCCTGTTTCCACATGGCCCTGCCCTCAGTCTGCACGTTTCAAAGGAGGAATTAAAATGACTGTGGTGCACAAAGCTTTCCTCAGCAAGGTTGCTCATCCCACATGCAATTATTTATTTATGGATGTATGGCTTCCCCAGAATACCTCCCTGAGAACATTTGAGTTATCAGTTCTGCAAATCAATAAAACACATCTGGTAAGTAAAATTTGGATGGTCTCATGCTGTGATAGCTTTTGTAATACTTCCTGCATTCATTATTAATGGTTCATTATGGAATTAATAATTTAAAGTTATCTCTGATAATTTTAACAGTTCCCCAGTCTGATATTTTTTTATATATATATAATTATTATTATCTTATTTGGGTATAACTTTGTGTTCTGAGACCAATATCCTTCATATATTTTCAAAGCTTCAGGGACTAATCAAAATACAGGAAAGCTCAGGGAAAATGGATATATAAGTATTTCTTAATATAAAGAAAATCTAAGTTGTGTGTGAATCTCATTTAATATTTTTTCTTTCTTTGAAGCTTCTACTTTTTTCTGTATCAGTGACTCACTTCTCATATTCACTTTACAGATATAAGGAGTCTATCACTTTTGGGACCTGAATGAAGATGAGCTTGAAAATTTTACTGTTTAAATCAAATAATGAATACCCAGCAGTTCCTGGAGCTGAGGGTGGTGGCAGTCCAAGCAGGAAAAGGTTGGATTTTCACTACCACTATCAGCCTATCACTGGAAACACAGAAAGTTCATTCCCAGGTGAGTTCAACAACCAAATCCATGCTGCCTGTGTCTTTAAAAGAAAGTATTTTGTCTAACATACAGGAAATCCTTTGGACCCTGAGGTAAAAAAGGCAGTTTTTGTGTACAAATGTCTGTTAGAGCCATCTCAGAACACTTGTTCCAGAACAATATTTTGTTCTCAAATCTCAAGGTAGCAGAGGCCACAAGAAAGGAAGGTTATCACTGGGCAATAAACGTAGAAGTTAACATAATTTGAGTCAGAAATAGTTTTGCTTATTACCTCAGTAATAGCAGGTTTTCATTGCTATGAGTTTTTATATTTCTCTTATCTCCACATTTTCTTCCATGTTACAAACTTGCAGAGCAAACATTCTGCATGTTATGATGACATGTAGAACTGCATCTGTATTCCCTAGTGAGAGAAATGTTTTTATCAGGCATAAATTATTTTATTTCATGTGCTTTTTATACTTCTCATTCTACAGTCATGTGGCTTTTTGTACAATTTATATATATTCATCTGCCTAAAATTGCATTGTACCAAACAGCAGAATATATTTATATTTAAGAATAAGAAAATCTTTGATTGTTACATGTGCTAATATTTTAAATATATTCTTTATATAAAGAATGGATAAAGAACAGAACTGAGTTCCAAAGTTGATACCAGCTGGAGCCAGTGATGGGGGAGAAGAACTGCTGAGAGTAAAGGTATGCAGGATTGGAGGAAAGACAGATCTGAATAATCCCCCAAAGTTTACAGTTTGGGAAGCAGATTTCTGTCTACAAAAGGAAAAATGCTAATTTTGTTAAAGTCTGTGTATCAAACAGCATCCCTGGGAACACTGGAAATAAACTTCATTTAGCTTTTGAAGCTCACACTGAGAAGAATGTTACTTTTTCTTTAGGTATTTTTCAGGCAGAAAGATTCCTACTAAAGTAACTGAAGCCTCCTGAGGAAAAGTCCTCCAGCTTTCTGAGCAGGAACTTTTTTAGGCAATTGCACATTGCTCTATAAAACTCAGCTGGGCTGGGGATTCTTCTCAGAGCAATGCTGCTAGAAAAGCTCCAGTCAATTTGAGTAGGAAACATCAGTCAATATGAGAGATTTTTTAAAAAAATGTCTCAAGTTTAGAAGACACTTCACATTAGAAGTATCTTCTTTTGGACAGTAAAGTTCTCCATCATTTTGCACATCTGCTCCAGAAACAACTGGCAAACATTGCAAGGGAAGGCACTGAGAAGGAAGCAATAATTTGGTGTAAAAGCAGCTTTTATTAAATTTCAAGTATAAAAGAAACTACTGCAATCCTTTAGTCTTGACTCCAGCGTTGTACAGGACACAGGTTTCCCCAGAATTAATTGTTGCTTTGAGCCTAATAACTGCTGAGTAATTAGAGCTTTTCTCTAATTACTCTTTTCTCTAATTTCTCTTTTCTCTTTTCTCAGTTTTTTAATTATTTGTGCTGTCCTTCTTTGAAATGTGTCCAACCCTTCGATGTCCTTCTGCAGATACAAGAAGCAGGCACAACATTCACAAATGGGTTTTTTAATTTGTCAGGACTGAAAAAATATGATCTTTTTCTTCCAGTCTGCTGCTGTCCTGGCAGTTATGTCCAGTGATCATGTAAATCTACTCAGTGTTCCCTATTTTGCTACAAGCTCATGTCCTCAGAGCCATGAGGATTTCCATGCTCCTAACAGGACCCTTGTTTCCTAGGACAGATAAATGTCCTCTCCTGTAAGCAAGACCTATATTCTTTGTCACAGACCTGCAATTTTATGTTTGAAATACTTAATTTTGCATCTTTACCAAAAGATCCAATGTTTCATTTTGGGGACCTCTCTCCATTTATTGCACTGGTATTTTTATCAGTTATTGTGTCTCCAGACATGCAGGTTACCTCAACAGGCACTATCTGCAGCTGGGTCAGAAGTGCCTGGTTAGATCCACATTGTCTCTGTTGCATGGAAATATTTGTGACATTTTGTGTTTCCCAGTTTGTACCCAGATACTGTAAGACACAAGATTTTACCTTTTATTTGATTTCAAAACATAAAACCAGGTGACAGACTGCACGTGGCTGGTAACAAACCTGTTACCACTCTCCAGCCTCGGGCAGGAGCCCCAGAGTGAGACACCTTCCACACCACCTTAATGAATCACCTGGCTCAGTGAATAAAACTTTTCACCAGGTGCTGGAGAGCTGCTGTAACAACACAGGCAGTTTGCTCAGTCTGGATCCATCATGTATGAGGGATTAATCCTCTCAAACTGTGTTGTTTGATGCATTTTGACAGACAATACCCAGCTAATTTAAACCCAATGTTGGAGTAAATAAGTACAAAACATTTCCCTGCTTTCCTGTTAGCTGAATTTCAAGCTGAGAGAGGCTACTTTTTATCTCACCATTGGATCTGTCAAGCTACCAGATATCTGCATTTACAATGATAAATGTATGAGCAGGAGGCTGTTTTGACCCTTACCATCTTTTCAGAGACATCAGTTTAACACCAACATGCATAAGGAGTTTTATAGGTCCTACACTGTATCTGTAGCAATGGGCTTTATATGAGTTTGGTATAAATCATGTTTCTTCTGTCCATTTATGCTGTTTGTAATTAAGGGCCTCATTAATGTTGTAGCATATGTTGTTTAGGATGCAGAAGCAGGAATACTGAAATGTGTTAGAATCCAATTTAAGGCTCAGGGCTTCAAGCCTGAGGAATTTTCGCCAACATTAATGGCAGTCACACACATTAAAGCATTCACCAAGTTACAAAATTCATTTTCCTTCCTCAATGCTGTCAGTAATTCTTAAGAACTGTCTCTAATTTCTATCAAACCTGGCCACAATGCACTAAACATAATCCCTCAGCACAATGCAATAATTGGAGATAAAGTCTTTCTGAAAGCAACATGCTAATAAATCTTTTAAAGATTGAAAACCTTGCACATATGTAACTTACTGTATTATAACCCAGCTGGTCCAAAGCTTTCCCTTGAAAGTGCTTTTAGACAGTTTGGGGTTGGTTTACATTTCCAGAGGAATGAAATTAGTCACAAAAATTGGTTGTTCTTTTGGAAAGTGTCAATACCCTGTGAAAAAGAAAATCATGTATTCTAGTCAGAAAGCAAAACCTACAGTGCTTTGACATGGCAGTAAAGATATAATGGAAACATTCTGTATTTTCTGAGTCTCTGCCCTGAGCTGGACTGCACCTGCACAGCTGGAGAAGGCAGTGGGTGTAGCATTGCTAGCAATGTTCATGATTTTTTTTAACGAAATGGGATGGTTTGAATTGATAGTTAGTGTTACACTTTACATGGAGAGCCTCAGTTCTCTATAGAATAAACCCCAGACTTATCTGTGAATGGCTGTGTAAGAGGAAGCAATTTCCTCCATGAGCCTTTCTGCTCTGGACCAGTGGCTCAGCTGTGGCTCAGAGGATGCTCCTGCATCCTTGGTGACTCCCAGTGCTGCCAGGGGAGTGCAGCTGGGAGCCAGAACCCTCAGAGAGAGCCAAAAACCTGCATTGGTGGAAGGGGCTCCTCTTCCAGACACAGCTGGATGTGAGTGGGATCACAGTTCTCCCTCTTAGAGTTAATTTAATTTGTTTTGTCAGAAATGTGAGAGGCACAGCCTGGGAAAGCAATTCCATACAGCTCAGGAAGCTTTGTGGATGTGATTTATACAAACATTTAAATTAAGAACAGTGAAGGTCATAAGCATTGTATTTGCTTTATATATAAATGTCATATTTGGTCTCTGACATGAGATCCTAACCTTGGAGTAAATCAAGGTCTGAGTATGGCCAAAGCTGGTGTAAACTGGAGAAGCCTCAAGGTCTGTTTTGTTATTTGGGGATTTATCACCAAAGGGGTCACCAGTTATCACCAAAGGGGTACCAGGGACAGACACAGGTGATACAGAGACTGCATCATCAGAAGGCTTGAAAAGGCACTTTATTATTAGAAATTCACAGTTCTTATGGAAACATTGGTGGACCTAAGGCCTGAATTGGCCTTTAGGAATCTTCTCTCACCTGTTGGTCAAGAAGGGACAGCTCCTCCTTGTAAACATCTCTGACAATCAGAGACTGCCTGCCAGGTACACAGATTGAGATAATAATTGTTTTAATTTTTTCTCTGAGCTTTCTCACAGCTTCCCAGGAAAATCCTGTGTCTCTCTCTGTTCAGAGGATATGTGATTATCACAGGGATTGCCAAAATTTAGAGGCCCTGTGCTTCCTAGGAGTCATTTACCCCCAGGTGGCTGGACAGGAGCTGCAGAGTAGCCTATTACATCTCTATTTTATCTGTCCCACACACTCTTAGGTGTATCAGATTATGTTATTTAAAATTATTTGCCTTTGACAATACTGCATTCTGAAAGTATATTTATAGAAATGTTATTAAAGAAGTGAGTCTTTCACTGCTCAAAGTATTCTGTGATGCTATTTCCCCCTAACAATATCAGAGTGGAGTGTTGGAACAGACAGCTTTATAATAAGATAGAATGTAATTGATATTGCAGACTTGCTTGATAGTGAAAAATGAGACTGTCACCAGCCTCATGGAAAATCATTTTGGTAGAACAACCTTGCAACTGAAAGCAAAGAAATAACCCAAACCAGACAACTGGTGTCTATTAAAATTAGTTCACACACTGCTTTCACATTCCATGCTGGTTTAACACTTAGCTCTTGATTAGACCATCTTTGATCTCATTTGTCATTATCAAATCACTGGACATACTAATGTTTCTCTGAAAGACCAATAGTGTGAAATAATAAATAAACCAGACACTTCTCAGGACAGAATTCAGCCCATCTTCCTTGTTTTTAATACTACTTTATTCTGTACCTGCTCCTATTATTCTTTTTTTGGGCATCTCTGCTCACTTGCACTCTGAAGGGTTTTGCATAAATATTTTATTCTATTTTTATTAATTAATAAAGAATTAATTCAGTGAGAAAAATGTTATAACTACCTTCAAACACAAGGGTTACTAACAATTCAGAGGAGAGACATTACTTGCAGTAATATCTATTGGATTTATACTCTGAGTAATGGCATAAATTAAAAGGAATTACCTTGAAGGTGAAGAGATACAACACATGTAGCAAAATTACCTAAACCAGGAAATATATTCCAAAATGGCCAAAGCAAGTCCCCTGACATGAATGTTTCTGCAGCATCAAAGTTAATGCTTCAGTCACCTACATCCATTTTCAGATGGGCTTGAAAAGCAAATGAGGACTAAGTGTGCTCCAGAGGAACTTCTGCATTAGTGGGACCCTTCCATTTGAAAATGGACCTGAGAAACAGAAGAAGAATAAATATGCTCTAGAGAAATTCCTGCATTAGCAGACCTAAGTGGTGAACTAAGCCTCTTCCACCTCTAATTCCCTGTGATTCCTTGATAGATCTGTAATTAAGCTGTGGATGCTTAAAGTGCTTTCTGATGAAATAAGATACAGCATGGCCATTAGTATGCCAGCCTCTCATAGGCTGGAGATTATTCTATAAGGACAAAAAGAAGATCCAAGTCCTGAAAGAATTTTCCTCTTTCTCTTGGAAGTAAACTTGGTAATTTTTAAGTGATATCCAAGACATCTGTTGAAAAGATGGAAGACTGTAACCCAGTAAAAACTAGCACCCCATTTTTTGTCAGCACTTAAAATCCAACTTTCCCCCAAAGCAAGCAGCAGCAGCCAGAATTGCAGTCCAAGGTGTCACAGACATCCTTTATGAAAAATCCTCTCCTTAGGATTTTTCCTCCTGAGAAGCTGAGAGGCCTCAGGAACAAAATGTAAACAATGGTTATCTGCTGCTGTGGGATGCAACAGGTGGATCTGGGGTTGGCCCATGTTGGATGTTTCTAATTAATGGCCAATCACAGTCAGTGGGCTTGGACAGAGAGTCTGAGCCACAAACCTTTGTTATCATTCTTTGATATTCTATTTTTAGCTATCCTTCTGATGAAATCCTTTCTTCTATTCTTTTAGTATAGTTTTAATATCATATATATAATAAAATAATAAATCAGCCTTCTGAAACATGGAGTCAGATCCTCGTCTCTTCCCTCAACCTGAGACCCCTGTGAACACGGTCACACCAAGGTCATATTTTCCTGTGGGCAATGTTTTCAAATATCAGCATCTTGGATTAAAAACCTTCCTGTGGAGTTGCCTGACCAGATTTTCGTCCATGGCAGTTGGTCTTGTAAAATCATCTGCCAACTTTTCAAATTCCTCTGAGTTGAGGGGAGCTCAAATTTGTTCCCATTGTGAATCCCAAACACAGCACTGTGCCAGCTCCTGAGAGGAAATGAGCTCTCCTGGGATGGTGTTCACAGGGGTTTTCAGATTGGAGAAGAGATGAGGATCTGACTCCATGTTTCAGAAGGCTTGATTTACTATTTTATAATATATATTACATTAAAACTATACTAAAAGAATAGAAGAAAAGGTTTCATCAGAAGGCCAGCTGAGAATAGAATAGGAAAGAATGATAACAAAGGTTTGTGGCTCGGCTCTGTGTCTGAGCCAGCTGACTGTGATTGGCCATTAATTACAAACATCTAACATGAGACCAATCCCAGATGCACCTGTTGCATTCCACAGCAGCAGATAATCATTGTTTACATTTTGTTCCTGAGGCCTCTCAGCTTCTCAGGAGGAAAAATCCCAAGGAAAGGATTTTTCATAAAAGATGTCTACAACACTCTACCTCTGCTGGAACCAAGAAGGGGATTGCAGCCAGTGAAAAAACACCACCAAAATCAAAATAAATACATATGTGTAGCACTTTTCTTTATTTCTTTTCCATGCATTCCAGTCTGGCCTGGCATTCTGGCTGTGATGACATCCTGAGTTGAGCAAATGTCACCCAACCTGTCAGGTTCACCCTGATAAACCTACATGCTGCATGTTTAATAATTCCTCACTAAGAGCTCTTGCTGACATTCAGCGTGATTGAAAACTCATTTAACTTTAAAATGGAGCTAAATACCTAAATATTGACTGCAAAAAAAGACAAAGGAGAAGCACTGTCTGGCTGATTTTTACACCAGCTTCATCTGATTTAAAAAGAGTAAATTTTGGAGGATTTAGTCAGTCATGCAGACAAGTACTATTTGCTGCATAAGGAGCTTTGACAGAAAGAAGACATGAACTTTATAAAGCTGCTAAGCACAGAGTGGCAACTTTTCCTAGTGTTTTTATTAACAATGAATGGTTTTGAAGCACTCATGACCTGGAATAGCATTGTAATCCTACTACAGTCTTTGCTGTGCCACTGAAAACAGGCAAATAAAGTCCTGTCTGCCTTTCTGTTCAAATGTGTGATTATTCTTGAACAAGTTTTTGGCTGGCTTGGCAAAGAATGGGGTGGGAGAGAGAGAGAGGGGCTGAGCTGATTTTATTTAAGTGCATCTGGTGGGGACTTGGTGCCAATGAGAATATGGAATACCCAAGCTGGGCTGGGAGCTCAGATCAGGCTCTGGCCCTTGGAGCAGCTTCCTGGGACAGATTTTCAAGGGTTTTTAAGGGAGACCAGTGGTGATTTGAAAGATGTGTTGGTCACACAAAATTCACCCTTTCTCTACACGAGTGGTTTTACACAAGAGACACCTCTCATATCCCAAGAATTCTCAAACCACTATAAAGGAAAAGTGGAAGCAGGACAGGGAACTCATCAGCTGTTTATTGACGATGTTCCACTCTATGAAAAAGGACATCAAGGAATGAAACAGAAGAGTGTGGGGGGAAAAGGCAGAGAATACCTTTTAGCTCAACAGGATAGGTTTTTTCCACTAAAAAATCCCATTTTCCTGGTCACTGCCACAGAAGCCAATTCTGTGTACTTTGTGTTGAACGACTGTTGAGAAACATTTCAAAAATACTGTTATTCCCAGGACAGAAAAGTTGATTTTTGAATGCTTTTGCTGTTTAATAATCTCTATTTAAATTATATATTTGGTTCCTCCTCTGAGAAATTTTTCATTCCAGTCAGATTAAGATAAACAAGGCTACAGGGAGTTATGGTCATGGGAGGAGGCAGTCCTTTGTCTAAATATTGAAAAATATAAAATGTTTCTCTCTTCCCAAGCCTCCTTATGGCAAGATATAAAATTCAAAATTGACAAACATTCATTTGGAATGAGTGGTCCTCCAGGGGCAAAATGTTTATAAATTATATTATAATACAGGGATATTTTGGTTTATTTGCTGTAGTTGTGAGAAAATGCTGTTTACCTGATTGTTATTAAAAATAATACCTTGCGAATTAGAGAATTTTTCTCAGATTTAATCACTCTATATGAGTTCTCTCAATTGCCTTCTATTCACAAAATCAATAGTTTATGCCATCCAACACATTTGGAGCTGATGTTTTGCTGCTCAGTCTTTGTACCATCAAAGACTGGAACTCTTTTATTAGTATTTTTAGCCCTCCCCTCCAATCATTTATATAAAAAACCATCTTTTTTGCCTGCACATACTCCTCAAGTGCTCTGAGTCTTGTTACAGTTGAAAAAAAAGCCCACTTAGCAACTCTTGAAACATTTGTTTTCTTCACTTCTCTCAACTATTCCTTTTAATTTTGCATCTTAAGTGTTTAATTATCTCTGGTAGAATTACCACTTCTGTCACAAGTTTCACATACTGACAACTCACATATCTTGGATACTGCCTGAATGTATTCCTTGCTTTTCCATATGCATATTTTTCAGGATTTTTGGATTTGAAAGACACAAAGCATTCTTTTTAAATTCCTTAGTTTCATTTTAACATTCAAATAAATAAATGTTGCTCCCACTAAAGAAATTCTGACAAGATCTAGGCAGTTTAGACTTCTCCAGAAATATAACAATGTTTCAGGTAGATTAAACCTTGACAAAAAGTTAAATCAAATTATATTCTCTATGCTCAATTTTCTTTGGGGAACCAAAACTCACTGAAGTGTAAAAGTCTAATTAATTATGTAGTATGCTAATATTTTTTAAATTAAGAACACCTGTGATTTAACTCTAACATGCCGTGAATGTGTCTGCAATTGACTATGACAAGAAGATTAGGAGAGCTAAAAATAACCTCAAAAATTCGTGCAAAAGGGTGGACAGAAAGTCCCAAGCCTGATTCAGGCAAAGGGACATCACTTAGGGAGAGGGAAGGAGCAAACACAGTTATTTATCTGACTGTTTTCCCAGGTACAAGCTTCCAGCTTGTGGACAAATGCTCTTTGAAGACATTCTGAGGCAAAAATTGCATCATGATCATCATATCAATGGTCAAATTTAAACACATTATTATTACAGGTCACTTGTACATCTGTTCTCTGAACCTGTTTAAGTTCTTGCTCCTCCTGGCACAGCTTGAATCCTGCATTGTAGAAAAAGGTGTTATTTCCTTCTTTAAACCTCTTGCCTTATCAGTTTTTTGTTGCAAGGCCTGGTCCTTACTTGCCTTATTTTTTGCAGTTTGAGAACCCTGGTTTGCCCAGCCTCTCTCACCAGAGCAGCTGTTCCAAGAGTTTCAACACTATTAATTTTTCCTAGGTCTATTTTATGCTATTTTGAGATATGACCATTCCATGTAATGAGGGAGATGTGAACACACCCCATGTACAGTGGTGCAAGGCTGTTCACCTCCCAGGTTCCAGCTCCTGTATGAATTATTCCATCAGCCTACCTGGCTTTCCATGGCTCCTCCATGCAGAGCTGCTCTTTAATAAATCTGTCACAAACCATTCTTAAAGTGGCATCAGGTGGCTTCCTTGAGCACACACATCCCTCATGGAGGTGTTATCTTTACTTATTCCCTGAGAAATCACTCTGCAATGTGAACTTCCTCTTGGTTTAGTGTTGCACTAAGGTGGAGAAATTATAAAAGGAAGGCCTCATGAAATCAGGTCTGTTCTGTTAGACCAGTGCTGGTCATTTCTGCTAAGTGCAGCTGGCACTCTGCAAGCTCCCATGTGAAAACAGCCCTGGTGTGAGCAGTTGGTTAACATAACAATCTATTCCTGGCTGAAAAACAACCAGAATCTGTAAAAACATGAAATCTACCCCATGAGAATCAGTGAAGAAAATATGTAATCAATTGAAGAATAGAGAGATTTGATGGACAAGTAAAATATCTTTTACTAACCAATAAGAGTTGTGACCGTGTTCACAGGGGTCTGAGGATGAGGGAAGAGACGAGGATCTGACTCCATGTTTCAGAAGGCTGATTTATTATTTTATGATATATATTATATTAAAACTATACTAAAAGAATAGAAGAAAGGATTTCATCAGAAGGCTTGCTAAGAATAGAAAAATAAGGAATGATAACAAAAGCTTGTGTCTTGGACAGAGAGTCCCAGCCAGCTGACTGTGATTGGCCATTAATTAGAAGTAACCACACGAGACCAATCCCAGATGCACCTGTTACATTCCACAGCAGCAGATAACCATTGTTTACATTTTGTTCCTGAGGCCTCTCAGCTTCTCAGGAGGAAAATCCTAAGGAGAGGATTTTTCATAAAAGATGTCTGTGACATAGAGTAATTGGCAAGAAAGCTACTGACCAATTGGAGTAACACACAAGGTCTGTAAAGCTGTATAAAAATGAGTCACGAAAATAAAAATGGGGCTTTTTCCTGCATGAAGGAAGTGGAGTCTTGTGTGGTTTATTCCAATAGGTTTAGTCTTTCATTAAGGTGAGATTGGTCCATAGCTGTGAAGGATCCAGGGAATGGCTGCCAGTGCCAGAGGGCAGGGCTGGGTGGGATCTTGGCAATGAGGAATTGTTCCCTGGCAGGGTGGGCAGGCCCTGGCACAGGGTGCCCAGAGCAGCTGGGGCTGCCCCTGGATCCCTGGCAGTGCCCAAGGCCAGGCTGGACACTGGGGCTGGGAGCACCTGGGACAGTGGGAGGTGTCCCTGCCATGGCAGGGGTGGCACTGGGTGGGCTTTGAGGTCCTTTTCAATTAAAATCATTCTTTGGATTCCATGATTTTCTCTGTGCTTTCCCTTCAATCTCCATCCCTTCTTCATCAATTGCAGTGGTGAAATGTTGGGTGCTTTCACTCAAAACTTTCCTGGAGTCAGGAACCCAACCTGAACAGAAGCTGTGAGGCATTTCTGTGGCCATGGAAGGGCTGGGAACAATCTGTGCTGTGTACAAACACAACAAGGCAAAAATAAAACAAGCTTTTCCATTACTCATACAGATTTTGAGATGCTGATCCAAGTAATGATGTGTAAAGCTCCCTGTAGCTGTGTGTTAGTGAATCTGTCTGGAATGTGCTATCACAGGTCTCCATCTCACAGAAAGACATCCAGAATAAAAGTTTCATCCATAATAGCGTGTGATAAAATAGTCACTTCTCCTCACCCAAACTAATGCATTAGGCATTTCCACAAGATGAAGACTTTTCCTAGGATCTTATCTGGTAACTTTTGTTTGAGAGGGAATATATTGCTGTGTATCAAATTGAACTCTCACATTTACCAGAGATACATAAAAAATAGAAACGTAGGGCATTCTGTACAATCTGAAATGAATGTGCTGCAAGGGTAGAAAGAGAAAGCCCATAATAAGCTGAAACTCTATTTTTCAATATACTTGTGTCATATCATATAATATTTAACCAGAATCTCAAGAGTGAAGGAGGCTTTAATGTGGACTCATAAATCAGTTTCTTGCACCTCATAAGGAAGCCTTGTAAAAATTGAATTGAGCCACACAGTGGATGGTAACACGTTACGCAGTAAAAAAAAAATAAAAATCAGTTTTGCCTTTTGTTTCCAGCAGTGACATTTTGAGAAGGTTCACAATTTCATATCTGATAGGATGGAGAGGATAAAAATCCGCAATTGTGTCCCAGATCTCTCAATGGCACAAACTATAAAAGGTGGCAATATAGAGTCTTATCTGCATTGCTGACATTCCAACATGGAAAATCAGCCTCTCAGACACAACAAAATGTTGTATCCTAAAGTACAGCTGTGGGCAGGGGAACTTGTTCCTGGCAGTGAGGGTGCATTCACTGTGCCTTTATATTTATATACTGGGAACTGCTCATGCCAAGTATGATTTGGTATTTTATAAATTTAAAGAAGTTAAAAATACGTTTCAGCAGTTTGAAGTATGATATTGTGATATTGTGAAATGATATTGTGATAATAACACCGCCCACACTGTGTTGTGTTTTGCAAATGCTTTGAGACAAAGCTGACATTGCCATGCCCACATTGGAGAAAAAGAAACCCTGAGATGGGCAGGAAATTCCCCAAGCACAGCCAGGAGCAGAACTCCCACCCCAGAGGGAGGCAGAGGTGGTGCAGGGATAACAGAGCCCAGCCCACAGGGCACTGCAGGGAGCTGAGCCACGCTTGCATCCTCTTCCCACTGAATTAAACACAATCTCCACTAAGCAGAGCTCCGATTAAAAACGTTTTTTAAAAATGCCAAAAAGTTAAAACAAAATTAAGGAATCCATATGCTAAGTAAAGAAGAAGGGTACTGCGATATATTTTAAATATCGGTATTTATGAGAATCATATTCTTATAAAAGTAATTTTGCTATGTTTGGTTTTCTGTGGTTTTTGTTTGTTTCTTTGTTTTTGTTTTGAGGCTTTTTGTTTTATTTTGGTTTGGTTTTTATTTGGTTTTTGTTTGTTCTTTTTTGTTTGGTTTTTTGTGGTTTTTTGTGGTTTTTTCGGTTTTTTGGGGTTTTTTTTGGTTTTTCGCTTTTTTTGTGGTTTTTTTTTTGTTTGGTTTGTGTCGCTATCAGACACAAAGGAACACGAGCACACACCTCTTTCAAGGTGAAGGACAAAAGGGAAGGTTTATTTTCTGACTCCTATATTTATAGTTTTACAAAGGTGACAGAGGATTGGAGGGTGACAGTGACACCTCTCCAATGACACTGGCTACAACAACAGTCCATCAATTCTCTCCTCCTCCATCAAAGGAATGTGAACAACAAGTTATTTACAAGAAAGTGCGTGATAAAGTTACTTAGAAGAATGTCAACATCAGAAGGCCTTGAGAATCTTAAAAAACCAGGGTGACAGGTTTGGGTTTTTTGTTGGTTTTGTTTTTGTTTTGGTTTTGGTTTTTTGTGGTTTGGTTTTGGTTTTGGTTTTCTGCTTTTGTGTTTTTTTTTTTTTTTTTGCAGGGGCTGGTTTGGTGGTTTTTTTGGGGGGTTTTTCTGTTTCTGTTTTTTGTTTTGTTTTTCATTATTATTTCAGCTTGTATCTGGTGAGAAAATCCAGCTTGTGCATCAGGGTTCAGGCCCCAGTCCCACTTCACCTGCCCCCAAAGGAGCCCTGCAGTAAATCCCAGCTCCACAGGCACTTCTGCATCCAGCACCCTGAGATCCTTCTTTGGATGAAGAAGACCCTGCTATAAATTCTGCTGCAAGAAAAGACATGGAGATGGACAGAAATGCAATGAGAAACTCATTGTGAGCTACTGGAGAGCTAAACTTTAATGTAATACAGATCAAAAAGTAACTGCAGGAGCCTGCTTTTGATTTATGGAACACTATGACTTGTTGCACAGCAAGCAATTAAGAATGATAACTGAGAGAAATTAGTTCAGTGTAACAGAATTTACAATGGAGATTTGGGGTGTTTTTTCCTGCAGGTTTTGAAAGTGGGCATCTCTGACAAAACGGAGTTCAAGCCATCATGCAGTCAATTTCTTTAATAGTGCAATTTACAAATGTATCTTTTCTTAAAACTAATAATAAAAATAGTTCAGGAATATCAATCCCTATTAAAAAATAAAAATCAAACCACTAAAACAGAAAGGAAAAGCTTCTACACTTCTGAAATCTAGATAAACTCTGCTTCCTTCTTCAGAAAAGTAAAGAAACAAGGAGAAAGCTGTCTAAAAAACAAGTAAATCCAATGTGAACCTAGAAGAGAAGTGTTCTGAAAATTTAAGAATTTATCAAACATCTTCCACCCCCCCCAAAAAAGTAAATGTAAATGTAAATATAAATATAAATACGAATATAAATAAATATAAATAATAAATAAATGATATATATAAATTATATATATAAATTATATATATTTTTATATATAAATATATATAAATCATATCTTATGAGTTGGAATGCACTAAAAAACTCTGAATTCCTTGAAGTTTCCTCAATGGAAAATGTAGCAAAGAAATCCTGCTTGCTAATCCTACACAGCTAATGTGTGGCAAACTCTTTTCCAGGCAGGAAGATGGGACCAGAGCTCCAGGATTGTTTAATCAAGAGCTGCCTATCAGCACCTTTCAGGCAGGATGGAAAATGTGTCTCAGACACGTTTGGTACCTCCTTGGTAGCAGAATTAAAGCTCGTTAAGGTCAATGGAGTAGTTTCAGAGCAATTCAGCACTTCATAGCAGCTAGCAGAGATGTGCTCTGGGAAGTCACAAATTTAAAACCTAATGGGACAAGATTCTAATTTACCAAAGTTGTCATTCCTAACTACTATACCTGGAGTGATTTTATACTTCATTAGCTTTTTCCTAATTTATGAGTAATCTAATATATCAGAATATTCTGGTTCAGGTTTCTTGTGGGCTCCATAGAAAATCCTGGTCTGCCCCTTCATGCCCAAGCATTTCCTTTGTCTGGCTTATTCAGCATTATCCACATCTAAACTCTCTCAGAATGAAGTGATTTGCTGCCCTGAATGTTAATTTTGTATATTCTTGAAGCAGAAAAATCTGCATTTAGTTGAGCAGTATCAATATGTAGGTACTGGAGCAGAAGGTAGAAGCAGCATGTGCACCCATGGAGAATAGAGAGCTTTTGCAAACAGTGTCACAGTTTTTTGAAAAATACATCTGTTTTGCTCAATTGACACTCCATGATACTGCAATTATGAGCCATATGTGAGTGTGGTAATTTGGGAAGATAAATTAACATTTTAAAATCGAGACTTGGTGATGTTTATATCATTGTGCAGCAGCTTCCACAGAGCTGGAAGGGGTTCCCTCACTTTTAGGAGAGGATCTGTCCCAGCTGCTGTTGGGTGCATGGAAGGATGTGTCCAGGGGCTGTGCTGGAGAGCAAATCCAGAGCCTGAGCCCATGGCATGGGCCCTGCTGCTGCTGGAGCTGTGATCAGGCACTCACAGGAGATTTTTAGAGTTTAAGGCACAGTCTTGGCCCCAGGGATGTTCATGTCAAGATTATCCTATTTGTTCACCTACAGTGAGCCCATGCTGGACCTGACAAGTAGAGTATTAAACATTTCAAGTAAATGGCATCATGTTAGGTGGATATTAGTAATTTCATAATTATTAAATCTGGGATTGGGAACTAGGGAGTTCTGGCTTCTCTAATACAGGGGTGGAGTAATTCAAAAGTAGACTGCCATCAAAGGTGTAATTTGAAAGTGAAATGGAAGGAGGGAGGGAGGGAGGGAGGGAAGGAGGGAAGGAGGGAAGGAGGGAAGGAAGGAAGGAAGGAAGGAAGGAAGGAAGGAAGGAAGGAAGGAAGGAAGGAAGGAAGGAAGGAAGGAAGGAAGGAAGGAAGGAAGGAAGGAAGGAAGGAAGGAAGGAAGGAAGGAAGGAAGGAAGGAAGGAAGGAAGGAAGGAGGGAAGGAAGGAAGGAGGGAAGGAAGGAAGGAGGGAAGGAAGGAAGGAGGGAGGGAAGGAAGGAAGGAGGGAAGGAAGGAAGGAGGGAAGGAAGGAAGGAAGGAGGGAAGGAAGGAAGGAGGGAAGGAAGGAAGGAAGGAAGGAAGGAAGGAAGGAAGGAAGGAAGGAAGGAAGGAAGGAAGGAAGGAAGGAAGGAAGGAAGGAAGGAAGGAAGGAAGGAAGGAAGGAAGGAAGGAAGGAAGGAAGGAAGGAAGGAAGGAAGGAAGGAAGGAAGGAAGGAAGGAAGGAAGGAAGGAAGGAAGGAAGGAAGGAAGGAAGGAAGGAAGGAAGGAAGGAAGGAAGGAAGGAAGGAAATATATTAATTATTTGTTGTAGGCAAAAAATTAGCTCAAATTTGGAACATTAGCGTTTAGCAGATAATTGGGAATATGTGCACACGTAGATAATCTAAATTAAACTTCTGGACTTTCAAGAAGTCTTCTCCTTGCTAACTGCACCCAGCACGGACTGCCTGTTAATTTTAATGACAATGGGACTAAACAAAAATGACATGTCCCAAATCTTCCAGAGACATGACTCAGAACTGCCAAAAAGGAGGCTGAGCACACATTGTGCTTCTGCACAGGCACTGTGGAGGTTGGGGAGGTCAGATCTGGAAGGAGGAGTTTGTGCAGAAAGAAAACTTGTGAAGGGGTCTTGGAAATGAGCTCAAGATCTCAGCTGAGGAAGGATCTTGGAGATCAGGGATGGGTGTGAGAGAAATTCTGGGGGTGTAAAGGATCTTGGGATTAAAACCTGAGACACTCCAACCCTGGGGAGCCACCACAGCTCAGGTGGACAGGACTTTCTGCCCAGCCTCCCTGGCCTGAAATCATCACCTGACTTTTGTTAGACTATACAGAAATCCATCCTTAAAGTGTGGAATTGGTTCACAGAGGGAGATGCAAAGGACTACAGTTCTTTCTAATTACCTTTTAAATTTGTGTCTAAATTTATAACATAGGTAGAAAAGACCTGCCAGTGTGTCCCAGCATAGGCAGAAAGGTTCCCTACAATCCAGGAAAGCTGAGATATCTGAGTAGAGGCAGGTACTTCACTATCCATCCTCTGTTGCAGTTTTATGACTGAATATTTGCTTCAGATTTTGGAGTTGGAACCATGGTAACAACGTGTCCATTTCAAGATAAATGGAAAACACTGCATTTATCATGGGCAGGGGATTTAAATGCAAATTTGTTAAGAAGACTGGTTCCTTTTCAGCCATGAAATGTGATGTGTAGAGCACTATGTATTTTATTTTTACTAGGTAACTGTATTCCACCTTCAGTTTGATCTATGGGAGTGAAGGGAGGATCTTTGTCTCTATGAAGGACAACTAGAACAGGTCAGAGAGAAATGGGACCTCAGACAGCATCACATGTTGCACTGTGGAAAAGCTTTAAGGATTCAGCTAGGAAAGTTTTGTCTGTTACTTTCCAAATAAGCTTCCTTTTGAACTCTAAATAAAGAATAAATCAGGTATTCCAATCCTGTTGCCATACATGAGAAAGAGAAATAATATACTCTGCAATATAGGTCATCAGCATAGATATTTTTATCCTAGGTTGCATTTTATTTTAAATACTTGGAAGGGGGGTTTGTGTGTGGATCTTTTTCACAATAATGAGATGGTATAATAAGTCTGCATTACAGAGCAGGCAAGTAGAATATTTAAATTATGATAAATAAATGGAGAGGATAAAACCATCATTAGAGAAAAATGAGAATAAACTTGGAATTTATCATCAGTCATTTATTCAGCTGTCATTTATTTTAAAAGAATTGATTTGAACTGATGCCCAAATATGGGAGCCATGCAAGCAGTGCCATCATGGGTTCAAACTCTTTGCTCAAACTTTGAAAAACATCTTAATCCAAGGCTGTATTTTCTGCCTTTTCCAGCACATTTTTCCCCAACAGGCAGATATCTTCCTGTGCTTCTGGAATTCTTTCCCACTCTAGTTTTCTGCCAGCTGTAAAGGCAGCAAGTTCTTGATTCTGGATGTGACCAGAACCCAGCTTGTGCCGTGTCCATTCCCTCAGTGAGGCACCACCCTCAAGTGCAACAGCAGAATTTAAACTGAAAACATGGACAGGTGAGAGCAGGAATCCACAGCTGTGGCTCCAGTGCCTAACCTGGATGAAGCTCAAGGCCAGAGGGGTGGTTTTTCCTGACAGCCATGTATTTTCAAGTATGTAATTAAAATTTGCTGCCCAGATGTGGGAACCCAGCACATCCCTCTGGCTGTCCAGGACACCAGGACCCTGCCAGGGGGCTCAGAGACCCTGGCACAGAGCCCAGAACACCTGTGGGTTTGATTATGGCCCGTGGAGCAAATTAACAACCTTAGATGAAGATCAGCAAGCCACAACAGTTTAGGCAGAATACTAGTGAAGTTACCACGGGGTGAAAAAGTAGATTTTGGGGTTTTTGGTATGGGGGTTCAGGAGGCAAGATGGAGGGAACTGGGTGTGCCCAGCCTTTCTCCTTCTTCTTCTTGGCCTCCATCTTCTGCTGTGATGGTGGCACTCACAGATTGGTTTAGAGTAGAAGCTCACTGTCTAACACAGGTGATGGGTATTGGGAAGTAATTGTAAACATTGCACAGGTAGTGTTTAGTATAAAGACACAACACTGCCCTGGGGGCAGGCAGAGTGCCTGGAACTGTCCTGCTGGATGGACCTGGGCAGGGCAGGAGAAAGAATTTTATAGATAAGGAACAATAAACAACCTTGAGACAGGGAAATGAAGAGCCCTGACTGCTTCTTTGAGTGCCAGGCTGGGAAAAGAGACTTTCCAACTTTTCTCAGGGTCACTGTGAGCAGATCCTGACACCCAGACCCCAGCAATCCCCCTGAGCATCCCTGGCAGCCTCGGGGCTGTGCCCATTCCCTGGGCAGTGCCAGCACCCCTGGGGGGTCAGAGCCTTTCCCTGACCCCCAACCTGCCCTGCCCTGTCCCTGCTCTCCAGCATCCCTGGCTGCTGTCCCTGGCCCAGAGCAGAGATCAGTCCCTGCCCCTCGTGGGGTTCTGCTCTGCTCTGGGGGCTCCCCTCAATCTCCTCTACTAAAAGCTCCTTTGGGGGAAGATAATCTCACTTCTGTACAGTTTGTTTGTGGAAGCCATGTGGAAAACAAAGTGGGGAAATGATGCCTTTAAAGCAGACGTGGGTTTACTGGGACAGTATCTAGCTCACAATAGGCTTTTGTCTATATAACAAAGCAAAAATGCAGCAAATACAGCAGAGCACCAACACCAGAGTCTGGAAAATGGTTCTTTATTCCATTTGCTGTCTTTCACATCTTCCTGGCCAGCACACACCTGCCTGCCAAGTGTCTATTCACAGTCCAACAAGAGATTTCTTTCTGCTTCTCCCCAGTCAAATCAATTCTTTCATGCAATAATAACCTAATAGTTGTTTTTACCTTCTGCACACCTTCCTTAACCCTTTCAAGGCTCAAATGGGAACTTTCTTCCAGCTGGATATTTGATTTTGGATGGACTTGAGCCAAATGGCTGCTCCTGTAGTGATAGGCAGAGAATAGAGGGTTTTTTGTTTATTTTGTTGTGGACAGCCAGCTGGCAATGCTTCTCACATTGGAATTTCAGTGGACTCCTGGCAGCAGTTTCCCACTTATCCCTCAAAGGAGAGGCACACTGCCTCACCATGTCATCCTGTTAGAGTTTATTTCTTGCATAATGAGCAACATTGACAGAGATATTTGCAAATTCTTAAATATTCTGGTATCCCATTGGTGAAATCAGTGGTTTAACATTTCAGTTAGAAAGAGCTTCAAACAAGGTATTAATTTTATACCTTCCAGTTTCAGTATTCAGAAAACCAAAAGAACCTGGTTATCTGTGTGATCTCCTTTTAGCAGTCAATATTTACCACTAACAAGTGGCCAGTTCAATCCCTCAGGCTGCAGAGAGGGATTCTAGTTCTCCTGAAGAGGATGTTTTCACCCAAATAATCAATAATTGCTTCTCAGGTATCCTAATCCATGGTCCAGGATAAGGATTCAAGGTGCATGTGCACATCACAGCACACATGCAGAAAATATGTATTTGTTCATATGCTTCTCATGGAAAAAAATCAGCAATTCACCAATAGACTTGTTAAAAATTCCAGATATTTGCAGGATCTTTTGACAACTTCAGTATAATCACTTATTTCTTTTCATATCTGATTGTGTCACTAAAACTATGAGAACAAAAGAAAGAAGGGAACATTCATATTTATCAGGATGGGGTATACATAATTTCCAGGCTTTAGGCAGAACAAATAGGAGGTTTTTCATTGTCATGTTACCATGCACATAACCTACTAATTGTGCCGTGGTCTGTGGCATGATCTGGACTCTGAAATTGTGGGTTGTTCTCCATGGACCTGTGTGTCTGTGTGTCTGTCTGTCTGTGTGTGTGCTCCTGGCCTCACAGGTCAATACCAATTCATGCAGGCATGGTCCTGGGGGAGGATGAAGAGAGCAAGTGATGCATTTGTCTAATTCCTCACCTAGCAAGGCTTCCTACACAAGTTTATTAATATTTCATTGTTTCTTTAGCTGAGTTCTTTTCACACTTCTCTGTTCTCTCTTATTTACAACCGAGGAACATGGGCTCTTTTATGTTATTCATTAACAGACATTTATTTGACAAATGCTGGTGGTGTGGTTTTTTTTCATGCAGAACTTCTGTGCTGCAAAGACTCTGCTGGCTACTTAGCTGAAGGGTGTTAATGCAACAGGAGGAATTCTTGAAAGAGCAAATTCCCCATCTGCACCCAAGGCCACTTGGTTCCATTCATTTTTGAGTACAAGCAAGCAAATCCTTTCATTGTAGGAAGCAAAGGACCTGATTTAGCTCAGGATCACAGAGCCTACTGGATGGATGTGGACACAAAAATTGCATTTTTTGACGTAGTTTTCTGTTATTTGTGTTGCACTGTTATTTTAGTTAAATGAGAGCTGTACTGGTAATCATGGAATCATATCCTGAGTTGGATGGGATGCACAAGGACCATTGACCCAGCTCCTGTCCCTGCAGACCCCCAGCAATCCCCCCTGTCCATCCCTGGTGTCCAAACCCTCCTGCAGCTCTGGCAGCCTCGGGGCTGTGCCCATTCCCTGGAGCCTGGGCAGTGCCAGCACCTCTGGGGGAAGCAGAACCTTTTTCTAAAATCTACCCTAAATATTCCCTGACACAGCTTCATGCCATTTCCTGGGTCCTAAATGCTTCCAATGGATTTTAACTCCCGTCACAAGGCAAAAGTGTAAGTTATCAGAATTCTAATTCAGGTGATATTACTGGGCTTGAAAATGAAATCTCAGATTTACCTGACTTTTCTTCATCAGTTCACATCAGTTTTGCATATGCATTTTGTAATCTGTTGGTGTTAGATTTGTTTTATTTCAGCATTGGTAAAAGACATTGTAATTTTTTAAGAATATGGCCTTTCCCATATTCTTAAAAATATTCTGCTCTTGGCTCACTCCCAGCTCTTCCAGAGTGACCAGAATGGACACAAGGGCAGTGTCCTGAGCACTCAGAGGGGACACACAGCCAGCAATGTGCATGCAGCAGCAGGGAGCAAACACCTCCCAGCTGTGGTGGTGTTCACAGGGTCCCAGGATGAGGGAAGAGATGAATCTTGACTTGAGGGAAGAGAATCTTGACTCCATGTTTCAGAAGGCTGATTTATTATTTTATGATATATATTATATAAAAAGAAAATTATATATTAAAACTTCTTCTATACTAAAAGAATAGAAGAAAGGATTTCATCAGATGGCTAGCAAGGAATAGAAAGGAAATGAATGACAATAAAATCTTGTGGCTCACCAGAGAATCCAAGCCAGCTGACTGTGATTGGACATTAATTAAAAACAACCACATGAGACCAATCACAGATGCACCTGTTGCATTCCACAGCAGCAGATAATCAATGCTTACATATTGTTTCTGAGACCTCTCAACTTCCCAGAAGAAAAAATCCCAGCAAAAGCATTTTTCATAAAATATGTCCGTGACACCTAGCCAATATTTCTCTAATTCTAATATTTTTATTCTAATATTTTTCTAATTTTTTTCCTGTTCTAATTTTTCCAAACCCAGTGCTATTAAAATGACTGCTTCATTTGTATGTTAATCTATACATTAAATCATTTTCTTCATCATTCATCTCATTTTATTGTGTTGATTCCATACACATGTCATTCATCTGATTTCATAGTGTTAATTCCATACCCATCTCACTTAATCAGAACAAAAGCTCCAGCAGCCCTGAACTGTGCATTTCCTAATCGAGCAGCAGAACTCTGCTCTCCGTGCTCATCTCGTCTAAATGCTAAACCAAACACAAAACTTCTGTTCTCTGACTTCCAGGAGCTGGGCTGAGCAGTGGGGGTTTCAATTAAAAACCACAGGAAAGGAAAGGAATATGTCAATAAAACCACACACTTGTAAGTACTGCATACTAGTTTGCAAACAAACACAGCAAGCATCCTCTGAGTATGAGTCTATTACTGTAAATTTAGACTGAATGCACAATGTTGAAGGTGACTGTCCCAGCAGGATCTTCCTTCATCTCATGTATAGTGAAATGCTCTCTGCCTCTACATTCAATAGCTTGATCCACTCACTCTGCAATGGGACTAAAGAAGGAAAATGCCACGAGGAGGAGAATGGCCCGAGCCAAATTAGCAATGTTTTGTTCCATTTCAAAAGCAAATGAGAACTGCAAAGGAGAGAGTAGAAGGTGAAAAAGAAAAAGAGAAAGTAGTGAATTGATTCTAAGGCAATATCCTGTGTGAGGCTTTAAATGTAGACATCCCTTGAATAGAAATGTAAATGCCATGATTTGCATTATAAAGCTTTGTTAAAAAATAACTGTCACTAGAGCAGGTTATGTTCATAATTAATTAGTTACAGGCTGGGTGCAGTCACTTTTTAAAGAGGTTGCATTAGGGATCACATATTTTATTGTGAATTGCAAGAATAGTGAAGGTGAAAAAAATTCTAAACAACTTAGAATTCATAGAAAAATACATACTCAACTAAAATACAGTGTACCCTATGGTGCTTTTAATGCTCTCACACTAAAGAGAGGAACCAGTAAGAGAAAAACAATATAGTTTATCTAATTAAGTGAGCAAAATACAGCTTAAATTTGCAGAAGGTTAATAACTAATATTAAATATATTGGCTTCACATTATGTTTGAACTGTTAATAAAGTGAACTCACTGGCTGCTCAAGTATTACAATTGTTTCTCAACTAATAAAGAAATGAAAAGCGAAAGCCTAGTAAAGTATACAAATATTAAAATGATTTCTTCCCCTCTTGAGCAGTAATTTCTTTATGCAACTCTTTCCTAAACAGGGAAAAAATGCCACAAAAGACGGAAAGAGCACCAGCTTTGAAATTTGATGCCCTGGTTCCCTGGCTAGACAGAGGCTGAGCTGCTGATTTAGAGATCTGCAAAGGTGCTCAGCACTGACCTAATTGTGCTGCTTTAAAAAACTCTTGCTATTTATCAATGTTTCCAACAACATTGACTAGATTGACACAAAAGCTGAATGCTTTCGAATGGTCTTGGTCTCATTTTAGTCACTAAATTGTAAAAGTCCAGGGTAATCCAGAATTATGTTTGCCTCCCATCTGAAAACTGCAGTGGGGGCGTGCTGCAATGATTTTTCACATCCTTAGTTTTTTTAAATTGTGAGCTGTCCTGTCCAAATCAATGTAAAAGTCTTTGCAGGACATCTGAAATGTCAACACAGCACATAAATATCAACAGGTGCCTGACAGTCACTGGAAATTAGAGCCCTGCAATGTATGTTTTAAGATTACCTGGGCTCAGCAATGTGCTGCCATAATCCAGGGAGGCGTTGCTATTTTATGACTGTGAAGCCTAAGTATTTGAAGAAGTGATGTTGGTGATTCTGGGCTAAATCCTATTTAATCTGGCTGCTGGGGATGCTTGGTGCCAGCAGGGGAGAGCCAGGCTGGGGGGATGCCAGGAGGGGCAGAGCACACCCCAGGGCTGTGCAGCAGGGGATGCCCAGGGGACCTGGGGCAGAGCTGACCCTGTGCCAGTGAGGAGATCACAGGGGGAGCTCTGACCCCATGGCCAATGTGAAAAACACCTTCACCCTCCTGTGGAAATGTAAAATGTTTAATAAAGGACAATAGGAGACAAGGACCAGGCAGCAAAAGTTGTTATGGCCAGGTGCATCCTGGCACTCAGCCAAGGGCACACTGTTATCTTCAGTATAATTAAGGGGATACCCCTTAAATACCTTTTAATTACATCACCCTGTTGTATATTCATAGACCCTTATGCATAGTAAACTTTTCCCCAAACTAGTTTACATGTTCCAAGAATTGTTTAGCCTGGCTCCTCCTTGGGTGCCCCTTTTCAGAGCATGCAGATTTCTTGGTTGTGGTTTTAGTCCATTTTTATCCCCTCCAGTTTGGGCCTTGGTGCACTCTGCCTTCAGAGGGTGAGTGCTGATGGTTGGCAGATGTGTCCAGGTGTGCTCATCCTGTGTGCATTGGCTGTTATCCCATCCCAGCAGGCATTTAACACAAGCACACTGATATCAGCTATTTCACTAAGCTTAATTAACAGAAATAAAAACTATATCTTGATAACAAAGTTACTTTAACATCACACATATAGAATCCATTTTAATATTTACAAAAAGCCAATGTTACAATATGTCTCTAGAACAGCCAAGTCACCCTGAGCTGAGAACAGCCAGATCTCTCAGTCTGAGGAGTCAGGGATAACCAAAAGTGATGGGGCTGCACCATCTCCTGTGTCCTCCTTGTTAGAGGAAATTAATTTCCCCTGAAGGTGTAAATGCAAGCAGTGGTCTTGCTTCAGAGGGAACCTGGAAGCAGGAGAGGAGCTGCAGAGCCTCAATTAATCCCCTCAGTGACTCTCTTCAGCACTCTGCCCTGAGAACTCCTTCTCCACAAACATTCCCAAAAACCTTTACAGCAACTGCCACTTTATTAATTCTCTCTCTCTTTTTTTTTTTTCTTCCCTTATTTTTTTCCACTGGATAAATATAAAAAGAAGAGCATGGGGAAGGTGTGGGAGAGGAGACCAAGAAAGGAAGGTCTGGGAAAGGAGATGAAAATGTGTTTTAGTGGGAAGATAGCAGAGATGAAGGAAAATGGAAGAGGGGGTGAAATATTCAGCATAAATGGGTGGTGTTCTGAAGAATACATTAGTCTGATACTTAGAGGTGCAGAAAGTTTCTAAAGCCTGTTTAAAACAGGGAATGGTGATCCAGCCACAGTTTATTGAGTATTTTATAGAGTTTGGAGGTATAAATTTGTTGGATTTTTGGTTTCTGTTCATGCAAAAAGTTTCTGATATCAAATAGTAATGGGAAAACTTCTCATTTTAAATAGATATACAGTTTATACTTACAGTTTTGGAACACCTCATCTGTTTCTGACTCTGCTGTTGATACTCCCTGGTGGAGCTGGGTGCTAAAAGATGGCTTTACTACAGGGTAGTTACTGAAATCCTCATTTGGCTGAATTTGGTAGCTGTGCCTGGGTATATGTTTATATACATAATCCTTAAGGGTCTAAAATGTTAAGAGTTTTCCATTAAACTCAGTGGAAAACCTCACATTTACTTAAAAAATAATTGAATTAGGCCTTTTGAAATAATTAAGCCTTTGAAATAGTATGTAAAAACAGCTGTTTCCACTCTGTTTCCACTTTCCTTCCCTCCTGACCACTGATCCTGGAAGGAATTGGGTGTTCTGTGTCATTTTTGAGTGCAATCAGCTGCCACTGACTGCTAAGCTCCTCCAAAAATTCCCCAGGTCCTTGCAGGTTTCCACCCTGCCTTACCTGTTTCTCACTCTGAAAAGAATAGGCTAAATGTTCATAATGGACAGAAAGAAGAGGCTAGATGTTAATAATGGACAAAAAGAACAATAAGCAAAAAGAAAGGAAATATAAACTGAAGGATTTTCATGCAAGGAAAGCTGAATGAATTGACAGCAAACAGGAAGAAAAATGGGAGATTAAAATAAACCCCATGTCATATTCTGAATTTTGCATACCAAGGATAACATCACTCATTTCCTTTGCAGAGGCAAAACCCCCCTATTTAAAAAAACACAAACATAACCCTGCAGAAGACAACAGTAAAAGATCACACTAAACAAAGAACACAATGTCAACTAGTTAAGTTTCATTTGATCAGCTCATTTTTATGGGTGCTCTTTGCTGTGATTATTCAACTGATTTCAGGATGGCAGTTCTGATGAGTGGATGACAATTAATGTGTACCTGTTCTGAATCCAAAGCACAAAGCATTTTAACATTCACTGGGCTTTAACCATGGGGAAGATGCCTTGAGCATCCAAGGATTTAGGTACAGAGAGCCTTAGAGTTCAAAGAACTTGCCTTGTGCTGAGTTATCTAATTGCACATTTATTCTATGCCTTGTTCTAGTTGGTAAGTGCTCTTCTTTCCTTTTCCACATTGGAAATTCAAGGAAAAACAGACTTTTAGGTCTTCTTTTTATTCTTTAAAACAGAACCTCCTAATGCTGGGGTTTTTAAGATGAATCTCTTAAAACTAATATCTATTCCCCTTGAATTCAGGATGGGTAAATTACTCAAAGATTTTTTTTCTTTTCTGTGAAATTTCCATTCCCTTTTTCCTGTGTGTAATTACAGTGATGATTAGCAGTGCTATGGATAAGCAAATGTTTAATTCATATGAGTATACCTGGTCAGGGCCAGGGATTTCTCTTTCTCTCATTCTTCATAAATGAAACAGAGATTTTATCTTCTTAAGCCTTCTTGCTCTTCCTTATTTTACAAATGAAACAATTTAAATAATATCAAAATGACACAATAAATTTTGAAAACTTTCATTTTATCCTTTTGGCTGAAACAATTTGAATAGTTTCTCATTTTTCTCTAAACACCCTTTGCCACCACTTGGTAAAATTTCCCTCCTTTTATAACTCAGTGATTTTTTTGCCTTTGTAAAGTATGTAAAAAGCTCTGAAGCTATAAAATGTACCATGAGGCCTCACTTTTATTCCTTTGGTTTGATTTCTGATCATTTCCCACTGACTGTGATAAGATTTCAGCTTTTTCTGGCTGTGGAGCAAAATCAAAAGTAACAGGAACTGGCAGTGTTTGATGCCCAGGCCTACAGACAAATAAATAAAAATAATCAGTCCCTTTTTAGGCTGTGCATAAGACCCAAATCCCCCTCTCTCTTCTCTGTCTGAGAAGCAGAGCTCTTTAGATTAATCCTGGGTTGGAGAGTGTATTAATTATGCTGGTTAGTAGCAAGAAACCTTTTTTGCAGGCACTGCATCTGGCATGTACTTTAGCAAAAGTTAAGGATACTTGCTGTAATTACATAACCTCCTTTTGAAATCACTCCAAAGTGTTCTGGGTTCCAAGGTTAAAGCATGTAGGAGTTCCTAATAACTCTAAAAGTAAAAAACTGGGGGAAGAAACTGCCTTGCACTGTTCATCCTCTGTGTTTAACTGTTGAGGTGGCTTCTTTGATGAGAGGCTTGCTGTGTAAATATTGCCTTAACCCTCCACCAGAAACATACATATCAATTTTTCTTATTTACAGAAAAGTTCAGACTCTTTCTGCAATCAACAGAGCGAAGTCTCTGCTATGAAAATTTTCAATATTCATTCCTCTGCCCGGGTTGGGGCAGTTTAGCAGGAGCTCTGTGTTAACACAAGGCAATTTTCCTGTATTTTGGAATCCCTCTGGTCCATGTTCTGTAGCTGGGAGAGCCAGAATTGCAGTTCTCCTCCCCAGGAACAGGCTGGGTGTTGGGGTCAAAGAGAGCCCTGAAAATGAAAGACTGAAAATACAGATATTGGTCAAACCCCAGCCCAAAGAACTGAAACTGCAATGTATAAATAATCCTATATTTCACTCTGAATTCTGAAGTAAAATAAGAAAACAAAACTATTGTATGCATTTACATTTTAAATTATGTAATCATGTTATTATCTGAAACTAATACCATGCTGTTAAAATTTAGATAAAGTGTCCTGCAATGCATACAAAATGTTCATTTGTTGAAGGCCATTAAGTTAATTTCCTGGGAACAAGATTAAATGCAAGGCATTTACATAATCATTAGTTGTGAGGTGTAGAATAGATAATTAAATATTCCACCACATTAATTTGTATTTAATTAACTGTGCTTCCATGATCCTTCTGCCTGAATATTAATATTGTGTAAATAAACAATTAGGATGCATGCTTTGCAAAAGCTTTATTGTAAAAAATGTGATCAAAGAAATTCTATGAAATCCACTTAAGTTAATAAACACTTAAAGGTTCTGGAAAGCAGAGTTGTCGATCTTGAAAGTTTTGCTAAATAGCTCCAAGTGCTATGATTTTTAACACCTTAATTCCTCAAGTTTTCAGTGTGTCAGAGTTGTCATAACAAATATTTAATTATAATATTTCCTATTTTACATTTCCCAACTTCTCATTTGAACTGGTTAACGTGCACAAAAGCCAGTAAAGTATGCAGAGGGAACTTTACATCATGTTTGGGAGAGACAGTAAAGATGTAGGAAATTAATGAATATTAAATTTTCTAGTAAATAAACACAATTTCAGAACTCCTGTTTTCATGCTAATGGGGTACAATTTGAAAACACTTAGACCATATGAGACAAGAACAGTAAACCCCTCTATTTTTCCCCTTTGAAAAAATTTGTCCTCACCAGAAGCATTTCCAGTTGTCAACATTGATGAACAACTCACAAAAGGTTGAACAGAAACTCTGAGCATGTTTTGTTTCCTGCAAATGTAACTTTTTCGTTGCTTTTGGTTTTATAAAGATGCTTCTGCTACTGAGTTCTGTTTCTAGCAGGAATAACTCCAGGAATCACCTGGACTCTAATGTACCATTGACAGAGCACATCATGGAATTTGAACAAATGGAAAAGTGCTGCACAAAAATAGGGAGGAGATTCCTACAATAGTGGAAGCCAATTCTGTCTGAAAGGCAAAAAAGACAAAGAAGGAAACTTCCTAGAAGACTTGAATTTTTGGGGACAATGACTGTGACAGAAATTCTCTGCAGATTTATGTGATTTTGGGGATTGTTGTATGAAGGATGGAGAAAAACTTGTTAGAAGGTTTACTTGAGTAACTGGAAAATCTAAGTTTCCATTAGCTTTGATTTGCAGGGTGTATCTGGTGTATCTGAAATCCAATTGCAGTCAGAGCAAGTTGTAAGTGCTGTGTACTCCTCACCTTCAGGATTCTTTAGAGCAAGGGCTTTGGGGCAGGTCCTCTCCTTTCTGAGATTATTAAAAGCTTCACCTCGTTAAAAATAAAAATATTTACTCATGAGTGTCATTAAATAGGGACTTTTGACCCAGACACCTCCTACTGGCACAGAAATCCATTCCAAGTGACTTTTAGATGGGAATGTTAAGATTATTGATAAATTGTGGATGGGTGAAAGGAACTCTGACTAATGACAGCTAACCCTGCACAGAAACAGGCAGCTGGTAATGCAAAATCATCAGCAGTGAAATGCAGACTAAGTGAACTCATATTAAAAACTCTGCAGGATAGTAATATAATTATGTTACTGCCATTGCATTTAATTAGAGACTGAATTTTTTTTAGTGGAAGGTCTTACTGCTTCATGAAAAGCAAAACCTGCTCCCTGCAAACACGGATCTCAACTGAAACAAACAGAAGGAGAAGTAAGGATAGTTTATTTTTAAACTGGTTTTGTAGAGGAGATCTTTCCTTCCACAGCCAATCACACCTTCCTGCCTCCCTTGGCAGACAGATCTCAGCATTGCATGGCTCTGGGATACACAGGATCACAGAAATATCACGAGTCAGAGCAATCCACTCAGGTCTGGAAGTGATTCCAGGGTCAGACAGGATGACCCCTCTGCAGGCAGCTGCTGCACCAGAACATCCAACCCCTGGTAAACTGCATCTCAATCTTATTTTCCTGTCCCTGTGAGATGGGAATTTCATGTTTCCCTCTTCAAGGCTTATTTCTGAAACAAGAATGCAATCCTATTCTTCCAATATTTAAAACACGTTAATCCAACTTTGAAGGCAGTGGTTGTCCAAGGTTTTCCAGTAAGTACAAAAGATATTTAAATATCCTGGCTTTCATTAATGCCTTTGAGATTTGTGATTATGATTTTATCAGATGCAAATGGCACTATATTTCTTCCCAGATTAATTTTAAAAGCAGTTTGATGTGGACTACTATTCAGAATAAAAAATAAAAGTTTTGATAAAAATTTATATCATTACAAAGGACTGTACTGCATAATATAAACCAAGAAATGAAAACTGGTGATGTAGTGAAATAGTGTTTTCTCCATGGCAGGAGACATGCACAAAACACGTAGTCAGTAGTGAAGGCTGAAGTTTTAAACAGTCTGAAAGTATCAAGTTGAGGTGATTCATGGATGCCAGACAATCATCCTTCTTTCTGCAGTAGCACAAATAGGGTCATGGAGGTCAGGGGGAAAAAGAATAAAGAATATCTCCACATAAATTGAAAGTAGGCAGCTGGCATGGGACAGGCTCGGGCTGTGTGGAAGAGGAGAACATCAATTAGTGAAGGCACACCATGACAATCAGGCTGCCATGAAATAAAAGTAAGGGAACAGTGGAAACTGGTTAAAACAAAAAAAGAACAGGGGTGTTGTTCTCCCCACACGTAAAAATCAATGTAAAGGAAGTGCAGCTGATATAAAGTGTTGCTAAATAAAACTGGAGGTGGAAAACCAACTGAAAGCTGGGCTGGGTGTGGAGTGAAGGTGCAGGGGCAGTGCAGGACAGTCCTGCCAGCACAGGGAGGGGACACAACCCTGCCAGAACAGCAGCAGCCCATCCCACACCTGTGGGATCACCTGAGTGCTGCAGGATCCCAGTTCCTTCGGGTTGGTACTCCCAACACTCACACTGAGGATGCAGCTTTTGAGCAGGATCATTTTGTTGAAATATAAATGAATATTGACATTTCTAACTTTGCTGTACTTGTGGCAGGCATTACCTGCTGCTGACAGAGACACGGTGTCAGAGCAGGAGGAACAAGCTGTCCTCAAAGCTTCTGGAAGCAAACTCTGATACCTGAGGGGACACAAACCTGTGGGATGTGCAGTGAAAGAGCCATGGACAGGAAAGAGTGCTGAAGCAGTCAGCCTTTGTTAGCTCTGTGCTTTGGAATGTGTGAGGGTGGGCAGGGCTTTAGGATCAGGGTCCCTAAATCCTAATTCCATCACAATTACTATTTCATTAATTGTGACAGTTTGACAGGCTGATGCAGGCATTGAAAACTAGCAGAGCTTTGTTGATGCCTGCCATGGCTGGGCTGTTTGTGGGAATTCTGTTACTCTGAGTGATGAACAAGGCAAAAATGAAACTCTCCAGTCTTACCTAAGAACAGTGAGAGAACAGTCTAACCTAAGCTGTGAGGCTTGGGCTTTTAGTTCTGTGCAATATTAACTCAGAAAATACTGAGTAAATGTAATGCAGGTGCAGCCTCACCTAGGAGGAGCTTTTATTACAAAATGTTAAAGTCTGCAATGAAACTATTTATCTGTAATATACTGTACTATCAAAATTGCTGTTCATCAGAGTCCCTTTTCATCAACATTTCTGTGCAGGAAGTTTTGCAGAGACAAAGGAGGACTCTGCATTGATCTCTCCATTGATTTCCCCTGCTATGCTGACTCATAGTTTAACATGTCTTTTAAACTTAAGACTATATATTACTGCTTCTGAAAATTTATCATATTCTTGGGAGGAACTGAAGCTCTTGAGTCTTGTAATGCAATTATCTTGAGACAAGATGATTCTGTGGTAAGATTATCCCCTAAAAAGATTATCTTCTGACACAGTCATCCTCTGACAAGATTATCTGCAGAGATGATGTTGATAATTAGCTGGGGATGTGGAAGACTGATCTAGGAAATACAACACGAGGGAAAACCAGTCTGAGCACTTAGCTGAGCCCCATCTCTGTGTGAAAGTTGTTCATGGGCTAAGCTACTGGTCTGAGCCTTCAGAACTTTCAGTTAATGGGGAAAAAACCATGAGCAGGGTTTTTGCAAACTTTAGAACTGGACATTTCTTCTTTAACCAACATCCATTGCAGGATCTAGCTGCAAAAATACCTGTACCTTCCCTGAAAAAGTTTAGAAACTGTTGTGTTCATTTCATGGCAAGTGTTGGATCCTACACAGCTTAAAATACAGAGTATACACATGGAACTGGAAAAAATGGATTACTTCTGTCTGGCAATTGCTATTCATCAAAAACATTTTCTAGCTGCACAAACAATGTCATGCTCGGTGTTTTCTCTTAGAGGAGGGCAAAGATCAATGATGTTAACTTCCCTCTGTATGTTTGCTTTCCAAGTGCATTGATTCTTGATATTCCTGAAGTACACTGACATCAGGATCCTAAGACAGGATGCCCATAAAGTGAGAAAAGAGCAAAGGATTTTATTCTTCCCAAGAAAAGAAAATAAGAAAACATAACTGGTACCCCTGCAGCCCTCTGCCCTCAGCACCCAAAACCTTGCCACACAAACCCCAAACAGTTTATCTGCAGTTCCTGGAGTCTCTGCAAGGTTGAAGTAAATAGTGTTATTGCTGCCAAGAAGCTGTAAGCTTTAGATGAAAGTTAATATGTTGGAGAGTGTCCAAATCTGAAATGATCAAAGCAACAGAGGTCTGGAGGTTTTAGCTACGCTGATGAGTTGAAGAATAAGAAGTTACAATGGAAAACTTTGAACTGACCTTAAAATTTCACAGGCAACACTTGTGTAAACAGACACCATATATTTTTTTTAATGAGAATTAAATGCATTTTCTGATTTTGTTTTTCTTTTGTTTTCTTTCAATTAATCTAACTGTGGATATTGCACTTGGAGCTAATAAAAGGCTGTAAACTTGAATATAGTTTTGACTCCATCTATCAAAGTCACCCAAAATCAGCAATTATCCCCCCAGGTTTGTAATCTCTTGCTTGTACTGTGCACATGGAAAATCCCTTCCTTCTTGAGGGAAGGATCTCCCTGTCTGTCTCCACATCCTGTCAGCCTGCAGAGTGCCAAGCCATCAGGAATCAGGGAATCAGTCTCTAGCAGTTGGGAAGGATACTGGCTGTGTGGGGAGTGGAGGGTTTGTTTTTGCCTTTCTGTCGCCATCAAACCATGAGCACACAGATCGTTGTGTGGTCAGCCGGCTTTGGGAGAGCTGAGGGAAGGGCAGGGAGACCCCTGGGCAATGGCACATCAGCCCCCTGCTAAATCAGGGCCATCAGCTACGGGACAAATTGGCTCTTGCTCCTCAGTCTTCTCAAAAGAACTTTTGGTTCAAAGAACAAAGAGCATGGAATAGTCCTGAAACCTCTCTGGTGGGTAAGCCCCGCAGCCAGGACTGATCTGCAGCACAGGGAACAGCACAGCACCTTCAAGAATTCTGTTTACACAATTCTTGGGCTGCTGTTCTTTATTGTTTTAACGCATTCTTAATTTAATTTTTTTTTAATGGTGAAAAATTAAATATTTTAAGTTATCTATAGACACTAAGTATTTCTCGATCACTCATCCTTCTCTGAGAAAAGACTCAGTAAAATCATCACAATAAGGATGTGTTCTCCTTTTGTTCCAAGATGGGCTTTTGTTTCTGCATTAATTTCTTTTCTTCTATTCCACAGATAATTAATAGAAGATACTGGGAAGTGCTTAACTTTACTTCAACCTATTTGAAGTTTATTACCCCTGTGACTCATACATCACAACCACCAAAAATGGATAAATTGTAAAATCTACAATACTAAATCTTCACTTCAAGGACTACTACTCCCAAATCTCCTAGCAGTACATTTTTAGACTGCCCTTTCTAATAACTTAGTTTCCCACTGAGTAAAAAGCTTTTAGTATGTTGAAAATGGAGCAGTGTTATTCTTAGCTACTTGATTCTCAAACTTCCAGTTCTGCTATGGTTCAAGTGGCAGCTCCTCCATACCCTCATTCAGCAAACCATTTTTATGACATTAATATAAAACATTCCTTTGTGATATGCAGTAATTTCATCACATTTTCATTTGATTGATGTGATTAAAATGTATTTGACTTCATCTGAATTCCTATACATCTTAAACATTGAACAAGACATTTTGAAAATGGCAAGGAATTCAGAAGGCTCAAACACTTTGCTACTTCTTAACATTTAATAAGGAGTGCTAATATTTTCCTGCATTGTAGGAAAACTTGAAATATCCAGATGCAATTTACTTGTTTGAGTTTGAAGATGAAATAACATGGCATTTTCCATGAGTTCTGAAGAGCTGGCTGTCAGAAAGTACTGGCTAGGTAGAAATAAACCCAAAGTTTAAAATTAAAAACCCCAAAGTTTGCAGATAATTTTGAATAAAGAAAAATTTGTTCATAGCACAAGATGAGGAAAACTTTGAATGTGAGAGGCCAAAGAGAGCTTTAGCAATGGCTGAATGAAATTTAAATTCCAAAGTAGACAGAAGATTAACTCGTATAGAGCAGCCCTTTCATCTGTTTATAGATTTTAAGGCCTGAAGAGATGACAGTGATCATTGGTTCAATCCCAAATCAGTGCTTGCTACCTGACTTCCACATGTGCACATTCCCCAGCTGGCTGGGAAAATGTATCTGTTAGAATGGATTTCAAATGAGCCAAATGCTTGGTAGTTTTAAGCAGATAATAATCAGAATATACAGAGTGTACATGAGATCTATGATAATAAAAATCCAAGTTTATAATCCAATTTTTTAATGCTAATTTTAATGTTGGTACTTCACACAGGCAAACAGTCAGTCCCTGCAAATATACAAGATGAGAGTAAATGACCCAAATATATTGTGTGTACTGAAATGTGGGGCTATTTCTTTCTCCATAATGCATTCACTCCAAAACACATCCATATACTCAAATTATTGCTGGAAGTCTGCTGTAAGTAGCTACAAAAAGCTCTTCAGCAACACCTCCCCTTGCATGAGTTTCATTTAAATGAAATTTGTGATAAGGAAATCAAATGATGGGGAAATGAAGAATCAGAAGCTTACTCATTTGATAGCAGTCAAAAGCTTGTCTGTGCTTAGAGTGGAAATGGCAGTAACTCCTGGTCATTTTCAAGTTACACAACTTGTTTAACAAGAACAATTTTTGAGCAAATATAAGAAAATATGTGTCCAGTATCCTAAATAGAGTGAAACAAACACTCTGAGTTAATGACTCTTGGTGCTAACTCACTATAAACAAAATAACTTGTGAACAAATGTGGCCTCACTGTGAAATAAATTTAAAAACAAACAAACAATAAACAACACAAACCCTCTATTTGACAGTGCCTTCCCACTAACCTTTGGCATGTCCTCAATAACATTTACATTTATAACACTTTTAACCAAAATTATTTCTTCCTTTGAGGCAGAGTTTGATATTCAGAAGACACTGTTGTACAATGTCCCCAAGTTCCTTCTGGACTCTGTTACAGTTATCCTAGAAGATGATATGCACTTAGAGTCCTACACAGCCTTATCTCCCACTCTGAAAAACAGGCAATCACTTTAAAAAATGCATTCAGAAGTTTTAAAACATCTCCTTTTTCTTGAATATTGCCAAGGGAATTCAGAAGAAAAGGATTGTGGCACTAGTGTTCTGAACCTCATTATGTTATATTAGAACATGTTTCATACTATATGGGGAGTTCAGGTTGAGTGGTTCTATTTAACCTCTTCTCAAAATGCACAATTTATTAGAAATTATTTGCAGGATATGATCCTTTTTGGATTAAACTGGCCTAAAGCCAAGAGATTTTAAAGCAAATGGCAAAATAAACAAACAAAAGGGGAAGGATTCTCCACAAAATTAGTTCATCACTTGTCTGTGATATTTTTACTGGGAAAATGAACTGTGTTGTTCTTCCCCTCCTTTTGTTTCATTGCAATTACCATTCCAACTCTGTTCTAACTCCAAACAGCTTGCCAGGAAAACAGCAAACAAGGCATGACTGCTGTCCCAAAGGAATGCAAGTTTGTGGAAACAGTTTATGTCAAGATTTTACTTTTATAAGTGTTGAGCCCTACCTTGCTGCACTAGTACTTTGGAGTGATTTTATTCCTGGATCAAAGAACTGCTCAGCATGAACAAATGTCCAGAGACTGTTTATAAGGAGATCAAAGCTATAAATAAGCAGGGCAAACGTCTCAGGTTTAATTGCAGCAGGGAGCAGAGCTCAGAGAGGCTTGGGAGGAGCAGGAGGCTGAGGGGAGGCAGGTTCAGCACCAGGGCTGCATCCCCTGCAGCAGCACCCACTCAGCTGTGCCCTTCCATGGCATCTGGGCACCAGGGACAGCAGAATCCCAGCAGAATGTCTCTCCTTTGATGCCACTCCTTTCAGAATGTCTCTCCTTTGATGCTACTCCTTTATGCACTTGCACATAACCCAGTATTTCCAGTGTGCTGATTTTCTGTACTGAAAAGGGTCTACATGCCTTGGAAGTTACTTTGCATTTCTGCTTTCCTAAGTTATTGCCAACCTTCCTCTGTTAGGATTTATTTTTGACATGGAATAATTTCCCTTTGACTTGGAAATGTGGTGGGCACTAAGAAATCCTGATTTCAGCTCCAGGGAGAGCAGAACTCCTGTGGAACCTGCTCTGAAAGGTGTGCTCCAAGCAGAGAGCAGTGCTGGGAGCAGTGGGAGCTGGAAGCTGCACTGGACACTGCTGAAATCTCAGTGCTGGGCTGATATTAATATATCCTGGATGCAAAGGATACTTTGAAATGTCATGGAATTGTTTAGGTTGGAAAAGACCTTTGAGATCATCGAGTCTAGCTGCTCCCCACGCAGTGCCAAGCCCAGCACTGACCCCTGTCCCCAGGTGCCACATCCACAGGGCTCTGAAATCCCTCCAGGGATGGGGACCCCAGCCCTGCCCTGGGCAGCTCTGCCAATGCTTGACAACCCTTTCAGTGAAGGCATTTTCCTGATATTCAAAGTAAAGCTCTTCTGGCAGGACCTGGGGCCATTTCCTGCTGTCCAATCACTGATTACCTGGGAGCAGAGCCTGACCCCCACCTGGCTCCAGCCTGCTTTCTCAAAGAAGATATCAGAATTTGAAACCAATTATTGCCCACATTCTGCTTGCTGGGATAGCAAAGGCAATGCCACAGAGGCTGAAGGTGACCTTGGTTAATCCCTCTAGAGCTCACAGAGTTCAGCATGATAAACCCACAATGTTGATATGAAGGAGACTTTGTACCCTGCAAAATTTATTTGAAATTTCAAGCATGTTCTTATTCTCCTTGAAGACAACCCCCAGGTCTGTTTAAAGAATTAATTAGAGCTATGATAAAAAGCACTCAGTCTGGACTTAGGACAGCTCTTAGGAAACAGGGAAGACCCAGCTTCTAGATTTAGCTATTCCCTGTTTTGAGCAGTAATTTATACCCATGTCCATACCCTGATTCACTGTCCTAATTCCCAGGCTGTTAGGAAGTTGATTTTTCCCTAACATCTCAATGGCATCTTTTGGCACAAGTCAGTTGAGTTGTAGGGGAAAAATCAAGGCAGATCCCATCTCCTGGTTTTACCTGAGAATATTCCCAGCCAGCTCTACCATGACAGTTCAGTTGTTCCTTTACCTCTCCCCTTGACTGTTTCCATGCAGGAACACCACAGCATGGGCTTCAGGTCTTTTTAAATGCTCTGTAGTTGCAGACTTCATTTGTAAAAAGAAAAAAGAACCCAGCAGAAACCAGAGCAGCATTTGTGAAGTATTTCCTTTCCTCACCCTGCTGTGCTGGTAAAACTAAAACCAGGTGCTGTAAAAGGTCCTGGCTGAGTCAGGAGAGCAAAGATGGGAAGTTGTGGGTTCTAACTTTGTGAGAGTGAACCTGTGATAAAAGAATGTCAAGCAGATAAATTCATACAGAGACACTGGAAGAGAAATGAGGAGAGCAGAGGAGGAGGGACAGGGACAGGGACAGGGACAGGGACAGGGACAGGATGCAATGCCAGGCTGGAGCTCCCTCTCTCTGTGGCTGAAGGATGTGGGTATGATTTTCCTGGCTTTCTCTCTTCAGTGTAATATGAAGTGATGCTCCTGGAGGCAAAAAAAAATAAGAACTAATGAACTCCAGACTAGGCAGAGGCCTAAAGCTGGATATGAGCTTTTAGGGAGTGAGTTGGAGTTTTCTGTTAGCCTGAGAGCAGCAAGTCTGTCTGTCAGACAGGAGAGGTCATGTGTGAGAAATTCTCACTGGATCAGACCTGATTTTAAGAGCTGTGATAGAAACTGAAATTCTTCTGACACACACGACATCCACTCTTAAGGAGAAACCAGACTCACAAACAAACAGCCAACAAAATCTCATTTGTGAGGGCTTTTATTACTGTCTTTATACTTTTAATCCTCCCTGAGTACAAAGGGAAAACAGCAGCTCCTTGAAGCATGGTGGTTATATTTTCCTAGATGTGACTTCTTTTAATATTACTTTTGTAAACTGCAGACATGAGTGATGAATTATTGGAAGGTGTAGATATTCTGTGTGGCTGTTCCTTCACCAGTGTCCTGCAGGTGAAATTTGCTCCTGAGCTTTCACCATGAAGCATAACAACATTCTGGGCTCTGCTCTGCTGGGGTTAGGAGCAAACACGATGTGTTTGTAATCACACATGTTCCAGAGGCTGAGGAATGAATCATCCCTTCAATTTTCAGCAATGTTTGAAGTTTGTGTGTCACTGATATAAAAGGTAGGAACAAAGAAATTACAAAATCAGGTCTAGTCCTTCCTACCACCAATAATCATGTACTTTACATGTACAATTAGCAATCCAGTTGCATACCCTGTATCTTTTTCTTACCTCTTCTGCTCCAGATTGGCATCCAGGACTGTGTTTGATCTCCAAGATCCTTTGCCTGTGCTGGCTGTGCTAAGATTTGAATCAGTAATCAAGCCTATTAAAGCAGTCCATTAAGCTTCATGATCTTTAGAAACAACTTTACTTTGTGGCTGTCCATATTCCTTGATTCCTTAGCAGTGGTACAGGATGAAATGGTGCTGAGGATTTCTCTTTGTAGATCATGGGAAATAAAGTTTTTACTAGTTTAGTGTTTAATAACTGAAATCCTGATGGAAGTTTGCTTTATATTGAAACTAAAATAGTGTGTGGTAAGTTAGAAATTCAAGTATTCACATTGGAACTCTGACCTACATCTGCTGGGGAAAGGAGAGGTTCCCTAAATGAAGCAGCTGGACAATTGCAGGTGAATGGGGCCTCCCTCTCTCCAGGCTTCACATCTCACACTGTAAATTGGAAATGGAGGAGCTGGATTTAGAAACTTGGGAGAAATTTGTGGTTGGAAAAAAAAGGCTAAGGAGAAAACTTTCATTTAAAAGAAAAGAAAGATTATTGGTTTTGAGGAGAAGATCATTATAATATATCAATTTGGTGTACAATTAGAAAAAGTATTTTATTGGTTGTATATAAAACACGTAGTAGAATCTATCTAGGTATAATTCTAGCATTAAGAAATGTACTGATAGGTAAAAAATTCCATTTTATGAGGATGAAGGGAAAACAAAAATTGCAAGAATATTCTTTTCTATATTTCAGACTTCCTTTTGAAATATGTCCCAGATAATACAAAATAAAGTGATATGGCCAAAGCTGGGAACCTAAAGTATGAATTTGGATTCAAATCTGAATTTTTTAAAGCACAGGGAGAACTATCTGAACGGAAGGAAGGAAGGAAGGAAGGAAGGAAGGAAGGAAGGAAGGAAGGAAGGAAGGAAGGAAGGAAGGAAGGAAGGAAGGAAGGAAGGAAGGAAGGAAGGAAAGCTTTTTGTATTATTTACTCCAGCCCAAAATTACTGAGGTAGTGACTTTTATTTAATATGATGCCATATATATGTGTGTTATGTTTTACCAGCCTTACTTTGAAAGGTTCTACAATGGACTTAATAAAAACAACAACCCTAGTGTAATTCTACTTTAGAAATAAGCATGTTATAAGGAAAAAAACATAACAGATATGTGATAGGGGATGGCATTTCTGAGGGCTATAAAATTATGACCCTAATATTAATTGAATGTATTTTTTTTAGTTTTTACTTAGCTGTTAAATTAATATTTAGATTTTTTAAAAAAACTTAATGAAATGAGGTGACTTTAAAACTCTGGTTCAACTGTTAAATTCAGTAAATTTTGGTAGACACATGGAAAATTTTTTAAACATATTTTTATAACCATAAAAAATTATTTAGGAGAAAACACATTATAGTTTCCCTTGGCAGAATTCAAACTGCCTACCTCAGGGTGCAGTTTCATGGTCTGCTTAAGCTGATGTAGCTGCAGGGCTCCTGCTGGAAGGAGCAATCCTGATCTCCTGGCCTCCTTCTCTGCTGTTTGCCATAGCCTGGCTAAAAACCAGCCCATGGAGAGGGCTGGGAGCACTTCCCAAGCAGCTCTGATTAGGGCTGACATGGTGCTGACAGCAAAAGTGAGGAGAAAGCCTTCAGTCTCAACATTCCACAGACACAAAACTCTCCATTTGGACAAAAATAACTTCCACAAATATATTGGGGAAGAAGCTGTTTGTATAACATTGAAGGCCAGATTCTTAGCGCCCTCTCTGTGTTGGAAAAGAAATGAAATTTAGCAAAATATTTAATTACAGTTTAGTTATGAGTTGTGTGAAGTGGTTTGCCGTTGAAGCTGTGTGTTGGGTTTGGTGTGTAACTTAGCAGGTAGTCTTAGGAACTTAATAAAATATTTAAACTAGTGTAGGAAAGCAAGAGGACTAACCGGTTTTGAGGCAGCCCACAATATGACAGGCAGAAGATTTACGATTTTGTTTGTGAACTCAGGAATGTATTACAAGGGACTTGTCGATTATTCAAGGGGAACTATTTCTTGGATATTTTGTTATGAATTATGTGTATAAAAGAAGAGCACCTGTACCCGAAATTTCGGGGGTCTGGCTTGGGACGCGAGTCCACAGGTCCCCGGGCCCCAATAAAGCACCGCACAAAACTTATCCGAGCTTTGTGTCATTTATCAATCGGGCAACATCTGCAGTATGAGACTTGGACTCAGCTGATGTTTCCTTCATGTAAATGATTCAAAGGGTTCCATGTGTGGATGTGTCTGTTGGTAATAAAGGGTAGCAGGAGATGCTTCCACCCTGCTTTGGTGGTAATCTCCTCAGCTGGACCTGAATGTCCAGGCTGTGCCTTTGCACATCACTCCAACTGAGTTTGAGCCCTCAGGCACTGTCTGTGCCAGGGCTCTGTGCTGCTCTGGGGAGCCCCAGCAGGGGCTGAGGGAGCTGGGAAGGGGCTGAGCCTGGAGCAAAGGAGGCTCAGGGGGGCCCTTGTGGCTCTGCACAACTCCCTGCCAGGAGGGGACAGCCGGGGGGTCGGGCTGTGCTCCCAGGAACAGGGGCAGGAGCAGAGGGAACTGTCACTGACATATTTTATGAAGAATCCCTTTGCCAGGATCTTTTTCTCCTGAGAAGCTGAGAGGCCTCAGAAATGAGATGCAAACAATGACTATCTGGTTGCTGTGGAATGTGGTCTGGAGATGCTTTACCAACAGCTGCATCTTTGATTGGTTGCATGTAAAGTGTTTCTACTTGATGACCAATAACCAAGGCTGTGAGCAGTCACAAGATTTTATTATCATCCCATTCCTTTCCTTGCTAGCCTTCTGATGGAAATATTTTTCTTCTATTCTTTTAGTATAGTTTTAGTATATCATTTTCTTTTAATATAATGTAAATCATAAAATAATAAATCAACTTTCTGAAACATGTAGTCAAGATTCTCCTCTCTTCCCTCTTCCTGGGACCCTCAAACACCACCACAGGGAATGGCCTCAGGCTGGGCCAGAGCAGGCTCAGGGTGGATATTAGGGAAATTTTTTTCATGGAAAGGTTTTCCAGCACTGGAATGGGCTGCCCAAGGAAGTGATGGGCCACCTCTGTGCATCCCTGGCAGTGCTGGAGTCTCTGTTCCTGGAAGGATTTAAAATCCCTGCACTTGTGGCACCTGGGGACAGGGTCAGTGCTGGGCTTGGCACTGCTGGGGGAATGGCAGGACTCAGGATCTCAAAGGGCTTTTCCAGCCTAAACAATTAACCAGTAAATTGCTACAGAAGCATGTCAGAGCACAAAATCTTTTATAGGCTGAATGCCAGGGCAAAGTACCACCCCTTTAATGAAAACAAATGGACAAAAAGCATCATTGCTCTTCTGGGAGCAACACAGAATCACAGACAACTTCCATCCAGAATCAGTCTGGCTTTTGCATATTGAAGTATATTCAAAGTATTGTTATTTTAATCAGCATAATCAGCATAATTGTTATTTTAATACACTGGTCCTGATTTCAGAATATTCTTTTCAGTATCTGCTTAGCCATATTTAATTATTCCCTCTAATACTGAATTCCCTTGCTTTACCCCATCTCAGGCAATGATAATTCTGCTTAGTGTACAAAGCTCACTCCTGTTTTATGTTCATGGAGCTGTGGGGTTTCTTGGTGCCCTTCCATTTGACCAGTGCTTTTCTCAGTGATGTCTGGCCAGAGTACAAACTGTGATGCTCTTTGGACAAAATGTTGAGGACATTAAAGAGGGTTCCTTGTGTCTGAGACTCTGCAGTTAATAAGTGAAGTTGTTCCCACAGAGCAGAGAATGTAAATTGCAACAGAAGGCAAAGGATTTCACTGTCGTGTTTGAAAAGGGGAATAACTAAATAATGATGATTTAGTTTGGGTCACATCAGAGGCCCTTGAGACTCTCTGAAGAGGAGAAGCTGATTCTTGCTGAAGGAGTGTTACAGTAGTATATTAAAATTTAAAATTCAGCATTGTGTGGGGGGCTTTTAATTCCTATTAGAAGACAGAGGGTCTGCTCTGTATTTATGCAGCATTTTCCTTGAAGTACTTAACTCATCAAAGTATCAGGATCAAGAATTCAGAGGTAAACTCTCCAAAGTAAATGTTTGTCAGCCTTTTGATTGCAGTCACAAATCTTGTGTCTTCCCACAATATCTGCTAATTATGGCAAAGTGTTTTGTCTGTTATCTGCTTATGGAATTCTGCTATGGATATTCACATGGAATCACAGTTGTCTGATGGCAAATATGCACACATTAAGAGATGGCAAGGGTAGTAGATAACAGGGAGAGCTTTTGCTGTTGAAACTTACATATTCAGAGTCATTTTTTGATGACATCCCACTTTTACATTACCTTTAGATGTGACCAAAGTCCATATGAGCAGAATGTATGCACCATGGAACAGAAAATATTTTCCTGCATCCTAACAGTTTTATTTTGCTTTTGAGCACTGTTTTCTTTTCCTGAAGTTGAAGCCCAGATACCCTTTCCAATTAAGCTTCATGTGCACTCTAGTAATGCAAACTCTTGTTTTGTATTTCATAAAAGCAGATCAGGGAATGTGATACTGTTCCTTTGGCAACCATTAAGAGAAAATGAAAAAACAGGGTTTCATCCAGTGAACTCCCTGCATGGGAAGCCACAGCCTGGGTGCAGTGCAGGTCTCCAGCTCAGGAACAAGGAGGGAGGTCTCTGCTTTTGGTTGGGATAGAGTTAATTTTCTTCCTAGTATCTGCCACAGTGCTGTGGTGCTGGTTTAGAAAGAGAATAATGCTGATAACACACTGATGGCTTGGGTGATGCTGAGTGGTGAAGGACTGCTCAGTGTCCCCAAGCCTGCTAGCCAGGAGGGACAAGGAGCCAGGAGGGATCAAAGCCACGACAGCTGATGTGAACTGGCCCCAGGGATATTCCAGACCATCAGTCAGGGGGTGGTGAGCAACTCTACTGTCAATGATTTGTCTTTATTGAGTTTTATTTATGTTTTTATATTCTTTTTTTCTGTTGTCTCTTTTTCCATTAAAATTATTATTATGATATTTTACAGTGAAGATGTTACTCTTTTACTTTATTTCAATTATTAAACTGTTCTTGTCTCAGCCCACAATCCTTACCTTTGTTTCCCTGCTCTGCTGCCATCCCAGGGCAGGGGATGTGTGACTGTGGTATTTAGCTGCCTGCTGGGGTTAAACCACCGCAGCAGGTGAGACATTTAACATATGTGAGTACTCCCTTTGAACTAAATCAGATTATTCACTTGTGTAAAATTGCTCAACTGCCTAAATGTCTGCAGGATCAGGGCCCCAGCCTGCACACAGGAGCACCAAAGCAATATCCCTCTCGCTGTGCTGCTCAGCCCTGCTCTGCCATTCCCGGCAATTGAAGGAGGGCATGGACCATTTTCAGCTCCTCTGTTCCATTACCAGAGCCTTAGTGGGAGGACTGGGGTACATAAACACATTTTTTAATTATAAAACATAGTAGTTGAAAACAGTTCTATACCAAGGAAGATCATAATGTTAAAAAGAAATAAGAAAAAAGAAAAAAGAAAGGGAAATTACTATCCTAAACTGCAGGCCAGGCTCTGGGGATCAGAGAAATCCTGGTCATTCAATTCCTGCACAATTTCAAATGACAGGGTTTTTAAAGAGGTAACATCACACAGACCAGGATCTTATTTAAGTTTGTATGCAAAAATTTCTTTGAACGTAAAGTCGTGTCTTAAATTAATAAAAGAAAAGGAAATAGCCCTGCAAGCCAAGTGCAATCCATATCTTCATTAGCTCCCCTGCATAACCTTCTGATATCAGCTGGGCTTACAGCTGTTAGCAGGTGATTGATAGTGCTTGTTAAATCCTCCTTATCTTTCCGAGTGCATCTTTTGACATTCTAAATATCATCTCGATAAGATTTGCTGGGCAATTGAATTCAGCATCTTTGAGACATCCATGGCAGTAACTTAGAAACAGAAATGACCATGCTTTAGTTTTGAATTTTTAACCTTTGGGGCTTTTCCACGCTAAGATCCCAAGGGCTGCTCAGATTTATTTTCTAGCACATACTAAACATTCTTCCATGATTAGTTTAAAACAAGTTCTTTGTTACAATGAAGATCTCATCTCAGAAATGACATAAAGTTTATCACTGTTAATCCATTCTGCATTTTCCTCATGTACCAGTCAGTAACTAATCTAATATTTGCCTCAGAAAATAAGATATTATAAGTAGAGAACATCTCCTTAGGAGCATGCATGCTATAATCCTTTCAGGCTTAATTATTTTTGAAGTTCATGCCTATATATCTTTGATTTCTATTTAGAGGGTCTGTGACACTTTTATTATTAGAGTGAAATATGCAAAAAAAAAAAATTATTTCCTATTCTCAGAAGTATGGACTTTTTAAAAAAGGCTTGTTAGGTGTATAAATTAATTTCAGTAGTTCTCCACTCTGCCTAGAGTGACTTTCAATGAATGCACGCATCTCCTAAACACACAAATCATCTTTTAACACCCAAGTGTAAAAAAGTCTGTCTTTGTGTAGGCAGGTTATTGGGGCTCCTGAAGAAATCTGTCAATAAAATCATGTTCAAGGAGGGCACCCCTGAAATGGGTGGTACAGGAGGCTGCACTCCTCGCTGTTAAATCACCTCTGCCACACACACCAGTGACAAAGCCACTGAAATGTGACCTCCAGCAGGAGGCTGAGGCGTTCCTGAGGCTGGCACAGAGCTGGTCAGTGCTGGCCCAGGGTGTGTGTGTGACCCTGTGGGTGCTGAACGGGCCCTGTCCCCAGCCTGTGGCACCTCCTGGGCGTGACAAGCCACCCCTGGGCTGCCTCTGAACCAGCCCAGACTTCAGCTGCCACAACAGATGGGAGCACAGACAGGGGGCTGAGCAGCTCTGAGCACCGAGGCCACCTGGGGTATTTTCTGGGGTCCCCCATGGCAGGAAGGAATGAATCTGACTCAACGTTCTTAGAAGAATAATTTATTATATTAATTATAGTCTATATTATATATAAAAATATATAAAAATATATAAAAATATATATATAATATATATTATATATATAAAATATATAATATATATATAATAATATATAATATATATAATATATATAATATATAATATAATATATAATATAATATAATATAATATAATATAATATAATATATAATATATATAATATTTAATATATATAATATATATATATAATATATATATTTTTATATATAAAAATATATAAAAATATATAAAATATATATACTATAATATACTATACTATAATTAATATAATTATTTATAACATTATATATACTATAATTAATATTATATATACTATATATACTTATATATATAATTAATATTATATATACTATATATATATATGTAATTAATACAATTAATATAATATATTAGATATTATATATTTAGTATATTATATATTATATATTTCGAATATTATCATATATATTTATTCTATATTATTATATTTTATATTCATTATATAATATATAATTATATATTTTTATATATAATTAAAATATAATTTTAATTATATATAAAATATATAATGAATATTATATATTCATATATATTCATGAATATATGAATATATAATATATATAATATATTCATATATATAATATATTATATATATTATATATGTTATAAATATATATATACTATGCATTATAAATATATTATATTACATTATAATAAAACTATACTAAAGAATAGAGAAAGGACTTACAGAAAGGCTACAAAAAGTGCCTTTATGCTCATGGCATCACTCAGTGTCTGTAACTCATCACAACCACTTCTGGATTCCAAAAAATGATAATAAATCTTGTGACTCTCTCTCCAGAGTCCAACACAGCCTGACTGTGATTGGTCATTAAGTTAAAAAAATTCACATGAAACCAATCAAACATGCAGCTGTTGGATAAACAATCTCCAACCACATTCCAAAGCAGCAAAACACAGGAGAAGCAAATGAGGTAATATTGTTTTCCTTTTTCTCTGAGGCCTCTCAGCTTCCCAGGAGAAGAATCCTGGGCAAAGAGGATTTTTCAGAAAATGTGATGGTGACAGCCACCACCAGCAGCTCTGCCCCAGCCTGCTGCTGGGGGGCTGGGGACAAGGCACACCAGGCAGGGAGCTGCTCCCAGTCCCTGCAATGCTGGGGTGCCCGGAGGAGTGATGGGGTGATGAGGGGGGATGCTCAAGGACAGGCAGCATGGGAAATGGGTGCTGAACTGGAAGTGGAGATGATGGCTTTAAAGGGAACAAACCTCATAAAATTACAGAAATCCAGAATATTCTGAATTGGAAGTGTGAGGAACGACTTCTCACTTTAAAAATTTAAAGAATTAAAGGGTTTATTAAACTTTAAGAAAAATCCAACAAAAGGACTAAATAAGGAAAAGCAGGCCTGGGAATGCCCTCATGGCTGCCCACCACATGGTGGCTCATCTTCAAATGGATGCTTTAGCTTTTGTATCTCTAGCCCCTCCTAGAGCCTTGTCTGTCTCTTTTCCTGCTGTCCAGTGGTAGAAATCACTTTCTTACATTCTGATTGGAGGTCAGGTGCTGCCAAAATAACAATCCAACCTTCCCAAATCTCTGGATTACCAAGACCATCCCATGATAACACATGCTGGGGGAGCACATTGCAGTAACATAACCATACATTTATAAAACTTCCTTTACCATGTATATAATGCTTACCCCTTAATTGTGAGAGACAATCATTTATAACAGAAGGGACTCACAGGGATCATCAAATCCAACCCTTGAGTGAATGGCCCACATAGGGACTGAGCCCACAGCTTTGGTGTTGTCAGCACCCAGCTCTGAGAGCAAATCTGAGAGTTAAAATCTTATCAACTGTGTGGTTTCAAAAGGTGCAGTGACCATGGTGAGAGCAAAGCACTGCACAGCACTGTGCCTCAGTCCCCTCTCAGAAGGGGTGTGCACATGGCATCACTCAGTGCCTGTAACCCATCACAACCACTTCTGGATTCCAAATCAAAAAATTCAAGAGATTTGGCTCAATTTTCATATCACAACAGCAAAGAAGGGATATGCAGAGGTAGTCTGAATTGCATACCAGAGTGCCAGAGCACAGAGATTCTTTCCTGTTGAATCTGCTCACTTCTCTAAATGATTCACCTTGCACAAGGGTAGAGGAAAAGGGCAGAGGACACTCCACTTTCAAAGACAGAGCACACTAAATCTGTAAATCAAGATAATAACCTGCAATGCATCCTCTAGTTTCTTTTTTTCTTTTTCTTTCTTTCTTCCTTCCTTTTTTTTTTTTTATTTTTTTGCATCCAGCATGATTAATTGTCTCTTCAATTGTTTTGAACCTTGGAAGTGTGTGTGAACAATAAGATTGGTATTTGTGCTTTTGCAGGCACGAAGCACTTCTAAAATGCAAATCATTGATGAACTTAAATTATTTTATCGGATTTATGGGAAAAAAGGCAGAGGTTGATTAAATGTGGAGTCTTGGGTGATATTTAATTGGTAACCATTACATTAGGAAATAGACTTGCCATAGTTTGTACCATACAAATGGGATTCAGGCTGCAAACAAGGAATGTTAATAACCTCAGTGAACATCAACGTGTGGGCAACAGCAGCTTAGAGGGAAGGGGAAAGATTGTTTCACTGGCATGGAGCTAAAAGTGAAAAGGAATCTTTCTCTGTAGGAAATGTTTCCTTGTCTGTCCCTTTGCTGTGAGCTGTGCCGTGTTCTCATGTATAACTTCTGTTATATTTGTGCTAAATATAAAAGGGGTCACATTAGCCTCCTTAAAACAGAGGTGAGGGAAGGTGTTCCCTGCAGTGAAAGCAGCTGGGACAATGCTGTGCCCTCAGGTCATGGTTAAAAGTGCCTGATTTAAGAGTTCACAACCTGCTCCCACGGTGCTCTGAGTAACTTTAGTTTGCCCTTAATTGTCTTCATTTAAATCTTTGTATAATTCTTCTCACAAATGAATCTTGAGAAAAAAAAAAAACAACCCACCAAAAAATCACATTGAAAAAAGAAAAATATGAAGAAAGAAAAGACTGAACTAAAGAAGTAAGAAAAAAAATCTTATAGAAGGCAGATTTTTCTGAGATGAGTTGCTTTTAACCCATGCACGTGTTTGGTTTGGTTTAGTTTGGTTTGGTTTGGTTTGGTTTTGACCACTCCAGTGACAACTTCTAGAAGGGTTGGGGGCAGTGAGAAGCACACACAATCAGCATGGGGGTCCTGTGGAGTCCTGGTCCTAGGTGGCTCAGAACACCAAGGGAGCTCTGTGGTGCCACCCTGTCCCTCACCAGAGTGTGCCACTCGTTTGTCACAGCTTGGCCAGAGGGCAAAGCAGAGCCTGGGGCTCCTCACATCTGGAAGCTGTCCCAGTCCTTGTGCTGAAGTCACAGCACAATTAGTTCCAGGAAAGACTCACACTCTGGTTGTGCTTATTAAGCAGAACTTCAGCCTGGTGGAAGCTGACAGGAGTGCTGGCCTAGCTATTAATGGAATTGAATTTTCATCCATTGTGCTGGGAGAATAGGGAGGGTGAGGTAGAAACAGCACTGTGGGTGACTGTGGGGATGTCAACTGTCCAGATGAGCACAGGAGAAACTGCCTGGGAGTTTGAGTGGTGAGGGACAGAGATTTTCACAAAAAAAAAAGTGGGACTGTTCAAGCTGCTGTCTCTTCCTGTTGGAGAATTAACTGCTCTTTTGGATTCCTTCTTTTCTAAAACCCTACAGGTTAATGCAGAGCCAGCAGTTACCTCACAAAGAGTCAAAACTCTGCCTGTTGGGCTGCTCTTGGTGGTGGTATCAGCTCTTGGGGTTCTCATGGCACAGGGTTAGAGTGAAAACAAGGAGAGATCCAGCCACTGCAACAGGGTTTAATAATGAGAATGGCAAAGGGCAGGAGAGAGAAGAGGCAGGGGGAAGGAACACATAGTATTTATCCAGAACAGTGACATTTCCAGGCTTTCCCTAGATAATTCATTTTTCCATTACTGCAAATGGTTATTCTGACTGGAAGAATAACTACAGATGGCTTTTTTAAGAAGCTCAAAAATGTGAAATGAGCAAGTTACACTTTAATGGAATTGAATCACTTCAAAGTATACATTCAAAGCCTGCTGGCAAATTTCTCGGGTGGCTGACTACAAACAGCAAAAATCCCCCATTTTTGGAGGTGTGATTTAGCAGGCCACTTCTCTGTGCTGACTGATATTTGTATATTTATCACTTCAAAGGTGATGAATTAGAAATATCAAGCATCATTAAAATCAATGGGAGTTGGCTCTTGACCTTACTGAGGCCAGGATTTTATCCATTATCACTGACCTCTTTGTTCTTCTATTTTGTCACTTTTGCTCTGCAGCTGTGAAACTTTTTCTAACTTATGTTTTATCTCCTATGTAGAATTGTAATCAGTACAGGATTGGCTTCCAGGGGAGCTAATCTGTACTTACCATGTTATTATCAGGCTAAATTACCCTTAATATGCTGACTTTACACTACTTTGAGAAGTCCTGTCACTGAGCATTTCTCAGGGTATAGCAGGTGTAGATGAAGAGATCATGTTGATATACCTCTTACCTATCCGAAAATATAATTTTGATCTGTTGTCATGTGCAGATTCCACAGGGCCTCTGTGGAAGATGGCATCAGGCTGAGCATTATTCAGGGATGTCTGAATGCACCCTGTGTTTTAGAGCAGCAGGAATCCTGGAGACAAGTAGGTATTTTTCACAGAGCTGATGACAAACAAGCCTAGGGCACCCAAAATATAAATGGCTGTTGGTTTTATTTTTAAAAACACTACCATTGTTGTGAATTAATTCAAGCTTTGTCTGGGAAGGTGTTGGCTCTTCAGAAAAAGAACCAAACAAAACCCAAAATCAAATCACAAGCAAGCTTTAGTTTTATCTCAGCACCGCAACTTAAGAGCTAAAAGAGAAAAAAGCAAAATTCTTGTCTCTTTTAGGACACAAATTACCTTTCCTAGACAGGTCTAACCCCAAAAAGCTTTTTCTTTTAGCTGCTGTTTCTTCTGGTGTCTCCAAAACCACATCCACTTGTAGTTTGTCTTTTTTCTGCAAGGAAATCCATCAATGTGGCATCTTGGAGGTGGAAAACATGATGCAGCAATTTGTTAATGGAGAGTATATTTTCATTTTGTGAGAAAAATCACTGATTATGTGCAGAGGTAAAAGTTCAGGGTTTAAACTTTTAAACCCTCCTTCTGTGTAGTGCTAAGTTCTTATTTCAGTAGGAACTGTAGTAGCTCAAAGTCTTTCCTTTTTAGCTCCATACTGAACCAATGCAATCAAATGTGAAATGGAAAATGAGAAAAGTAATTATTATTACCAATGGCATTTCTTTAAATGTTGCTTTTCAAAAGCACTTTAATTACAATATGCTTTTCATGTTGGTTGAGTTTATCTATATAGGGAATACAATCATTAATTATCATAATTAAGACACCTGAATTCAGCCTGACTGGCATTTCTTCCACCCCGAGTTGTATCGTTGTTTTATCTCTGACAGTTAGGTTTTCAATCAGATGTTATCTACTTTTTCCTAATCATTAAGAAATGCTTTACTAATTAGCACATGAAATTCATCCTACATCAGACTGAATTGAATCAAGGTCTATTATCTTGAACAGTAAGACACTTCAGAATTCACAGTAATAGGGCATGAATATGTGATACAGTTCATACACATTTCATGAACCTCCACGTTGCCGTTATTTTTTCAAGACTCTGCAATTAGTTATGCCATTTTCAGGTCACTTAATTCCCTCTCACTGTTTAACAGTCTGGTAGATTACAATGCTCTAAAAGCCTGAGTTAACTCATCCCATACCACGAGCTTTTCCATTCCCCAATAAAGATGATTTTCTGAAACCTTCCCTCACGTCCTGAGGAACCATCTGCCATGTACAAAACTTTCCCTGAATATTGTTTATTAAGAAAGGAGGACATATTTTCAACTGTTATGTCAGTTCTAATTTGAATTCCATGCACGTGAATCAGTTCTTGCCTGATCCACAGCTATTGTAACAAAATTTAGCCTTGCTCCTCTCCTGATCTTTCACTGGATATTGCCCTCCTGGAAGGAACCAACCAGCTTGGGACCAATCTTAACCTGATTAAAAGGTTTTAATCCTGTTTCTAGTAAACTGTTCTAAATGCAAGGGAGGATATGAATTTGCCCTTCTCTGTTCTCCAAGGCACAGTCCCCTAGTTGTGATGAGTTTTAATTTGCTTTAAGTAAGGGAAAGGATGTTGGGTTTTAGATTTACTTACAGGAAGTTATGAAGGCCAGGCTATAGAACTGCACAGAGAGATTAAAATGATTAAGATTTCTCATTTATGTAATAAACCTTACAGTGTTACAGTCTTTATATTCAGATACTTGGCACGAATTTCAGACAAAATCTCCTGTATGTGGATTTATTTAAAATATGAGAATTTGTATCAGCCTTCAAATATCTACTCTTTCATGGTTCTAAAAGGTGCAAGTTTCTCATTTAAGCAACATAAAAACACTGAGATTTTTAATCAGTAAAAGGTAGAGTAATGTTGTATAAATTCTGGATACTTAGACATTCTCACAAGGCCTCATTTAGGTACACAAAGCTAAGTGGACACCCTGGCCTTGGCTGGAATTGCTGTGCAACCACACAGAAAGCACAATTGATTTAGGAGCTCATTTCTGCCCCAGCAGATCATGCCTGGGTTGTTTTTCTAAGCCATATCTAAATAAATATCACCCAATACACATTTCTGGACGATGACAGCTTTTTGGGGAGGAATGGCCAAGTGGCTTTTAGCTGGATATTTCCATACCCATCCAATCCAGTCCTGTGGATTTTACCATAGAAAGTCTGAGAACCTCCTACCAACGCTGCTACTCCTGGGAGGCAAACCTGGTTGTGCCACACTGGAATAGGGCTGTGGGGGTGTACAGCCCCTGTTTTAGGAGACAGAGGTAAGAAAACATCTCCAGCTTGTTAAGGCTTTGCAGTACAGAGCTGTGAATGCCTCTCAAGCCATGTGCCAAGGTCAAACTGGAGCTTCTGAGACATGAGTGCACTTCTGTGGTGTGTGCCTTAAAATTGTTCATCCCTGCTTTGTATCAGATCAGTTATTTGGTGATGTTTTTTTTTCAAAGCACAGTGTTTCTGACTGTCAGGGCTTGCTGGAGAAAAATTCTCTCATTTTCTATGTAATTGTACCACAGCTTTATGAATGAAATGGCTTGAATTGGTAATCTCTGAGTTAAATGGGAAGTAGCTGGTAGCAGAACACTTCCCCAAGGGGACTCATGGATTTAGGAGCCATTTCCTAGCCTGCTGCCTTAGACTCTGAATTTTTTGACCTTCAGGATGGGCTGTAACAGGCTTCTGTTTCCCAGGAAAGAACTGTCAAGCTTTAATGCTTTAAGAATTTAGTTAACAATTTCTTGTTTAAAAGTTGAATTAGTGGCTGGAGTTTTACAGGTGTTGACTTTTTACAACCCATTATCTTCAAAGTAATTTTTGAATGAAATGCTCAGAATATCACAGAGCTTCTGAGCTTGCCAAAATACAGTTTGTACCAACCCTAATTGCATCTTTGTATATTAGAATATTTTGGGTTTAGTGAAATTGCACTTATTAGGTCTTAGTGGCTCATAGGATTGTAGGATTGGGCTCATGAAGATGAGTTTGTAGTATCATTTCCCTAATTTTTGTCTTTTAATGTCGGATAAAGATGGTTTCTAAGAGTTTATTCTCCTTGGGTTTCCTTCTGTAAGAAATGATAGCTGATGCTGTGTTTCCATACCAAATATTCTCTTAGAAGTGTATCAGCTGTGCAGGTAAGGAATTAGATCTTCCCTGTTTTCCCTTTTTAACAGAGGGTTAGTGCACCAGCTTATAGAAAGCTCATTCAGTGAGGAGCAGGAAAAAAATACCTCAATCAAAACAGCTGTACTGCTGAAAATGAATGATTACTCCTAGGGGAAGGAAGTGGGGTGGGAGAAGAGCTGCATCACACAATTCAATGGGAAATAAGGTTTGTGGGCAAGCTGGAGAGCAGCATAAGATTTCCTTGCACATCCAAACCGTGCAAGTATATTTTTGTAGCGCATCATTTCTCTTTAGCTGGTGTGTTCAGTTACTGCTCATCTCCCTGAGGGATTTTTATTAGTATTGAAGGAGACTTCACCTGGAAATGGAGTAGCCTGAAATTTGACAAGTTGGAAAAATACTTACATTTTTATCTGAATGAAGAAATGTAGTATTAAAAAAAAAAAAGGAGAGGGGAAAGTAAACATGCAGTTCAACAGTCTCAAATGGTTACTGAGCCATTTATGGAAAACAACATAATTATGACACGTAATTAATTAGTTAATTACAGAGGTATTTATTATTTTCATATGGGGAATCGTACTGTAAATGGTCCATTAATCTATTTGTACCCATTGAATCCGAGAGCAAGTAAATCATGTTCTTTCAGTTTGTGATCATTTACACTGTCAGACAAAGCATTGCCAAGGTGCTGCCATGCCCTAGAATGGCTTTCCAGGAAGGCAGGGGTGCACCTTTGGGCCTGGGGACTCAAGGTTTGAGGAGGAGGAGATGAAGTTTAGGGTGGGATCTATATGAAGTTGAGACACGAAAATAGGTTCCAGCCCACTGGTGCTTTCACAAAAAGGCTGTGTCTAATGTGGATTTAATGAGCATAAAGTCACTTCCAGAAGCATCACTGACCCCTGTGTTGACCTGGCAATGAGAACATTACTGCAGTTTATATTATTTATGAAAAACAATGAATAAATTCTTTCTGTGGTGGTGTGGGCTATTCTCTCCCCACATTTTTGTTTCATCCTCTGAGTGTCTGTTTTTTGCTCTCCATAATTCACCTGCCTCCTATCTCTGACCAAAATTCTTGTTTTGCAGAAAACTACCTTATAAACTTGTGCATTTTGCCTTTAAAGCTAAATGTTGGAAACAAATATGTTCTAAATGCCAATGAAGCAGAAAAACGTCTTCCAAAATGCTATGAGCTGCCACAGTGGAAGGGAGATGGAAGCATGCAACACAGCATAAAGAGTAAGAAACATCATCCAGCTTCTGAACTGTGGCACTGTGATCCAATCTGGCACTGTTTCCAACTCAAAACTCTCTCTGTGAGACCAAGGTCTCCTTCTTTGTGCAACCTCTCCTGCAGAACAGCAGCTCCCCCCTGGCAGCATCGGGAGCTGGACACGCACGACAAATGGTTCCATGGGGACTCGCTAGGCTGGGAAGTGAGGAGGGCAGAATAAGCCCAATATCATTTTCCTTTAATATTCCTTTCTTTCACTCCTTCCCAGGGGCACAGGCAGCCCCAGTTTGGATGCAGGGGATGCACTCACCCCATTGTCACATCCTGCTGCCATGTCTCGTGTCTGCAGGCAGAGCTGTGCCCTGTCTGGGGACCTGTGTCTGCCACGGAGTCAGGACGACAGGGACTTGTACCACTGGGCTGGTTACATGGGAAATTCTCATCACAGCAAAGGCACTGGGAATTGAAAGCAAGCTGCTGGGCTGCTACTCTCTCCTGAACCTGCACTGTGACTCCAGCCTGTCCACAGGGAGCAGCTGGGACAGGAGCTGAGCTGGAATAGCAATCACAGCCTGCCCTTTCTGCAGGAGCTTGTCTGTGGTCAGTCACTTCCCATTCCTCACCATTCCCTCAGGACAGATGTCTCAGTGTGTGCCCAGAGCTCCTGTTCTACAGGACAGCTCTATCTCCAGCATCCCCACTGGGATCCTGCCCTCAGGAGATGCAGAATCCAGCAGAAAAGTGGTGTCTTCCCCCCTGCAAGGACAGCGTGGCTGTGGTGCCACATTAGTGCCACCTTTTATAATGTTGTTCTCCTTCCTGTTGCTCTCTAAATGCACGACTTCAGTTTTCTGCCTTAGAGGCTTCACAAGCTAAAATCCATTCTGAGGGAAGGAGAATGCTGGAAAGCAGCAAAAGTGCTGCCTGGAATGGCCTTGGCTATGAACACATCAACACTGGATGGAAAACAAAAAGCTGGGGGATAGAAGATTGAAACCTCAGATATAACAGAGCTTAAATTAAAATGGTTTTATTCTACAACTGCAAGATGCTATGTGTAAAAACAGATTTGCAAGATGAAAAGATTGCAGAAGGAAATTGCTTATGCCCCAATATTTCCCTGATTCCTTTCTCAGCTCTCTGGTTTCCACCCTTTCCTTACATACATACCAAGTTCATTTTCTTACAAGTAGCTATTTTGTTTTGGTTTTGAAATGAGAAAATAGAAGGCTGTAGTAAGAGTAATTTTCATATATTCCCCATGTCATATTTTTCTGGTTTTCTTTTCCCCCAGCAGTCTGTCTCTCTCTCAAAATCTCTGTTATTTGTGCTTATAAAGCAGCCCACACATTTTCCAGCAGTATTTCCACTCTCCAGGATAATGTTTTTTGGACCGATATATTGTAATACTTAGGAGGAAGAAAACATCTTTTAAGAATTCTTCTTATTTTCACCTTTTGATGTTCTCAACTGCCTTTTTTTCCCTGAAATCTGATGGGTTGCAAGACAAGATTTTAAGTATTTACAACCATCTCTAATAAACCGCTTCATGGATATTTATGAGGTGCTGTTTTAGCAGGCTGTATTATAATATTAATCAAAATCAAGGCTGCCTCTTGGAAACACTCCAAGAGTTAGATCTTTGCTGAAATCTTTCCAGGTATCTTTATTTTTCCCATTCCTTTTGTTTTTTGTTGTTGATAATTTCCAGTTAAGTTATTTATCAGATGATGTTTGAATACATATGAATACAGTTTTGACAGGAACTCAGAGAATCCTGAAATTAATCTTTGTTTTAATGTTTATTCAACACTTTTATATTTGTTTTCTGTTTATTTTTAAAGGAAAGGAGCAATACTAGCACCCTGCTGTGCCACAAAAATTACATTGTATGAGTTTATTGCTTACAGGCAGAGATGTCCTGGCATGTTCTGAAAATTTGTGTATGAATCCTTGGTGCAATTCTCACAACCCTCACTTAGAGTTCTGATGAACCCAGGAGGTCAACAGGTACAATTTCAAATACTTGTTTGAGGTTAAGTATTGTTTTTTTCTGAAAGCTTAACTTGATACCTTTAACTCTTAATTTTGAGGGGCATTAAGTCTGGCTGTCAGTGTGTGTTGAATGTTTCAAACCTCCAGGAGAGCAAATAAAGTTTAGTGGGAGTTTTTTTACATGGGGTCCTTAACGGTTTTCAGAAGTTCACAAAGGTAAGGCCAGGCCAGCTGGGCACAAACCCCCTGCATTTCCTTGTTTATCTGTGCATGTATTTCTCAGCTGGATGTATCACATCCTGCCTTTTTAGCCTGTTAACTTGAACACCACTCTGGTATGGTCAAACAGGATGAAGATCAGAAATTGCTCCTGTTATGTGTTGCTTTGGGCTCCGTATTGGCCTGACAGTTCTTAAAGAATTGTTGCAGAATTGCTGGGGATAGGCCTAAACCAGTTCTTAATTTTCTGCTTTGATGTTATCATTCCCCACAAAATAATTGCTGGAGTTTAGAACCACACAGGAAAACTCCACAATAAACCAAAAAATCGACAGATGTGATTTGGGAAAGACCAATGGCATATAAAATACTTATACAATACAGAATCACAGCAAAGCCATGTCAAAAAATAAAAGGTCAATCATGAAATATATTTCACTTCAAAATGTTTTTTCAGCTGTAATGGCCTGAGATATTACCTGCAGCACAAGTCATTTGAAACCTGCAATATTGTTTTTAGTGCCTTTCCCTTTGCCCTTGTACCACAAGCACTACAGAACATGAAGCTGCAGTTAGAGATGACTGAGGGTCACTGCTGATCAGTCCTAATTAAAAATTCTCTTGTGTGCTTTATTGATACACACTCAGCTTTGGCCCATGGTTTTAGGGAATATCAGGATAAATGTATCTGAGGAGAGATGACAAAGTCTGAGAAATAATTGTTGTTGTTCAAACGGTCCTACAGGTGTGGCAGGAGTTGTCATGGCCACTCTCCTGCACTTAGTCCGTGTGGAATTCAACCCTGAGGGCCCAGTTCACCACTCCACTGCACTGGTTTGATGCTGGTGCAGTTCCCTTGACTTCCACAGAAATGCAGCAGCTGAAGGCTCCTGAAACAAAATGGCCTTCAGGCCTCAAGTCATACAAACAATGCTCAATCCACTGGTACATTTTGGAGAGCTCAAGGACTTGGAAATATTACTATTTTTAGCAGGCTGATAAGAGGCCATCAGTCCCCTCTGCAGCACCATCCGGAAGTCCAGAGCCGTAACAGAGCAAGTGGTTAAAAATCAACCATGAGGAAAGAGGAGGTCTCCAAAAGACTGGTGAAATTCTCAGAAGAAACATTTCTGTCTTTATCTAAATCCCAAAGGCTTTTTACTGTTGTTGAAATCAGTATATCTTCATTAATGTTGTGAAATCAAGTCTGACTGAAATTTGGGGGTGAGGAAGAAGTTATGGAAGTTGCCCTGACAGACAGAATGTGGAAACAAGCAGAATGTGCTTGAGGGCAGGAAGGAGGAATATGCAGGGACAGATATTTTCTGTCAGCAGCCTGAATTCCCAGCAGTGAAAACTTCTGACCATTAGAGCGACATGGAGGCTTCTGGCAGAGACCTTGTGTTCAGTGATGCCTCCCTTTGTGCACTGGATCATCTGCAGTTGATAAATAGTCTTTAGCCATTAGAAATGCAGGCAGAGAAATAGTGCTTTCTGTTGTGCAGAAATCTCTGGACAGGGTAATTTTATCTGGCCAAATCCACTTCTACCTCTGCAGCCTCCCTTGTGATGTGCTGAAATGGCACAGGCAGCCTTGTGCACTAACCTGAATTCCATCCTAATAGATCGAGTGAATAATTAAACTTTAATTAGCCTGTGCCTACATTCCCAACACTGCAAGTTTGCAGAGAGGGCAAACAAGGCATTGTCAGGGAAGTTATGTGCAGAAATCTGCTCTGATTGACTGAGAGTGCATCAGCCTTGACATATTCTTGCAATATTTGTCAGCAACAGAAGGAAAGAGAAGGATGCATTGCATCAATCAAATTAACGGGGCAAAAAGGCAAATGCAAGCAAATTCCAGTTCACTCTGCAGACACTGTTCTTGCCCAAGTTAAAAAGAGAGTAAGGTGGGCCATTGTCCCTATTACTGGTCTGCCATACAAAATAGACAATTACTTGTGTTGTTTGAGACAGTTTTGCTGTTCTATGCTGAACTACTGTGCTCAGTTCCAGTGTTATACAGTCATAGCCAGTGTGCTGGAGAGAGCAAGCAGAGAAAGGGCCGCATGCCTGAATTAAAGCAGTACCCAGTGAAATCCATTGTGTTTTGATTTATAATTATGGAAATTCTTTTATCCAGGGTGTCAAAGTGATTTGAAAATACCGAAGCAACTCCACAGCATAGGTATTGCTTGCTGTAATGTGATATCAGCTCCTGGAAATGTACCTCAGGCACTCTTCAGCTGCCAGCCTGGAGGTCAGTGCCAAAGAGGCACATTGCTGGATTTGCATTTTCCAGGGAGATGAGGCAATGCTGAGGGCACTGAGCCCTGCTGTGTTTTGGAAGCTGTCTAAGAAACTCTGAGCCCAAGCTACATATTCAAGCTGCTCCTGTACAAAGGGCAGACAGTGCCTGATTCCTGTCTTGGGGAACTCATCTCCATGGGGTAGGATGAGTGCTTTTGTCTTTCCATCCCCTGGGGACCTGCCTGCAGGCTGCAGCCAGGACATCACCAAAAATGGGGAGGTTTTTAAGAAGTCTGCCTTGTCGGACTTCCTCTCAATAATCACAGCACAAAAATCTAAAAGTAGACTCCCAGCAAAGTACAGTTCAGGCCACGGGGGGCTGCTTCCTAAGGGCTCCTCGCTCTTCTGACCCAGAAGGGTTTAATGGGAGAGGCTTTGGAGTGGATCTCCCGCTGAAGGCGAGCCTGCTCAGGCACTTCTCCAGCTAATTCCCCTTTCACTGCAGAGCACATTTCCCCTCCATTCAGGAGGTGCCTGTCTTGGTCAATTCTGCTGAAAAGCCACTTGGAAATTTGTCCTTTTTTGCTTAAACACCCTGCCACAATATCAGCCTCTTGCATAGTTCATATATGAGCCTGCTGATGCTACAGGGGTGTTACTTCATCCTTGATGAGCTGTTAAAAACAGGTGCTCACCCTGAGGGTTTGACTTAAATCCAACAGAATTAAGAAATGTTAAAGGAGGATCTGCATCTTTCAAGCAGACCCATTGTGTCTTGGTGCTGTAGATAAGCCCCAGCCGGTGTAAGAAGAGGGAAGTTTCACTCGAGTAAGAGCAGTGCAATTTGAAATGTTGGCAGCTGATAAGTGCAGGTGAGGATAAAGGCATGTCTGCATCAGTCACTTGCATTTCACTCGGAATATATTTTTCTTTGTTGGAAAATCCTGCAGATATATGCACCCATCTGCTCCTCAATCCACATTATCTTACTGCTAGTGTTCTTAATTATATCCTTTCCATAAAATCCCCAATTTTAATATGCCTTGGAAGTATATTCTACACCTTCTTTCTAAAATAAAATATCCTAAGTGTCTCTCCAGTCCTCCAACTTGAGAGACCTGAAAATGCAAATGAAAATATTTTCAATTCTCACTGAAGATACCTCCAGACTCCAAGATTATGCAGAGTCTTGTCCTTATATAATGTACTTGTGTACTTGTATCTTCTGCTTCTGAAAATATTGACCCAAAGAACCTTTGCACACCTCAAAACACACACAGGCTGAGTGAGAGCTGTAGATGAGAATGTGCAATCTGGAAGCATGTTATCTATTCATTCTGAGAAATTCTCACACTTTCCCATATATATTTTGTTTATTTTTTCTGTCATGCAGGGATAAAATAAAGCAGAAAGGTTTCTTGTGCACTAAACTGAGGTCCTGTCCCTTCCCTCTTGCATTATTCTGGGATTAGGTGACACTATGTATCTTTAATTTCACTTATTTACATTGAGTTGTATTTAACTCCTTGATAACGAGACCTATTCAAATATATTTGGTTTATCTCTTTTGACTCTGAAAGTACAAATAATACCAAAATTTCAGTTGAACTTTCATAAAGCTGGTGCTGTCCTATAGTAAAGTCAAATAATTACATTGATTTTCACTTGGCATCTAGACTAACTCTTAAGGAATATATGTGGTAATTGATTTGTATGCTAGAGTTGCTGCAGGGTTTATTTTCAAAATGAGATTTTGGGCTAGGGTATTTTTTTGTTAATTAAATATATTTTAAAGGATTTATGTTCTCTTCTTGTTCAAATAGACTGAATTTTCAATGACTTCTACCAAAATGTTAGATGATCCTCTGCAATAAATAACCCTTTTTGTGAGATAATGCAGGAGTCTGAGATATCCTTATTTCTGTATTACTTCTCCCAGACAAACCCAAATATTACAGTAATCACTTGAGATCCTATTTTAAAGACACCACAGTTTAATAAACACATGTTTTAATGAGTAGGGCTCCACATTTTTTAGTTTAGGTCTTAAATTTTCCCCTTGTTCAGCAGTTCTGCTTTTACTAGAATCTTTTGAGTAAAAGTGACACAGATTTCATTGGGAGGTAGCCTTAATATCATCACCCCTTGTATCACTGTGTCTGTCCTGTGGCTCCAGAGCCCCCAAAGGCTGCAGCTGGAGGACAGTGTGCCTTTACCCAGATCCATCCCAATTTTTGGCCCTTGTCCTGGGGAGAGGGGAGGGACAGAGCCCTCCTGGGGCCAGCAGGAAGTGCAGACATGGAGCCAAACCCCTGCTCGTTCACACAGAGCTGGGCTGGGCATCGCTGCCAGGAATGCTAAAAGAAAACCTAAGCACGTGGGATGGGATTTTCAGATAAATTTAAGAGCCTATTTAGTGACCTGTCAGGTGATTTGGATTTATTTTTAAGTGATCATAAAAGCTCACAGTGCAGAAATCAGTTTTTTTAGAGACATGTTTAAGAAGCCAAATTTATGAGTTCTGATGATGTTGCAAAGCAGCTGAGAAACTTAAATGCATCTTCCAGCTTTTATTGCTCTGGTCCTCAGCTCCAGTGGGTATCAGTTGGATATAAAGATGCTTATTAAAACTGCAGTCTCATCCTTCCTGTGATAGCCCTCCTATATTTATCAAATATTTCTGCGATGGTTTCAGGGGATGACAGCCCAGGAAGGGGATGACATCTAACAATTGATTGATAAATTGAACTAATTTTTGAAATATCTGAGCTCCTGCCCCTGATTTGCCAGACTTCATAATGGCTGCACAGGTAATTTGGCCTTTTTGATCTTCTGCCACTCACTTTTGATGGAAGCGAGAGCATTCTTCTGTCTTGGGGAGAGGAAGGAGGATATATCTGGAACACATCAAAGGATTAAACCAGGGAATATAATAATAATAATAATAATAATAATAATAATAATAATAATAATAATATAACAGAAAAGCAGTGGGCCAACAGCCATTGATGTATTCAGATATCTCTTCAGGGAGTGCATTTAAATCTTGTCATCTTCAGCTGATGCACACCAAGTAGGGATGTGTTCTAAGGACACTTGACATTTATTGAGACAATTATTTAGTCAACCAAACCCCTACCTACTTGTGCAAGGTAATCGACCCTTATCTCACTCAGGGGGCTGCAAAGACACACACATCACTTTGCCTCTGTCTTCAGAGAGAATTAGTGACAAATCCAGGTTTACAGGGCACAGGAGGCTTCCTGGCCCCCAGTGCTGTGTTTGGGATATTGATGACATCAATCATAGTGAAGGCACAGTGCAGTTGCCAGCCCCACTAGGTATTGCTGTTTTTTAAAGATATCCAACACCAAATCACAAGCACTTGAGCTTCCTTGCAGGAAGCAAGAGGCCTGGCCTGCATTGTGCCACTGCTGAAGAGAAATGCAATGCATTTATCACAGGAAAAAGGTGTAGACTTGAGATTTAGTCATCTTACCATGTATAAAGATTTGATGTATGTTATTAGAAGCTACCTACCTGGGCTGTATTTCATTTATGCTTTTAGAGCCATCTAAATCAACTTCTTTAGCTTTGGGAAGATAAAGATTGTAAAACAAGTTATCTGAGCATCAGGAGGACTACTGCATTGATTTATACCTGCTACATACAGTAGATGTGTAATTCACTTATAAATCACCAAGCTGGTGCACATTTTCAGAATTATCTGGATATGTGGTTGGTGCAAGTTTAAATGAAGTAATAGGAGCATGTTCTTGCTTTTTGTAAGGCAAGGAAGAGCCACAGGCAAACAGAAGTGTTAAAAATGATTAAAGGTACCAAGAATACAAAGCTATTATTCTTAGGTTGTCAATTCCTAGAAAAATGCCTGCTGAAGCGTTGTTCATAATAATGATATTACCTGTGTAGATCAGGATGTCTTACCAAGAACAGTGTGCATTTGCTGTGCCTTTATAAGGGGGTATTGAAGAGTCAGGTGGCTCTCCAGCTGACTGGAACTGGATGTCTGGGATGACTTTCTTCACAACACAGTTGCATTTGCATGCATGAGAATTATTTCTTCAGAAATACTTGCCTGGAAATAAGCAGGAGCTGTGGAAAAAGGTAAAATGACTGTGTCATTTTGATCACTTAAATTGAAAAGCTGTCTGAATTGTGGGATTTATTTAGCTGCTGTACAGAATGCCTTGCCATGCTGACTCAAGCCCAAATATCTGCCTTGGCTGTAGCACCAGCTGGAGCAGAGCTGCACAACCTCTGGAGGCTGCAGGAGGAGATGTGGCAGGAATCACAGCCTGGTTGTCTTTCATTTTCCCAACTTCAAGACAGGCATTTACAGCTGCTCTTGGTTCAATGCCTTGAAGACCAAAAACTTCTTAAAAAAAGCCTCAACCCAACACAACCCAACCCAAAAAATACACAAACCTCACCCCAAAACAAAAGAAAAAAAATCCGTAGTAAAATCCCAGAGAGAGACAATATGAACATGGTTTTAAAGTGGTTGTTTCCTTACGACTTTGATTTTTGTTTCTAAAAGAAATTCTGGATCTGGGGGCAGGAAGAAAATGTTCTCCTTCAGAGAATCACTCTTTTACCCCTAGGAATAAGGTGCTAGACAAAGCTGTAGCAGTATTTAGTCATACCTCAGTTTCTTCTCCTCCTTAATGAACTTGGCTGATTAAGTACTCCTGCCATTGTCTGTGGAGCTGTTTGTCACTTTTCTCATAATTCCCTATTCATAGGGAAATGATGTGGAGGGATATTTCTGAATGGCTGCGCTCTCCTACAACACCTCTGAAACAAGCCCTTGCCATTGTCTTCTTAACACAGCCATTGTGCTAGACAGCTGGAAAATGACTGAATTCTGCGTTGCCAAGAACTCTCTTTTTAAACAAAAATTGTTATTAAAGAAGTGTAAAGCTGTGCTTTAAGAGTTAACATCTGAGTATTGTAGGGTCTTCATATTTCCATGGCAACAGCTTAACATGATCAGTAAGTAGAGTGGACTTTTTGCTATGAGGTGTCATTAATAGAAAAATCATACTGGGAAACACACATGTATCACAGAATAAAATCTCTTCTCCCTGGTTTTGAAAATAGACAATTTCTTTGTTGCTCTGTATTGACACATTGTTTTGAAATTGCTGTTGCATTAGAAATGCAAACAGTAATTTACTTGGCTTTTAATTACAGTTTTTGTGATTGCAGTGATGTAAATTTAAAGGAGCAACTTCACAACAGAGGTAATCTGACAGCTGCCACTAAACCTCTTATTTACAATATGTATCAGCACATTTTTTACAGCAGGTTTTTGTGGGTGAAGTGCTGCATAGTTCTCTGTGGTGGCAGGGGTGGGCTCAGCTGCCGGTGGAGCCATTTCTATTAAGAATATATTGATAGCTGGTGCACCAGCAGTGGCCAGCCTTTCCTGCCAAATCCATTCTGTTTGAAGGGTCAGAGGTGGCAGTGGCTGTGCTGGGACAGATTTGTTGTCTCTCTCTGCTCCACCCGCTGCTCACAGGGTGTCACAGGGACATGAGGCTGGTCATTTTGTTCTGGGGCTTCTCATTAGTGATTGCTGCCCTGCTGTCCTGCACACTGTGAGAGCAAGCAGAGATCTCAGAGTGCCAAACTGTGGTTACTCTCTTCAACCTGTCTCTCTTTGGGACAGGGTCTGGATGGAGACAGCAGCTGGAAGTTCTGGCTGATTCTCTACTGTCAACTTCCACACCAGTGAGGGAACCCTTCCTCGCTTGAGGGTGTGCACCAGCCCAAGTTGTTAAGTGTTATTTTAACATCCTGAAATGAGCTAATACAGACAGACTGCACCATCTCTACAGGCTCTGCAAAGGGATCTGGCCAGGCTGGATCCATGGGCTGAGGGACAGCAGGGCCAAGTGCCAGGTCCTGCCCTGGGGTCACCCCAAGCCCATGGAGCTGGGCTGGCAAAGAGGGGCTGGAAAGCTGCTGGTGGCAAAGGCCCTGGGGTGCTGGTGACAGGGCTGGGCACAAAGGCAGCAGTGCCAGAGGCCAGTGGCACCTGGGCTGGGCCAGCCCTGGGGTGGCAGCAGGCCCAGGGCAGGGCCCGGGCCCTGGGCTGGCCCTGCTGAGGGACCTCGAGGGCTGCGGCCACTGCTGGGCCTGTCATGGCCACCAGAGCCCTGCAGGGGCTGGAGCGTGTCCAGGGCAGGGAACGGAGCTGGGCAAGGGGCTGGAGCCCCAGCAGGGGCTGAGGGAGCTGGGAAGGGGCTCAGCCTGGAGCAAAGGAGGCTCAGGGGGGCCCTTGTGGCTCTGCACAACTCCCTGCCAGGAGGGCACAGCCGGTGGGTCGGGCTGTGATCCCAGGAACAGGGGCAGGAGCAGAGGGAACGGCCTCAGGCTGGGCTCAGGGTGGGCACCAGCAGCAATTTCCTCATGGAAAGGCTGCTCAGGCCTTGGCAGGGGCTCCCCAGTGCCCATCCCTGGAATATGGCCCTGCTTTGAGAAGGAGCCTGGATCTGAGACCTCCAAAATCCCCACCTTGTGAAATTCTTCTAGAGCTGTGTTCAGCATCCTGTTCAGTACTAATTATTTCTTTCCCACATATAAACATAACATAAAATACATTATAACACAGCTTGGTCTCATTAAAAATTGTTTAGTGGAACAGAATCTGAGAGCAGGTTTATTTGGTGATAAGAAAACATGCCCTGTTGTGTTTTTCCCAGACTGGGGCATCATTAGTGCCAGGCTGTGACACACTGTGTGAAGGAAACATCAGGAGGCTGCAGCAGAGAGAAATCAGTGCTGATACAAACAGTGCCAAAATAAAGGGAGCACGACCACTCACAGATTGAACCTTGCATGTCACTCATGATGAAAAACTCTTCCAGAGCTACTTGAGCAGATGAAGAAATCATGCATGAAGATGTCAGTGTGTCTTTGACTGTAGAACATGAAAATCCATTTGTTTTAACCTCCCTTTGCCTCACTTGAGTACTTCAGCAACGAACGATTCTTGGCAGTAGTACTTTACTATGCATGCCCCAGAGAAGACCTAACTGGGCCTTCCAGCTACTGATGTAATATAAATAATATTATAATAGAGCCCATTTAATACAAGAGTCGGAATGTGGTAAATGGGAAAAGTTATATTCAGCAGAAATAAATAATATTCTTCCCACAGCCAGGGAAGAAATAGCGTGTCAATGGAATCCATAAATCAGGCTGTGTCACTCTCATTTAATCAAATCCACCTTGACATAATTTTACTAAGTATCACCCATGTGTTACCCAATGTCACCAACTATTTGCATCCTTATACATAACAGTAATGCAGGTGACATACAGAACAGTCTTGTCTCTCAGGCTCAAAATATATTTGTCACATCTTATTGCTGTCACTCGGCACTTAATATCAGACCTATTAAAGTGTAACTCTTATTAAACATGATGTTAAGCTAAGGAGCCTACACTATTTTCAGTTGCATCATGAAGGAGTGAACATGCAAGTTGCAGTCTCCTTGTGTGTTACAGCTGTGTGGGAAGCAGAGGTAAATCCAGAGGGGCTGGAAAAAGTTTGAGGATAGGATTGTCCACTAAAGAGAGCACTAAACCAAGTGGGATCCATCTAAGCTCAGTTTTTTCCCTTGATTTTGCATGATGCTGTATAAGCCACTTCACTATCCCAATGGTGTTGCCCATTTCTGTGATTTATTTGTTTTATCCAGCTAGATTGTACCTTCAGAGGTTTGTACCATGACAAGGACGAGAGCTGGGACTCCTGGGATGTGCCATTGTGTATTTAAGGACAAGTAACAGGATAAAAGTATCCTGCAGACTTTGATAGTCTCCAATTCATGCAGACCCTGTCAACTTCTATGAGGGATCTTTGCTCAGTTCTTCAAAAGTAAAGAAGCAAGATGAGAATTATTTTTTTTTTCCACTGGCACAAAGCTCTCTGAACTTCCAAGCCTGGGCTTGTTGATTTGAGCCAATTTTCTCTTAAAAATGAGGAGTGATGCTTTTTCCCTTTTTAAAAAATGAAGCATACAAGTATTTCAGTTTCCAAGCCAAATTTGAATGCCTTCTAAAAAGCTGTATGCTGACCCCAGGTCTATAAAAAACTGCTTTATGTAGGCCATCATGTAAAGGACACGTTGCTTTTTGTAAGAAAATAAAAAAGGAGGCAATAAGTTACAAATCCCAAAGCAGCTAAGTGAGAGTGGAGGAAAGTACCTTCAGTTTTCAGAAACTGTAAATTGTGGTTTAGTGATCCTCCTGGAACCTAAGGGAAATGGAAAGAAAAATTGGTGTGAGAAATATTCAATAGGGAAAATAATAAAGAGTTGAGAGGAATGGGTTAAGGGTGAAAAGAAATTTCTGGAATGTCTGCAAATAAAAATAAATGTCCATCACTGTGGGCATTCTCAGCACCTCTGCAAACATCAGAGCCTCCATGGAAAGTCCTGGAGTAGGGGGACCTGTGACAGGAGAACAAGAAAACGAGATGTGACAGAATTGGAAGGTGGCAGCAGGCAAAGCACGAGAGGGCCCCTCCTTTGGACGTGGGGTGAGGCAAACACAGATGAGACCACGCAGGAAAAGTGTCCTGGTTCTGCCAGCTCAGCACAGGGACAGTGCAGCTCCAGCCAGGGCTGGGAGCAAGGGCTGGCTCAGCTGGCCACGGCAGAGACTCCTCCAACACCTGAGAGCCAAACACATCCCCAAGGCTCCAGGAGTGCATCCAAAGCAGGGCAGCTCCAGACAGGTGCCCACAGAGGCCCCCAGTGTAAAACTTGTCATGGCCTGACGCAGGATGTGACCTCCAAACCTCTTCTGGTTCTCAATTTGCATTTCATGCCATTTGTTGAATTTTATTTCTGCTCACTACTTCTGCAGTACTGCCTTTGAAAGTGATGTCTGCTTGTAACAGCAATTATGGAATGTTCAATTTCTGCGTTTTACAATTCTGCAGAATTTTGTTCAAGAATATATTTCGTGCAGTGTTGTTTTTCTCTCTTGATTGGGAGATCTGGCCTATAAATCATATTTCCAGAACATCTAATCATCTAATGAGCTTCAGATTATAATTTGTGGAAACAGGTGCCCTTTCAGAAGGGGAAAAAAAAATGACATTTATGCAAATATTTCTTCTAAAAATTAATTTGCTGTCTATTCATAAAAATGCAAGGAAACTTTATCTCTCTGGTTTCCTTGTTCTAATTCATTTCACAAATAAATTTAAGACAGCTAGCAAACTGAGAAAAAATTATCCTTGTTGAGGTGTTATTTCATTCAGTTTTAAATATTAATGTATGATGTTGCATCGTTATGTAGCACTCTTCACAAAGATGATATAAACCATTTGTTAAAGAAAATATGAAGCTTCTGAAATGTCTGCTCATAAATGTTTACAAGAGAGATCATAGGTAGAATTATAGGAAAGGCAAATGAAGAATAGATGAGCCTAGGGAACCCTGGGATAAGACATGGCTGGCAAGCAGCCCAAGCTGGATTTCTAAATGATGACCTTTTCTTCCTTGAAATCATATTTTTGCATCTCTAAGCCACACCATCCCATGATCAAAGTGCCTGTAACTTGAGTCTGTATATGAAGTGGGTGTGCACAGTGAAGCACATCAAATCAGCAATCACAGAGTCACTGAGTGGCCTGGGTAGGAGGGGACCTTAAGGATCACCTGATTCCACCCCAGCCATGGCAGGGACACCTCCCACTGTCCCAGGCTGCTCCAGCCCCAGTGTCCAGCCTGGCCTTGGGCACTGCCAGGGATCCAGGGGCAGCCCCAGCTGCTCTGGGCACCCTGTGCCAGGGCCTGCCCACCCTGCCATGGAACAATTCCTCATTGCCAAGATCCCACCCAGCCCTGCCCTCTGGCACTGGCAGCCATTCCCTGGCTCCTGCCCCTCCAGCCCTTGGCAATTGTCTCTCTCCATCTTTCCTGCAGCTCCTTCAGGCCCTGCAAGGCCACCCTGAGCTCAGCCAAAGCTTCTCCTGTGCAGGTGAGCAATGCCAGCTGTGCCAGCCTTTCCTCCCAGCAGAGCTGCTCCATCCCTCTGCTTATCCTGGAGCCTCCTCTGGGCTCACACCAACAGTGGATGGAATTTTTTCATTGTCCCTACTGCAATTTGGAAGAACTGCAAGTGTGTGAAGTCCTGAAAGCCCAGCCCTTGCTGAGGCTTGGCTGGTGGAGGTGGTACACATGGGGTGCTGAGAAGAGGAGAGAAGGGAGAGGAATATTTAGGCTCCCAGCCCACAGTTATATTCCATGGTACAGTCTTTGCACCCTGTGTGACTTTTTCCAGGTGCCCTTCAGCTCCCAGAGCAGCTTGCCCAGGCCAATCCTGACTCAGTCTCCTGCTCTCCAGGGCTGCACAGACCCCTCTGGTGCGGCGTGCAAAGCCAAGGCTGAGTTCCCTCCAAATCTTAATAAAGAGGTAGTGAATGGAAGTCTGCTGGGAAATTCACTGTGAAAGAAACAAGCAAGTGGATTTTCTTACCTGTTCTCTTTGAGGAATGAGAAGAAATCCCCTCATGCACTTTCTGGGGCTTTCTGCTTGTTTGTACCCTGCTCCCTAAGTTCCCCTGGCCATGCAAACAGCATCTCATTTGCCCAGTTCATTGTTACCATATAAAGACTTTATTGAGTTTTCTCAACTAGATTTGGGCTTTATTATCTGTTTGCTAAATGACAGGCAATATTAATGCTACTGCTTTCTCCCAACATACAAATTATAGAAATGTTAAATTTCATTACAGCAGTTGAATTAATTGTGTATAATATGATATTGAGGGTTTTGCTACACAGGAAGAAAAGCAAATTAAGGTGGCAATAAGCAAAATTGAAATCCTTTACTTGTTTAACAAATTTTTTTTTGCCTTCTCTTTATATTTGTTCTTCACACTTTTGGTTGTCCTATTGTTAATTCCAGCAAAAACAAGTCTTCCAGATTTGTAGCTGTTTTGACATGCCACTGTTAGCTCACTGAAATGTGACAGAAGAGAACTTCTGATTGGATTCTATTGCAGTATTATGCTATGCCTACCAGTAAAAAATGCAGAGAAAATTGAATCCTAAAATTATCTGCCTCTCTTCCATTTACTCTCCAAGCCATTTCTTCTATTTTTCAATTATCATCTGGTAATAAATGTGTCACAGTGCAAGATGAGACCTCCGTGGAATACGGCAACACTGAAGACAGAATGGAAAATTCAAGAATATGCAAATTTGTTTGGATGCAAATTTGGTCATTATATTGAACCAAAAGATAGGAGCTGGAGAGAAGGAAGTAGTAAAGCTCTAGAAATTTCCTGTGCTAACAAAAGTCCTCTGCCACATCTGCCGCTGTGCACCAGAACATGCTTCTTCCAGAGGATTTTCCTGTTCTGAGACTGGTTAGGAGGTTTATGAAACATTTGATTCCCTCTGTGGGTTTATCTGGGAATTAGTTGGGACACAGACATTGGATAAAAGCCATGGCCTTTGGAATCAGTGATTAAATTTATATTGGCTTCTGCACACAGCCAAGATTTCTGCCTTTATACCAATCCCCTAGATGTCTGAATCCCACTCTCCATTGCTTTCCTTACCTGTCTCAGAATTTGTCCCCAGGAATGTCACACACAAGTACAGCTCCCATCCTGCTGTTAGCCTCACCCTCTCCTAAAACATTTGAATTTCTGAGGAGAAGAAAAACGGTTCTCAGATTTTCAATTTATCTGTAGCCTGGAAGGAAAATGACTGTAAATTCTGGAGCTTCTGCAGCTAATTCTATGGGGAACAGTTTGCCAGCATTGGAATCACGAGGAACCAGCTTGTGGGGGCTCCAGACGTCATTTAGCCTCGCTGAGCAGAACTCTCAAAGCTCTCCAGAGAACTCTCATATGTTTTCAATATGCTACTCAAGGCTCCATGGCAGATACTCCTTCCAAATGTACTTCTGCCTAAAAATGCACCAGTATTCCTGGATAATGTCATGGAACTCCAGGCTGCTGCAGCCTCTCCACTGTTTTACTGCAGGAGAAGGCACCTGTTTTGTGAAGGCACCTATTTTGTGAAGGCACCTGTTTTGTGAAGGCACCTATTTTGTGGGGCCCCTGTTGTGCCTGGGACACCTCTGCTCGTCTCCTGGCCTCACTGTGCCTTCCCTCTTGTTCTTTGTTGACTCACTCAGGGAAAGAGGAGCAGGTTTCACTTCCAAAGGTCACTCCACAAAATCTGAATCTTTTTGCTAAATTTAAGCAATTGCCAATGTCAAAGCAGCTTTAATAACAGTTGAGTGTCTGATTTATCTGATGAGCTCTGGCAGGTGAAGATGCTGAGGCAGTCGTGGCCTCTCCACTTCCCTGATACATGGAGACCTTTGCTTATTTTTGTAAATGCAAATATGATGTTCTATAACATGGTTTGTAAGTTCATTATCTGGATGCAAGAGAGATGAGCAGCATTGAAGAAGCTGCCTAAGGCATAGAAACAGCTTTGTTTACACTGGCCATGAATAAATCTAAGCTGGAATTCCAAAGAAATCTCCTCTTAGAAGAGGCAGGGCCAGAGATAACCTACAAGTGGAGGTTTTCAGACTAATTTGAAGATGTACTTGATAATGATGAGATATGTGGTTGATAATGTGTGAGCAATAAGCTGAAAATTAGGTGTTACAGGAAGTTCTTTAGTGTTTCTGCACTCCAAATATGCTGTTTCTGGAGACTATTCCCAGGTCCAACAAATTGTGGGAATTGTCTGGGCAATACAAACAGAAACTTGAGATCATGTAGGACAGCATGACCTACCCAGTGCACTGGGATGTGGAAATGCAGATTTCCTGGCAAAAACCAGAATGTGAGAATCTTTACCTGCCCTTAGATTTTGGACTGTGTACAACTTTCCTGCAGGGAGCTGGCCAACACTTTTTGGGTGGCTGCACATGAGGAAAGTGCAGGAAAGGAACAAAACTAATCTTTGAATCAAATTTTCTATCACACGCATTCCAGATAAACCAAATGAAGAGAATAATGTGGAAATGGGATGGCAGTATGAGGATACTGGCCCACTGATTTCAGCATCAGTCTTTCTGACTGATCCCATGTCAGCAAGAGGAGAATTAATCGGAGACATTTTACAGAATACACTTGTAAGTTTTGAGAAGCTTCAGGGCAAACCAATTGAAGTCTAGCATTTCCAAGAGCAGAAACTTATTTACTTTATTTCTTTCAACACTAGAGAGAGTGAACATAGAATGAACCTCTAAAAAATCCATTATTTCCTATGAATTACATTCTTACTGATCTGGAAAAAAAAAACCAAAAAAACAAAACCAAACCAAACAAAACCTCAAAACCAAAGCAACCCCAAATTAAGTTGAATAACATTTTTTACTTTACTTCCAGGGGAGAAATATTGCTAGACTGACATTCTTAGATGTGTAAATACTACAGCCTACATGTGATCAGTTATTTTTTTCTTCCTTCAGCAAGTCTCATAACTTTTGATCATGGCTTCATTGCTGAAATTGAGAATCTTCAGGTAAACCCTGAGGAGCCTTGGAGGGCAGGAAGCACTGATGACAATAAGGAAGTTTCCAAGTGATCCAGGTTTTTTTCCCCTGGGAGTCATCTGGGTTACTCTGGGGTGAGAGAAAGGGATGTGCTCATATGGAGAGCTGGAGAAATAATTCAGGCTCTGTGCCACTGCCTTCCTCTGCTGATTGTTAGATGTGGTTCTCTGCTTGTAACCCGGATAAAGTTAGTTCTACCTCACAGGCTATTTCTTCATTTAGCCTGGTAAGAGACAAGTTAAAAAGAGGCAACCCAACAAAGTCCTTGCCCAACGCTATTATCTGTAAAGGCTCATTGTAAAGGCTGATTTTTATTTCATTTAAAACTTCCAGCAGGAAAACTTCACACAGCAAGGTTGGGAAGACAGCCCCCTCGCTATTGTTCTCCACTTTTGATTTGCTGTGAAAGGATGCTCTATTTTAAGAATCATGATTGTCTTCTTTTAAGGGCAATTTTAGGACTGTTCTCTTCAGGCAGAAGTAGATGGAGGTGGAGATAATAAATCCAGCAAAGTACATTATAAAGGCCTAATAAATGTTAGGGAATGTACTTTAGCCTAAGGGGATCAAGACCATTCTCCCTGTGTCTCTTACACACACATTCCCTGATCATAACAAGATGAAGTGCAGATTTTATTGTATTTGTGTGACAATTCTGGCCTAGATCAAAACCAGGACACTGGAATAAATACACATCTAAATTAAAAGAAGATTTTCAAATGCTTTAGCAAAGCATTTTCTAATCTGACACCTATAAGCCACTGCCTCGGCAAAATGGATCTTGAGAGGAGATTAATTTTTGGAATTTGCTCCCATACATATCTAATATTGTTTAAATTAGATTTGATTAAATACTTTTCAGGCTTAAAAACAACAGGACTGCTTGTAGAATTATAATTCTATACTTACCTGCTGCACCTTGTTAAGGGGATGGGAATAAAAATGTGTGGAATGTGGTTACCTTACAAGGAGTGGGCTTCTTCCACTCTGTTTTTGGGAATTTCCTGTCACCCCTAGGTGGTTCCTCAGCTTTGTTTACTCTAATTTTTAAATCAGTAATTTACTAGATAATTTCAAAATGGCATTAATGAAAAAGTAAACTCCTTTCACTTAGTAAGTGAAGTACTCTATCAGTAAAACACATTGCTTACCATGCAGCAGTCGTAACCAATGTCAGGTTATGCTTGGACTTGTGGAGAATGGAAAGTACCAGAATTTAACAAAAAACCCACCAAAACCAAAACCAACAAAAAAGAACAAACAAACAAACAAACAAAAAAAAAAAAAAACCAGAAAACCTAAATAAACCAAAACAAAAAAACCAACACAAACCCAAAACAGAAAAAAATCCACCACATTTTTGTGGGTTTTCCAGATCACAGTAAAATAAAGAGTTTGAGTTTAGAAATATTTGTTTAGTAAATAGATTGCAGTCAAATGCATCTTGCTCCCTAAAATCTTCTTGTGGGGAGGATTTTTGTCTTCCAGGCATAAACTCCTTAAGGCTCTTAACAGTGGTGCTACCTTTGGCTTCAGCAAATGGAAAATCTCTGTTTTTTCCCACATTTAATGATGTTCATAAAAAGTAATGCCTTTTCATCAGTTCAGCAAACTTCTGAATAGAAAGAGCTTAAATTTATACATTTACATGAGAGCCTCAGTGATGCACTTACAGAGGGAAAGTGTTTTTAGGAAGTCAATGTCTAAGCGCCCTTTCCCTCCCATTTATTGCAAGCTCAAGAAAAGTAACCAGGAACATTTTAGGGTACTTGAAGATAACCTTAAAGGAATGAAAGGAATTAGGATCAATGGCAAAGTATTTGTAAAGATGCCATGTTTGGACACTCAGTAGTTTGAAAGGTTCCTAGGATTCTGTAATTTAATAAGATTTCTGGAGTCTCTCTGTAAACATAAAATGCACCAAAACTTTCACTTTCTTTTTTTTTTAAAGTGAAGTTATGACATTTCCTTCTGAAGTGAAGTTGGGAGAGACAATTGCCAAGGGCTGGAGGGACAGGAGCCAGGGAATGGCTGCCAGTGCCAGAGGGCAGGGCTGGGTGGGATCTTGGCAATGAGGAATTGTTCCCTGGCAGGGTGGGCAGGCCCTGGCACAGGGTGCCCAGAGCAGCTGGGGCTGCCCCTGGATCCCTGGCAGTGCCCAAGGCCAGGCTGGACACTGGGGCTGGGAGCACCTGGGACAGTGGGAGGTGTCCCTGCCATGGCTGGGGTGGCACTGGGTGGGATTTGAGGTCCCTTTCAATGCAGGCCATTTGGTCATTCTGTGAAACTGAATTATTCTGTGTGCACATCTCAGCATTCCCATCCTATGAGCCCTGTTTTAGTCATTCCTTCTATAGGACAGCCTTGCTTTGATACATTTTGCAGAAAGGGATGACAGAAAGGGTACAAATGTCTCACTTGTGTACAGGAGCAGGAATACAAAGGGCTCTTCCTTTGAAGAAGACATTTAGTTGTGAATTAGAGTCCAGAGTACTCTGCTGTCTTCCTCACCATCCTGCCCAGCAGCTTAAAAATGAGGATATAAAAGTGCAAGGAAGATAGATATCGATGTCTGGGAAGATCTGTGCCAGTGACAATGTTTCCATGTTTGTTCTGTGCTGGGAAATGGCAAGAGAGTGTTCTATCTATGACATTTAACAGAGTCATTTCTGTATCACAGTGGAAATCTCACTGAGGAAGCCACATTTTGTCAGCAGAGCTCCAGAAATGAGCACAGTGCAAGTGATGAGGAAACCTTAAGGCCATAGCAGCTGTCCCTCCCAAAGGGAGGACAAGGAACAGATGAAATGAGGTGTCAAAATCTGCACAGGATACACAATATTGCAATCTGGGTACCTTTCCTTGGTGTCCAGCTGCTGCCCTTTTATCAAAGCTTCTCTCAAATTTTTCAGCATTTTTCCTCACTTTGGTATATCAAAGCTGTATTATATTGGCAGTGTAAAACACACCTGTTAACAGCATTCAGCTTAGCTTTTGCTTTTGTGTGGTGGGAGCATCATGGATTTTTCATTTTGGGTTTTTTTTGAATTATTTTACTGCCCAGTCAGGCCACAGTTCAGCTATAAAGCAGGCTTGCCTCCAGAGAATGATCATTTTTAGATCAAATTTTGATTGCCACACAGAACTTGATCTTTTAAATCAGGAAAATAGAACTTCTTTTTCTTTCAGGAATCTACAATTCAGCAATAAGTGGCTGGGGGCCTGCCATTAATCATTCATGAGTATCAGAAAGAATATTCAATTAGAGATGTGCTCTGGGACACTTTAATATTTCTAAACATGACAAGTTTCTGGTAACTGTAAATAATACACAAGTGACACATTCAACTTTAGGCAATAAAACAACAAATAATACGAACCTATATAAAGTGATTAGAGTGGATACAAATTTTAAATACCTCTGAACTTTATATTCTTGATGTATTGTGGTGAGGTTTGCAAATACCATTAGTAGATATAAAAGCTTTTTTGTTTTCCATCTCCCTTTGCATCTAAAAGCTCAGGTGAACTGATTAATACCAGAGTGGATGGATGCTATTTAGATACCCAGATATTACTCTTTGTGTACATACAATTATTTAGTTACTTATATGATTTCAGCTTGATTTGGAAGTATCATTTTATTTCACATCCCATTTTACTCCTGTATTTGGCAGATGCCTCTTTTCTGGCCATGCCAGCTTCATGGCTTGGGTGTTCCCCTTACAGCACAAACAGTACCAATCTTGGCTGCTTTGGAGTGAAAAAAGGAAAGCTGAAATAGTCACAATGGATTGTTCTTCTTCCGAGGATAATTCTCTTGCAAAGGGTAAAATAGTTGTCTAATTCCCATACCTATGCTATACTAAGTCTTAAAGATCTATATCACAAAAGTTGTTTGTTTTCCAAGAGAATAATAACTTAATTTATGGAAAATTGTATCCTTATTAGGATTTTTCAGGAAGCTTGTGATATTGTGGTCCAAGTATTACAAACAGCGGCTTAGTGGTAAAAATAATAAATCAATGATGCTTCTCAGTTCAGTGGGCATAAGAAAGAAATAAAATTCTCTATCTGTATAATTAAGATGGGAAAATTCCATTTTACCTGTATTTGTGCTTTGCTGAAGGCAATCAGATGTGTTACATTAAGGTTTGTTTTGTTACCACATCTGCTTATTTATGTTGTGACATTGTTTTTTGTGCATATTATCAAAGACATTTTTCTTTACTTGCTGTTTACATTTTTAAAAGGATGGCAACGACATTAAGATGCCCTATACAATCTTCTGGAGAATCCAACCTTGAATTCAGAGAAACAAATTGATCACCTGCTCTTAATAATTGGAAAAAAATTGACAACTGCAAGCCATCCCCAACTGTTTTTTCCTTGAGCCTGCTCACTCGATAAATCCATCTCGATCTCCTTAATGCTCTGAGAAGTGTAATTAGTATAAGGCTCCCCTGCAAGTGAAGGATGGGAGGTGCATGGAGAATTCAGGGAAGGAGCAGAGCAAGGAGGTATTAATGTGGAGCAGGAGCAACCCACAGCAGCCACAGTCAATCTTCTGAGCTAAACAGCTGAGCATTAAAAGTGTCAGAGGCACTCAGATCATATTTGCTGTTGTAAACTCTTCCCACCCACTGAAATTAAAGGCACTTCTCACAAGGGTAGCATTTCTGCAGTTCTTTAAGGGGTCAGAGAATGAGAATGGTGCAAAACCCCCTCTACTTTGACTCAGTATTGAAAGCCTGGTTTATGGTGAATGGCTTCTGAACATAAATAATATTGTTTGCAAGAGGAACATTTTTGAGAATTTTATTCCAGGCCATTGGAATACTACAATCCCTTCAGGCAAAGACTTCAGTTTTGGTTATGTTGAACAGAAATGTGGCACAATTAACTGTAAAAATCTAAAAGGTTTTGTTGTTTTTGTTTGCTGGTGGTGGCCTCATCCATATAGACATATGCATGCAATGTGTATCAGCACATTTTAGAATGAAATAGTCACTGTTGGCTTCCTTGGTTCTAGAGGTGCCTCTGAATTTTCAATCTCCTGTGGGACTTTGCCAAATCCAAAAGACTGGGCTTTTATTTTGATGGGGCTTCATGTGAAATTTAGGGGTGAAATCAAATCACAGCAGTTCTGGGCTTTCAATGAAAGAAATGAAAGTTTAGAAGGAGATTCATCTGGAGAAATGAGGCATTTCCAGGGTTAGGTAGCACCTGAATTAAAAAATCCTGCTTTAAAATTTAGATGCATCAGTTCTGCCCCCATCCAGCTTTAAATCTGATTCTGAGAATCCAGCCTCCAGAGAACTTTCCCCTTGAAAGGAAACCAGTGGGATGATGTTGTCCAGAGAGCTCTCATTTTAAAGGATGCAAAATACTTCATCCACTGACCATTCTAATACTCATTAATTCTTACCAGAACCCTGCCTGGAACAGCAGAAACTCCATTGATCATGGAACTTGCACCCAGACACCTTCTGAATGTGCAGATAAAGAAAATTCACTTGTGCCCTGAGCATTTATGATCATGTTTTTACCAGGTAGAATGACAGACTGATTTTGTCATGTCAGTGATGGCCTGTTCAGTATTGATGGCAAAATGTTTGTGCTTAATGATGCCCATAAATGCCATTTTTTAACTTGTCTTCTAGGGTCCTTGGAAGTATAAATATTCTCTTGTTTTCTTTCATTTTCAGAGGTGCAGATAATATTTTGATTCCTGACAAGTACTCTACCTGTGATTGAGAGTGGAGAGGGTGACAAGGTACTGATTGCTAGATAGGACAAGTGATATATTACTTAAATAAGAATATCAACTGATGTTTTTATAAATGGCCTAAATTCCCACAAATATGGTTTCAATCCTCCGCTTGAAATTTGGTTCAAGCAGTCCCATCATTCTTGAATCTCTCTCTAATTTGAGAGTTATATTTTCTATCAGTCCTACTGCAATAACAGTTCTTCCACTTAAAAATTTAATCCATCTTAATTCAAGAAAATGTCAGTTTAGTGGTAATCTCTGGCTCCATATTATGCCCTTTAGCTTCTCTTTCTCTCTGGCAGGATGACAATGTCAGAATTAAATCATGTCTTTGGCGAGCAGTTTGCCCAACTGCAGCTCTCTGAATGAAAGCCCAGACCTTGTTTTATTTCTCCATGGTGCAGGTGTTTCCAGCTCTTGTGGCTTCCTGTACACAGGGAATTCAACCCCCAAAAGCAGTGGATTGACAAGTGGCAGTCACATTAGCTCTGGAGCACAACTTAAAACGTAATTAATGTAATTTTTAGTAAAATCTGAGCAATGAAGCCTGATTATTTTTCCTCTAATCTTTTATTTCCAGTTTGGGATGTTTCCCTTTTATTTTTTGTTTTTATTTTTTAGCTTGGCAGATTCTGAACAACATCAGGTCAGAACAGCCTGAGGGATCAGCTGCTTTATTTGAACGATGCAGAGATCTGGCCCTGGCTGGCTCCCTCTCCTTCCTGGTGCTCTTGTGATGTTTGCAGCCCCTGCCTGGTGTCTTTACACATTTCCACTCCTCACAAGGGAAAATCTAGGTAAAGGCTAATGGAGAATATTTGGCGAGGTTTTCCTGGCGCCCACATGCTGTTGCAGACAGGGCACTGCCCGCTCTGGCCCTCGGAGCTGCGTGCAAACAGGGGGAACAGGTCGGAGCAGCTGCAGCATCCACAAAAAAAGGTTAATTGCTTCTAAATAGCTGAGAGTGCCGTGTCTCACCTTGCAATCGGAGAGTGTCCTCATTATAGAGCACCTCTCACTTTCCTGGGCTCCGCTGTGCTGGAATTCCTGCTGGGAGAGCTGCAGGGTTAGCAATTTTTAAGTCAGAACGTTCTTCTTTGTATTTATTTGGTGGCTGAATTTCGCTATTAATAAAAGGCGGTTGTTGCATTTCCAACAGAGCTTTAAAAATTCTAATACTCCAAACACGGTAATTAATAATCCTTTTTCCTCTTGTCAGTGAAATTAGGGATGCAACCAGAGCTTGGGTGTTGGAAGAAAAGGGAAAGCAGTGAGCAACCCAAAAGACAGGAGTTTGGACCAGCAGTGGTTTACAGGTTGTTGGTCAGTATCCTCTGGGAGTCTCACAACCACTTGTAAACACATGAAAGGAGGAGAATTAAAAAAAAATTAAATACTTTTTTTAGCAGAATTGCACTTGCCATATGAAGGTGTGAATTACCATCAGAGGTTTGCAGTTAAAATATGTTTCCTCTGGAACCAGTAGTTATCCATAAATGTTCTTTCTTCATATTTTGTTCCATGAAGTACTCTGAGAAAGAGAAAAAGCTGTCCCTTCCTCAATAGTAGTATTTAAACAGAATTCAGAACCTGAAACATGGAAAGCAAGAGGGCTAACAGAGGACTAAATCAGCTGAGAATAGTGCTATAATGAACTTAATTACGTGGGGAATTTATAATTATTTTATATTGCTTTTTAAAAATCCAGTGTTGAAGACTCTGCAGGGAATGAATAGTCTCAAAATCAAACCACTAGTAACATTTAATACATGCACCCAAAGAACAATTATCCCCTTAAGCATTTGTAAAAAACTGAGGAAAGAGAAAAACAGGGAAATAATACACTGTATATCATAATATAGTTGTGTGCTTAATTATAATTATTAAGAAGGAATTGAAAATCATCTGCTATCCCTCTCTGCAGTTTTATGCACACGCTGAATACTTTTTAGCTGCATTATCTTGTACATAAATGCACAAAGGCATTTATCAACCTTTCTGTGTGAACAAAGGTGGGAATTAATAGCTCTTGTCTTCAGCTAAAGCTCATTTACTGTCTAAATCCAGCAGGTACTAAACAGTGAGGGGCCAGGTTCTGATCTGTGATGCCACTGTAGCTACAGAGGGACTCAAAGGAGCCAAAAGTGGTGAATCCTCATTTCAAAAGTGTAACTCAGGTTTGGGTTTGGGTTCTGTGAGCTGCAGAGTGTTGTACTGGGGAAGAGAATTGTCCCCTGAGTAACCCCTCAGGTAGCTGCTTACACAAATCTGGAACATTAACCTGTCTCATTTTTAAGGTTTCCTGGCTTGTCCCTGCCCATGGATTAGGCAGCTGCTCCTGTGCTTTATGGCAGTCCTGGGGAGGAAGAGCTGTGCATTCGCTTGCTGCGAGTTAATCGTGAGCTTAAAAACCCTGCTCCCCATGCCCTTCCTCTTAAAAACACATATTGCCAATTTGTATTCACTCTTATCCTCCTTGAGTTCTGCATGGGCCTTGTGAGCTCCCCAATGACATCCTTGGGGTTTTTGCATCCATCCTAACATATGGCATGTGTGTGAATCTCTCCTCAAATTGATGGGAGTTTATGTGTGATTGGGAGCAGTTAGCGGGGTGAATTGCTGAATCATGGAACAATTATGGCAGGAATTCTCTGGTTTTTGTTTTTCTACAAATGATATTGTACTGTGTTGTATTCACTTCAGCTCTTGGCAGGACTGCTGAAAAGTTAAGTTACAGCTGGTGCCATCTGGTAACTTTTGAGGCATGTTTTTGGTGCTTCATAATTCTTTGTTTATTCTTTACCTGTGACTTGATCTGCAGCCTCATAGAAAATAGAGTCACCTTTCCACTGTTGTGTTCCTTTGTCTCTCTGTTAAAGGTTATTTTCTTCAAATGTAGCAGGGGCTGACTTGGGGACAGGGTGCAGCTGCTCCCCCGTGCAGAAAAAGCTGCAGGAGTTCCCCTCAGATTCTCTGCTCCCACAAAACAGGTGAGGTTGAGGCCATGCTCTTGCTTTATCCTTGCCAGACAATTGTCCCAGTCACTGCCCTGGGTGGGAAATGACAGCATCCAGAGGCAAGCCAAACATCTGAATGGATGTTAAAGGCAGCAGGCAAAAAAAAAAAAAAGTGGGATAAAAAATGATGCCAGTTTACTGAAAGCAGTAGACCCCTGTCGTGGGGCACTGCTGAGCTAAAATCATTTGAGGCTGAAAAATATCAGGGAAAGCACTGCTGTGAGCCTGCTCTGTGTCAGCTGCTTGCAGGGATGGGACACTGGCTTAGGAAGACCTTTGCTTTGTCCCCATGTAGCTCCCATTATGTTCATACATTGAAAATCAGCTTCTGAAATTGAACTAGGGAAAAAAGCAGAAATTAAAGAAGAGTCATCTGCCCATCTCTGTATTTAAACAGGCAAGGTTAATTGACAATTGACATGCATTTACAGTGCTTGGGCTGAGCAGGAACAATACTTGAGAACTGCATTTCTATCCTACATCCTTTTAACTTTCTTCGTTTTTCATTCATCTAATGTCAAATGAGTTTCTGGGTTCTTTATACAACTGGTATGAAAAAGTTTCTGCCTCTCTCTCTCTTCCTTTAACTCTGAATTTAACCTCAACATTCTTACCTGTCCAGTAACATCTTTTTGAATAATGTGCCAGAAGAACATCTCCCTGGTGCAGCTAACACAGAGCTGCAATCATGAAAAATGGGCTGCTATTCTGTGGAGCTGAGGCTGGAGTGCAGCAGATGATCTTTCTCAGTGTGACAGTTTGCACAGCCACTGGAAATTCTGTCCTCCAGAATTCAGTTAAAGCACAGCAAAGCCTGCAGAAAAAAAAAATATCCCTCAATTAAGATCTGGCAGATTTACCTCCTAATTTGTCTCATGTCCCACAAGTTTTCTGTGCCTTAAGTGACTTTAGACATGGGAGTTTTAGCAGTAATTAGCAAGGACTTGTGCCATTAGTCTCTGACACTTTCTTTGCAAAACCACACAGACTTGGAAAATGGGAGCAAACAAATGGACAGCCCAGGAGTGAAAAATGTACAGCACACAGAGTTCACCTGTATAAAAGACTATTTCAAAAACTGTCTGGAAGATGGTTACAACAAATTACTCCCCTTCCAAGCCCCTCAGGTAGGCAGACTTATCAATCCAAAGGTGAACTCTGAGGTTAAAATAATGTGATCTGAACTGCATGGAAGATAGATGGCTGCTTGGGAAGGTAACTGGGGTTGGAGTAACTTGAATGGCCGAGCTGTTCTGCCTCATCTGATCCCACACACAGCAGGATCAGCCTTGCATACATATTCTTGCTTGTCTGCCCACCTCCAGTGTGGAAGAGTTTTTTCCTAACTTCCATCATGTCCATTTGATGAAATTTTATAATGCTAATTTCCTTTTTCAACATTATAGGATAATATCTGATTAGTGACTTTGCTGTTTTATGAACCTGGATAAATGCTGCCATAGTAACAGGTGTTGTGAGTGCTGCAGTCCAATTTACATAAGAAATTTCCAACCTAACATAAGGACAGCGTGGCTACCCCAATGCTAACTCATGGAAACAGGATCTGTGCTCAGTGTATTTCTTCAGGGCCTTTTACTGGTTCCAGAAAGGATGGAGGGTTAGCACCTGGTTCAAAGACTGCTGCTGTTGTAAGAACCATCAAAAATTCTAAGACTAAATTTTATACTGCAAATAGAGTATAAACACAGGGGTTTTGTGGTTGTGGGAAACAAGGTAGTCATTATTCCTTGTTAGGGAAAAATCAATTTTTGCAGTGGAGAGAGGAAGAAACAAGAAGGACATTTTGAGTATGGAGCAGTGAGTAAGCAGCCTCAGAAAAGAGAAGGGTGTGTGAGTCACTGTGCCTCTCTAAACTCCCAAAGGTGTTATTTTTCCTTCAGATTTAAACAGGCAGGGTTAATTTGGCTGTAGTGTGTGGTAAATGCATGTGCATTTCTGTCCTCCATTTTCCCCCTCACCCACTTCTCCATCCTGCAAGGATTTAGTTGTACATTGTGTTTTATCCCTGCACATCTTGAACTTGCACAAGCCTGTGACAAAGTGCCCTCCTCCCTCCTGTGCCATGCACTGCTGCAGCAAAGGCAAGTGCCACTGAAGGGAAAAGAGTGGATTACAGGGAAAATGATGGAAATTAAGGCACATTTTTCTAACAAATTTTCCTAATGAATAATTCATTTCGTAATAAACAAAAGGGCTGCCAAGGACATGACAGATTGGGGATATAGCACTTGAGTTATTGGAAGTGGCAGACAGGTCACAACTTTTATTCATGTTAATAGCTAACCACCTGTCAGATAAATTGGGAAGCAGATACCTCCAGAGCAGAGCCAGCAGGCCCCTCTCAGAGCTGTGAGCAGGGACCAGGAGAGGAGCCAGCCTCACCAGCCTCACTGGCCATTGTGCTGGCAGCTGAATGATGTCTGCTCCTCTCCCTTCTCACTGTCTCTCTGTGGGGATACCCACTGGGTATGCTGCTCCTGGTTTTGGTAGAGACATCTCCAACCAGTCCCTGTCTGCCTGAGGCAAACACCAAACTGCCTCTTGGAAGGGATATCATCACCTGCAGAGCCCAGCAGTGACATGCACAGCTCTGCAGCCCAGCCTGGAAATGCACTGGTGCTTATCAAGCATTTGGCAGCCTCAGAGCTGCCCTGAGAGATAACAAAATCTGTTACAGATCTGAGCTGGCTGGACACCGTATGGCGCTTCTTATTTTGTGTTTGCAAACTCAGACGGGTCATAAAAGATATTCCAACACATTTTCCCATAGTTGGAAGGAGAAGCAGAACCTAGTTGGATTCCCAAAGAAAAGAGATGTCCCCTTCTTTGAAGTGATCCCATAGGTGCTTTCAGAAGAGGAGGAGAGCTCTCCTTAGCTCTCCACTTACTTGAGCTGCTGATCAGATAACTGATCCATTCCTAGCAGCTCTAATTTCAGCTTCTTCCACTGCCTGACAACATTTGAACCTACCCTACCATTAAGGACTTACAGGATTGATTTTCATCTTGCTCTCCATTCTGTTGAAGCTATTTCACTTTACACAGAATAATTAAATACTCAGTAAGTCCCAGAGAAAGAGAACAAGACTGCAGATTACCCTGCAGCCCCGTGATTAGTGCATTAGAAGCTGTCATCAGCTACTTGTGCCTCCTGTTCCTTTAAAAGAAAACCCTTTAATCCAACATTTTCACTTGCAGGTGGTGCTTTAAACCCAGACTGGTGTGATGGCTGCTGTCATATCCATGCACTTCCTGGGATTTTGGTGAGACGTTGTTCATGATATTATTTCAAGAACAAAGTTCTAGATTAAGCCCAACCTTCTATAAGTACCATGAGTGTTTCAGCAAGGACTCTTGGGCAGAAAGGAAGGAGCCAGCCATCCTCAAAGCTCTCAGAGGTGATTCCACTGCTCTCTGAAGGTGTCTCTTTCTTCCCTCACTATATGAGAGGTTTGGGTATCTGCTGTCCTTTGCAGTTTATCATAGTAAGATAGCAACTGAAGATTTTTAATATATTTTCTCAAATTCTTTCAAAGTACACAAAGCACAGTTGCATCCACAGCACCTTCTTGACCAGGGAGAATTACTGGGAGAATAAAATCTGGTGGTGCTGGTAGTTGGATTTTGTACTAAGGGTGATCTTGCAATTTCATTCATGGATTAGTGTCCCCAGTGGCAACAGGTACCCCAGCATAAATATTTAAACAGGTTCAAAGGAAAATCTGCCCCATTGTGTTGTTGTGGCTGTTTCTCAGCTGGGATGCTGATATTTTATGAATGTTACAACACTGCCAGATGATCAACATATTCCCAATGACACCATTTGCCAGTAAAATAACTACTGCTGCATACAGAAGTGGTAAAACCCTCAGACTGAAGCACTGTACATAAAATCTCAGCATTTTTGTTTGCTGTTTCTGTGATTGATAGTAATAAACTTCACTTTTGTGGATGAGAGGCTTCTGTGTAAACACTGGCAGTGTATAATAAAAATGAACATGAAATTGTGCCTTCTTCACAGAGGCTTTTTCCTGTTTTTGATATGTGTCCTTATGCCAGCCTGGCTCTGGCATATTCACAAATTCAGATACCATATGTCGTTGTGATCATCTTCAAAACTCCAAACCCAGGCTCATTCTCTTCCACAGGCTCCTTTCATTGGGAAGGGCTGCAGCTGCCAAAGCCAGCGTGCCCCGACTGATCTCATTCAGGGAAATGGGATCTGCAAGGTCACTAGGGATGGAGATCCACCTGGATGCTGCTCCATAGGTGGAGATGAGGCAGGTATGTAAAGTGTTGGAGAGAGAGCTGTCGTGATCCTCACAGATTTAGAGATTTCTCTGATTGTTCAGTAGAACTGAACTGATGATTTAAAAATCTTTCCACAGAACTGATGATTTAAAAATAAGCAAAATGTATCTGTACAATTCGATTCTCTGAGTTCAGTATTTTGTGAAAAACGTGTCCAGCTGATGAATGTATTTAAGCTGCAGAGAAAAGACTCATAAGAGCTCCCTGCACACACCTCTACTTGTGTTTATAGAGGAAGAGGGTGGGAGGGGAAGGCTCTCTCTGTATCTTTATGCCTCTCCACCACCACTGTCACTATAGGACATGAAATAACACAATGTGGTCACGCAGCTCTATCAAGGTAAAAAGAGAGTTTTTAATTTCTTATTCCAACATTTATAGATTTCCAAAAGTGACAGTGGTCTGGAGGGTGACAGTGCCACCTCTCCAATGACACTGTGCAAACCAACAGTCCATCAAATTTCTCCGTCTCCATAAAAGAATGCAAAAAATGAGTTATTTACATAAAGTATGTGAGAAAGTTCATTGCAAGAATGAAAACATCAGAGGGCTTAGAAAAACTTAAAAAATCAGGGTGACACACCACCCCTCAGCACTTCCTTCCCCTGTGTCCCACAATGAAAAGTGGAACCTGGGCAGTGTTTGTACATCAGGACACCACAGGAGGAGCACCTGAATGTGCTGATGGCCTTGATGCAAACCAGAGCTCCTTCCTATCCCATCTGGGATAACAGGAAACCCAAGGTGCCTCCCTTGAGTCCTCTCTGGAACTCCTCCTGGGGAAGTAACACTTTGCTTAGGGCTGGATATTCTCATATACTTAATGATTTCTAATTATTTAACAGACAGGATTTTGGGGTTTGGACTCCTTTGATAAAAAATGCTTTAAAATAAATAGAAACTCTCTATTTTAACTGAAGAACGTTAGCAAGTTAATGCCTTGCTGAGTGACTATCATTTGCTGTGAATTGCAAAATACAGATGGAAACAGCACAATCTCCATTTTTGTTAATTGCTATTGTTAATGCTTTTTAGTCAGTACATGAATTTCAGTGTAAATAGCATTTTCTTTTGCTGCTAGCTTCACAGAATATTTGCATACAGCCGTAAATTCCTTACTCATAAAAAAACCTTATTAAAAACAATGGAAGATAATATGATGATAATACATCAGAGGCCTTTGCTAACCGTAGAGGAGAGCACAAAGGAGAGATGGCAAAAATCCTTCTGCCTGCTCATCTTTCTTGCTACACTCACTCCTTCACTTTAGTCTCAGTTTTTAAAAATATTATCTTTTTTTTTTTCCTTTGGGAAAAGTCAATAATTGGAAATACAATTTATCTGATAAACTTTATGGCTTCTTTCAACACTGACTTAGTGTGCTATCAGAAATGGATTTTGGCCATGTTTTTTCTGCACTTGCCCCTACTTTCCCTACAAGAAGTTCCATAACCTTCAGAACAGTTCCTCAAGATGCTGGAGCAGCACAGGCAGGTCTTCACTGGCATTCAGGGCCCTGGAATCTTTTCTGACATCATTTCCAAGCTCCCCCTTCCTTGCATCTTCATCCCAAGTGGGTGCTCTGTGCTTGCTCAGAGTTCGCCAGAGTGGCACCAAATGGTTTCTGCCCTGCTCCTGATCCCTTGTTAGCAATTCTGCAAATGGAAATGCTGCTCTAAAGCAGGGTCAAATCACTGAGACATTACTATAATTCAGCTAATGGGATGATTATTTAATTACTCTTGTTTGTTCTGACTGCCCTAGTCTCTGCTTTCTGAGTATTATGTGCAGACTGTTTGCTCTTGTAAAATGAAGGTGGAAGAGCAGAGTCCTTTTGCTGGTATAGAAGCAGCCCCAGCACAAGGTATTTTTGTGCTTATTGTGTTTCCTGTGATTTTAATTGAAACAGACTTCCCAGCTTGTGCCTCTGCTGTTCTTTCTTTAACATATATAGCACTTTATTCCATTTAAATATGAGAGGAGACAAAATTAGATAAAGTGATCCCTCGAAGACTCAGAAAGTCACAATTCAGAGGCAGATAATCTCAGCAGTTAAAATTTTTAAGCAAACTGCCTATGAATACTTACATTTGGAAAGGCAAAAAGATGGATGAGGAGACATAGTGACAGGCCAGTATTTGAGAGATCCCAGCACAGCTTGCAAACACTGCACCTAACCACATTTAAACTACTCTGTTATATTTCCCTCTAGCTTCATTTATTCCTGCTGGGACAGGGGAAGCTGCACTTCAGCCTGAAGCTGTTTGGTGTCATTACATTTATTCAGGGTTTGCCATCTCACTTTGGTAATTATTAGAAGCTCCTGTGCTCCCAGGATCACACACCTTGCCCTGGGTGCTCTGACTTCCCAATTTCTGTTCCTTTCAGAGTGTGTCCACTCAAAGGGGAGATGCTTTTGCCCTAAGTGGTTTGGCTCCTGCTTAGCTTCACCAAGCCCAAAATACAGACCCTATTCCAAATAAATACAATCAAAAATTATGCTCCCCCTGAGTTCTGTGGCAACCTGTTCTTGCCAGAAAGAAAGAAATTAGAAACCTCAAAACACCGTAGTGTCCACAAAGGCCATTGTCAAAATGATGGACTTTATATTCTAAATAAAAAATGTAAATCTGGAATTGAAATAAACTAAAATGCCTGATTGCTTGAAAACCCAAACCTAGGACAAGTGTCTCCAGTTTTATGAACTATTCTTCAGTTACAAGTGCAGGCACTTTTCATAGCTAATATATTCCTTTCTTATAAATATTTTTCCACACTATTCAGCTAGATAATATGTTTTTAATGGGAAACTAAACAGGAATGAGTGGAATCTTTGCACTGAGAAATGACCAGCTTAGTATGCAAGGGACAGCACTGTGTCCCACTCCTCTGAACACTTGCCATCTGGAACAGATGCATTAGTTGTGGCTTCAGTAATGACATGGTGGAGGAGAAGACCTTCCTCACCTCAAGATCTCACTATTACTTAATGGGGCTCCTCATGTGAGCAGAGTAATTGTGGATTCAGCCCAGTGTTTTACTCAGCTGTCATTCCCCTTTATCCCTCAAGCTGCCCATCCTGCTGCACAGCCTCACGACACTGCAGCATGAGCTGCCTGAAAGATTCTATTCCAAATAAAGTCATATTGTGTGCATGACTCGGTGCTGGATTGATATTGAGTGCACTCCTGGAATGGTAATCTCCTATGTACAATATGTGTCTGAGGAGATCATGTCTTATTTTGCACACTGGGATATCTTTGGGATTGTTTATTATTCATGTTATATTTGAAACTGCTGCTGGTCTATGCAGATTTTAAATGTGTTTGTCATATACCATTAGTCACCGTGTGAAATCTCTCAGTGATAGTTAGTTCTTGAGTTTTCTGCAGCTAAGGAGAATTTAACACTGATTGATGGTAGATCACATAGCTGCTTGGCAGACTTTCCAATTTACAGCAGGAAAATTGCTCTTTTCTTTCTGCTCCTTCCTCCTTCTGCAGGGGGACACTGAGATATATGTGCCAGGGTGCTCAGCACAGCAGCGTCTGATTGGCAATACTGCAGGACTTTTTTACAATTATGATTTTATCATTTTCAAAAAAACGTGCTGAATGTCAAGTATTTCAGATGCAATTTTTAAAACCCTCTCTATTTACCAAATGTTGATGATATATCCCTATCATATTTCACATGCAAGAAATGACCTAACATATTTTTGCCTGAGGAAATGAGTGAGCTGTCAGTGTTTCATCCTTACCTTCTAATAGTCTCAAATTCTCAGTCCTCCAAAGGCTGATTATCTGTAGAGTGAAGATTAGCAGGAGAAACAAAGATATTGATTTGCTGTGTGCTGTCTGCAAATATTTCTCATTAACTACTGATTCAATCAAAAATAATAATAATATATGGGTTAGTCTTTAATGAAAGAAAGATATGGGATAAATCTCTTTCCCTTAACACTCACTAGTGATATTTTCAAAAGTTATATTTTAAGATTTCACATGGAATGCATATGAAGAGCTGCTATATGTAATTTTTAGTATCCACTTCCTTTAAATTAAAAAAAAACAAGATAAAAATTGTCATGTTTAAAACCAGAAAAGTCTACTGGACTGCCAACCATAATTTCTAATAAATTGAGTGACGATTTTGTGTAAAAATGACTTCTCTGTGGAAAGATGTGCTTATTATTTTCAGCTGCCTGCGAAGTCTGAAAGGAGAGCCCAGTTTTGCCATTTCATAAAGGTTTACAGGTACCAGAGGTTTTAAACACTGTAGGAAGGTGCTGACTCTGAGTTCTGTTCTGTAATGTGGCCGAGGTACTCCCTAAAAACACTCACAGGGGGAAAAATAATTGCTAAATGATTGTTTCAGGAAGGAATATGAATGATGGCCGTGGCAATGCAGCAGTGACACCTCCCAGAGAGAGACTGCAAACATGGCAATGAAACCAAATGTGCTCAGCTGGGCACCAGGGCCCAATTATGCTCCTGCTCAAGGGCTGCTCTGGGATTTCTGCACAGAGTGAGGCTGCAGGATGGCTCCCACAAGGAATGAGGCAAGGCAGCTGTTCCAGCTCCTGTCCCAGCAAAGCCATCCTTGTTTTCTGCAGCTTCCCCCACGTCCCACACTAATGGCAGGCCAGTGCTGTTATAGTTTAAAATATATGCAAGCTCAGCCATGTAATGAGAATTACACCAGTTCATAATCGTTATCTTTTATTACTACAGACCCTCTGTGGGGTTCATAGAATTGCAAATCGAACAGAAGAAACACTTGGCATCCTCTTTTTAAAATCAAAATTTCAGTTTGTAATGCTGAAATGAAGAAAATGGGAACCAGGACAATGGAATCCAGCATTAAAAATAGAGAGGTATTATCTTGATTGAATTTTTCTATTCTGTCTCAGCCAGCTTCTGCCCATTTCTTACATTTGTGCCTGTCACTATCTTCTCTGTAACTGCTCCTGGAATAATATTCATTAGATAAATACCTATTTCATCAAAAACACGTTCTTGGCATGAAGTTCATGAGTTTTCTAAAGTACATTTATGGCATTTCATCTTTTAACATAAAATTATCTTGATCTCTACAGCATGTAATGTCTCCTACACTTCCTACCAAGGCTTAGGAACTGTCAGCTTGCAGTGGAGCAGGTCAGGAGGAAGAACTGATCTCTGGTCACTCCACTTGCACTGGTCTAATTACAGGGATGACAGACAGGGGTTAAAATCACCCACAGCTTCTCAGATCTCTGGAACTGAGTCTGTGGTGGCAAAGGCAAAAATCAGCAATAATTAAACCAAGCCAGTGTTTTAAAGAAAGCCTTACTGATTCCTGCAAGGGTAGGAGGTGAAGGATTTGTTCAGCAGAAAGTAACTCCTTAAGTCCTCATCTGGAGTAAATAGGCTGGGAGATAGCTATCCAAACACATTATTATTATTATTATTATTATTATTATTATTATTATTATTATTATTATTATTATTGTTATATATTATTTCTGGGTGTATTGGGGTGGGTCAAAAAATATCAGTGACTGGTGTGCTTGTCCAGACCACCCATTCCTGCAGCCAGGATCACAGTTTCCACTACCAGGTGTCAGAATCTTTACTGCTCATGTCAAACCTCAGAAAAAAGCCAGAACTGATGATAACTGTGCCCTTCCTAAAAATCCCACCAAACCCAACAGCACAACATTTACAAAAATATATCTTGCCCAGTAACATCAGTAATGCTGTGTTTTGCTTGGTAAGGTTAATACAAAATGATGTGCCTGATTCAGCCAGATGTGGCAGCTCAGAAAGTTAGTATGATAGGTTCAGACATGTTAGAGTAAGAAAGAAAAACCAAATGGGAACCTTCAAAAAGTATTTTATTTATTTGATGTTCTGAAAAAGGCCAGCTATGTCATATTCATATTTGCTCAGAATCTAGTTCCACATTGGATGTAAGTTTTCAGTTCATATTTTGGAGAAGCCTGCTCAGCATGAGAGTACAAATAGAGAGACAGATCCTCAGCTGGCAGAGTCAGATGCAGCTCCTGTGATGCTGACTCTAACACAAACTACAAGAGCCAGCCCTCAATTTTCAATGCCCATTGACTTAAGGATCCAAATATTTCACATATATTGTAGCCATGATGACCTGAACAGGGAGAAAAAACAAACAAGAAGTAGGAATGTATTGCACATGCCATTATATAGAATTATCCCAATAAAAGACTGAATCAGCCCAATATCCTTGGGTTTTCTGCTGTTTAATACTTTCATTCTTGATTTTACTGCATTTGTAAGCAAGTAAACAACCACACAAAAAAAAAAAAAAAAAAGCAATTCACTGAATAAAGACAAACTGTTTTCTGGCAGCATCAGAAACCTTGCAAGGCAGGATTTGGGACAGAGGTAGAACAAGGTCTGGTAAACTTCATGATCCTAGGCCAGCTGGAGACTCAGTTTAAGTATTATAGTTTTAGTCCTCTGAATAGGTGACCTGGTAATAACTACATAATTTCACATGTGGACATTTGGGTTAATTACATGCATTAGAAAATTGGAGGTTTGATCATGTCCATCAAATAAAAACACATAAAAACAAATAAAAACAAATTTTAAAAAAAATCCTGAGGTGGCTGAGTTACTGGTATTTCATTAAACTTGCTGGTCTTGACTGGTTCTGTTTCTCCTATGATCCACTCCCAGCCTGTGAAAAAGAGAGAATACCTTAGGGAACACTCTCAGGATAACTACGTTTAAAAAGTCTATAATGAAAATTGTGAGGGTTGGAGATGAAGCTTTCTTAAATGAGTAGCAGCACATTATGGAGTGAGCTGTCAGAGAAATTTGTATTTGTCGCTGTGATTTTAGATCCTACTACAAATAATTTATGCATCTATTCACAGAAGAAATCTACCATCATCACACAGATAAGGAAAAACAAACAAAACAGAAAGAGGTTTTATTAATACCAGTTTGAGGTAGAATTCTCAGCAAGTTTTTCTTTGGCAGCAATCTGATATATTGATTTAACACTCAGACAGCAAAAGTATCAAAATCTGGATACTTATCCAAACAATAATCCAAACCCTTTGATGCCAGTGCTGCTCGCATATTTGAGAGCCTCAAATTCAAAAATATCAAGGTTTTTTTCTCCATAAATTAACTTCAGCAAAATGAATTCATGAGTTGTCTTATTTTTTTCCTACAAAATTAGAGAAAGTATTTTATTTGTAATGACTTTCCTCTGACAGTCTATTAACTGTAATGAGTACCTGTGTTTTTCACATCTGCAAACATGAAACTTTGATACTTGTTGAGCTTCTAATGGGTCTCTGAAGCAAAAGTGGCACTCCATGGAGGAATTACACAATATTAAGATAAACATAATGAAATCGTTCTTCAAAAGTATATTAAGTTGCACAAGGCTGAGTTTGCAATAGTCTAAAATGAGAAGAAAGATCTCTTCAAATATGAATAAGTGAGAGATTATCTGCAAGAGAGGGAGAAGTTTAGCTACAAGCACAGGTGCTTTAAAGCAAAAATCCACCCTATTAAGCTCTGGCACATCTGTTTTGTAATAAATAAAAAAGAGAAGCAAGAGAAAAACCCATTAAAGTTTCATATGAACTAACCTATGAAGAAAAAAAGGCATTTGTTTGTAAACTGCTATCACATTAACAATGGAGGCCAATTGAGAAAACCTCCAGGTCTGACAGGATGATTTTAAACTAAGAGTGTGGAATTGTTTATTAAGACTTTGAGTGACAGTCTAATATATTAAATCAGTTCAGAAGATTGTAAAATGCATTAGCATTAGCAATTTAATACCTCCAACAAATTTAACTGTCACTCATGGCATATCTGTCCTTGTTAAAGGGAAAAAATCCTGAAGCGCCATCTTTGTCTTGATGGACGATAACGTTGGGAGAGGCAAAAACCTCTCTCTGTGCACTGGTGATGAGAGAACTGTGTTACATTTATCATAATTAACTTTCACAGTTGGCAGCATTTTTTGGCAAGTGTGTTATTTGCTCAAGCTTGTGAAAGAAGTTTTAAGAACTAATCATTGGAGCCAGGCCTTCGCTCGCAATCGTTTCAGGGCTGGATTTTAATCAATTTAGAAACGTAATTACATGCCAAATGTGTACACAGTTACTTTGATTACACACAGAAATTGGGCAGTTTCATAGTCAACTAACTGATTGTAAGCAGTTGGGTGCAAAACATCTCGTGGGAATGAGCACTTTTTAATAACCTTGTCTGACAGCCATGTGGGGAGCAATATGGCAAACTTCTTCCAAAAACCAGGATCTTTAAAGGAAATATTTCCAATTTCCAATTTTGTTCAGGTGGATAAACTTTCTGCGCCTTGTTCTATTTTCTTAATTTTAATTGTCACTATTAATAGAGCAAAAACTAAGCCAAAAAAGAATTAAATGCAAAAGGAGATCTCTCAAACACTGTGTGTGATGACTTTGCAGTGCAGGAGCAGAAAGGATCCCAAATGTATTGTCCAGCAGACTCCAATACAGGGTTTCAGCACAAAGAACTGAGCAGAACTGTTCTGAGATGTGAAGGAGCAGACAACAAAGAGCCAGAGGATTGACATGAATTCCCTGGATGAGCAAAGCACAGAGTTCAGGCTGCTGCAAATAACACTCCTGTGCTCTTCAGGAGTGCTCAGACAACAGCTGGGAGTCTATGAAAAGGCTCCTGAATCCTAATATTTGTGTGATATCCATATCATTATTTCACTATTAGTGTCAATTTTTGGATGGCCCCATATTTGAGAACTTTCCACTCAGGGAGCAGCAACAAAATCCCAGTTCCTTTGGGGAGCAGGGATGGAGAACACGAGCAGCAACAAACACACAAAATGAATAGTTTGCTTAATAATAACCAGGATTGACAGGTTAATCAAGTCACTGCCTAAAAAGAAGTCACATTTGTGACTATAATTTGAAGCAAATGCTTTAATTGCCTCTTAGGATAAATGGTAACAACATAAACAGAGAGAGAAGAAACAGGAGTAATATTAAACAGTTTACTCAGTGTTTTTTCTACCATGATTTTCAAACTACACTTGCAAAATTATATCTTGGGGCATTTTGTAGGTAAAACACAGAAAACCAGGATGTGACAAACTGAGTGGTGTGAGCAGACAGAGTAACAAGCAGTTCTAACTCTTCCTGCTCAGTGGGAAATCAGGAGAAGCAGTGCTTGCCTGGTGCTGCTTGGCCATGCCCCATCACGAGCTTTGCAGATAAAGATTCCCCCCATCCATTTCTTTTTAGTAAGAGAGTGCATCAGAGCTTTCCCTAAAACCATATTTTACAACTAAAAATGTTGATTAAATATTTATGTTTTATTCTTTTTTCCTACCAGCAGCTAAACACCGAGCAGCAAGTGAAATTGTGAACTGGCAGGTTGTTGCTCAGCTGTCAGTTAAGGGAGCCTTCCAAATGAAGCTGTTTCAAATGCCTGCTGAAGCCCCCAGCCAGCTGACTGCTGCAGGAAAACTGAGGATTGAAACCCTCCTTGGGAGCAAGACAAAGGCCACGACACACAGCTGGATGTGGTGCTAGTTCTGACATGCAAGGAGCCATCTCAGATGGTGACAGAACAGAAAATACTTGAATTTGTCCCTGAAAGATGTGCCCAGTGTTAGATAGCCTTCCTGGTGATGCTGGAGTGGGTAACAGCAGGCAGCTTCCAGCTGGAGAGCCCCAAGCCCCTTCCCTTCCCTTCCCTTCCCTTCCCTTCCCTTCCCTTCCCTTCCCTTCCCTTCCCTTCCCTTCCCTTCCCTTCCCTTCCCTTCCCTTCCCTTCCCTTCCCTTCCCTTCCCTTCCCTTCCCTTCCCTTCCCTTCCCTTCCCTTCCCTTCCCTTCCCTTCCCTTCCCTTCCCTTCCCTTCCCTTCCTCCTTTTTTCCTTTTCCTTTTCCTTCTCTGGGAGGGCTCCCCAGGCAAGCCCAGGCACCCAGCTGGGTGTCTTTTGTCCTTTGCTGATTAAACCCTGCTTCTGAATGCACACAAGGAGTCTGAGCAGTGAAGGGAAATGGGGAACTGGAAGAATAATAAAAATAAAAGCAACGATAATAACAACAACAACAACAACAATTTCTTGTTCTTATTCTTGCTCTTGTTCTTGTTCTTCTTCTTCTAGTTCTCATTCTTGTTCTTCTCATTGTTCTTGATCTTCTTATTCTTTTTCTTCTTGTTCTAGTTCTTGTTCTTGTTATTCTTCTCATTGTTCTCGTTGTTGTTGTCATTGTTGTTGTTTTTGTCGTTGTTATTGTTGTTATTGTTGTTCTTCTTCTTTTTCTAGCTCTTGTTCTTCTTGTTCTTCTCATTGTCGTTGATCTTGTTATTTTTCTTCTTGTTCTGCTTCTTCTTGTAGTTCTTGTTCTTCTCATTGCTCTCGTTGTTGCTGTTGCTGTTGTTCTTCTTCTTCTTCTCCTTCTCCTTCTCCTTCTCCTCCTTCTCCTTCTCCTTCTCCTTTTCCCTCCTGGCTTTGTCCCCTCCCCTGTCCAGCTGTCCCTGCAGTCCCACTGCAGCTGTCCTGGCCCAGCTGAGGGCAGAGCACACAGACAGAAATTCGTGTGTGACACCAGGGACAGCCAAAGCCAGCCCTTCCCCTGAGGACAGCACTCATCAATCTTCAGCCTGAAAAGGGTAAAACAGCAACCGCTGTTAATATTGAAGAGTTTGCATTTCCAGCTGATTTGTTTTTCAACTTCTCTGTCATTTTACAACCCAGTTTTTGGTTTACTCCACTGAAAGTGCTTTTACTCTGAAGACAAAAAAATAATCTGTGTTCATTCCAGTGCCTTTTGAAAGAATTGCTGTCTCCAAACATTCTCATCTTGGATATCATAATTAATCCTTCATACTTTCTTTCCTTTTCATCTAGCACAATGAAAAGGTAAATTGTAAACAATGGTTTATTTGGAAAGCAAAACAATAGTGAGTAAATACCATTGACTGGAATTTAACTCTTTCATTAGTTCTGTTTTCTCCTCTGCTCTTCTTTCTTTTCTTACCTGAAATATTGGATTCTTTTCAAGTTTACAACTCCTGTATGTAATGAATGTTCAGTCTCTGGATGAAATAAATCCATAAGAGAGGCATGAAAACCTGGGAATAGGAAATCCTTCCTGCAACTTCCATTTTGCCATCAGATGTACATGTTTGGCCTCTCCTTTCAATTATAATTACACATTGTCCTTTGAATTGGTGATGGTTTTTCCCCTAAAGAACAGGAGAAAACCAGGTTTACTCATTGTAAAACCACCATGTATTTAAAAAGGTGTGTACTTCCTACATGACTTTTTAATCAAAACCACCATTAAAAGGCAGTTTAGAGAATTGATGACTTTTTATAACTTGATCTTCAAGCTGAGCAAAATCTTCTGCAAAATGTAGATTTAAAGACCTGAATAATTCATTTAATCTGCGAAACATGATTGAAACCATGTTTAGAAAGAGCTGCCTTGGGCCTCCAAGGCCAAAGGGAAACTATTACATTTGAATCAGTTTGATTTTGTACTTCCTTGAAACATAAAGTGTCAGCATGAGCACGAGATAACAGCAAGCCCTCACAGGGGGGTTGTGGAGATAAAGCCCAAAGATTGGGATGTGCTTTGATAATTCAGAAATAGGGGTCAAAGGAGTGCCTGAGGAGGGGAGGTACATCCAGAAGAGAACACCTTTAATATATCTTTTAACTACACAGCATTTCTGGCCAGGTGGAGAGATTTCAGGTGGCTGAACAGCTGTATTCCAACCACAGGAGCTGAAATTCAGTTTGGAAACTCATCCCATGCCCTTCACTCAAAGGTGTCAGAACTCCCTAAAATCATTCTATCAGCAATTAATTAGGAAATTAAACAAATTACTTTCTACCTTCCAAAATAAAAATGTTTAGTGTTGGGGATTTTTCAATTATTAATATAATATAATATAATATAATATAATATAATATAATATTACAATATAATATATGTCATTTAAAATATAAGATAATATATATTATTAGACATAATTTAATAGAATTAATATAATATAATATAATATAATATAATATAATATAATATAATAAATATTAAAAAGTAAATGTGAACTATGTTGTTCCCCTCCAGTTCCTTTTTCCTGCTGCTGTTTTAATTCCAGGTCATGTACAAGTAGCTGAGTTTCTCTACACTGCTCCAGTCCCTGTGATCCCATCATTCTCTAATTAACAACTTGGGGGTTTGGTAACAGAAAAATATTGAAGTTTATAGAAGTGCTGAGCTTATTCCTCTCACAACACATCACATTTAATTTGCTTGTTCTGGAAGGTAGAAGAAATTGAATGTGCAATGTAATTTGGTCAAGCTTTGGAAAGTGAATATTTGAGTTGCACTCAATTGCTGGTTATTTTTCAAGACAAGTTAAAATTCAAAAAAAAGCAGCACAACAATACATTGTTTGAGATCAGCTAGCAAGTCTTAAAAGAAAAATAAAAGGGCAAAAAAAAGATACATACCAGTAAAAAGTGAAATGTCCTGAGTGTGCAAGGTAACATATATTTTCCAGGCTTATGATCAGTATAAATCTAACATTTAATAAAGGAAAGCTGGGGGGCTATAAAGACTTTCAAAGGTGAGAGGTGATGATTTTTTTTTCCTTATTCTAAAAAATGCAACCAGAGCAAGTGTGGTTCCAAATGATCTCTTCTTGAATGATCTTGTTTTCTTTTCGGTCGAGTTTGTTCTCTTCATATGGACCAGGTGCCTTACAGGAGAAGTGGCATCCAAATAATAACAAAATTCCTCATTACCACATTATGCTCTTAAACTCTTGCTAATTGCTTCTGCAGACTGGACATACAAGAGCAGTCAATAAGGTCTGGGAGACATTCAGAAATTAGAGAAAAGAAAACTTCAGATTTTCAGTGGTGTGCAATATATGGAGACACTAAAAATATACTTTAATGGCAATTCCATTGGTGTATGAAGATAACTTTGGCTCTTGTAAAGAAAATCAGTATTTATAACCATAAAATATCACCATACTAGCTACAAACTGTATTTGAAATATGGAACTTAAGTCCACATGATGGCATTCAGCAGCTCCCAGAGTTTGTTATTTCTCTCCACTGGGCTCAGCATTGTGTTCTCAGGGGGAAAATGAACATTGTTCTGCAATACCCCAAAGAGGAGAGGTGCACTCATTTCTGGTGTGTGGCTCTGTGCTCTCAAGTGTTGGAAAAGCCACCCAGTGCATAGGATGTGCACCTGGGGAATATTTTAGCAATCGGAATAAATGAGACAAAACAAATACCCCTCTCCACCTGTGAGTGCTTGATGCTCACCAGTGAATATTTTCCATCAATTTGCTGTGGAGTTAAATCCCCTTAGTAGTCAAATGCTCCTGTGGAATTTTTTTTGTTTAGATGAGAAGATATTCTGTTGTAGTTGAAGTAATTTGAAGGAAAAGCTGCCTGGCTCAGAGAGTTGGTGCTCCACAACCCCCTCTGCAGGGACAGCAGCAGGGACACCCCAGAACCCAGGTGTTATCAGATTCCCCCCTGTTATCAGATTCCCCCCTGTTATCAGATTCCCCCCTGTTATCAGAGCCCCCTCACAGCCTCAGCCAGGCTCCTCAGCAGCTCTTCCAACACCTCCCAGCTCCATTCTGAGCTGCTGGAGAGATCTGTGAATTTTCCCAGGTCTGTTCATCCCTCCCCACGTGCAATCCCCAAGGTGCAGCAGCTCTGTTGCCTCCACACTGCAGGATTTTTAACCAAAATTTTTGTTCTGAAGGTGTTGTTCCTGCCTGATGTGTGTGGGTGAACAAAATGGTTCCAATTAGATTCTGGTGGCAGTAAATAGCACGTTTTTTAGTCTTACTGACAAATATATATCTTTCTGGGGGGGTTGTTGTTTCCTAGAAGATGACTTTCAGGCAGACACAGATATTAAAATATAGCAACACAACAGATATTATGGATTTAATTCAGTGGTTTGAAATATATCAGCCAATGTTAATTCCCACATCCCTTTCCAGTCCATTAAATACTCTATTTTTTAATTGAAGTTATAATATTTATTTGCTCATTCTCACCTGTTTTGGTATGCTACATTTCTTCAGTAATTTCTCTAGTGATTTGTGCTTGGATTATTTTATTCCTTCCATTATCTCTGATTTAATTGTCCCCCATCATATAGAAAAGGCTGTGTGCCAATTTCAAGTTGGTCTTGCATAATTCAGATTCAACTTTGTTTGGAAAGTTTCCCAAGCAATGAGATTCTCATTATTTTATAGAAAATATTAACAACCGTATCATCTTATCAAAAAAACCTGCCATCAATAAAGAGATGCCAGTACTCAAAGTTTTATTTCAGCAGTTTGGAATTTAAAACTTCTGTCAAAAAGGAATTTATTCTTTTCCAATGAAATATATATTACCAGCATATTAGAGCAATCTTTCCATAGGTTGTAAAGTACATCATTTAATGGCTGAAATATTTGTTAGTTGAAAAGTGCATCCAGCCTCACCACGATGGGGCTTTGGCTGTAAATCTCTGCTTAATAACAGCCACTCAGGGGAGGAGGTCTGGGTCTGAATATTTTCATTTCACTGATTCTAATTTTTGCATGAACCACGCGAGGCTATTTGAGCTCATGAGCTCTAAGTTGGTGCTTTAAATTCCTTGTTGGTCGCAGCAGTAATTCAGCCAGGCAGGGCACCTGATCAGAGATGCAGCAAATGCCACAAATTGCCAGGTTTTCACGGAGCCAGTGGGGCACAGAAACCACCCCGTGCTGCAGCAGCACAAAGCAGTGTGAGAATTACCCGGGACAGAGCTCACCCCCTGCCAGGAGCAGGGAAAAGTTCAGCCTGTGGTGGTGTCTCAAGGCAGCAGAGGAATGCCAATGAGGTGGGGAGGGATCTGCAATCTGCCCACACCTGCTGCAGCACCAGCCCCTGCCTGGCCAGCAGCTGGGAAATGCTTTTTAAACCCAGCCAGGCACCCCTGAGCCCTTTCTTCATCAGGGGAGGGCAGGGGAAGCACTTCTGCATCAGCATTCAGGGGTTAAGGTCTTCAGTGCTCCTAGAAAGGTCATCTTTGTTTTATGACAATCCTAAAAATCAAATCAAAACCCTCCCTCCTAGTAAAATAATACTAAATTATTTTCAGTTCTTGTGAAACAAACAGAAGCATCCTCTCCCCGTTGATGCAGTTAGAGTCTCTCAGGACATGGCCTGTGGGCTGACTAGATCAAACACAGCTGCTCTTTGCAATCTCAGTTACTCACAAGAACTTGAAGTGCTAATTCTGCCATTTGAAATTTATTGCAGAATTTAAATCTGCCGCATGTTGTTCAAATCAAGGGGCATTTATACAGATTTTAGTAAAGCCTGGGATGAGATTGTAATACTCACATAAGGACAAGATGGTACAATGAATAGGCTTACAAACAGAAGGTGATTTAAGAAAAAGACATGTCATGTACATATCCACATCTAGCAGGGAAAGTTAGTTTCCTGTGTTTTGACACCCTTTCTAACACAGCTCTCAATAAATCACCATATTTCAATAACATCTGCAAATCCAGGAACATTGTAATTCCAAACTGACAGATCAGTGGGAGGCTAAAAGAAAATAAGAACAATAAATTTAAAGGGGAGATATTATGGAATTGCACCAGATCCAGATTGTAGGCACGGTGTTAAAGTGAAATCTCTGGTCCAGATTCAACAAAGAAACAACAAGAGGAGTTTCTATCAGTTTTAAATTTCAATGGAAGAACAGTGCCTCATTTGTCATGACAAACATCAGCACTTGGTCTTGTTAAACCCCTGGAGATTCTCATGGGCTGATTCTGGAGCTTGTCCAGGTCCCTCTGGATGGCCCCATCCTTCAGGAGGGTCCCTGTACCTCAGCTCTGTGTCACCTGCAAATGTGCTAAGGGTGTTCTCCATCCCTCCATTTCTGTCATTGGTGAGGAGATCAAATAAACACCACAGGCTCCACAGGGACACCCCCTGTGCTTGATGTCCATGGAAAGGAGCCACTGACCCCTCTGGGTGTGACTGACCAACAGCTCCTTATCCAGCTGAAACCACCCATCCAATCCATCCCCAGTTCAGAGAGGAGGATGCTGTGTGGAATCACATCAAAGGCTTTACAGGAGTTCAGATAAATGAATCTGTAGCCCTTCCCTTGTCCCCTGGTGGGGTCAGCCCACCAGAGGAGGGCACTGGGGGGTGGGAAATTGCTCTTGGTGCTGGAAAAGCCAAGAAAGGATCCCTGAGCCCAGTCATGAAATGGCAAATCCCTACACAGGACCCCCACCTTTAATTGCCCTGGAGAAGCCAAGAGGCCAAAGCCCTGAGCCCAGCCATGAAATGGCAAAATCCTGCACAAGATCCACACCTTTAATTGCCCTTGGTGCTGGAGAAGCCAAGAAAGGACCCTGAGCCAGCCATGAAATGGCAAATCCCTGAAGTAGATCCACACCTTTAATTGCCCTTGGGGCTGGAGAAGCCAAGAAAGGAGCCCAGCCATGAATGGCAAACCCCAGCACAGCATCCACACCTTTCTGTGGCTGCCCTTGCCAAAAGAGGCTCCACCTTTTCTGTCAGGATGACCCCAGAGTCTCTCCATTACTGAGGCAGAACTGCCAAGCAGAAAAGTGATCTGGGAAAGGCTCTACAGCCTGCAGTCAGAATATTTGTCTTGAGATTTCCATCGGTTTCATGAGCTCCAAAACACATCATTTTCCTGTAGAATACAAACAACTCCAGTAAGGTATTCTGACAAGGAATGGAGACAAATATCAGTTTTTTCCAGACAAGAAAGTTTCAAAGTTTCCTCATAGAGAGAATGACCTGCCAGCTGCTGTTTCATCTTGTGAAAGTGGGATTGCAGCTCAGGTATTTTACTGTAGTTATCATGGATATAGGTCAGTAACAAAACACTATCACAGGCAAAAAAAAAAAAAAAAATCATATAGAGCTTTAAAGATCAAATTGAAACCCATGAAAATTCTGCTTTCAAATCTTCTGATGACCAGGATTCCTCAAGTTATTATAGCTAATAGTTATTTATTTAATGCTTAAAAATTTTGTCAGATAAATCAAGCCAAGAAAAGGAAATAAAACCCAGCAGTATTGTGGATAACAATGTTACCAGAAATTTATGTAAAGATATGATGCATTCTCTTTCACTAAGTCTCGATGTTTCTGAAAACTTTATTTGTTCTGCCACAGGGGTTGAGAAAGAAGGTCAGACTGATCTCCTGGTGGGTTTTTTTGGCTAACAAAAATTATGAAACTGAGAAAATATGTGTAGAATTGGTATCAGATATGTCTGATGCCAGCACCTCCTTTGGTAACACAGGCAATCCCACTGAAGAAATTCATACATAAGCAAGGTGCAATGACTGAGGTGAAAAGCAAGGGAGAATTGGTTTGATAAATTAGGGAGGCCACAGGAAAAGGCAAGAAAGTCACATTAACATTGGATGGGTGTATCAGTGGAGGCTGTGCAGCAGAGGATCAGGGAAGACCAGAATTCAGCTCTTCAGGCTGCTAGCACAATATTCCCCAGAGCAGAGTGCTGGACACCACAGTTATTAGTGAATAGCATTAGAACAGCAGACAGGGAAAATATAGGACTTTTGATGAGTCTTGTAGTGGATTTCAATTTAAAACTCAGCTTAATCTGCATTAATGTATGCTGCTTTGTAATACTACAAAAACTTTTGGTTAATGCAACACCTTTTCCTTAGCACAGAGACATCTGCAGGTGCTGGAATTGTCCTGCTGGCCAGGGCTTTCGTGAGACAGATTTTGTGTGGCATTGTGGAGAGATTTATGTGTGTAAGCAAAGTCAGGAGAAAGTCATAGATTTTAGTATTCTCTAGTACTTTCTTTAAGGTGAGCAATACCTTCTGTCCTGTTTCTTTGATGTACTGGATGCTCGATATCGCTGGCAATATAAATTCTTGCTTCAATCTTATTTACATAGACAGAAGTTATGTAGTGACAAGGTCCCTTCAAGGCTTGAATGGTTTGTTAATAACATGTACTAAATAGCATCTGGTATCAATCTTGTCCTACAGACATGCCTGTAGTGATTTAGAGCTTTCATTCTTTGAATTCAAAATCTAATTTTTAATGCACTTTCTGTCAGCTGTCTTCACAGCTTTTAAATGAGATTCTGTCATCTTGACATATTCACAGATACACTGAAATTTAACCAGAAAAAAAAATTGAAATAAAAACTTCTCATGTCTAAATAAAATGCCTATTCATTTTCATAGAAATATTTTGGATGGTTATTGGCTTTCAGTTATTTACTGATATAGAAACCATTATCATTTATTTACTCAATGGTAAAAAGAATCTAACTGCTTGTGTTATCTAGACATGACTACTTAATTGTTGTTACTATTAGTTAAATGAAGAAATAGTCATACACTTTCATTTCTAGATTAACTTATTTGTAGAACCCTCAATTAGCAATTTCACCTGCAAAGCCATGCAGCAAGCTGCTCCATGGATCCTGTGCCTCCTTTGTTTCCAACTCAACTGCAAATTCCACATATTTAAAAGCAGAAAGAGGGTAACATTAGAATATCTGTCACTGGAGGATGCCCATGGGAAATTCTGTTTTAAACTGATACCTTTCTCTTCACTGACACTTCCATCTGAACAGCCATTCTAAAATCGATTTGATATTCAATGAAAATTAGAAAGTCAGTTTGGGAAAATCCTGAGCTGGAGCTATTGCCAGTTTTGAACCCATGCAGCAATTTGGGTATTGGAGAGAATGCCTTTAGGTATAATTAAACTGCTATGAAGACATCCTTGGCAATGCTGGTGATGGTTTTTTTGAGTTCTGAGTATTTTAGTTTAGCACATAGATTAAACTGCTACTTTGTCTACACTTAAAGCCAGTTTCAAGGAAAAAACAAGCACAACATTTACTTAAGGACCCAGCCTTTAGGAAGGGTAATGAAAAAAATAATTCCTAATAAACAAAATGAAATAGCAGTGGTGAGGCCCAGTGGAAGGAAAGACAGAGCTGCTTTTACTGCCTTTACTCACCCCCAGCTACAACCTGCTGTCACAAACATCTTTTATGAAAAATCTTTTCCTTAAGATTTTTCCTCCTGAGAAGCTGAGACGCCTCAGGAACAAAATGCAAACAATGATTATCTGCTGCTGTGGAATGCAACAGGTGCATCTGGGATTGGTCCATGTGGTTGTTTCTAATTAATGACCAAGCACAGTCAGCTGGCATGGACTCTGAGACACAAGCCTTTGTTATCATTCTTTCTTTTTCTATTCTTAGCTAGCCTTCTGATGAAATCCTTTCTTCTATACTTTTAGTATATTTTTAATATAATATATATTATAAAATAATAAATCAAGCCTTCTGAAACATGGAGTCAGATCCTCATCTCTTCCCTCATCCTAAGGCCCCTGTGAACATGGTCACAACCTGCCATTAAACTGGAAGGAGAAACTGGGAGGATTCTGTTCCCTCTTCAGTGAATTTCTAAGTCTTTTGTCCAGCAAAGACTGGCAGCCCCAGAAATGGCACTGAGCCAGCTGAGCTCTCTGGGATGGAACTTTGGGATGTCCAGTGTGTGTGGCTCCCCCAGCAGCAAAGGCTGGGCAAGGGGGGCACAGCCTGGCCAGTCCAGCTGCCACAAGGGCAGGAGGGGCTCTGACAAAGGGCTTGAACACTGTGACAGTGCCAAGAAGACTTTCCCTGGGGTTAACAAAGAAGTGGGCACATCCAAACCCAAAGCTGGTGGATGGGGATAGGGAGCTGCTGGAGTCTTGGACTTGGTGGTGATATTTAACAGCTGTTCTTACCTTAAAATGTCATCCTTCATTGAAGGGCATCAAAATGCTTTACAAACTCCTTTTATGTCTCAAAATGGGGTAAGGAACATTATTTTCCTTTTTACAGGTGACTGTACCTAGCAGCCACACAGTCACAGTCACGGTGACACACAAGTCCCAGTGACAGACTCAGACTCTGAATACACCCTGACTCTCATTCATCTCTGATTACTGAAATGCACAGTCTCACTGTGTTCAAAAAATGGTAGAATAAATAAGTTTTTGTTCCTACAAGTTACTGCTGGTCTTAACTTTCCCTTAGTTCACATTACTTATTGTATTTGCCTGCGTGTTTTGTAGAACATTAAAACCCAGACAGAATAAAAGCATAAAGCAGCTGGATACAAGGCTGCTAAAGCAGATTATCAAAACTGACAGACAATGTAAGAGCAAGATACAAATAAGGCCATTGAGAAATAAGAATAAAGAGCAATATCTTTATTTTTAAATGGGTTGTTACAGGAGAAGCCAGAGGGACCATGGGGCTGCTGTAAGGGATGACACAGGTCAAGGGATGTGTGACTGTTTGCCAGGATTTACCCTCTGCATGCCATCCCCACTGGTTGCCTTTTGGGGATGTCATACCTCATCTGGTGTAGACCTTTTTCTGAGATGATATATACACCTTTTGGGGATAAATTAAATTATATTATCTGGGAACATTTCAATTTTCTGCCTGCCTCATCTCCATCTCTCTCTGTATCCTGTTGAATTTCTCTCTACTCTTCAGACACTGTTCTGAAGTTTGTCCTGCTTAACTTAACACCTTTAATTCTTAGTTCTTTAGTTCTACATTTTGTCCCTTCTTGTGTGTGTGATATCTAGAAAGTGTGGGGAAATAATTGCCTTTTTTGTCATTTACATGGACTTCTGTCAGGCCCAGGTCTCCTCTGTGAGGCTCAGAACTCCACCTGAAGGCATCCAAGAGATTCTGGGAGCTCTGAAGAGCCCAATCCAGCAAAGCATCCAAATGTCTGAGCCTGGATGAGTTCCCCATTACTAAATTAATTCCCCAGAGTTGCCAGTTTTAACTTTTGCTATAATTTTCTAACACACAGTAATTTTCTAGCAATTTTTTTTCCCTCAAGTGTAATTATTCTATCTCAGCTGATTTTCCTGTGAAGTCTCTTTGATAACTGCCCTCAAAAGTTCACTCTGTGAACTATTCTCTGTGTTTATAGCAGACAAATAAGAAAACACTCATATAAACTTCACTAAAGAGTAAAACTTTAGTTAGGGTTATGCAGAGGGTGGATCAGCAGCATTGGTTGATGTGGTACAACCTGCATTACTGCAGACTTTTAGGCTGAGTTTGATGCCTTCAGTCTCACTTTACCTTGGCAGGAGGGTAAGATGTCCCCTCTTATATCGTGCTGCTCTAAAAGGATTATGACAAATCACCCTTCACTCATTGAAGCCTCATGCAGATTTCTCTGTGGCACTCCATTGTGCAGATCTTCCAGGAATCCTTGCCCTGAAATCATTCCATGCATACAACTTCAACTGCACAAGGCTTTGCCTCTCCCACACTGTCCTATCTTCTTCCTTTCATCTGACAATAAAGCTTCTACAATGACAATGGCTTTTATTCTGTTGTGAATTTAAATTCTTTCTTTCCCAGCTTTGATTTCACACAGAAATGTTGCCTTTTAGCCAGGACTGGTCCATGCAGAAGGCAGGTATGAACAGTCTCTGTCTTATTTAAACATTGGAGTGTTAGTGGAAAATGTGCTTTGTTTTTGAGAAAGCCATAAAGAAGCTATAATTTAGAGATTAGCTGCTCACTAAGGAGGATGTTGAATATTTCTCATCTCTCATCAACTCAGTATCAATTGTTATCTCTTCAATATCAATTGTTACCTCTTTTCCTGCACTTTCCATTTTATGTGTAATTATTATTCATCATGGATATGAAGTGTGAATTATGAATTATTCATGAATTAATGAATAGCTTAAAATTTGAAATTTAACATCCAAAATGCATTAATTCTGTGTTGCTCATTTGCAGCCAGACCTCTGGATCCTGTGCTGTTCTTTGTCTCCTGCTTGTCACACCAATGTCTTGCTGCTCTTGTCTTTGTCATTTGTGTGGTTCAACACAAATAATCCTGAGAAAGGATCCTGAAGTCTGCTTAGGGAATTCTGCATGGCTTTGTTGATGATGGTCAGATCCATCCCAAATAATCTTCAAAAATAAATCACGAGAAAGAATTCATGAAACTTGACTCAACAGAAAATGGGAAGTTTTGACTGGATGTTCTTTTCTGTTCTAATTTCAATTCAGAATTTGCTCTTGGAAGAGAAATACAATCAGATTTTCACTGGGTTTTACCTGGTGGAAAAAAATGGAGGGTTCCAAGGTGATGGAATATTCATATTTTATTCTAGCACAGGTGAAAAATTCAAGTTCTGCAGCCTGTATTTAAGATTCCCTTATCATGCATACCAAAGCCATTTCCCTGGTTTATTTTGCTTAGACAGAATTTAGTGATGAAGATTAATTTATCCAAGTACATAAATGTGTTTCAAGGTAATCCTCCCAGCAAACCAAGCATCATTAAGATCTCCAGAGCCTTTTCATTAACTGCTCTTCTCATGGTGCTGAGTTTGCCATTACAAACTGGCAAAATTTGGGTAGGCTGAATAAAACAAACACATTTGTCCCATTTTGGATCAATACCTCTTGTTTTGTTCTTTAGCACAATAGGCATTAATACTTAATCATCTTTGGACAGGAAATGCTTCTATGGCTCTCATTTGGAGTTAAGCAACAGAACATTAATTATTGGATATAAAGCCTGTTAGATTTTCCTTCCACAGTGTATTCCTGTGGGAAGGCTTGCAGCAAGAGACATTATTTCAGCAGTTTTACTGTTGTGCATCCTTAGTTTTAATTGCCACAATCCACCATTTACAAACTTACATGGATCATGCTTACAGCTGGAACTGTGCTTCTGCCTTCTGCACATTTACATTTATAAACTTCCCTCTCCAACTGTCTCTTGTGCAGTAAGTAAATTTATTAACTCTGATGAATTTTCACCAACTTTTCTGTGAGACAGCACTAACTTTTTACAGAGAATTTTCATAGTGGCAATTATCACAATTTCTGATTACTGTGAACTTGTATTAGCCTTTTTTCAGTATAAAAATGAAATGAAAGCCCTAAGGGATGCACATCTAATATTCAAGATTTTATCACTTTAAGGACTTGCTACAAATTGTGTAAAAGGAAACTCTGCACCTTCTCAAGGCACAGAGTTTTAATCATTTTCACATTTCTTTTACGAAGAGATTTTCTTTGCATCTACAATAACCTTAAAGGGTCTCCAGGATCAAAATGACTTACTTTTTGCTTCCCTTTCATCACGATTTTAAATATTGTGCTTTTTTTTTTTTTTTTTTTTAACTCCATTACCTTTGGCTTTACAGAACTAGGGCTCTGGAGCTCCTTAAGCAGCTCCTGTGTGTTTGGCACAGACAGACCCCATCCAATGTTTTGTTCCACTCCCATTTTAAAGGCTGCACAGGGGCTGTCTTGGCACAGGTGCCACAAAAGCCATTTCCTATCCCTAAGAAAGAAGCCCCACAGAATAATGCCTGGCTCTACCTTGTTTGGGTTTTTTTTTTTCACTTATTGGAAGATTTGCCAAAAGCAAGAGAGGAATTGAAGCCACACCTTCATCCCTCCTGATCAAGCCACTCAGCTTGCAGAGTGTTTGAGACCTGGCTCTTTCCTCATCTCTGAACATAATTTAAAACTGTTCTTAATTTTGCATATTATGAGCATCTAGCAAGGAAACTGCTAGGACTATAATACAGGTCAACTCACTGGCACATCCTACAACAGCCTTTGTTATGAAAAAACGTTCTCTATTAGTGTATAGTAAGAAGTAATTTTAAGTATAAATGGCCTTTTTAAAGATGTAGTATCATCTTCTTTTCATTGCCTGCCATACTAATAGGAGAACAGCAGATGCTCAGGCAAGATTCAATTCACCTTAATTTGTTCAAGCTTAATTAGCAGCTGGGATGCATCTGGCAAATAAACATGAAAATAGTGACAGCCTGAGTTAGAGGGAAAAAGTAAAAGACTTTTGTTCATTAACCACATGTTCTTCGTTGTGAGCATTGTGTGCTGAAGGCAAAATCATTTTTAAACTCTTTTTTTTTTCTTTTTTTTTTTTTTTTGGTGAAGGATAGAAGCCCTCATAGCCATGGCTTCCTTCCCTGTGCTCCTGTGCAGGTGAGCCATGTGAAAACAGGAGCAGCCCCCCTATGAGATGTTCCTGCACAGGTAAATGCTTGTACCATCACAGCTTAAATATATGGCCTGAGCTTGTATAAACAGAAGAGAGTAGTTTCTTCAAGAATTAGGTAGGCAAAATGGACCCCTTGAGATGTAATTAGGAATTATTTACAACCCTGAATAATGATCATGCAGTATCTTGCACAAAGCAAAATAAGCAAAGGCAATTCTGAAGAGATCCCTGCTGCCATTAAATATGTGACTAACTAGCAAAATGAGGGGCATAAGGATAAGAAATGTGCCATGTCTTTGCAGCAGTCTTGGTTCCAAAGCTCCTGCCTATATAAATTCCAAAGTTGGGGATTAGTTGTTGCTGAGTAAGTAAATGAAGGTAGCAGAGTTTTTTTTGAAAGTGGAACTGTTGAAAACAGAAGATTCCTTGTGTCCACTTCAAAGGGGGATTTTTGGGCAGTAATGAAGAGTAGAGAAGGACCAAGATTAAACAGGGTTTTGGAGAATGCAAATCAAGCTAAGTGAGAGTTCCTAATGTAACCCAGAATGAGGCCTGGAGGGGTGACAAACTCAGAGAGAAAAGGTCTCTGTGCTACCTGTGCCTTTAATTCCCCAAACTTGGCTGTTTTATATAAGGAATTAAAAAATCTTTTTTCCTTCTTATTTGTGTAAAACCAACCATGCCATCTTCAGCCTAAAAAAAACCAATCCACTCAAAATCTTAGATTCCCACTTCCATATTCCATATTGAAGAATCCCAGGAATTTAAGAATCTAAGAATGGACTAAACCTATGGTTTTTGACTCACAAGGATGCAGTAAATCTTATAATCAGGTCAATGCAATGCTCGTATTTTCTTGAAAGAAAATTATACAAACTCTGCAAAAACAGGCAAAAAGATTTCCCTAAGTGTGATGGCAGTGTGGCAGATGGGGCTGGGCAGAACACTGAAAGGGGAAAAAAAAATCTAAGTAAAGAAATCTGCTTAAGTGTGGGGAAATGGCATCAAGGTAAGTGCTGGCTTATATTCTTATTATAATAATATTATTATTGACTCTCATACTCTTCATGTGTTGTTATCTCTGTAGTAAAACTTTCAGGACTGCTTTAGGCTCCACATTTCACTGTTAACAATGACACATGGCTCTCTTGTGGCCTTTCCATGTCCAGGATATTTGGGCTGGACAAGGGCTGTCCTGTTTTCCACTCCCTCAGCCAATCAAGTGCAGTCAGCATTTCTGCTGGGTTTTCTTTTCTTTTCTGTTTTTCTTCCACAACAGACTGTAAAAACCATCTGTGTTTTAGAGGTTGTTTAACTTGGAGTGTAAAGACAGAATGTCTAAATGAATGGCTGAAAAGGCATCAAAGAGACAGGAAAGAGGCAAGATTTGGTACAGGACATTTTATAAATGTTTATTGACTGATGCCTTGAGAAGGCTGCCCTAGAACAGAGGCTGGGCAGAGTTAAAGAACAAAGTGGGGGTTTACTAAAAGGCCTCAATGGCAGCACAAGAGCCCAGCCAGGGCTGCACCCAAGATGAACCAAAATGGCCCCAAAATGCACGACCGGGCACGGGGTCTGTCCCTGTGATCAGTTCTGCTCCATTTGCATCTTGCTGTTCATTGTCCCATTCCAGCTTTAGCCCAGGCAGTCCCATCCTTGTTTTTCTCTCTTTAGCCCACGCTGTTTGTGCTCTTGGGCCTGAGGTTTGGATCATTTGTCCTTGGTGCCCAGCTGGAGCAGGAATTGTTTTGTCTCCCTGCTCTGTGCACAGAGCTCACCATCCCCTCATGTGAAGCCCAGACCCACACACTAAACCAGCATAGAACCTGAAAAATAGAAAAGCTAAACCTGAGACATCATCTCCTGGAAATTTGGTAGCTGTGCTTTGCTGCAGCTCCATCAATGGCAAAGGAGCCAGCTGTGTGATCAGTGCTCCTCCAGTGTGCCCCAGCCAGGGCAGGGAGGGCTTGAGCGTGTCACAGGAGGTGTCAGGCTGAGACTGACCTGAAATACTCCTCAACCCATTTCCCTGATGTTGATATTTGTAGATTTCCAAGCAGCACACACGGTTTAGAAGCACACCTTTCAAACTGTGTGTGCCTGCACACAGAGGCCCAAAGGCTGGGGCTGGTGCTGAGCCTTCATCCTCCTCTGACAGAAGCCACAAGCAAAGTTCCCCCCAGCCTCTTCAGAGGTGCAGAATCAGGCCAACAGTCAGTTTTGAGATATAAGTGTTTTGTGAGCAGAGCAGATGCTGATTGATTAATTATTTATAATGGCACATTCTGGAGGATGAAATACAGATAAAAACTCAGCAAAAGCCATTGAAAATGGAGCCTAGCTTTTTTATAAAGTACCTGGGGATATTGCATTTCAAAAGAATTCTAGAAGTAAATCTCAGTATTAAAGCCATTTCCATAAGTTTTTAATGTTAAGCTTCTTTAGCTCAACAATGAAAACATTTAACTTCACAGTTTGACAGAGAAGAGTATTAGCAAATATCATGGAAGGACTGTGTCATGCCAGTAGTTCATTCTGCTTAGAGAAATTATCCAGCCAAGTCCTTATGATTTATGAGAGGAATTGAATGAAAATTAGCTATCCTAGAAGTCATTGACATAACCACTTTCACCCTTGTTTTGCTTGAAATATCCATGAGCACCCCATAGACATGCCAGCCTCTTTTTCCTCACCCTTTGTGTTTTGCTATCTATAAATAGCTTGTTGTGAGTGTCTGAAACTGGGTGCATGAAGCACTGATTAATTACACCCTTCTAACTTGATTTTAGTCTCAAGGATCCACATTGGGAGTAACTCACACAAAGTCCTTGAGATAGAACAGTGACCAAAGGTGTTATAGGGGCAAGCAGGTTTTTGTGCTCCACTAAAATTCATAGCCTGCTGTTTTTGGGCAGGGTTAAACATCAGTACCATTGGACAATGGGAGTGATTACATCAAGCACAGAGTCAAGTTCTGTTTCTAGACTGGTGATTTAACAAATCACCTGGTATTGTGATCAGGTGTGCAGCCCAGCTTTTGCTTTTGCTTTGGGGGAATATGAATATTTTAACTGAATATCACATTTTATTAGTACTAGTATTAAGTAAAGCTCATGCACTTGGGGCATTCATTGAAAGTGAGTCCAAAAAAACCAATAAATTGACTTGAAACAAAAATGACCTCTGAAAGTCAGTCTCAACACACCTTTTCCTGTCACAAGCATTTTAGCAGATGAATTCTTTCCCTGGTTACTAAAATGTCTAAAAGATAGGTCTCTAAATGTTTTTTCCCCCAAGCCTTATCCATCCAAACTCCCCTTGACAGCAGGGGAGCACAGACATTTTTCCAGTGCATGGACTCACCTTTGTGCAGGCTAAAATCAGCTAAAAATCTAATAGTTAGGGCTGCACAAAAGGAGAAGGATTAGGTTTTACCTGGGTAACAGGACTATGCAACCTCCTGGGCTAGTGAGGAGAGGCAGCCTTATCAGAAAAAGTCAATGCTCAGAAGTAAAAAATAGAAGAGGCCACCTCCATCAATTTCTGGTCTGAGAAAAGCAAGAGGCTGAAAGGCAAAGCAGTGAATGTCCTTAACAGCTATAGATTAGAGAGGGAAAGTGGATCTGAAAATCTGACTTTTTCACAGAGATGTTCAATACCTATCCAGGGAGGAGATTGCAGACTCTTAAAGGGATTAAACCAATGATTACACAGAAATGGCACTTGCACTGAGAAACAGACTTCTCAGCCATGGAGGTTGCAGGAAGGGCAAGAGGAGCAAGCATTAAGAGGGCTGATGCTAAAGGGCAGCAGCTCCTGGGAAGCTGGGGAGGGACTGGGGTTTTACACCAGCAGGAGAGGCTGCTAAACATGAGGAGTTTGGAATGAGGAGTTTGGAATGAGGAGTTTGGAATGAGGAGTTTGCAATGAGGAGTTTGGAATGAGGAGTTTGCAATGAGGAGTTTGGAATGAGGAGTTTGGAATGAGGAGTTTGCAATGAGGAGTTTGGAATGAGGAGTTTGGAATGAGGAGTTTGCAATGAGGAGTTTGGAATGAGGAGTTTGGAATGAGGAGTTTGCAATGAGGAGTTTGGAATGAGGAGTTTCTACTGGCAAGGCAGAGATAATGTATAGGAGGATGTTGGCTGAAGGGTTAAAACATGGAAGAACTATTTGTTTCTTGGTCACAGAGCTAAACTGGAAATGTCCTGAGCCCCCCTGAATATTGCAGCAGGTAAATTCAAGCCCTCTCTTCCTGAGTTAGTCACCAGAAAACACAAAGTGATGTATAGGCAGTGTTTGGAGCAAACAGAATAATTAGAGTAATGTGCAGCCCACAGGATGGATAAATATGTGCATGACAAATGAGGACACCACTAGTTTTTAAGCACAACATCAAAAGCATGTAGGCTTGCATGTAATTAAATTGCTCTCTCACTCTGTGAGAAATTTCGTTTCTGTAGAATGAAGTACTCCTTTTTGGATCTACATCACTGCATTATCTCATGGAGTTTATAGAATGGTAAGGAAGAAAGAGGAAGGAAGGAGTTTGTTTTTATTTTTATTTTTCATACTAAGGGACTTTAAATGCCAGAGTGGAGGTGGGCTATGAATTTAATTGCCAGAGCCACTATCAAAGTAAGAAAGGATTTAGGATGGGATTTGTTCAGATGCCAGGTACAGTAGAAGGCAAATGGAGTCTAATCCATTTTGGTGATTCTGGTAGGAAATAAAACCACATAGGTCCATAGGATTACTCTGTATTGAGGGAGAAAATTGCATCTAAATCCATTCATTTTGTAAATTAATTCCCTTGAAATGACAACCTCCTTTGAAAAGGCATAACCCTGAGGGCTTGATCCAGGTCCTACCAATGTCAATGGGAAGCCCTTTAGTGATTCTACAGATTTGGTGGCAAGAAGTTGTGGGAATAGTCTAAAAGATCTTTTTTTTTTTTTTTTAAAAAAGGCAACAAACAACCCAAGCACTTAGAATCAGAGAAGCTCCTGGACCCTTGCTATGCTGCAGTTTTTTCCAGCGTGTGAGCACAGAAACTGGATGTACTGTAATTTATATGAATTCAAGTCCTTTTTTGGGTCTGGAGCACCTTCCTTGGATAATATTTTCCAGTTGTCTCAAATGTGCAGAAGGAACTCAGTAGCACTAAACCCAAGTAGAAACTTGTTCCAGGTTTGTAAAAGCCCATTTTGGCTCCTCCTGACAGGTCACCAAGAGCTCATTCCTGGATTTCTCCAGAGCGGGGTATTCCTTTGGGAAGCACGTGCAGGGAGTGGAAAAGCATGCTGGAAATGGGATGTGCTCAAGCACACAGTTGTTATTATAAATAACTGAATACTCTGTTAGAAAAGTACCCTCCCCTGGTATTGCTGGTCATGAAATCACTCTCTGTCTCACACAGAATGTACCAGTGCAGCATTTGTTACCTCACGCTTTTCTGAGATTTTTCACGTGGAAAGCTTTCCAAGTGAAAGATACAGTGCTGCCAAAACTCATTTTTAATGAAAAATGCCAGTTCCAATAGGGAAAAAAAAATCAATCATTTAAAAACATTGTACGATTTTTTTCTTTTGGATGGATTTTAAGGAAAATGAAAATGAAGTCTTGCACAGTTCTCCCTGTCCTTGGCTCTGGGGAGAACACACTGCCTGCTGGGTAGACCTGCCCTTTTCCTTGGAAAGGGAAGATATTTTTCTCAGGGATGCCACTGACACTGATGGCTTTCCCCCAGTCAGTCAGAGCTGTGACTTGCATCCCTTTGGGGTGTAAACAGAGAGACAGCCACTTGCCAAAGCCAAACAAATAAATAGCATTTGTGTAGGAAATGTGCCCGGTCAGGTCCTCTGTCAATGTGCTCCGAGGCAGGGTGGTGCCTAAAGAGCTTTCACAGATGTGTTGCCCAGGGAATTAATGTCCATGAATGATTACGTTTGATATTTGGAATATATTTTTCCCCTTGAAAGCAGACACCGACCAGCAGCTGGATAAGCACAGTGTCCCGGGTGGGGAAGGGAAGGCTTTCAATTCCATTGCACGGGGAGCAAAAAGGTCTTCCTGCTTTTTTCAGGTCTTCAATGTGAACAAAAAAACAATCTCTGCAAGGTATTTTTGCTCCCTATTCTAAACGAAAATGAGGAGATAATGCTGCTTCTTTATGCCCCAAATGCTCAATAAGCAGACATGAATTGAGAATGCAGAGACGTGCATTTTAAAGCTACTAACTTAAATAGGGAAGCTTAAAAAGCAATTCTAAACTAAACGGAGGGCAATAACTAATATAAAGATCTGATGGACTAGAAATTACCTCCATTAGCTGGTCCCTCAGTTAAGCATCTTTGTATTAGTTATGTCAACTTTTGGTTTACAGGAATCAGAAGGGATGCCTTGTTCTTTGCAGCCTCAGCATTCTTGCATATAGAGGAAGGTTTGACACTGAGGCCTTCAGACTTCCTGTAGCTTTTCACTGGTCTAAAAGAGCAGAAACTGTGCCCAAAAAAGCTTTTTGCGCTGCCTGTGGACTGCTGCCAGCTTAATGCTTGGTTTAATCTCCATGCCAGTATCTGCAAAGCATCCTGATTTCAAATGGCAGGAGAGGTGCTGAGAGAGGTGACTAATTAGAGATTATGAAAGAGAGATTAGAATCCTGTGGGCCTTTCTGGAGGGCTGGATGGCCAAATGACACATCCCTCCTGCGAGAGGGCAGGGAGCTGAGACTTACACCCTGCGGCTTTTGTACTAAGCCTAAGGGGAAGCAGCTTTAAGCTGCTCCTGGTCACTTGTCTGCAGGGACCTCTATATCCCTTGATTAGTACCACAATTTAAAAGGGATCAGGAATTTGCCCTCTTCCCCTGGCCTTGGTGCCCCAACACAAACTGTCCTTGAGATGATCACAGCAATTCACAGCCTTTTTTTCTCTATTTCTTTCTTTTTCTTTTTTTTTTCCTCTCTGTAAGTCTAATGCCAAATACATTATCTTAACCACTTTCAATTTGAAGTAATGAAAAGAGGAGAAATAGCAACTCTGTGGGAATATTTTAAGGGGATTCTCATCCAATAAAAAGACAATAGCAGGAGACGCTGATGTGTAAATTGTGGCCAAGAGGTAAAAGAGAGAGAAAGAAAAGAAAGATAAATTACAAAAAGGTTTTACTACAGCAGAAGACAAAGAACCTCTTGCTAATCTCACACTGCTTTTACTCTGGTGTAATGAAAGGAGGGCTCCTGTGCAAAAGTTAAACACCACAGGAATAATGTTTGCTACTATGCAAAACAAATACTGGTCTTCTGAGAAGAAAGAGCAAAACTGAAAGAGGGCAAATAATAGCATTTCATGTTTCCAAGCTGTCAAGAATTGTCCTTTGATCACTTTTATCAAAAGCTGTGCTGATTGTCTTCAACTGAGGCTGGTTTTGAAAATATTAACTCTCCAGAGTTCTGTTTTGTTGTCTTCTCAGTCTGAAGGCAGTGTAATAAAAGGGTCATTGTAAGTGGATGTAGATAACGTTTTACAGCCTGATCCTGTGAGATGCTGGCTTTTCTCAAGGTAATGCAGTTCAAGGGTTCTTAGCAGATTTCTCAAAGCTTAGGGAACACATTTTCAGAATGTTGGTGAAATCCATCCCTTTGATGGCATTGAAATGAAATGGCCAGGTTGACTTGTATCCTACCTTTGCAAGTGTTCAGTTGAGGAAAAGGCCCCCTCTGGCTGGTGAAGAAGAAAGGCCTGTTTCCATCCTCAGTGCACTTTGTTTACCCATCCCAGGAAGGCTAAAATAGAACTACAGGTACAGACAGGGGGGCCAAGAACTTCATGCCTCGTGTCCAAGGAGAGGTGAGAGAGATTAATAATTTCAGCCCAGAAAAAACACACTGACACCAGAATACAATGAAGGCAATGATGAAACTCTGAGTGCTTTTTGAGAGGGAACCAAAAACTGGTTTTCACTTTATCATGATATAACAAGTCAGTATCAAATGGAATTAACCAATGGTAGGAGTTAAAAAAACCAAAATAATGAAAAATGCAACAATAATAACCCTTTGTCACAAAAGCAGATTGATTAAACTCTGGAACTCATTGCTGCAAAGCAGAATTGTAACAGGGTTTAAAGAATATCTGGACAAACTCCTTTATGTTGGGACTCTTAATACAAGTTGTAATTCCCTGCAGCTGGGGAAGTGGATTGGAGGAACATCACCCTGTGCTTTCTTATATATCCATCAAAACTGGAACTGTGAGTTAAATGCACTTCTAACCCAGTACAACCATTGGGATGTCCCTAGAAAGCCAAGGACCATGTAACATTGCTTGGAACTTGCCTGGAATGTTTTTACATTCAAGACAAGCTTGTTAAAACCCCTGATGGACACTGAAAGGTGGGACTATCAGCACTCCTTCCTCCCCACCCAAAAAATGTGTCAGTTTTGTGCCAGATTTTTATGTCTTTTCACCTTCCCACTATAGTATTTGCTGGAACAATTGGGTTCAGAAGTTCTTCCCTGTGAGGGTGCCCAGAGCAGCTGGGGCTGCCCCTGGATCCCTGGCAGTGCCCAAGGCCAGGCTGGGAGCACCTGGGACAGTGGGAGGTGTCCCTGCCATGGCTGGGGTGGGATTAAATAATCTTTAAAGTGTCTTCCAACCCAAACCATTCTATGGCTCTCTCTTGAGTATTTATGCTGAATGCTTCCAATATTCTTCCTTGAATGTCCCATTCAAGGAAAAAGAAACCATGAAATAGGTAGGGGACAATAATGGGAGATTCCTCAGTCTCTTAGATTGTAAAGATGAGGCTCTGTGAATGCCTGTTCTGGACACATCAGTGTTTGCAGTTCACTCCAGGTGGGCTGGCTCTGCCCCCAAGGCTGTCCTGTACCCACTGCAATTTGAAGCACAGGCTGAAGTTTGGCTTTGCTGTTGGACTGGCAGGTTCTGCAGCTGAATCCTGGTATGGGCTTTGACAAATCAGTCAGCTCAAAGTTTTGCTCCTGAATGGGAGAGGAGTTTAGACCCCTGTTTGTGCTTAAATCCAATTTATAACACTTTCTACCCTCTGCCACATCGCATGCATAGAAATATGTAAGGCATTGGATAAAAGTGCTGCCAGGTGCAGACTTGCCAAGGACTGTGGGCACTAACCTTTCCTTGACTTCTTGGTATGGAACAAGGACCAAATCACTCAAGTTAACCACAAGGGCTCTGCCTCTGCCCTCATGAAGCAACGGCCAGAAAAAATCCATCTTCTCTGGTAATAGGGCTTGTCTCATGGTCAAAGCCATTGCAGAACAAGCTCTTCCTAAGGCAGGGAGATCATGTTGTAAATTCAAGGCCTCTTAGCCATAAAGTGGAAATTTTCAGATGTACTGTGAAATGAAAGGGGTCTCTGCCTTGTGTTTCATGGCTGGAGCAGTTGAGTGAAGGTTATTCATCCTATGTGGAGAGACCAGACAAAAACAGCCCCAAAGCAAATGAACTGGGATTTGACAGCCTCTGTCCAGACTGGAAAACAGATGTTCAACAGGATGTCAGGAGAGCAGGGACTGCTGATTTTATGGTTAGAAAGTGTTGGGTAGGAATTCAGTGTGAAGACCATGTCAAGGCGCTGTCAGAAGGCTCCCACTCCCTTCTCCATGATTTACAGAGGGGGATCAAAGCAAGCCCTGTGCCACCACAGGCAAAGGCTGTCTCATGATCAGAGCTGCAGCATCCTTCAGGAGGGGGAAACCACTCACTGCAAGGAGAAGCTCTTTAAAGGCACGTGGGGCTCTTAGTGAAGCTGATCAATTGAGTTTTTTTAACTCATTACTCTACCTCATCTACAAAGCAGCGTGCTCACTGCTTGAATCAGAACAGCTCTGCTGTGTGCAGAGTGTTGAAAGTGTGGGGGAGTGCTTGGGAGCTCTCTGTGCCAGCTGTGGTTGACTTTAGCTGCACTGAAGTCATTCTCACAGAGTTCTCAGTTAACACACACAGCACCAGAAACTGCCTGACAATGCTCCTCAGAGGAGTGTGTCCTTGGAGAAAACCTGCATGTGCTCAGGAATGGGTTTTATGGTAAAAAACCATAAAATCTCACATTTTTCTGGTCACTTTGCCAGCAGGGAGCTCGTGGTTTCCAGTGGAAGATCCCAGTTCTGGAAGAGCCCTGCAGCCTGAGCTGCTCAGGGAAGGCAGGGGTGGAGTTACTGTGTGAAATAAACAACAGATACAGGGGGCTTGCATTGGGAGGTCCTTTCTGGGAGGGTCAGTGTCATGACACCTGTTCTGGGGATTGCTGCAGCCACAAATCTGAAATCCCTTGTTTTCTCCAGGGATCTCCAAACCTGCTCAGCACAAGGCAAATAAGATGTGTGTGAGGTGCTGGGTGTGGGATCTTTAATCTGCTTCCCATGCCTGATGTTGCACTTTCTCAAGGGTCCCTCACCAAAACAGCTTTCAGATGTAAATTTTCCATGGGGGTTGCTCTGAGATTTCCTCCAGGTTCTGATCTGACCCAATCTGCTCCTCACTCCTGAATTCCTGGGACACTGTCACACATTTCTAAATGCTGATGTCCCCCCTGCATGGCCAGTTAGGAATCCTCAGAACTTTCACACATTTACCACCTGACCAAAATGCATTTTTCTGCCATCTTAACTTGCAGGGTGATGCTCTTCAATGTTGAGATTAATACCTGCAGATTTTCAGTTCTATTTGAGATAAAAAGCAGTGGTTAAAAAATACTTTCTAGGCTTTAACAGGTTTGGTGACAAATGCCACCAGCTCTCTGTCTTTGAAGGACACCATGAGAAATAGCTGTTTATTTTAATAATGGTAATTGTGCCTCTAATAAGCATCTTGTTTGGTAATTTGAAGAGGTTGTATACATGCATTTCCATAAACAGGGATATTTGTTCAAGCTAAGCCTGATTAAAAAAGAAATGATGCAAGAGTTATTTGGAGGGCTGTAGGATAACACTCTATCCTGATTCAGTATTTCCACTTGGTGGAATGAGACTTGCAATTACTCCTGAGGAAAAAGTCCTTAGAGAATGAGATGAGATGAGGTGGGAATGATTAGGATGATGCTAATGACATATTGCCAATAGGAAATGGCTCATTTAAGCCTCATACAGAACTAGAATTTTTCTAAAACACAACTCAACAAAAAATGTTCTAATCCTCATTATTTATTGCTCCTTTACTCATTTTTAAAAACCTAAAGATTTTTCTTCACCTAAAACCCAACAGATTTTAGGAAATTTGATCCTCGTTTGAAGACCAGTTAGTGCTAGAAACAGAATGGAATAAAAATAATACTTTTGTTCATAAATATTTTTTTCTAATGGATTTTTTGTGGTGTGTTTGTTTTGTTTTTTTTTTTTTTCTGATTTGGGTTTTTTTTTTTTTGTTTGTTTGTTTTGGTTTTTGTTTTTGTTTTTTAATCTCAGCTCATGCAATGTTGTGTTCTTTTAACTGCACCTCTCTTTTTTTCTTTCCCCAGGCCAGGGTTCATGCTCCATTTGAAATCTGTGTCTTTTTGGCTTCCCTTGGTGTGCTTCCCTCAATGAGAGAACGTTTTGTTGGGCACCAGGAGCCAGAAAAAGTTGGGAAAAATTACTTCAAAGTCCCAAGATTATTTTATAATTTTTCTGTTTGTGTACTTCCCTCTGGTGGTGTCACTCCCACCTAACTCACAGCATCAAGGCTCCTCACAGAATTGTTAGAGTTTATTTTTATTATGCATCAATTAGCTTGTCACAACTCTGAGGAGCACCACAATGCAGGATTGGCTCAAACACCTCTAATGCTCTGAAAGATTTCTCCCAGCTGAGTGTTTGTCTTCCTCTCTGCTTTCCTCACATAAAATGTTGTGGGTTTGAAACCATAAAGAAACCATAAAGAAACACTTGTCTGTAATTGCTCAGTTCCAAAACTCATCACAGCAATTTGGTGAATATTTGATCATCTCTTTATTTCTACATAGTCTTCAGCTGAATTGCTAATTTCTAATTAGATTTCAGGGATAAACATTTCCACACTCGCTGTTAATGCTTGTGGAACAAACTTTGCAGGAATTGTCAGGTTTCCTGTCTGTCTGATCTCCCAGTTATGATTGCTGGGTTAGCTCTCCCCAGTGCTGGGCAATTTCTGAGCCATGAGGATTCAGAATTCTGATTCTACAGCTTGCTGAGGGTGTCTCTAAAGCAGGGTAACTGCCACCACCTCCAGCAGGATTTGATACTCCTTGTTTTCCAGAGAGTCTCAAGGGGCACCTGTTATTTGTGCTGATACCATATTAAAATAAGCATTGTGAGAATTATAATTCAAAATGGGAGGAAGTCACTAATAAATAGTCCTAATTAGTAGACAGAAATAAATTAGTTTAATCTAAACTCCATGAGCATAAGAAACAGATGGGCTTAAGTGCAAATAATTCTCTTTTTTACAACGAGATATTTCCCCTTTTTAGCATCTATCACTGCAATTCAATTTTTTTATTTGCCAAACATGTTTTTACTGAATCACAACCTACTTGGGAATGCTGTTCAAATTCTCCTAAGGAAGATTTGGATCTTGTTAATTAAATTAATCTATTTTAATTAATATCTCTGCACCCAGGAAGGGAAAACCTGAGTTTGTTTCCTTCCTTTATTCCTGTGGGGAACATGAATTCTGTATATACATGAATTCTGTATATGTGAGGGGGATTGTGCCCTTTTTGAACAAAACAAAACAGTTTTGAACCAGATCTCCCCACAGCACTATATTCCTGGCAGGCACTTGGTGCAGCATTTCTACATCTCATTCATAAATCAAATCTCTTCCCTGATTCACTTGGTCCAAGGCGTGTTGGGCTACCCAGAATTGGCAGTGCAGCACCAAGTGCTTGTAAAGCAGGTCAGACACTCCTGCAGAGCACCAGAGCGACCCAGTGCATAACTGAAATGTGCAGTGTGGCTGCAGAAAGGCTCATTCCTATCTGGGAGCTGTGCCTGTGCACCCAGGCTGCCCCAGGCTCCTCGTGTGCACCCCCGAAATCTGCTGCATGTCACAGAGCCCAGCACTCAGCCTGGCTCAGCTGTGCAAGGCAGCCAGTAGGGCACTGAGCTCCTTCCCAGGGTTTGTCTGCTTGTCCTGACTTATGTGTGCAGCTCAATAGTGCTCAGTAATGCTCAACAATGCTCAATAATGCTCAACAATGCTCAATAATGCTCAATAATTCTCCCTGAGCCTGTCTGGGGAGCCCTGGAACAGCCAGGCCAGGCCTGAGCAAAGCTGGGACTTGTGCAGCAGTGTCCCACCTCCCTGGGCTCTGCCTCTGCCCAGGGCTGCACAATGGAGAAGGCTGGCCTAGAGCAGAGGCTGGACAGAGTTACAGAATAAAGTAGGGGTTTATTAGGAGGCTTTAATAGATCCACCTTGGGCAGCACAAGAGCCCAGCCAGGGCTGCACCCAAGATGAACCAAAATGGTCCCAAAATGCACGACTGATCACAGGGTCTCTCTTTTGTAAGTTCTGCTCCATTTGCATCTTGGATTTCATTGTCCAATTCCAGCTTTAGCCCATGCAGTCCCATCCTTGTTTTTCTCTCTCCAGCCCACGCTGTTTGTGCTCTTGGGCTGAGATTTGGATCATTTGTCCTTGGTGCCCAGCTGCAGCAGGAATTGTTTTGTCTCCGTGCTCTGTGCACAGAGCTCACCATCCCCTAATATGAAGCTCAGAACTACACACTAATGCAGAACACAGTCTGGAAAATATAAAAGCTAAAACCTGAGGCATCACAATCACCCAGTCCAGCCACTGAGTCAAACCCAAATGGAATTCTGCCATCAGGTTTTCACCCTTCAAGGCAATGAGTCTTGCTCCTCTCCCTCTCTGTGGGAGCTGGACAGCATGGGGTTCTTTTATATTCTAAGTTGTCACAAATTGCACTTAGTATTCACTAAAGAGCTATTGATCCCTCTCCCTCAAGTCCTAAACCTCCTTGTAAATCAGTACACCTCACTGAGTGAAGCACAGAAAAATAATAAGGAATCCTGGATCTGGCAGTTTCTCTGAAAACTTCCCAGTGCTGTTACCACTGTCCCATCAGTGCCACAGCCACAGCCAAGGCTCCTGGTGTGATTGAAAGAGTTACCACGTGAAAGATTGAATTTCACCTCTTGTTTCATCCAAAATGTGATGATATCACTCAGTGTTTGATCCAGTTTAGCTTCCATCTGGTGAACTTCAGAGAGCACAGCCACCTTTCCTGGTTTGATCCCAAAGCAGATGCCTTTGTGCCCTTGATCTGGGGACACAGGGAGACAGGAGACAGATTTACACAGCCCAGTTTGGATTTGCAGGTGCCCTGGTTGGCTCCTGAGATTTCTTGCTAAGTGTAGCTGAGCTTCCAGCATGGCTGCTTCTGAATTTTTCTTTGCTGGCTGCAAAAGAAGCCTGAGGTCCTGCCCCACAGACCCCTGAAGTTACAGGGTGAGGAATGTCCTTCCTCCTCATCTCACTCTCATTTGGGAGGACTTTTCCTTTCAGACAGACTCAGATGTGCTTTAGATGCTCCAAAACCCAAATCCTTCAGACAGGGGATTGTTGAGATGGTCACAATACAAAGCAACACACTATTTTCAGAAGGCTTCAAACCCATTCTTACAAACTCATAAGTTTACACTTTATTTATTGGTCAGGAGATACCAACAAAGTGCTCATTGGAATAAGTAGTTGCAGGTTTCTCTTATTTATCCATTCTTTCTTGGTTTCTGTGTCAATGACCTTGCTAGGAAATTCTTTCAGGGGTAAATGTGGATCCTTTAATCAGACTTCTCTCTGGCTCACAGAAGTTGCTGTAAAACCTCTTCCACAGGGGACACCTCAGCTGCCTACTCAAACAGTCCTATATCCAGACAATATCCAGGTAACAGCACCTTGGGACCTTGCAGATTGGGTTATCTGCTCTGGGAAATGGATCCAAACACTGCTTAGCCAAGGTGGAAGCACCAGCTCTTACTTTTTGCCCTACTTGTAGGTGAGCATGCTAAACCCAGAGCAGATTAGTGCACTGGGGAAGGGCTGGTTTGATAAATGTATGTTTGGTTGCCTGAAATCTGTCCTTGTGGCCACTGCCATACAAGAAGAGGGCACAATCATCCTTTATCACAGAATCACAGAATAATGAGGTTGGAAGAGACCTCTAAGATCATCGAGTCCAACCCATGCCCTGACACCTCAACTGGACTGTAGCACCCAGTGCCATGTCCAGTCTTTCTTTAAACACATCCAGAGATGGTGATCCCATCACCTCCCTGGGAAGAGCATTCCAGTACTTTATCATTCTTTGGTGAAAAATTTTCTCATAATATCCAACCTATCCCTTCCCTGATATAGCTGGAGACTGTGTCCTCTGGTTCTGTCAGCGCTGCCTGGTGGAAGAGGCCAACCTCACCTGTCTGCAACCTCCCTTCAGGAAGGTGTAGAGAGCAATAAGGTCACCCCTGAGCCTCCTTTTCTTCAGGCTGAGCACCCCCAGCTCCCTCAGGGGTTCCTCACAGGGTTTGTGTTCCCAGCCCCTCTCCAGCCTCATTGCCTCCTCTGGAGGTGTTCAAGCATCCCAAGGTCCTTCCCAAGCTGAGGGGCCAGACTGGACACAGCACTCCAGGTGTGCCCTCACCAGTGCTGAGCACAGGGGCAGGATGATCTCCCTGCTCCTGCTGCCCACACCATCCTGACCCAGGCCAGGAGCCATTGGCCTTCTTGGCCACCAGGGCACTCTGCTGGCTCAGGGTCAGTTGCTGTTGACCAAAACCCCCAGGTCCCTTTGTGCCTGGGCACTGCCCAGCCACTCTGTCCCCAGCCTGTTAGGGGGTTTTGTGACCAAAATGCAGGACTGGGCACTTGGACTTATTAAACTTCATCCTGTTGGACTCTGCCCATCCATCCAACTGATCTAAGTCTCTCTGCAGAGCCCTCCTTCCTTCCTTCATGCCTGAGGAGATCCCCCATGAGAAGAAAAAGGCACATTTGAGCCATCTGACCCACTCTCTCTTCCCCCATGTATCTTCACAGCGTTGAGATGGTGAAGCTGCTTCAGCTGGGTGGTTTATATTAACACTCACTTGCTGATCAACGGGGCTGGCAGGGAAAAATCAAAGGGAATGTCAGAAAACAGTGGCATGATTCTGTTCCCTGCTGGAGAGCTCCTCTCCTGTCTTGTCAGAGACACAGAGACACGATGTGGGGCACAGAAACCTCCCTCTCCTGACAGTTGTTACCTCTCGGATTAGATCAATATTTGAATGCAGCAGGAATTAGCAGAACAACTGCCTGCAGGAATATATTTTAGAGGTGATTTCCTATCAGTGCAGGATGCTTCTGAATTTAATTCTGCTATTCAAGACACCATTTACTTTTTTAATACTTAAAGCCATATGCACTGCTCACGAGAAATCCTGCAGGTATAGAGAAAACAGAAGAATACACGTTAGAGGATTAGAAATAATATGGATTGTGCAGTCTTATGTAAAACAGAAAATCGTATTTTTGAGGTGTCTTGCAAAGAAATTTTGCACTTGGCAGGGTATTTAAGTTACCTGTCATTTACACCTTGAAGATCAGCAGAGAAAACCTAATAATGCTCCCACTCTTAGGAGTGATTGTCTTTGTAAAGCAGCTATCTTTGCAGCTTTATACAAGGCAAAAATGTCAGCTATGTCATCTCCAATAGCTTCTTTATGAATTGCAAGTGGCTTAATTTCAAAGGACCAAGCTGAATAGCTTATTTTCTTTCTATTTCTAAAGTCTTTTCTGCTGCACTCTTAAAGAGAAAAACCAATGGCCAAGTATTTTATGCCTCTCCACAGTGAATGTTAGTTAAAAAAACACAAAAAAAAAACCCAAGAAACTTTGAAATGCTGGAAGAAAATGACACCAGAGCAAATGGATATCACCATAATATCTCAGGATATAGTGACTCCCAGGAAAGGTAGGCTTCCAGTAGGAACCACTGCATCAGGATGCAGAGATGGAGGCAAAGTTAAGCTCAGATTTTGTTTTTCCTGGATCAGTCTTTTCTAGTCTCTAATATGACTTTCCATTTTTAAAGATATTTTCTAGTCTGTCCTTGAAAATTTTTATTAATGGCCTAGTTAAGAAGGAAGAGGATTACTACTTATCTGTATTATATTTATTCCAATTTCTGCTTTAAACATTATTTAATGTAAATTTACCATGACATTTAATTCCCTTCATTTATACACTTGAATTACTACATTTCTACAAATACTTATTACAGTTATTTTGAACTACCACTCTTGCACATTCTTGAGCTACACAGTCTTATTTATTATTTCTTTTTTTTCATTCTGATTCATTATAGAAGCTCAAATAACCCTGTGGAGGCAAGGACAGGTAGATTTGAGCATGGAGTGAGGTGCTGTGGTTTAATTGCCACAGGGCATGATCTGGAATATTGAAGGAATAATCAACCCAGGAAGAAAAACGTGCTGAAATTTCAGTTTTCTCCTTTGAATACGCCCTGTGAGTGTGTGTTAGCCTGAGCAGGTTGTTGGGAAGTCTGGCTGGAATAACATGTTGTGGGCTAATTTAGCTCACTGCTGAGCCCTGCTGCCTGGCAGAGCTGAATAGATATATCTGCTGTCAGTCTGCACCTCTGAAAACTGCACTGGCAAGTCACTCTCCAGCAAATGGTGATTTTCACAGTTAGTGCAGTTGTGCAGAGCAACCAGGAGCCCAGGAAGATGGAAACACAGAGGCTGAGATCTTCCAAAGTATTTAGGCAATGACATCCCACAACTGGTGGATGGCCCAGAGGATGGTCCTGGCTCTGTTCTGTTTGTGTGCTTGTAACACACAAATGCTGTTTCCCTGTTCTGGCAGGGGTTGTGGCACACCATGGTTAAATCTTTGGAGTAAAGGAGAAGCTGCAGTCACTCAACAGAGTCCTCCCAGCCAATAAATGGATTCAATCAGCACATCCAAGAGGCTGAGGCTGGGCTCACAGAGGGATCAGAATCTCAGAGCAGGGAGGCAAAGTGGAAATACATGTAGAAATATTTGAGCACTGAAAAGATGCTGAGAAACCCCTGACAATAAATTACCTGTTCCACTTCAGTGGTGGAAACTGATTTCAGACATATCTAGAGAGAGAAATACGAATGAGAGAATTTCAGCTCCAAATCCATGAGGAATCAAACTTGCAGACTGACAGCACCTGTTTGATTGTTTTCAACGATTTTTTTTGCCATCTGAATAATGTCATTTTTTAAGCAATTTAAATTTTCTTTGCTGAGAGGAAACCTAGAGGACACAGATTCTCCATCACAGAAGCAAATACCTTGGCTGAAGATAAGTTGATCTGTTAGAAAAGAGCCATATCCAAAGGTAGCACAACAGCTGTACTGAGTTTTTTTCTAGCCTAATAGGGAATTGATATTTCAGCTCAGGGACAAAATACTGCATCACTTGTGTTTGAAGAAATGACTGCAGAACATTTGCTACAATTGATCATTTACTGCTCCCTTTTCTGGCTTTAACACTCAGAAGTCCTAATTCCTGAATGCTGGGTTGTGTGAACAGAATGCACCCACGTGAGTGGCTGTCTCCAGAATTGGCCTTTGCCAGTGCCTTCTGCACAATGCCCCTTCAGAGTGCACTTAACATTATAAATATAGAGAGCAGAAGAGGGGAAAATGCTTCTTGGTGCCAGTTCTATGGTGTAATCAGAGTTTAAATGTAAAGTTTATTCACCAGGAGAACAACAAATGCAGAAATCTTGTGGCCAGGAATTCAAGCACCGCAGGTTGAAATTATAATCTCTGTCTCTAATGCTTCTCTTAGAGGCTGTGGGAAAGGAATGGTGCATTTTCCTGCCACTACTCAGCCACTTCATCTTTGAATAGGAAGAAATTTTTTCTCCTGCAAGCAATCAAGTATTCAGATTGCTCGTGTGTGTTTCCCCTGTTGATAGCAGGTGATCACAGAGGGCAAAGGTGAGGCAATGGATTTAAAACAATACTGCACAAGAAATGGGGCATGCACTGATATTACGTGCTCTGCTGCACATTTGGTTACTCATTCTTTGCACCAGTCCTCTGGGACAAAATCAATGAGACATTCCATGTTATGCTTCAAAGTCATCATAATTGTTTGTTTTGAAGCAACAATTTTTTTTCTCTTTTGTCAACTGAGCAATTTGCTGAAGTACCCAATTTTTCAACAGGAGTCAGAAATAGAGCCAGAAGCTTTTTAGAAATAATTTAAGCAGAGGGGGAGGGAACCCACCTGCAAAAACCCCCTCTGCTGATGTGCTGTGTTGTTTATTACGTGGTGTTCTCCCCAAAGGGGAATCATAATGAAATATACCCCCACATAATCCCCACAGCACATCAAAGGAACACGAGCCTTAAACATTATTTATATCTGTGTGACAACAAGGTGTGTTTGCATAATTAAAGCACCTCAGAAGATGTGTACAGCAAGACATCCCACTGGCAATTAGCTGCTTGAGTGGTCAAGTTTCCACATCCAAATTCTCTGTATTACTTCAGCAAAGAGCAGCACTGTACTTGACCTTTTCTGCCTTCCCAAAGGATGTTGCTGTATTATTTTTTGCACTGTATTACCTTTATCTGAACACATGCTTTTAGTAAATGCCTGAGTCATAAGTTTAAAGATGACTAATTGGTCTGATGTTTGTATCTGTATGAACACCCTGAAGTCCTGGCAGGGCCTGCAAAGGCAGTGGCTCCAGCCACTGAGCAAAGCTGGAAATGAGCTCTGCTGCTTCCCATCAGGTGTCAGAACCCTCCACAGCTCCATCCTGGCTGGATGGGAACAGACACACACAGCAGGGATGGGATTCCCTGTGCTCAGCCAGGGAAGAAATGAGGCTTGAAAATCAGGCAAGGCTTTGTCCAGGCTGGCCCTAAAATCCTACACCGTGGAGCTTGGAAATGGCACCTCAGGTCTCCATCTCTGCAGCCTGTGATAAACTCAAGGCCTCCTCACTAATTAGGAGATTATTCAGGGATGGCTATAGTTGAAGCATATTTGAAAGGAGAAAAAAAAAGGCAGAAAAAAAGGCAGAACTATATTGTTAACATCCCTCTGTCGTAGTAAGACCCTCTGGGGATGCTACTTGGCTGCTTGGAAGTGTATTTAACATAAAGCAGAGATGATTGAAAAATGTAGCTTGTAGCTCCCTGGGGCAGTTTGCCACTGACAGGATGTAGGACAGGGAGCAGCTGGGGAGGAGCTGCTGCAGCTCTGCCCAGGCTGGCCCTGCAGGCCAGGGAGCCTCCTGTGCTCCCACAGCTCTCGGGATTCTGCTGCTCACAGTGACCCCAGATGTGTCACAAAGTCTCTTTTCCCAGCCCAGTGGTTGAAGAAGCAGTCAGGGCTCTTTATTTCTCGGTCTCAAGGTTGTTTATTGTTCCTTATCTATAAAATTCTTTCTCCTGCCCTGCCCAGGTCCATCCAGCAGGACAGTTCCAGGCACTCTGCCTGCCCCCAGGGCAGTGTTGTGTCTTTATACTAAAAACTACGTGTGCAGTATTTACAATTACTTTCCAGTACCTATCACCTATGTTAGACAGTGAGCTTCTACTCTAAACCAATCTAAAAGTGCCAACATCCCAGAACATGGAGGCCAAGAAGAAGAAAGAGAAGGGCAGGACACGCCCAGATTCCTCCATCTTGCCTCCTGAACCCCCATTCTAAAAACCCCAAAAATCTACTTTTCACCCTGAGATAAATTCACTCTCATTCTACTTAAACTGTTGTGGCCTGCAGATCTTCATCTAAGGCTGGTAATTTGCTCCACGGGTCATAATCAAACCCACAGGGGCATCTTGGGCTCTGTGCCAGGGTCTCTGAGCCCCCTGGCAGGGTCTTGGCAGTCCAGGACACCCAGAGGGATGTCCTGGATTCTGACACACAATGTCACTCCATGGCTGGGTCCCTCAGCACTTGTGAAAGCCCCTTGTTTACAGCCCTCCTGAGGTTACTTGGTGTGCTCTGGTATAAAATAATTGTTTCTTAAGATCCCATAAGATGCATGGAGCTGCATTCTGAGCCCTGCATAAACACACAGACAGGAGCTGTGAGGCCAAATTCATTCGTGGCTTCTGTCAGGGCTCCGTGGGCTCAGCCTGTGCAGGAGTTTTGCATGGCTTCTGTAAAATAGGTGAGTGTTTGACTAAAATTAGCCAAATCCTCCAGAGCCTAATGGAGCTCTTATGGGTTCTGGCAACTTAACCCAATGTTTAATTTGCACTAATCTAGCCAAGACTGCAGAAGCATGAAATACACTCTACAGAGAGAGCGCTGCTCTTTGAAGTTAGTGGCTTAATTCCCATTGTCTCTGATGGGAGCAGGACTGGGGTTTATGTGGCATTTACTCCTGGTATTGTAGACAGAAATCTTTTAAAATATGAATTAATTTGGCTTGTGTTTGGGGACATTCCAGTCTTCTGAATTTACTGAAATCTTGTTAACTGGCAGGCAAACCTGCACTTGTGAGACCCATGGAGTCTCCGTGCAGATATCAGGGGCTGTGAGAAATGCACATTTCACTCCTGAGGTGTGTGCAGATCTGTAACTAGCCAGCACAGAGCAGGGGAAAAGAAAAGAAGAAGGGAACTAAATGATCCTTAAGGTCCCTTCCAGGGCTATCTATTCTATCCATGAACACAGCCCTTCCTGCACAGCGTGAAATCAAGCACCACAGAACCCAACCTATTCTGTCTTAGTGGGATTCTCTAAGTACCAACAATTCCAAATGGATTTTTTGATTGTTTGTGTTCACCTGGTTGTTCTGGGACGTGACAGCTGAGGGATCAGTCAGCTCTGTGGGGTCCACAGCTGGCAGAGGGGCTGTGGCAACTGGGGAGTGCTGGTGGAGCACTCTGGTGTGCAATTCCTCAGCCAGAGATAAGTGACTGTTTCAGTTTATCCTTTTGACAAGAGCAGAGGCTTCTCTATTTTAGACAGTCACAAAAGGTGAGCATGTAGTGTTTAGGGGGAAGGCAGCTCAAGCAGTGATCTGGGCACAGAGAAATAGGGAAAAAGGAAGAAAAAAAATGTCTTTGAAATGATCCCACTTAGCCGGCAAGTAAGTGTTACATGGCACGAACCCAAATTGATATGCTGCCTTCACAACACTTTGATTCACTCCTGCAGCCAGGTGCTGAGAGTGACTGTAATAACACAGGGTGTTTCAGCAGAGCAGCACGTAGGGGAGCAGACAGGTAAGACAGCAGGCAGAAAGCAGCTGTCTGCTGTGCAGGCAAGGCAGGCACTTCAAAGGGAGGAAATCCTTCTAAGGAACTCATTGTCAGAAGCTACACAAGAGCTCCCGGTGATATTAATGCCCACTGTTACTGCTTCTACCAAAAGGAGTTTTTGTCCTGTGAGATGACTTTCCCCACGATGGGGTGACAAGCAGTCCCTGAGCCTTTTGTTTCATTCCAGTTCCTTGCACATTCCCTGCTTTTCTGGCCCGTGCTCGCTGCTGCTCTGACAAGTTCAAAGTGGCAGAGCCACTACCCTCATTTTACAGGAGCAGAGACACACAAAGAGTTTATTTCAGTCCTAGGAAGCAGCACAGATTCCCACACTTTGATTCTCCCCCTGAATCCATCAGAAAGCTCAAACATCCAGCAGGACTGTGTTTAAAGAAGAGGGACTGCTGTTTCCTTTCTGCATCCTCTCTCTCTGTGCCAGCAGCCTGCTGCTGAAGGGATCACCACTGGCTTTAGAGGCAATTTCCACAGCCTGTTTCCTCCAGGCTACGCTGTGACACACAGGTGTCATCCCTTCCTGCAGCAGTCTCCAGCATTTACCAGCACAGCTCTCATGTCACAGCTGCCTTTCGTACACTTAAGGTACAGCTCGAGGCAGGTGGAGCAAAATCGACACAGAAAAATCCTAAAGCTGCTCTTTTCCTTGGCTCTCACTGCTCACCTGGCATCAGGAGGGTGCACTGGAAAGGGGGGAGGCAAAATCTCGCTGAGGAAAATGCTGGAGAGAGGTGATAGGGGAGAATGTTGATATGTCAGCCCCACTCTCTGGTACAACCACGCTTGCACCGAGAAAATTGGTTTGTGTTTGATTCTGCTGAGGTAGCAAAGCAAAACAGCAAGTCAATTTGGGATGGAAGATGGAAAAAAGAGAAATGACCTCATTTATTAACCCCAGAAGAGACAGGACTCCATTAACCAAACCTGTAACCAAACCAAACCTGTAGGTGAATCAATTTATTTCTTACACCCTTATCTTGATTTTCTACTCCCACCATCTGGATTTGCACACACTGTAAACTGCCTTGGTGCTCAGATCCCCTGGTAGCACTTCATGTGAAAATCAAGGATTTGGGACAGGATCCCAGGCTGTTCCCTTAAATCCTCTCAGGTGACCCATGCTGGATGCAAACTGCATGGCAGGCACTGATTATTTCATTCAGTTTGCCTATTCTGAGACAGTTATTGTATCTCAAAGCATTTTAAGAAATAAAGTCATTTATCAAAGTATATTTGGGGTGATTATAACTACAGGAGAAACCCTTTAAGGGGCAGGCTGCATAAGAGGATGTTGTAGTCTAAATTCAAAGGCACAAAAAGAACAGAAATAAAAGGAATAACCTGCAAAATGAAAATGTCATGAATAAAAAAGGTTATTCACTAGATGATCGTTGTATTTCATCTTTAAAACATTTAATCTTTATATCACATTTTCCACATTACAATATTAAGGCTTGGGATCTCTCTCACTTCTCCTCGTACTCATTTTAATTAGTTTGGTGTAGAGTTCTATATAAAATTAGAGCAGTTTAGAGTTTCTGGTTTCAGCCCCAAAGGAATAGGGTTGCTCCAGCATCAGTTTAACCCCATGGAAGACATTAGGGCCAACCAGCCCTTTTCTCTTCCATTTTTAGCAAAACAACAAGTTTCTTTTGAAATTTAGAAATAAACTTCAGAGGGAGAAAATATAACTTAGACCTGAGCCTGATCCAATTTTAGTGGCAGTGTTTTGCTACCCTGTGCTTCCCAGTTTGGCAGCAAACACCTCCTCTCTGCAGTGTGACCTCCAGGTAACAAACCTGTCCCAAAGTGCTTTCAAAAGAATGCATTTGAAATACCCCAACACCTGAATTCTACTTGTAAAGGGCAGTCTGGGATCTACCAAAACCAAAGTGTACTGATTGCAGAAAATGCATCATCACCTCCATCATCCTAATTAATGGCCAGACACAGACACTCCAAATCTCCCTTTCTCAGCACCATGACCCCTCCTGTGTGACTGTGCAGGCTGCTGACCTGTGCAATCCCTCTGCATTAAACGTGCAGTGCTTCTGGGCAGTAGGACCAGCTCTGTTCTGGTACCAAATGAGCCCAGGAATTCCCTGGATGCTGTTATAAGGCAGGAGGAGGGTGGCTGTGCTCTGGCACACCCCAGGCACAGGGCTGGGCACAGGGGGGAAGCTGCAGGCTCACAGCAAGCACCAGGGACAGCCTCTGAGGATTTTCTCAGGGCAATATTTGCTGCTGCAAAGAGGCTCAACCACACTGGGGGACTCTCCTAACTGAGATCATGAAGTGCTGCAGGTGAAAGAGGCAGTTCTGGGAGGGGTTTATTGGTTTAAAACTTTAATATCAGGGAAGAACCATTTTTCCTTCCTTGTGTCTCCCTTTGTGTGGGAGGGACATTCCACCTGAGGACAGGGGCAGTGAGGGCTGTGACAGGGGCAGGGAGGAGTCACAGCCTGGGCAGGGAAAGAGCTGCAGAGGAGCTGATTCAGGTGGGAAGAGCATCCCAACCATCCCATCCCATCCCATCCCATCCCATCCCATCCCATCCCATCCTATCCCCATCCCCATCCCATCCCATCCCATCCCATCCCATCCCATCCCATCCCATCCCACCCATCCCATCCCATCCCATCCCATCCCATCCCATCCCATCCCACCCATCCCCATCCCATCCCACCCATCCCCATCCCATCCCATCCCATCCCATCCCATCCCATCCCATCCCACCCATCCCATCCCATCCCATCCCATCCCATCCCATCCCATCCCATCCCACCCATCCCCATCCCATCCCACCCATCCCCATCCCATCCCATCCCATCCCATCCCATCCCATCCCATCCCATCCCATCCCATCCCATCCCATCCCATCCCATCCCTGTCAGGTGTCCTGGCAGGGTGGATGGAACATCACAGGGAAATCCCGTGCTCCATTGCACTGGAGCTCCAATCCAATGCACTCCAAAACAAAACAAAATATATTCTGCCTATATTTTTTATTTTCTTTATATACAATCCTCTGGTTGCACAGGTCTGCCTGACCCCTTTAGGGAGCTGATTTTGAGTACCAGAAAGACAGAATGGAACACCAAAAACTTATGGTGATTAGTTTTTTAATATTTAGGTTGCTTTCACGTGTACAAATTCAATAATCTCTATATTTATTGTACTGACTGTGTCAAATACTCTGACTGCTTCCCTCAACAACCCCTCCCAGAACCTAGGTATTCCTTAAATAACCCTACAGGTTTTGTCTGTCACTTAAGAGCAGGAAAGGAACCTTCTTTAGGAGATTAGTGTTTAATCCTTCCCCAATTTACATCCATTGAAATGGTAAATATCTCATAGAGGTTTGCTTACCTGTGCCTGAATAGAGACATACATCTCTGCCATTGATCTGCCCTGGTTGTGTGAGTGTAAGAAGTTCAGAAATACTCCTGCAAGCCCATCTATTTACAAGGAAGTCAAATTTTCTAAATGCCACCTTGCTCTAATTTGCTTTTATTGCCTTCATCACTCCTGACAGGGACTGTGTGGCACAGCAGAGAATGAATCCCCAAATCCATGGGTTGTGTGCAGTCTCCATGGCACCTCCAGCCCTACAAATGGACCTGCAAAGCACATTTTAACCAGCACGTGAAAGCTGCCATTGGCTTTGCATTAAACCAAAGCTCCCAAATGGGGCCATTATTGGGTGGTGTTATCAGCCCCAACCCAATCCCAACTCCAAATGGTCACAGGGACTTGTTCATAACCAGTCAGGTGGATAAAAAAATCCTCTTGATGAGGTATCTGGTGTCGAGATGACCCTGAGGTGTTAGAAAATCTCTTTTTTCCCAGCCCCGAGACCAAAGAGGAAGTTGAGATTCCTCAGCTCTGGTTCTCAAGGTTGTTTATTTTCTCTTAAATAAATAAGAGAACAAATAATCTATTAAATAATCTAAAGAGATAAATAATCTATTCCATTCTTTCTCTGACCCACTGAGATCTGTCTGGCAGGTGAGGCTGAGGCACACTGACACCCTCAGGGCAGTGTTATCCTTTTATACTAAAAACTACATGTACAACATTTACAATTACTTTGCAATACCTATCACCTATGTTAGACAGTCTGTCTCTACTCTAAACCAATCCAAAAGTGTCACCATCCCAGCAGAAGATGGAGGACAAGAACAAGAAGGAGAAAGACATAACACATCCAGATTCCTCCATTTTGCCTCTTGAACCCCCATTCTAAATCTCCAAAATTCTACTTTTCCACCCTGTGGTAAATTCACTGTTGTTCTATTCAAACCCTTGTAGCTTGTAATTCCCCACACAAAGTTGGGAATTGTTTCCATGGGCTAAAATCAAAGGCATAGGTGTTTGTGACTCTGATCCAAGGTCTCTGAGCCCCCTGCCAGGGTCTTGAGTCCCCTAGGGCAGCCAGAGGAATTTCCTGAGTTCTGACATCCTCTTGTAAATTTTCTTTAAGTTACGCAAATAATCAATTTGGAAATCACAATACACGTAACACTTAACCAAGTAACAGATTATATAATTCACAGGAATGAACATCTCATGAATATGATCAGCATGCCTGGCAGCAGTTATGTTCAGAAACATGTGCTGTAGAAAATTTAGGTCTGAAATATCCTCAGCCGTCTCAGGCCCTCTTGAAAGGATGCCACAATGCCCTGGAATGTGTGATGATGCTGTAGAAGTTTCCCTTAATTGGATTACCTGCGAACGTCAGTGATTGTCACCAGTACTGTCCCTGCTTGGTGTCACTGAGACGCACAACGAACAGAAATGCAGAGATTCAGCCACCTGTCCTCTGCCAGCCTGGCTACATTACTGTGTTCCCACCTGGAAAATCAGTCACTCATCAATTAGGCCTTTTCAGGGTTTGGGAAACACTCCCCACCCCTGTTGTTTTCCTTCCTGCTTAGGAAGGGGGACAGACATTTGCTTGTAATGAGGTTTTAGGCAGGGAAAAAATATCTTGCTCTGTATTTTTCTAGTGAAATTACGGGGTTTTCAATCAATGGATGTTCAAAAGCTGGAAAGAAAAAGATGGTTTGACCTATTGAAACTTCTGATGGAATTATATACATTATTTAGAGTTGTGTGCAGAAATGGCACTTGGCTATTTCATGTCTTTCTGAAAAAATAAGTGAAGTACTGGACTGCTAACTCTAGATTTATTTAGTTATCCTATTTATCCTACTGGACCTATTAAAAGAGGATGTCATAAGAATATTTCTTTCATTCCTCAGTTTCTACAGGAAAATGATTACACGCTCTGAACGTCATGCCAAACACATTGACATTTAATGTGAAACTTTTCCCAAAACTTTTAATTAAATCCTTATTTTAATCTGAAATTCTATACCAAACTGTTTCAGCATGTTGCTTAAACGAGTAACAGAATTCAAGATATATCACCAGTAGGCTGAGTGTATTGCTTAAGAGCCTCTTGGAGGACTTTAATTCAAATAAAGCGTTTCTGAATTTTCTATTGCATAGAAATTCTCAGAAGGCATCTACTGGAGCTGCAGTAAAAGATAAATTCAGTGCTCTTCAAACTGAACCAGGGTACTTGAGTTGGTCAGTACAGAAAGCAAAAAAGATGGGAAAGTTGGAGGGGCACATGACATTTCTGAAATTACTCTCTCTGATGTCCTGGAAAGGTAAACATTTCTTGTTGGAATACAGAGATGCTGGGATTCAGTCTGCTGCCTGCCATCTGTTTTCTTAAAAACACAAAAATCTTAATAAAGCTTTTCCATTATTAATTATAGCCTTGAATTTGCAAACAAAAATGTTCTGATTAGTGAAGTTTCTCACAAAACTTCTGGGAAATCCCCATGTCCTCCTCAGATATTCTTCCCAATGCCCAGCACTTTGCAGATTTAGTATTAAGTGATCAAATAGCAGCCCAGAGTCACTCAAGGTAATTGAAATCCAGGATTTGGGGCCAGGTGCACGAAGATGTTCAAACTAATTATTTAATAATTGGAAACAATAACCAGTGTAGTTAAATCTCTTGCTGATTTTCTAATGTTTATTAATTTAGGCACCTGTGTCTTCTGCACCACTTTCTTTCAAAATGCTTACGAGGATATGCATAGCATATAAATTGAAAATGGATGTGATTAACTCCATACCTACTCTAGGCTCTTAAGTGATTAGAAGATTGTTTTAATTGTTATATAGATTTCCTTCTTATGAGTCTTCTTATTGAATAGTTGTTTAAATTCCTAGATAGATGTCAAGGTGAAGAATTTGCATTAAACACTCACTCTATGGTTTTCCCTGACATTTTTTAATGATCTGATAGAGGAAGAACCACAGCAAATATTTCCTTAAAAATTAGGCAAATGCAACACTCAGAAATAGTTAAATAAATGAAAAGCAACATCAACACCTGCCCTTATCAGCAGGAAAATCACAGCTCTTTCACTGAAGTGATTTTACTTCAGTCCATGGTTTATGCAAACTGCACTGAAGGACCATTTGAAAGAAAGAAGGGTTATAATCATTAAGAAAAATCAGCAACATAATGTATTCTAAATCAGTCTGTGTCTTCTTTCCAAGGGCTTTGTGTGCTAGAGCAGATGTTGCACCCTACCCTTGCTTCACTTAGCTATGTGTATTATTTTAATTACCTTCTATACCTTCAAGGCAATTCCCATTACATTATTTTATTTTGCTAATGCACCTGCTTAAAGAAAGAAGACTGGAGGCAGGGCAGTCACTCAGGAAAGGGTAAACTGGCAGTAAGACTGGGCTTCTTGGTGTCTTTTTCTGTTTCATTTTTTCCCCACTTCCTTCACTGTGACTAAATAATAACAACTGGAAGGAATAATTTTACAAGAGGGAGTTTTCTGTTATTTTTATTTGGTCCCAATACTGCTAATTAACAGCAGATATGAAAGGTTCCGTAAAGGTTTTGAAAATATAACAAAATCTGGCAAAACCTTCTATTCTTCTTTTGCAAACAGCATTCTTGTAGCACTATCAAATGGGCTGCTTTAGCCTTAAAGTCAGAGAAAAGAAGTATGAATACAGCAGAATAACAACACGATTTATCAGCATGAAGGAAATAAATGGACAGTATTAACTGTATCATTCCAGCAGTCTGCCCAGCAGTCCTAATGCCTTAACAGAATGTGTGAAGGGAAATGAAATGGCAGCATGATTACACTGATTACAGTGGTTGCAAAGATGGGAGGCTACAGTCATGCTTCAGTGGGGCTGTAATTATACTTCAAGGAAATGCTGTGTGCAGCCTGCTCCACTCTTGGAGTATCCCTGCTGTTTGTCTCCTCTTATTTGGTTCTTAGGTCCTGTAGATACTTGCTCATAGGTGTAACCCTTTGTTTTGGCACCGGGGAAAAAAATCCCTTTTCATGCTTATCAGTGTATTTGGGTATAAACTCTCCCAGCTCCTCTATGCTGCTACAGAAGTGCCAACAAATAACAGGATTCACTGTGATTTAATACTGCTTCTAATTTCTTACACAATAAACCTCTGAGCTCTCATGAAATGGGGTGGTAAAGAGTGAAGGGAGTATGGCTGCTCAATATCAAACAGTTCTCTTCTCCTCCTCGCCCCTAGGTGTTAGTCCTGAACAGAAGAAAGCCAAAGCTTTGTGATTTGTCTTTGATTAGTGCTGCCTCATGCTGCAAGCAGTACTTCAGGAAGAAAGATGGATTTGCTGCTGTTGTTTCTCACTTCCCATTGGCAAAGCGTGGCAGCACCTAGCCTAGAGCTGGCCATTATATTTCATTTAAGAAAAGGTATTGAAAAGGAAAATACATTTTGATGTGTCTGCATTTTGTCTATAATTCAAAGGAATTGACATTTTACAGCAGCTTTTTTTCTTCTTCTCCCTTCAGATAATGATGTGACACCAAGGCAGAACACAGAGGCAAGGTGGGGTGGTGTCTGGGGGTGCTGTCAAGTCTTCTGCTTTCCTACAGATACCTGTTCCCCTCCCTGGCTGGACTCTTTTTTGTGGTTTCTCACTCTTTTGTGTGGCTTCTCACTTTGCCAGCCTGTGATTTACAGGACTTGCTCTGTATCCCACAGCTGAGCACAGCTCTGACCACTCTGGGTGTGGACAGACCTCTCTAAGTGTGGCTCAGCCTCAAGCTCAAAGTGCTCTGAAGAGCAAACAGCAAAGGCTGAATCTTTCCAAAAAATCTATTTATTTGTTCCTTACCAAGCAAAATAAAACCTTAAGCTCTGCTCTCCGTGAGGCTGAAGTGCTACTAGGAAAAAGAACTAAGGTCTATTGTTGTCATAGAGAAAAGGATGTTGGGAATGCTGAAAGCAGAAAAGGGATGAAGAATTGAAAAACCAAGGAAAATCCAGGATTTTGTTGTGGCTTTGAATCTTTGAAGAGACTCAGAAGCCAGCAATAGAAGTTGAGAAGCAATCAAGTTGTTTAAAGAGGGAGATGGAACAACCACAACACTGGAGTCTCTCTGGCCTCTTGTGTGAGAAACAGCTCCTCACTTTTCATAGTTTAGGAAGGTTTATTAAACCTTATCAAAAAGACAACAGAAAACTGAAAAGAGAAAAAGGTTACATTGCAGGGAGCAAAAGATTTTCCCCACCATGTGCTAACCCCCTCACAATAGAGGTTTTTCCCTTTTTAACCCTTTAACTCCTCCCAAAGTTCTGTCCATGGACCCCTTTGCTGTCCAGCAGTGGAGATCTTTTCCTCAAATCCTGACTGGAGGTCAGGTGTTCCATAGAGACAAGCCAGCTCCCAAATGTCCCAACTCCAGCTGTCACTTGGTAACCACACGAGGGGATTATAAATCTATACATCTATAAAATACATAACTATAAATCTATAAAACTTTTCTTAACCTATATACATGCTATTTGTCTATTAATTGTGAGAGTCAATCATTGCATTACTCATCTATCACACTTGGATCCATCCAGTTCTGGTAACTTCCCTGCTCCTGGAGCCTTGGGCCCTTTTCTGTGCATGGTTGTGTGTTGATTTTCCACAGCCCTGCAGGTCACACAGCATTCAGGATTTCCAGCGTCCTCAGTCAAACCAGGCTGAGCCAAACCCAACTCTCCACCTTTCTGAGAGGGGAGCTGAGCATGGCACAACTGGAAGTTGCTGTGTGTTTGTCAGACACGGTGATATATGGAGGTAATTGCTGCTGTGCGAGTTTAATTACAGTATTGTAATTAGCAGGTTGCAAGAGCAGATGCAGAGGGTCTTTTCACAGAGCAGACTCTGATAGGCCGGGAAAAGAGTCTCAAGAAGAAAAGGGCAGAGCAATGTCACATTGTAATGCAGCTCTTTGTGCCTGGAGAAGAGGGTTAATTAGCTGATTGCTCCACTCTTCATCTTCATTTCTTAAGGTGGAGGAAACTTGGTAGGAAGGAGATTAATTTATCTTCATGAATTTTTAGAATTGGCAAATAGCACTAAACCTTTGTTCAGCTCAGCATCGTGGCTTGGGCTCGGTGCTGGGCAGGGACCACAGCAAAAGAACAAAACCTGTGAAATCCTCATCCTCCCAGGGAAAAGGGGAACAAGAGCTCCAGTCTTGGAGTGGAGCTCACCATGGCAACTGGAGCTCCTCTGGGGGAGCCGGGCTGGCTCCGGGTTAATGCTGCTTGCAGGGGCTGCAGCTCACCTGTGCTCCCCCAGCGCCTGTCCAGGGCTGCAGCCCACGCCGAGTCCCTGGGCAGCAAAGGCCACCGGGGGACAGCGAGGGCTGGAGGTCACTCAGACTCAGAGCTGTGCGACAGGGAAACCCTGGGGCTGCCTGCTGACAGGCCAGGGGGGATTGTACACTGGGTGGGATGTGCTTCAAATCCCTTAAGGGATCTGTGGTTGGGTATCTGTGGGAAAGGGAGCACAGTGCTGCTTATGCTGCAAAGCACATCAGACTAACCCTCTGTAGTCCAGGAACTGTTTCTTTTGCTTTCATACACAAAAAGCGCCAAACTTTTTTTATTTTTTTTCTTTTTTTTCTATTAAGAAACGTCACATTTTCACAGAATTCACAGAATGACTGGGTTGGAAGAGACCTTTAAGATCATGGAGTCCAACCCAGCCCCAACACCTCAACTGAACCCTGGCACCCAGTGCCACATCCAGGCTTTGTTAAACACACCCAGGGATGGGGACTGCACCACCTCCCTGGGCAGCCATTCCAGAACTTTATCACCCTTTCTGTAATAAACTTTTCCCTAATATCCAAGCTGTATTTCCCTTGGTGCAGCTTGAGGCTGTGTGCTCTGGTTGTGTCAGTGCTGCTGGAGACAGAGCCCAGCCCCAATTGAGCACAGGCACCTTTCAGGGAGTTGTAGAGAGTGATAAGGTCACCCCTGAGTCTCCTTTTTTCCCCAGGCATTTTGTTGTGATTTTTAACTTATCCCACTGAAATATAAGGTCCTGGCATTCATATTTATTAAAGTTATCTACTAGGGGGATAGAAGGGCATAGTCTCTCTAAATGTGCTTGCAGTAGTCAGTACAAATTGCACATTTAATTATTGTGTACTTAAAATCTGATAATCACAGAAAATCAAATACACAGCCTGGTTGATTTAGAAAGTATTTTTAATAGGGCACTATTAAATTATAGAGTTAAACATTATTAGATATATTTATTCATGAGAGATAATTTGATATGTAACAAAATAAGCCAATACATGGTGTAACCTCTTGCAGTCTAATTTTCATGGATGAGCTCTTGCATATTTAATATCCTTTGAGGATATATTTTAACCTAGACTAATTACTACTTTCCTCTTATTTCTGTTCAGTTTGACATCGACATTTGGCTAAAATAATGTAATATTGTTATTATGGAGCAAATTAAGTAAATCTGGCTGATTTAATTTAGAGCCATTGTTGATACTGTAAATGGCCTGATGTAGGTTATGACAACAAACATTGTAGGCAAACAAAACCAGCTAAATTCTCTACACTGAACCCGTACTCACATTGCAAGATGAACACCGTCAGGAATATTTTCTGATCTATAGAGCTGTTCTATAATATCTGCTTCTAATCTCATTGTGGCAAATTTATAAAGAGGAGTAAAGTAAGAGATTAATGGTGATATAAGTTATTCTTACTGTATTAAGACAATTTAGTTTAAAAGCCTATCAGGCTAGCTAGGGACCTGGTCAGAAACTTTCCTCAGACAGAACACCTGAGCACAGAGATTTTGCACTTGAAAGTAGGTTAATTAATTAATTGAGAACCCATGTCATGGCTTTGATATATACATTAATTTAATGTCTGAGAAAAATTTTAATTAGATGTTTTAATTTTGTTCTCAGTGACATCTTAATAAAATGCACTGGTAGGTCAGGTTATGTGTTTGTACATTTTGGGATAATGCCAGCAGTGTCAGCTGGCTTTAGCAGATCAGCTTTGCTTGGCTTGGCTCATCAGCCAAACATCTTGCTACGTTTTGTTTTCTTTGATCCATCAATTTTTAATGTGCTAAAGTTTTAATAAATCTGTCTTGTATGGAAATATTTTTTAAAACTATACATTTTGAAACATAGAGATGGGTTACATTGATGTAACTTTTAATTGCATTTGATTTTTAAAGTTAAAATAAATGCTATGGGCTGAAGGTTTTGTAGGTGAGTAGAACAAAACAATAACTCATCTTTGTCGTGAGTCCATATTGATTTGTAAAAACTGAAATTCTCAGTGTCTTTTGGGAGGCCAGAATCCCTTTTTACATATTGCACCGACTAAAGGCATTAATGATTCTGACTACACACAGACCCTTTATGTTTTTCAGCCTTTCAATTTTTTCACCCGTAAATCAACTAAACTTCAAAATAAGCAAACCTTTGTTCTGTGAAAAAGAAAAAATATTTTTAAAAAATCCTTTTTAAATCCTCAGGTATTGGATACATAAATATCCCCTCATTAACACCAGCAGCTGCATAAATCAGCTTCATATGTTAAAGTGAAGAACCTTTCCCCAAAACCTAGAAAGTATTTGCTAAAACATCCCAGAACCTCTCTGCAGAGGAGGGGGCTGAGCCTTTGGTGCCTCTCAGCCACAACAGCTCCATGTGAACCCAGCTGGCTCAGAGCTATGCACTGATACCAACACCAAATCATTTTTCCCCTCTGTCAGCTACGGAGAAAGCAAAATTGCTTCTAATCAAAAGCACGGCCCTCCCTTTGCAATTGTTTGCTCAAGTATTTTTCTGACTGGTCTGCTTGTTGGGCAAATGTGCAAGGAAATGGAAAACATAATCTTTCAACATGAGAGAATGCCAATGCACTGTGAAGAACTGTTTCTAGCTCACTTCTCCTCTCATGTGGATTTACACTGCTGCTAATTGCCTAAAATTGGCTACCAGGTTGGCTTCAATTTGTTTGATGATGCATGTCCTGGTGTCTGGGAACGCCCAGCAACATGCCAGGGGCAGCATTTACTAAACCAAAGGCTTCTCTGTGACTAAATTAAATAATGTATTAGCAGCACATCAAAGTTTTAGAAACTTTGCATGGCTCTATTTTTGTTCCCTGCAGCCTTGTCCAAAGTGCACCCACTCCTGCTTCCCAAACCATCTCAGCTGGTGAGGCTGGGTGGAGTTTGGAGCAGGCTGGGATGGTGGAAGGTGTCCCTGCCCATGGCAGAGTGATTTGTAAGGTTTCCTCCAACCCAAACCATCCTGTGGTTCCATGATTCTGCACACACTTCATTCAGGGGGCATTTTTGGGATCATATTAATCATCCACTAAAGACAAGCACCCAAAGAACACTGCACCTCATTTTGCTGACAACTTGCACAAAGCATCATCAAAATATGGGGATGCTTGGTAACCTTTTCTTGTGGGTACTTGGCACCTGGGTTTATGAATTAGTGCACTTAGCAAGTAGTTTTTTCTCTTATCTACTAAAAATAACAACATGAACTCTAAGAGGTTGTCAACGTATTACTTCCCAAGGGAGAATTTTGCTCTTCTCTCTCATTTATCTAGGCATGTGTAGAGGCTTTTGACCCATTTAGCATAGATAAATGACCCATGATGTGAAATTTCCCAACAGTTTAATAATGCATTTAACTCAAAGTGACACTTGCTTGCAGCTGCCTTAAAGCAGTTTCCAGGCTATATATGTCTCTTTGAAATGATGTATGACAAGTAGGAAAGCTTCCTTGATAGAACCCCAAATCCCATGGGCAAGTAACAAGAAAATCCTTTTTAGATTGCCAGCAGCAAATTTATACTTCGCAAGTCTTTATTTAATTTTATCTGTTTTTCAATATAATTTATGGTTATGACCATTAGTCTAAAGCTCACAGTAACTTCTACACAAATTATTTTTTTTCTTCCCTGTAATGCATTGTAAAGGCTTTTATTGATCCCAATTTTTTCCCAGCGTACCAGAAGTAAACCCCTTTTCTTACCACGGAAAATGTTTTTGTAATCCTTGCACTAACTTAGCTGTATCAAAATTCTTTTACTTCTGAGCCCTGGGTAGTGAAACAAAGATCTACAGCCTGTGGATGTTCAAAATCAGAAACTTTCTTAAGAAAGCTCCCTTATGTGTTTGAAAGCACAAGTCTGAATGATAGCTCTTAATTTTTGCTTGCATAGATTTAATGCAGTCGGTGTTGAGAATGTGGAAAGATTTTTATTAAATCTGCTTCTGGTTTAGTGAGCAATTTCCCATGATACATGTCATATTAAAAGCAAGAAAGATTTAAGAAAGCAAGAAATTAGCATTAGACTTGAGGAGACAAACACTTCTAAGTAGACAATCAAATTTATTATTTAATCACATTTATTTCCAGTATTAAAATAGAAGTCAAGTAAGTGAAGCTAGACTCTGTTGGGTCCTGAATCATTTAGCACAGATAAATGGGGTGGGTTACCAAAGTCTGCAAACAGAAAACATGGATCCAAATACGAAAAAAACCCACAAAATCAAAACCCAAACAAACCCAGAAAAATAAACTTGAAAGAGCCCTGTCCACAAGGAAAGGTTAATGTGGGCAGAAGAAGAAGAGAAAAAACCCAAGCAGATGATTAGAAGAGAAGCAGAGAGTTCACAGGATGTTTGTACCCCGGACTCTGATCATTTTCCAGCTCTGTATGTCCCTTTGGCCTCCAGCCTTCACCCCTTTTGTTTCTCATCCATGGTGACATTCCCTTCACTTTCCTGCCCTTGCAGGTCCCGAGGCCCAGCCAGGCCCAGCCAGGCCCAGCCAGCTTTGGAACTGTTTGTACAGAGAATTGGCTCTGGCCCACAGTTTGTAACACAGGTATAAAACCAGGGGATGTGGAATTTTACTCCAGCCTGGCAAAGGCCAGAGGAGCAATGCCTCAGCAAAGATCTGCTGCACAAAGATGTGCTGCTTCCCTGCTCAGAGCAGTTCGAGCCCATCTCCTCTGCTCCATTTCACTGCAAAGTCAAAGAAGCCACCACCTTAAACCACAGAGGGCCTTTGAACTGGCTCTAAAGGGTTCATGTTTGGGGAGCAGCTTGCTGTAGTTTATTCCAAGACAGTGGCACACTCAGAGGGGTGTGAGCACGGCTGTGCCCCTCACAGTATCAGCAGAATAATTGGGTACAAATTGCCTGAGCTGAATTTGCACAACTAACCAAAGTTAAATGCCTGTACCCCTTGGTCAGGGGGAATGGAGTGGCATTGCAGGGAGGAATTCACTCACCTCAGTGCTGGCCATCTGTGTTTGCATGAGGTGAACTGGAAGGGTTCTCTCTTTGGTGGGCGGCTACAAGACTGCTTCTGTTAGAGGTGTGTCAGCCAAAGTGACCTTTCCACCTCCTAGAGAAACAGGGAACTCCTTAAAACAAAGGACCTCTAAAGTGGTCAGAAACCCTACCCCATTGTTGATGTGGGTTTTTTGTTCATAGAATCAGAGAATGTCCTGAGCTGGAAGGGATCCACAGGGATTGACCCAGCTCCTGTCCCTGCCCAGACCCCCAGCAATCTCCCCTGTCCATCCCTGGTGTCCAAACCCTCCTGGAGCTCTGGCAGCCTCGGGGCTGTTCCCATTCCCTGGAGCCTGGGCAGTGCCAGCACTTCTGGGGAAGCAGAACCTTTCTCTGATCTCCAACCTTTAATTCCCCTATTCAGAGAATAGGGAAATGGAAATATTCCCTATTTAGGGAACAAGATAGCACTTAGGAGTCTTATAGCCAAAACCCCTTTCACTTGTCAACACAAACCACAGGTTGACTGGGAGAGGCTTGCAGAGACTTCTATCCTGGCCAAGGTCCCTGGCACCACCATCAGCACTAGTTCACCACCACCATCACTAGCATCAGTTCCCAGCTGCCTGAGCTTGACTGGCCTGTGGAAGTTGACTGCATGGAGCCTCACCTTTGATACAGAGCGATTCTTCCTAGCTGGGGATGAGAGCAGCTTTTACAGAGTAAGCTTGGATAAGCTGCTGACTCCCCTGCACAAAGATAAGCATGAGGAACAGCACAAGTGAGGCAGGGAGCCTGTATCAAAGTTAATGAAGAAGGCACAGGGTCTAAGGAAAGGAGGAAATTCTTGCAGGAGTTTGGGCTGGTGTGAACTTGGCGAGATCAATTTGCTGCTGAGCCGTTTGAACTGAGCACCAGAGTTCATTTTGAGAGAGAGCCACAAACCAGAGCTGGCTCAGAGAGCACCTCAGATGGCACTAACCTGGGGGGCTGAGGCTGCTCCTGCTGAGCTCTCAGCCTCCTCACACACAGACCAGCTCCATACTGCTGATGGGCTGTTGGGGAAGATGAAACAGGAAAGCCTTATAAATATGATTGCCTGGCAAAAGATTTTGAGAATATGGAAACTATAAGTGAGATTGAAATGAAAGCAAGCTTTGAGATCCCTCAGTTACTGAACAACTGGAAAACAATGGTGTGGCCAGCTGAAGGTAATCCCCTTTTGATGAAACAATTCCCTCTGCTTGCAGACAGTTCCAAGGGTCAGAGCAGAACCTACTAGCTTGGCAGAAGGGGCCCAACGAGGAGTTTTTAGGGTTTAAAATGTAAAACAGTGTGAGAATGTAGTGTGATTCTTGTAGGATGTATGTAAATGCTATAGGATTTGTATATTATATTAAATTAGTGAGAATTAGAATGTTCAGCACAGAAGAAGATTTTGGTTTTGTAACAGGAACCTCGCTCCCTTTTACTCTTCCTTGCTTTCTCATCCTCTTTACCACGCTCTTGCCTTCTCTCTCTTTCCCACTCTCTTTATTCTCTGTGCCTGGCAGCTCCCAGCAGGGCCCTGCACCCAGGCCCTTTGCAATAAACCCCAAGTTCCTGACCTGGCTGCAGAGATCTCTCATCTCCTTCTGTCCTGACCATCCTACCCCCATCACTCCTACACTGGGCCATCAAAGGACACGTGATGCCAATTCCTCTGCTTTCCCAAATGTACAAAAAGAATGGAAATTTACACTTGAGCTTCCTCTGCCTAACTACAGATTTATAAATGTGAATTGATTTGAAGGACATTTTTACAACATTTCTTGTTAGAGTTGCCTCCTTGAGCCAGGTCTCATAAGCTCTTGGAGGTCTATAAAACACCCAAGATAGCTCAGCTGCCTTTGAAGGCATAAAAATCAGCAAGATGGCTTCTTTTGCAGTGCTGTAAACAAAAAAGTTTAATAAAAGGCAAAATAACAAACAGAGAAAAACCGAGCCAAGTGCAAGAGGTTCTTGCTCCTGGTAAAACTCCTCACAAAAGCCATTGGTTTCTTTGTTCTGTTCTTTTTCTAGTCAATTGCCCAGGTGGGACTTTTTGGCCCCTCTCCAATTGGCCATCCTTGAGTTTGAGGTGAAGTCCCCCAGGTCCTATGAGGTGTCTTTTCACCTAATTGAGGAGAGAAACTTCTGGTCTTCTTTCCTTTTTGAGGGGACAAAGGATAGTTTTGTCACCCTATCAACAGGTGGCACATTCCTATAATTTCTCACCACTAATTTCTGGTTTTAAATATTTGTGCCCACACTCTTCTCCCCAAATAAATAAAATCAACCCTCCCAAAGAATATTTTTGCAAGCTGCTTCTCTAAAGTGCGAGTTTATTTGATTTAAGCTTCTTTGCCTATCATTCTTAATGAATAATTATTCAGTATTTCAAACTGAAACAGATAGCTTCATTTAGTATGATTAATGCTGATGTGCCACATCATTTGCATAATTACAAAATATAATAAAATAAATTCCAAATGTGAATCTTTGTTACTTGTGTTACCAAAGGTGTGAAAAAAGACATTATGTTTTAAGGTTATCTCAAGATACAGTTATAAATTTCTGTGACTAAAATTGGAAGGTAAATAATTTTACCTTTTTTCACCACACATTATTACATGATGTTGCCAAAATAAAAGTTATATCTCTGAGACAGAGAGAAGTAATCTACTGAAAGCATGTGGCTGCTGAAATAGATATTCTTTTCTTACTTTTAAAGATTTGGAGCTGTTTTTAGTGAAAATTAACCGAGATTCTTCATAGAAACAGCATTTGGCCTTTTAAGATATATGGAGTAGTTTTTTTTTTTTTTTTTTTACTTTAAAGCTTTAACAAACTTCATTTCTTTTGCAGATTTTTGGGCAGTTTTCACTGTTTTTAGAAGAAGTCTCAGTCTGTTCTTTAAGGCAGTTACTTCCAGGCTAAGGAAGGCACAGTGGACAAATGAAGCTCTTGGTGGGGTTTACATTTAATAGCCTTTTTCTGAATGTATTGTTCTGATTTTGGATAAAGGGATGTTCCATCAGAGTGGTTGGTACTGAGAGTAACTTCCTGCATCTTGCCTTATAGGAGCTGCATTGAAAACAGGTGATATTGCTCATTCCTCCAAATAAATCAGAGATAACAGCTTTTATTAAGACTGTCAGGAGAAAAAAGGCTGAGGAAATACTGTCTGAACAATCAAAGCATTGAGGAAATTCCGTGTTCCTGAGGCTGCTTGCTGGGTTTTTGCTTAGACAGGTCCTGAAATCAATACAGTCATTTAGGCAGTAATTAGCCAATAATTTTTATAAGGAAGTGGTAAAAAGGACCTCAAATGTGAGGGGGTTCATCAGCGAACAAGTGAATTAATGACTATAGCAAGAGAGGGCAAAAGCAAGTCCAGTTCTGGGAATATGTGCAGGCAGGTAATAAATGTAAGCAGAATGCAACTGATTTATTTCTGCCTTGAAAAATGACTCAGTGTCCTTTCACCCCAGCTCTGGTGCCAGTCAGATCACAGGGAATCTTTCATATCTCTTTCTCTAGATGAAGCGACATCCCCAGACTGTCAATTTGCCCTTTCCAGTACCATTTAAAGATACAACATTATTTTGGCTTGCCAACATCCTGACCTCCACAGAGCCCCTCCGCCTCCTGCAGTAAGGAATACTTGATTTTTTCCAATAGAATCTGTCTGAATTAATTAGCTGAAATATTTCCTTGGTTAACATATTGAAGAATTCACAGAGGCAGTTGGTGTTTGTACATATGTGACCTTGCACAGGGAGAGGGACTCTGTGTTGCACTCTGGCAGGGCTCATACACAGTCCTGATCATTGCACCTAAAGTGGAAGGGATAATTCCAGCCTGCTTTAGAATGAAGCACATGGCAAACACAGCAGGCTGGTGGATAAGGTTCCATATGCTATTTAGAAAAGGAGATATACAAGGAGGTACAAGGCAGAGCTGACTGAATTGCAGTGGGAGGGGAGAGAGTGAAAGTTGAAATGTGTCTAAATCTGCCTCATGGTTTGAATACTTTCCCTCCTTGAAAGGGAAACAGCACCGTGGATGCCCACAAGTGCTCAGGAGAGTGGATTTATCTCCTAGCAGAGAAAGTGCTCCTTAACACCCATCTTTCATGAGGAGAAATCATTAAGCAGGGACTGGGTGTGAATCCTGATTCTGCAGCAATTCTCCCTCCTTTGAAGGAGGTAAAACCAGCACCTAACAATCCAAAGTTGTGTTTGTACCCTCTGAGCAGCATCTCTGTGGCTGGCTGAGTGTCCCAAGAGATTTATCAGGGTGGAGCTTGTGCAGAGTTTTGGTGGTCAGACAGATAAAAGCCCACGGAGATGGGGTCCTCTCAGTGCTGCTTTGGCTCACGACAGGGTAATGAGGAGGACTAATTAACCCTGTCTTGCTACAGGCATCAAGCCTGGTGAGTTTTGCTCAGCTGCCTGCTGAAAAGGAGGACAAAGGAAAACCCTGGTGGTAGCTGGGGACTGGAAACAGCTGGATTGTTCCCCAAGCTCCTGTCAGATGGCTGAGGTCTGGGGAGACAGGCTAAATAACCATAAAATAGGAATTGGGCCTTGGAACTCATCCTTTCAAAATACTTGCTGGATTATTGTATTTTTAATTTGTTCATAATTTGTTTTATTCTTAATTTTTCATTCTGATTGCTCAGGAAAAGTGGGACTAAATTGTGTGGGAAGGAAGGCCAGGACATCCTTGTGCTGGACAGTGAATGCTGTGGTAGCTGGTCACTGGAGGCTCTCAGGGAGGAGATTCCAGTGGGCTCCAGTGGGATGGAAACACAAAAGCAGATTGCTCCTTTCCTGTCAGTTTTCCCACAAACATAAAATAGAACAATATTCACCGTACTGTTGGTTTTCAAATTGCAATGCCTTAAAAAAAGCCAAAATAAAAGGTACTGTTTAAAAAACCAACAGACTCTCCAGAATGGGAGTAAGGGAAAAAGATGTTCCTTGGATGGCTTAAAAGCTGACTGAGCTGAACTTTGAAATGTCAGTTTTCAGCTCTTAAAAATATCTACAACTGCTCCAGATGGGGGATGTAAGAGATCTCGAGCTGATTTTAAAAGGAACAGTAACAAAAAGCCACGAAATAGGACTATCTTTACATACATATTTTTCATCAAAGTGTGCTGACATCAAGCTTGCAGATTGTTCATCAGTGATTATGAGATTAAAAACCATAATTTTAACACCGAGTAGACACAGGTTTTGTGCATACACGCTGAAAAAAAGTATCTACCTGTAGACCTCATCTTTGGTGGAAAATTGAGTGTGATTGTGATGAATGTGTGTGGGTTTCTAAACCAAAATAACTGGTACAGAATGATAATGCCAGGATGAAGTTAAGTGAGGAGCTCTGTGCCTTTTTTCCCTCTACTGAATGCTGTTAATGACTCGAAGTCGGTGCTGACAAAAGGCGAGATGGGGAGAGATTGTGATGTGAAAAAACGTGAATGAAAACAAGGAGAACAATTTGGAGACCATAAGGGTTTATTGGCAGCTTTGACCAGTCCTCCAGACCCCCTGCAAACGCTGCTGGGTGCTGAGAGCTCCAGCTGAGCCTCTCTGTGTCCCCAGGGCCCTGAGAAGGGACTCAGCAGCTCTGGCCCTGACCTGGGGTGACTCTGCTGATCCCTCTGCACTGGCAGCAGCCCCTGCCCTGCCCCTGGAGCCTGGATCAGCAGGGCCTCCCCACGACACCATGGGGGATGTCCTGCTTCAAGGCATCATCTCACCTGGCTTTTGGTACTTGCTGTTTTCAGGGATTTATAGTAATATTTTTGCCTGATTTCAGGGAGGAATGATAAGGAGGACTCCATCTTAACAGAAGGTTAATTAATTACTTTATTATACTATATTATTCTATACTATATTACATTACATCTAAACTGAATCTACCAAGCACTCAACTGCACACAATTGCCCAGAATCTCATGACTGTCACTCCCAACACACACCTGGATCCAATTGGTCAGTGAATCAAAACACTCACACCAAAATCCAATTATCAATTCCCTTCAGGTAAACAATTTTCCACAATGCATTCCACTTGTGAACAACACAAGAGCAGTAAATGAGATAAGAATTGTTTTTTTTCTTTCTCTGAGGTCCAGACAATGTGAATCCCAGAAATTTCTTGAGGAGTTGTGCCTTGCTTTTCTCTGTGAAGAGAAATGTGGTGACAGGGACTCCTCCAAGTTCCTACTGAGTGCCTTGCAAGAAAGGTGAATGTTTCTGTTGAAGCTGAGAGCCTGTCTGGGTGAAATCCTCTTTTGTAGTGTGCTCTTGAAAATTGCCTGATTGCTAAATATTGTATTTTCTGAAGAAAAAAAACCCCAAAAATCCAACAATCAGATGATATGAAAAGGTCACTTCTTTCCCTCTTGTTCTTATAAACTTAGTCACATGAATGCCAGTGACCTGCTAATTAAACTAAATTATTTTAGAGAGAAGTGTACAGTGAAAACAAGTGGAAGTAAAGAAACTCATTATTGAGAAAATATCCTACAAGTTCCAAGTGATCTGCAGACCCCACTGCTGTCTTTACTCATATCCCCAGACTGGGAAGGCAAGCACAGGTAGCTGCTCCATTGAAATCTAAAATATAAATGCCACAATAGAATTTTTTAGAGGCAGCATGTCAAACACCATTAAGACAGTTTAAAACCCCACAGTTTTTGTAAGTGTTTTTATTTAGCACAGGTATTTTGAGCTTGAACAGGCCCAAAAGGTATGGAGAGCTCCTAATTGGGCATTTGCCTACACAAATGATTAACTAAACTAAATGGGGATTAAGCCTTTGAGATTGAATTACGAGGATGGAGATCAAACCTCCACAGGCAAGTTAAAATCCACCAATTATTTAAAGAGTTTAATTAAGAGCAGATCTTTCTGTAGGCTGATTTAAAAGGACATAACATAACATTTGTAGCCAATAAAATCTAAGGAATAAAAGACTACTTTTTTTTACTTTTTTCATTTATTTCCACCATAAAATATAAGCTGTAAACTCTGAGGAACATCTGAAGATATTTCACAAGTAGCACCATCTGTCTTGGCAGACTCTGCAGCGTGTGGGTGGCTTAGTTACTTGCTCATGGATCCATGGCATCCTTTGCTTACTCTGCCTGATGGGGTTGCCCCTTCCTTGTTTGGCATGACTTCAGCAGCTCTGCTCTGTTTCCATAAACCAATTCTCTTCTTTTATGTGGCTGCTCTGTGCACCTGGATAAAGTAGCTGGCAATTTGCTTAACGAATGCTTATCCATAAAAACAAGTCTCTCGGGCCTCATAAAGAGAATACTTCTTGCATGTGGATATTTGTCTGTGTAAATCTCTGCAAGTTTGGAAAGTTTATTCATTTATGCTGCTTTTTTTAAGTACATCAGGATGATAACTAGTGCCAGTACAGCAAGGTGTTTCTTCTCCTTCCATCCTATGGAGGAACTTCTGCCTGACCATTGATGCCTTGAGAAGGCTGGCCTAGAACAGAGGCTGGATTGAGTTACAAAATAAAGTAGGGATTTTTTCAAAGGCACAAGAGCCCAGCCAGGGCTGCACCCAAGATGAACCAAAATGGTCCCAAAATGCACGGCCGGGCACGGGGTCTGTCACTTTGATCAGTTCTGCTCCATTTGCATCTTGCAGTTCATTGTCCCATTCCAGCTTTAGCCCATGCAGTCCCATCCTGCTTGTTTTTCTCTCTCCAGCCCACGTTGTTTGTGCTCTTGGACCTGAGATTTGGATCATTTGTCCTTGGTCCCCAGCTGCAGCAGGAATTGTTTTGTCTCCCTGCTCTGTGCACAGAGCTCACCATCCCCTAATATGAAGCTCAGAAATGCACAGCAAAGCAGCACAGAATCTGAAAAATATAAAAGCTAAAACCTGAGGCATCACCATGTCCATGTGTTTGATACTAAGCTCTAATCCAGAACAGGTTTTTCATTATTAACTTAAGTTACCAAATATTTAATCAGCCCAAAGCCTTGAGACAGGCTCAGCTCTGCTGACTGCAGTGATCTTTGTCTGCAGCAGAGAGTTTTGGGGCTGAGACATCATTCAGTGAGGAAAAGAATTCAAGCAAAGAAGAAATGGGTGTCTTAGCAAGAAACAAGTGCTGTAAGAGATGTCTTCTTATACAGTTCACTTATTAGTCAAACTACCCAATTCTCAGTGTGGCTCATTGCTCCTGCGTGTTGTTTCTGTATAGTAATGAGTCACTTGGCAGCAAAGTTTTGAGCTATTTCTGTTGGCTTTAGGAAACAGCCCAAACCTGACAGCATCATCTGTATATTGATCTGCATTTGAGGAAAATAGAAAGGATCCAATGGCACTGTTTTACAGATGAACAACAAATGAGTATTTCCAGGCTGGCTGCCTTTTTCTTCTGAGGATCAGAAAATAATCAACAAGGGAGAACAGGGGTACAGTGCTTCATAAAGAGAGCTCCATTTCAGGTGGCTTCCATGGGATGTGGGAGCACACATTTTACTTTTGAGCCCAGAAAACCTAGCAATTCTTGAACTGCAGGGATTAGTGCTCAAGAAAAGCATAACTTCATTATTTCTTGGAAGGATGACCAGTAGCAATTAGCAACAACTAAACCAATGCGGGTGTAGCCTTCAATATCATAAATATGTGCCAGTGCAACCTAGAAATAACCTCAAATTCTCATATTATCCAACACTAGAAATCGGCTCCATTTATTAGGAAATTCCTATTTATTACTTGCTCTAAATATGAGGTAATTTTCCTGACTTGTTCTGAAGGAAAGGCAGCTTTTTGATATCTTAGTGACATTTTTCATGTGACTGACTGAGGTTTTGCACCTGTGGAAGTCTCAGATGATTTGTGGTAAGACAAATTATGTTATTTAATTTTTATGCCTTAGTTTTTAGGGCATTTGTTTTTCTCTGTGCACAGATTATGTGCATTATATCTCTCACTTTATGTCTTCTAATCTGAAATAAAAGACTGCAGTTGGCTGCAGTTTATATGTGTGTGTTACTCCCAATTTCAGCACAAAACACTCCAGAAATTTCAACAGTTTTCTGTTAAGCAAAAGAAGGAAAAGAGCTATTTTTTTTATATATTTAGGTGTATTTATTCTGTATTCAATGCATTTAGATAGCTAGAAATAGTATTAGAAGTTGCTCTTTACCATAGCTTTAATTGTTGTCTTTCTCTGCATTAAACTAATGTAGCAAAGCAAACCAAAGAGATTTGATTCCTTGCCAATAATTGGTGTTTAGGATTTTTGTACTTTTTTTTTTTTAATAGGGAAAATTTTGAGTCTTGCAATGACAACAGTTTGCTTTTGCTCCTGAGGTTAGAGAAGAGATTGTGCTTTTCTCAGGAGTGTTATTCAGTCAGTCCTGGTAAATACTCATCAAGGATGATCTTGATGATTGGAGGTTATAATGATGTCTCTCTGTCAAACACCAAGTTCACAGCTGCACCCTAAGGGGAGGCAGAGTGAATAAAATCCCCTCAACTGCCTGCATTACCCACATTGACACACAGGTGATAATCTCAGGAGATAAATTAAGATTTTCTCCACATTGATACAGAAGTGATAATCTCAGGAGATAAATTAAGATTTTCTCCGCATTGATACACAAGTGATAATCTTAGGAGATAAATTAAGATTTTCTCCACATTGATACAGAAGTGATAATCTCAGGAGATAAATTAAGATTTTCTCCGCATTGATACACAAGTGATAATCTTAGGAGATAAATTAAGATTTTTCTCCGCATTGATACACAGGAGATAATCTCAGGAGATACATTGAGATTTTCTCCACATTGATACACAAGAGATAATCTTGGGAGATAAAATGTTTCTCCACATCGATACACAGGTGATAATCTCGGGAGATAAGATTTTTCTCCGCATTGATACATAGGTGATAATCTCAGGAGATAAATTAAGATTTTCCCCACATTGATACACAAGTGATAATCTTGGGAGATGAAATATTTCTCCACATTGATACACAGGTGATAATCTCGGGAGATAAAATTTTTCTCCGCATTGATGCATAGGTGATAATCTCAGGAGATAAATTAAGATTTTCTCCACATTGGTACACAGGTGATCCTGGGAGATAAATTAGGATTTTCTCCCAGTCACACAAGAGCAGCACTCTCCCATTCCTGTCTCAGCTCACAGAGCTTTGTAGCCCTGTGGAGATATGAACAGCAATTCTCACGGCAATGCGTGCCCTCTCCTCTCTGCTGGAGATATTATTTCTGTACCCAGCCAAGCGGAGTTTCTCCTCCGCTGGCTGATGCCTGCCCCAGCTCAGCTCCAGCAGCAGCACACGATCCTGACTCTGCTCTCCAGACATTCCCCTGCGAAGGAATTGGCAGAGAATGGGCGCAGAATTGGCTGCACGCCGCTGCTTGCTAATGATCAGAAGAGCTGGCCGGGCATGAGGAGGGATGTCAGCTGCAATCATTTATTCCCTTCCCCGGAGCACGGAGCCCCGCCAGGAGCTGCCGGGACGCGGAGGGGTCCCCGGGCTCGGGAGGAGCAGCCCCGGCCTGGGGCTGTGCCTGCAGGCTGGCTCCGGCATTGTCTGAACCGCAGACGCTTTGATTTGCTGCTTTATATGCAGCGCTGGCATCCCTCTCACTGCACACACCGTGTTCATCAGGCATTCCAATCTGGATAATGAGAGGAATGCATAATCCAATTGCAGCTGTTCATTTTGGTTCCTCTCACGGCTGACACATTGCTCCAGTTATTCCCCAAGATTATCTGATTAGCACCACTATTCTGCTTTTTCAGGGGAGGAGCCTAGCAGGAATGGGCAGTTGAAGGAATACCACTTTATTTTTTATTATTTTATTTTTTTACACACTGCCTTTAACAGAAATGTAAATATTTGCCATCTCAGAATGGGAGGAAACTGGTACAGCTCTTGCCTCACTACCATTTCATTTAGAATTCAAATGATAATAAAAAGAAGAGGTGTTCTAAACCAAGCTACAGCTACTTTAAGGATTGATTCAAATTTACAGAAATTTACCCTGACACCAGCATCTGCTGGGTCTTATGAATTTGTCCTGCCAAAGTGAAGACACCAGATTCTTTTCAACTCAGATTTCTACTGCCAGTGTAATTAAATACACTGGCAGTAGAAGGTGAATTCTTCCACCCTGATATTGCCAGTTTTACAACCCCTCACTGAGGGTATTTATAAAGTATAGGGCCCTTTGTTGTAAAGCATCAAAAGCTGGCCAAGTGTTGCATTCCCACCATGGCAGGTATTTATTGGCTACTGTAAATAGCTTCTGAAACATATGGAATGAATTTGGAGTGGTTTAGGGGATGCTCACATCCCTCCTGCTTAAGAATTTGAGAAAACAAGAGGTGCTGTCTCAATTCTTTCCATCACAGCACATATTGAGAAGCACCTTTGATGAAAATATCCATCATTAACCACACAGGCCATGTCAAGCTCAGTCAAACAAAATAGTTCATGCAGCTGTAAAAGACTTAGCTTGAATTAAAAAATAAATCAAAGGAATATTTATTAGAACACATTCTAGTAATATTCATCTTATTCTTCCTGCTGCTCTTTTGCCAGCTGGCTAACAAAAACCTGACACCCAATCTGGATTTTTTTTCTCCTGACTACTTTTTTTTTTTTGTCTTTCCTGACTGTCCATTGAATAGTCAATGTGGTTTGTTTTCTCATGCCTCTTAATCTCCCACTAGTGAAAAATATACTCTGTGAACTGCACATTTCTAGAGTGCCAATTCTTTCTGAACACAGTGGAAGGCAGCAGAAGAAGGAATTTGTCTTGAATACTTTAAACTCTCAGCTTCCCCCAAGGAATCTGTGAATTAGTGCTGCTTTGGGAAAAGACTGAAAGCTGATGAGGAGAAGCTGCATCTGACTGGTTTGATTTTAATTATCTTTTTTTTTTTTTTAATTAGCTTTTCCTTTATATTTGCTTTCTTATGTATGGAACCAAGGCCATTATAACTCATGTTTATTATAAATATAGGGTGTCTTGTGTATGTAACTCTATTTTCCTTAACAAATCTGTTGAAATATCTCATGTTTGTTCAGGGGTTGTGCTTATCCCTGAGCCTCTGTTTCCACACATTCCCTCAGCAAACCCAGATCCACAGTGAGATGATTCTGGGCACTGAACAAAGTCACTTCTCCTTCAGCTTTTAGGAAAAGTGGGAATTGTTAAACCAGTCAACATTCATGAGAAGAAAGATAAATGGGAAGGGAGTATTTAAGTGTTGAAAGCTGGAGAACACTGAGAAACAGCAGCCCGCAGCTCTTCCAGCTCATGGTGGTAAAGCAAATTTTAAAAAATGAGGTTGGAACTCCTGACCTAAAGATTGAAGCGCCTCTGAGCACCCCACTGCTCCAGGAGCTCCCTAAATCTTTCTGTGAGGCCTCCAGTACCCCTCAGAGATTGCAGAGATGCTGTCAGCTCCCAGAGTATAGAGAAAACTGCTTAATCTATTACAATAGGGAAGTTAATGACCTCTGACAGCATATATTTATGGCTGAAATGAAGCATTCACTGCTTGGAAGTGTTTGACACTTCAGTTTTATGTTGCTAATGCTTATTGGAATGCATGTACAGACAGTGAGCATTGCTTAAATTTTCAAAACCTCATCAGCTTCAGCAGAAACTTCAACCCACACAAAATGCAGGGAGTTTAGGATGCTTTTGACAGAACCAAATGACACCTTTAGAAGCCATGAATTAAAAATCCTGTGGAAGATGAATGAGCTGGGATTACACAGAATTCAGTACTTCTCAAGGCCAAGTAGAGTAGGTTGGTGTTGTTTTCCAAAGGCTGATAAACTGGTTTTCTAGTTAGAACAGATCAGTTAACTAAGCCAGGCTTTGGAGGTTTTTTTCCTGCTGATCTTACTGAAATCAGAGCTTAAACTCACAATTTGCAGGACCTAGACCTCTGTTTGGGACCATGATGTAGGGGCTGGATGGATTGTGGTTCTCTTCATTCTTTCTCTTCTCTGGTTCTCTTCACTCCTTCAGCTGTGGCTTAGCCTTAACTAGAAATTTAATGGGGACTCCTGTCTTCTAAAGAAATGCCCTGAAAGCTGTGATATTCCCTGGCTTTGTCCCTAAGCTGCTGCATTTGGAGCATTATCTGTTCAGATATCTATTTTTCCAGGGTGTCACCACCCTGAGTAGCCTCAGTGGTGTTTGGGCACTCTCAGAGCTCTCCCAGGTCTCAGTGTGTTTATCTGGCTGCTTTTACAACCCAGGCAGTGTGTGGGAAACCTCTTCCTGCTTTAATCTCTCTGGAGAGGGATACAGGGAAGGAAAGAGATACAGGTATCTTCACAAGAAATTTATGGGATCTGCAGCCTAAATTAAGGCAACTCCCTAAACTCCTTTAATAAACTGTATTATTATTAAACATGATTATCCAGGTTTCTCTGGATCTCTGAAGTTTGTTGTGGCTGTCTTGGAGAGGACCCAAAGCTTTCTGTCATCCTGTGTTTTGTGTGAGCTCATGCCTGTGAACTGAGGCATTTAAACCTCTACTCCAGAGCCTGGGATCAGTAACTAAAATGTGGATACTGCAAGGCCTGACTTAAGGACCTTCAGTCTCATTTAGATTTCAGCATATGTGTGCAATAATTGAGGAGACCTGATGCTTTGAAATCGAACCATGATTTCTAGTGGGATCTTCTTCAATGTAATATTCTCTTTATTTTGAAGCTTCGTGCTTCAGTGTTAGGGAGAAGGGTTAGAAGGAGAATTGAGAAGGTGACCATGAAGCTCAGAAGGCTTTAATTCTTCATCAGGTGTTTACCAAATATTAAAAAATAAAGGTGCCATAGAATATTAACCAAAAAATCCCAAACAACAGAAATGTAAATAGCTAGGGTGTACAACAAGATAAATGAGATTAAAATAGTTCAAAAAGAGGGGGTAAAAATATTGGTATTCTTAACACCCCCCCACCCAAAATGTTGAAGCTGGAAATGCTAACACTGCTGGTTTGATTTCTGCTCTAATATAAGACAGTTAGAATATGGCTCCACCACAAAGTGAGGCAGTAATACCAGACTTGGGATTAAGTAATACATCGAGTATGATTGATTATAAATGCAAAAAGAAAGCTGAGAACCAGTAAATATATTTTCATTAGGTCAAATGCAAAGACAGGGATGAAAATTAAAGGTGGAAATCCATGAACATCAATCTTGAGGGAGTCACTCTCTACCCTGTATGAATGCAGTCAAACTGGGATGAAATAGTGCAGGAGCTAACTCAAGGGAAATGAAAGGTGCTCGGGGAGAAACAGCCCAAACAGCCAGGCCAAGAAAAGGCCTGATCCAGATGATAAACAGAACCTGCTTTCCCCTGGGTCCATCTCTGAGGCAAACACATTATTGCTCTTCATCAGCATCCAAAGACTGTGATGCTTATTGAACCCAATTAAACCTTTCTCTGGTTCAGCAGCCCCTCGACAGCAGCATTTACATCCCCTTGTCAAAACACCGAGGTACTGGCAAAACACAGCAGCAGAACTTTTGCTGAGCAGCTTCAGGGAAGGAGTGGAAAGTGAGTGACACAGATGATTAATGAGCCTATTAAAGCTGAAAGTCTGACAGTGGAAAGATAAGCTGGCAGTGAAAATGACTCCTGCCATATATGTATCAAGGGCATCAGAGAGAGGACCTCCATATAATAGCTCCCCACCATCATTAGTGGCAGGACATACATATCTAGCAAGTGTTGTCTCTCTGCTATTTACTCTGATCAGACATTTGGAGGTGAAGGGCCTTGAGTGTGAAGTCTCAGCCAAGTTGCACAAGGCTTTGCAAGGTCTGATTGGAAAGGGCACCCATGCTCTGTTCAGGGGTAGCCAGACCAAAGCATTGCAGGTAACAAAGAAAAGGAAAGAAATAAACAAACAGGATTTTGTAACTATGCAGCTGCAGAGCTGGAGCCATAAGAATGATAAGGGAAAGGTCTGATGTGAGGGGGGAAATGATTAAATCCATTCTGATCCATTTCTGAAGGATACATATTCATATCACACCTTCCACCTCTGCTGTGTCTCTTTAGAAAATCCATTATTTACAAAAGTGCATCCAGAAGTTTCCTACTGCAGTTGTGCAGAAGCAGTTCAATAATGCAATAAATATTATATTTTAGTCTTGTACAGGCAGGTGGAACAAAAGCATCCTAAGCCTCTAAATTTGGCATGGATATTGTCATAGGAAAGCTCACTCCTCTAGTGCAGTACTGCTGGAGTGTGCATTTGCCAGAGCTGCTGCTTGAATGCTTGATTTATTCCTGCTATAGTGTTAACTTTTATTGTCACAGTTTACAAATATATCCATCCCCTTCCAGCCTGTCACAGACATTATTTCCTTTCGCCCTCAGAAGAGAAAAACATCCTATTTTTTTACTATCTCCCTATGGTAACCTTCAGCTGGCAGTGCTGTTCTGTGCTCCTGGGGACTAAACCATATAAAGCACTAAGTCCTCAAAAATTATTTGATAAGTTGAGCAGATGCAGCCCAAATGGAAAGGAATTATTGTGTCATAAACAGGTCCATTAGATGGATTCTAACCAGCACACAATTTCAAGAGGTATCACCTGAAGGTTGAATTTGGCTTTTTTTCTGCAGTAATGCCACAGCACTGTCAATGGGGTGATGATAAATCACCAATAATATCCATGGTCCTCTGAGATACTGAGTACAATGAGCAGACAGTATAATTAGGTGTGAATAAGAGGAGAGGTGTTTTACAGTTTCAGTATTGCTTTTTTTAACCTTGCATGTCAGAGATGCACGATAAAAGGCATGTCCAATGATGCAAATAGCTACAAAATGCTGTACTGTTAGATGCTTCTTGTTTTCTCCTATGCTGGTCAATTTTGTGGGCTAAAACCCACCAGAAACATCCCTGAGAATATTTTTCAATTTTACATTTAGGCCACATAATCGCAGAAGTTAATTCTTTAAAAATTTAAGATGCTGGATGGGTGGTATTCCTATTGGATTTAGAGCCTCCAGGAAGCTCATATTTCCCACAAATATTGATTTAAGGACAAGACAAATCTTGCAGTCTGAAATGACTGCTGAAATGTATATTGATAGGTATCAGCTGATTTAATTATTTCTTTTTCCTGCTGGAACCATGCTAGTATTTTAAAGCTTAGTTGACTATAAGTTGAGTTTTTGTAGGAAACAAAGACCAGCTACAGCTCTAACTGGTGAGGCTGAAGGCTGAGCAGGAACACTCTGGCTTCACACACAAAGCTCCTGGCATTGCATGCCAATGCTTTCCCCTGGAAGAAAAAGCAGAGCTCCAGAGCAAAGTAAAATCAGAGTAATTCAGGCAGATTGAACTGATTGATTGCCTGCAACAGATGATCAGAAGACAAGAGAGCTCTTGCAGTGGAGACAGTGCTTATGGGATTACTCTGTCCTGGTGGCTGAAAGCAAAATTGATCTGATGAGGTGGAATCTGGAGCCAGCAAAGTGTAAACTGACACTAAAGCAACACATGTTTTTATTAGATGATATAGCAAGACCTCCATTACCTCATGTAGGTTGTAGGTTTTCTTTCTTTCTTTCTTTCTTTCTTTCTTTCTTTCTTTCTTTTCTTTCTTTCTTTCTTTCTTTCTTTCTTTCTTTCTTTCTTTCCTTCTTTCCTTCTTTCTTTCTTTCTTTCCTTCCTTCCTTCCTTCTTTCCTTCTTTCTTTCCTTCCTTCCTTCCTTCCTTCCTTCCTTCCTTCTTTCCTTCTTTCCTTCCTTCCTTCCTTCCTTCCTTCCTTCCTTCCTTCCCTTCCTTCCTTCCTTCCTTCCTTCCTTCCTTCCTTCCTTCCTTCCTTCCTTCCTTCCTTCCTTCCTTCCTTCCTTCCTTCCTTCCTTCCTTCCTTCCTTCCTTCCTTCCTTCCTTCCTTCCTTCCTTCCTTCCTTCCTTCCTTCCTTCCTTCCTTCCTTCCTTCCTTCCTTCCTTCCTTCCTTCCTTCCTTCCTTCCTTCCTTCCTTCCTTCCTTCCTTCCTTCCTTCCTTCCTTCCTTCCTTCCTTCCTTCCTTCCTCCCTTCCTCCCTTCCTCCCTTCCTCCCTTCCTCCCTTCCTCCCTCCCTCCCTCCCTTCCTTCCTTCCCTTCCTTCCTTCCCTTCCTTCCCTTCCTTTCCTTCCTTTCCTTCCTCCTTTCCTTCTTTCTTTCGTCTCCCTCCCTCCCTCTCTCTCTCCTCCTTCCTCACCTTTCCACACCTTTCCTTCCTTTCTTCCCTTTGTCTCTGCCATTGTATGAGGGTTTGAGGACAGAGCTGCCTGAGCTACCCTGCCCTCAGGCAGGAACTCCAATGGTGAGGAGCCCTCTAAACCTCACAGTGTGTCCACAGCCAGTCCAGCTATCCAGGACAAGGCTCTGCCTCTCTGCTGGTTCTGTGAGTTCATGTCTTCCCATCTACTTTGGATTTATTGTTTATAAGATAATAATAGAAATATATGTAGTCCAGACCTTTGGAGCTGTTATTTTCTTCTCTTGGAAATAATTTGCAGCCAAAACCATTCCAGTTTTCAGAAGATCACAGCTTCAAAACTGCTTCTTCCAAAAGCCAAATCAGTTTTCAGGGGGTCTATTACACTGGCCTTTGCTGGAGAAAAGGGGGAGAAAACCCAAAACAACCACCCAAACAATTTTAACCAGGTCTCAGTACTGCAGGGCTCTTGAATAATCTTCAGTTTCGTTGCAGAAGGAAAGACCAGATCCTCAGCTGGTAGGAGCTTCCATGGCCATACTGTGTTGGTGGAATGAGATCAGTTTGTGCTGTTCAACAATTAAATCCAGCTAATGTACTTTTAACTTGGGTATTGCTGTAAACGAGCCAGTGCCACCCAGGCCAAGAATTTTTTGGGTTAAACTCAGAATATTTTGGGCCTGGTGCTGCCTCACTAACTCACTTCAGCTAAGGAAAAGTCAGAAAGAACTGGAAGCCTCCATGTAATGGCTTTGGGAAGAGCTGTCCCAAAAGGACACCCCCTTCTCTCCCACCACCACATGTGCCCTAAGGAGAGGAATGTGTCTGAGCCACATCCCCCTCCTGAATTTTCTCCAGGGAGTGGCTGACCTGGTGCCACTCAGCAATACAGAAGCACAGCCCAGGGAGCTGGACAGCTCTGCTTAGCAAGAACAAAATAATTGATAGGTTATGATGGAAATTTTTGTTTGTTTCATGCCTTTAAATCAGGAGACTGACAATCTATGTTGCTGGGATAATAGTTTTCTGAAAGCAATAAAGAAGTATTTTAATTGTTTTAATTTAATATGCAAGACTACAAAATGTTCCTCCTCACACTGCCTCCATAAAAAACACACTGAATTTATATTAATTGGATCTAATCTAGGATTATTGACTATATAAAGACATATAAACCAAGTCATGCAGTATACAAATGTTCTAAAACACATGATTAATAAAAATATTTTGACTTTTATCATCTTTTGCTTTCTGTGCCTCAGTAGCACAGATATAAAAGGAATCTTAGTGAAAATAGCAGCTATTTCACAGCAGTACTGGAATATAACAATTCAGACTTAATGAAACATTTAAAATATGCTATTACTGACATTGTTCATTTAAAAATGCTATTACTGATATTGTTTCATTATACACTTTCTTGTACACTGTTTTCATGCTTAAGTGGCCTCTAAATTGGACTATTGCAAATCACTGCTAATGGGTTTGCAAGGAAACACTTGATATGAGTTTCCATGGGGCCAAATGTGATGGAGAAGGTACCCTTGTCTCTATTAAAATTTACAAAGCCAGTAGTTCATGCAGAGCTTCCTGAATTAGTGACCCAGCTCTATTTCTGAGTAGCAAACTAAGAAAGGTGACAAGGGAAGGACAGGGAAGGGATGCATTCATTTTATGAAGAGATTCAGCTCAGCTTTCTGCTGATGGATATAAGATGAAAGTTAGAGGGGAGAGGGCTGTTTTCACAAAAAATATTGTAGCTATTCTTAAAAGTTTAATGAGGACTATAATACATATTACAAGCAGATTATATTTATAGTACTGAATGAATCCCATGATTTGCTCTAAACCTCACACTGCAATACTGGGGAGAAACATTCCTTTGTTTACCACCAAGAAAAATATCACTTGCTAGTTACTGCAATTTAAGCATTCGGTCACTGACAACTTGGAGGTGCAATATAATGTTTTATTGTAATTTATTAGTCTCCCTCCTTGGAAGGGTAGTGAAACCCTGACTTGAATGTGCTCTGGCAAGGCACAGAAATGAGCTTGGCATTTCTGATAAATAGTGCAACACAAGCAGCATATACAGCCATTAAGACTGTATGGCAGGACAGCTCTTCAACTTTTCATTCCCAGAGAACAATTGGCCTCTCTGCATTTCTGTAAAGAAAATGATGCCTCTGAAGGAAGTTCTGGTTGCTTCCATGCAGCTCCCTCGCCACGGAGCTGGAGATGGAAGCCTTGCCTTTCTTAACATCTGACAGAAATTATTTTTCAAGTGCAATGAAAAGGCAGGGAAAAAAGAAAAGAAAGGAAAAGGCAAGTGCAGCAATCAGGCAGAGGCAGTAGCCTCCCTGTTTCCCCCTGTGCTGCTCCCAGCCCCGCTCCATCGGAGCCACTGACGGACGTATTCAGGTCAGGAGCAGCGGCGCTGAATTAATGCCAGCATCCGTCGCACCACTTCTGATCATCACAATAGCAAATTTTAATTATCAGGATAGTCTAGTGCCCTGATAAACCTGAATTCACTAGCCCATGGGAGCGTGTGCTGCCCAGAATCAGTAAGTAGTAATTCCTTGATCTGAGTGGAAATGTACCAGGAATTATCGTGGCTGTCACTGCAAGTTTATAAAGCATTTTACAAAGACATAGCAAGACATATTCCCTTACTCAAAGATCTTATAATCTGATATGAGATAAAAACAAGACAAGACAAGAGGCAACAGTTCAGGAGAGATCACTGATTATAAATAAAGGGTAGAAATAATTGTCTGAAGAAATGTTTCAGCAAGGAACTCAAAGGAACAGAGAGGGAGCCTGCATACGAGATCAGAGGGATCGTTCCAGGCACACACAGCTGAAAATCAAGAGAATGTGATTACAGGACTGGAAAGAGCAGAGGGACAAGAGGCAGGAGAGAACGTGATAGTGCTGAGCTACTAGAAGCAAAATTAGGCACAGCTCTACAGTCACTCCTAAGTGTAGCTCTGCTGGATGTTAGCAAAGTATCCACAGCAGCAAGCCCAAAGAGCAGAAATGAGGACAGAAATGAGGTTTAAACTAGGGGAGTTGCCATGATGAAGTGACAGGTAAGTCAAACATATAGATGAGGGCATAGCGGTTTTATATTTTTTTTACATGTTTTGCAGAAATGGCTGTATGAATTGGGGGTAATTTCATGAACAGGTCTAGTCAGCCTACACATACAGTTTCCTAGAAATAAAACCTCTGACATAAACATGTTGCCAGTTGTACTTGCTGGTCCAGAAAAAAAAAAAAAATACACTAAAAAGGAAAACCCCTTTCTGTTCCCTGTCAGATCCATCTTTGCACCAGAATGAAGAAGAAACCCCTCCAGTGTTACAAAGCTAAAGGTCCACCACCAAGCTATGACAGTAATCCCCATGTTGTAAGGGACCTTTATTCTCTCCTTCAAGATAGACAAATAAATCCAAAGGTGAACCAAAGCCATTATCTGCTGGAGCCAGAACAGCTTCAGGAATTTGCCCAAATTAACTGGTCTTTCAGCACAGCAGCTCCATAGGATAATGTACAGTTGGTATCTGCAGGAGATCTGATATAAATGGAGCTGCTCTTCACCTTCATCGACCAATACAAAGGGAAAGGTCAGGGCTGGTTTCCTCATATGCCTGGAATGTCACTGGCTTTTTTCATGCAGGCATTTTCTGTCAAATATTTCCAGTGAGTTTGTGGGAATTAAAAAAAATGAATTTAATATCCCCTATGTTGTGTATGAACAGAACCATGTAAGTGTAGAGCAGCACTTGTGGTAGAGCTCTGTAGGTAAATGGAGAAAAATCCTAGGGCAAAGTGATACATGAGCAGAGGTGTTACTGAGGATGTCTTTGGCTTATGTGACACTGAACAAATTCCAGCTACAGCAGGCACCGACCTCCTGCTCTTCGTGAAGTGGCTGAAGAGAAATCCTCTTTTCTGCAAACATGCAGTCGTTCTTCAGTGATTATTTCAATCTACCTCGCTCTCCAACAAAAATTAAAAGGCAAACATGAACTCTGCCTCTGGCTAGGAGATTTCTTTTGTAAAGAGTTACTATTTACCAGAGGCAAGGTTCATGTTCATATTTTTTTCACATTATGTATAAACATTAAATATTATTCTTACATACAGCCTGGCTATACATAATTTACAGCACTTGAATTTCCTTCTCCTCCTGAAGGAGGACGCCAAGTCCTCTCTCCCCGTGGATGTTTTACAAGGTGGAAGATTTGCATTCTTTAGCAGACTTACTGAATTGTTGGAGGGTGATGTACAATTTCTGAATCCTCATCAGCACAGAAAGCAAAGTTTATCTTGAAGTGTCAAAATAACGTGTTTCTTTAGTTTTGATCAGCAGAGCTCCCTCACTTTTGATCATTGCAAAGACTGAACATGGCACGCACAGCAAAAGGATTCTGGGAACTATTAGCAGCTAAGCTTCTTCAGATTAACAGATTTCAAAAAATTACCTCCTTATCTTTTGATCAGAAATGAAGAGTTGTTGAAAGGTAACAACTGTTACACTCTCTCCTATTTGGCAAAGGAGTTGTCTTGTTGTGTGGCAAAGCAGCATGTTAGAAAACAACTAGTCAAAACTGTTACACGGATTCGGGGCCTGACGGCATCTCTGTTCATTTCTCATCCATGACCTTGTCTGGAGGAAAAACATGGTATATTCCTGATGATGTTTACCCAAGAGGTAAGAAACATTTCCAGCAACAGAATGTAAATTGTATAAAACTTCAGCTACACAGGCATTGAATCCCACTCTCTCTGGCATTAATGAACTGCAGATTCTGAAACGAGCACATCTTCATTAGTGCTTCCAAGGCATGAGGAAAAGTTCTGATAATTTCTGACTGCATTGGCTCTCTGATGGTGAAAATCTGCAGTGGAAGTAGGTGTGTGTAGGTAGGAATGAGCAGTTCTGGCTCAGGAAGGCTCCTACTGAAAGCATGAATTGGCTCCGAGGGTTTGCCAAGGCAGCTGGAAATTCTCAGCTAAAACAACTCCTGTGAAGGCACAGGGGACTCAGAACAAGCACAGGCTGGCCAGCCTGAAGCCCTGGCCTGATGTGACATCCCCCTACATGGGAAGTTTTAGCCAGGCTGAGGTTAGTGCTCCTATCACTCAAGTTTCAAAGCAATTCTTTTTGATTTCTAGGACAAGCTTTCTCCTTCATGAGAAAACAAACAAGATCCACATTAAATGTGAAAAATCACACTTGTGCACACAGAACAGTTGGATGTATTTACACAGAAGTATCTGTGCCAATATTTATATGCCATTTATCACAAGTTTGAGAGGCTTTTTAAGGAGACAACAATACCTAATATGCAAGAGAAATCAAAGTTTAGACGAAGAGGTTTATTTACTCCATCCAGATTCCTGTCTTTCTCATATTTAGACTGCATTGGTTATAATTAACTTCCAGAAATTAAAGAGAAGTGAAAGAGGAAGGGAACAGTCTCTTCAAATATTCTCCCTTTGGGGCAGGTTTGTATAAATAGCCCAATTTTTCTCCTGAAAAATTCTTTGAAAAAAGAAATTTTTCTCTGAAAAGGGTGAGCACAAAGAACACAAGCGATGTGTTATAAATAAGACACGGAGGATGCTCAGCTATCTCCAGCTTCACTGGTAAAATTACCCCCACCAGTTATTGCCTGGTGCTTGGCTGGGCTGTCATATTCAAATCCAGATGGATTCTGCTCACGTGGAGTTGTGCTGCAAACAGAAAATCCAGAGGCAGGCTGGTGGAGGGCTGGTGAGGGCACAGCTGTGCTCCTGTGACAAAGCTGGCTCTGTGCTCTGAGCAAGGTGTGACCCAGGGTGAGCTTCTGGCCAGAGCTTCAAAAGGGATGGAGCTCTTCCAGCTGAGTTCTCTCCTGAGCTTTCTGCATCTGTTTGCATCCAGAGCTGCTCAGACTGACACTCAGGAGGACATGAATCCATCCCAGTTAATAGAACAGCCTCACCAAATGAAAACATCAACGTTTTCCTGATTTCTGGTAAGAAAGAAGCAGAAGTTTGTTTCATCAGAGTGTGTCTGAAATACCCAATACTGTTTTAAAAATTCAGGTAAGTACTTATTCCACACCAATATTAAACAAAAAAATATTGGCCTTGACAAAAATTTTAAAAACATTCTATTAATTGTTTACAGCATGGGTTTATTCTGCCCCAATATTCAGAAAACATGCAGGAAGTTCTCAAGTTATACTCAAGAGTTCTGGAAGAACTGGTATAAATCAGCAGGCAAGTTTCTGGTTTAAAACTTTAAACTTCTTCAAGAGTTTTGCAACTTAAGAGTTTTCCAACTCTTTCTTTATTCATTGCTTGTTTATTTCCTGGTCCAGTTATGCCATGAAACACTGCTGACATCTTTTAACATTATTGTTACTCTTCTGAAAAGTACTCTATCCAATGAATCAGCCTGAAATCCAGCTATAGGGCCTCCTTTTAATGTTCCAATCAGTTAATTCATCCTGACAATCCCCCACTTAGCTGGGAAAGGACAGAAGCTAAGAATAGTTAAGTAACTTGTCCAAAATCATCTAAAATCAGACCTGCACTGCCTGGGTTGGAATTTTTATCAAAGCACTGTCATTTAAAAACCAGGAGTAAATATTTATTTAAGAAACATTTTCTACCAGGCATCATCTGGAACCACTGCTGTATTTCATATTTAGGATTTTGTGGCAATTACAGAAGTTTCAAATTATTTCAACATTAAAATTTCCCAGAATCTAATCTTTGGATCAAAATACCTGGCTGCATCTTCTTTCATCCCCACTTCAGCACACACAGGCAGAAACCATGGGGAAAAGGGGATTAGGGAACCCAGGCACCACAGGAGCACTCCAGATGTTTTATATTTGTCTGTGTCTCAGTACCAGGCTCTCTGATCAGTGTTTCCTGCACTGCCCAGAGCTCTGCTCCTCCTTATTTCTCTTATTAATTACATTCCTAATGACATTCCTAGCTGAGTATAAACTGAACAGATACAGGAGTGATGCTCTGCAGTGCCACTGACCAAGACACCTTTTCTCTTTTCCTGATGGAAATATAAATATAGAAAATTATTTTCCTTTGATTGACACAATCTCCATGAAAATTTTTGGCTTAGAAAAAAATATAAGCAACCTATCTTGGAATCAAAAAAAAAAAAGCAAGAAACAACCTCCCTCCCACCCCCCAAAAAAAAAAAAAAACCACACCAAAAAAACTCCACAAAACACCCCCCCCCCCCCCAAACCACATAATAATGCCAGTTTTAATATAGCTTGTCATTTACAATGGATTTATTTTATTTCCAAAAATATTTTCCCAATTTACTGTTATCATTGTTTCTTGTTTTTTGCTTTGGGTTTCTTTCCACTCTCCTGAATTATCTATATTTATTTTGAGTGGATTATTTCCCAAGGATTTTTTTTTGTCATTACTTCTATATAAAGTGAACTTCAAGGTCTTCTGATGAAAAATCAAATCACAGTAAAAATGTTTCTGTACAATACATCCATAATAAATAAGCATTGATATAGTGAGCTTAAGAGAGAATTCATTAAGAATCAAATAACAAAAGAGAAAACTCAGAAAATAAAGTATTAAAAATTAATGGACTTATTGTACAGGAAAGGAGAGCAAAGAGAATAAAACAAGAGAGCTTACTGTAGGCAAGTATGCTTAATGTTTATTTAAGTAAAAACAAAATGTAAAGAAAGTTAGATTAGTGGGTAGATGAAAAAGATATCCAGTGAAGGTAAGAAATAGGAAAAAGGTAAAGCCTATTGAATTTTCAAAAAATTTCAGATTTGTTTCATTTCTTTTTGTCATTTGTTTTCTCATTCAGGAAAAAAAAGTCGAATTAGCAGTGATCAGAGGATCCATGTTAGAGTCCCCTCTAAGAAAAATAAATAGCTCCATGGCTCTAAAGAATTCAAATACATTTTCCATGAAAAATTAAGAGACTCTGCAGGAGTAAAGATCAGAAAAATATTGTTGCTGTTTCTATTTTCAGGACTTTTACCAAGTCATCAATACACTTTTATTGCCCAAATATATAATTTGCTTACCATTTCTTCAAGATATTATAAATAACTACCTCCTGCAACTCCACCCTTTCAGCTTGCTGGGCACAAAAAGAAACACTACTGGTTTATTTTGATGTATAAAAATGTATATATCAAAGAAGTGCTGCTTTCCTGGAAGTTTTCATGGACAAAAAAAAAAAATAATCTATTTGAAAATGCACAGCTCTACACTTCACTAAACTGTAGAGGAAATTGCAGGGTTGCTAGGGTGTGCCATTGGTTATGTGAGGAGCAATACAAATAGAACAGGTTTTTTAAAATGTTGATATTTATTGCAACCTAATTTCTGGATCTGAGTGAAGAAAACTACCATTAACATATCTCTGCAGACAATCATGCTAATTAAAGCTATAAGGGGAGGTTTGAAATGCCTGTCTCTTCCAAAATTCCTCCCACTTCTGGGAGCACAGGCTGTGGATCAGTGGGGAAAGGCCCCGTTGCCCTCTGCAGGCTCAGCCCTGGCACTCCTTTGGTCCAGGCTGCAGAGGCAATGGTGGTGTTTGGTCTGAGGTTGGATTTGAGCACCTTGGAGCCTTTTCCAACCTCAGTGATTCTGTGAGTCTGTGGGATGTGGACAGTTTTTTATTGAGACATAGTTGATGGGAAAAGAGACGTGAGAAAATAGATCTGAGAAAGCAACAGCTGCCTAATCCAAGGACAGTTTCTCTGAGCAAGAAGCTGTTCAAGAAAATCTGTGATAACAGGAGGTAAAAAAGAAGCCACAAACATCCTGAGAAAGGTGGGACTGACTTTTTATAGCTGACCAATAGTGAGCTCTATTTTTGCAATATGTATGAGCCTTATTACTGTGATTATAAAAGTGTGCTTATTAATCAATAAATTTGAGACTTGTTGATCATCAGTGGATGAGCATGTCTCCCATCTGCCTCGTCAGTGGGAGGTGATTTTTGGGGTATAATGGAGCTGGAGATAAGGCTCACAAATTACACAGGTGTTTCACAGATACCTGAGAATTAGAGACAACTTGCAAATGGTGCCAAAGCCTTGGATTTTGTAGGAGTCACCAAGAAAAATGATTCTTCCTTCCAGGGGACCTGGCAGTGGGATCCTTCTCCAGCTGGGGTGAGTGAGGAGCACCTGGGTCCCTCTGGCTGCACATCTCCACTGAGACTGAGGGGTTTCAGTGCCCAGCCTGTCCTAACACCTTGGAGGGACCCCAGCAGAACCTTCAGGCTCTCACAAAGATCAGTACTCAGAGCTCAGAGTGTCTCAAACTAAAATTGCTGCAGTAGGAAAATTAGGGTTGCAATTAATCCTGACGCTGCTGTGCTTCCACAAAATGGTGGGAATTGGTGCTCTGAAAATGGTAACACCCAGGCAAACTTTAGCACTTCTACTGCATCCAAGTGCTTTTTTTCCACATCAGATGGAATGCTGGCCAGACAATCATTGCTTGAAGTAGGGAGGGTTTAAGCTACTCTCTTTAATTGTCTCAAGTCTTTAATTATGTTGTGTGTTAGTGGTACTCATTTGGGATTTGTATTTTGTCTGTTATATTTTGTTGGTATGGCTACTATTTGAGTTGATGCTATGCTGAAAGCTCTTTTTTTAAAATGTCTTTCTTCTAATATCTCAATTGGTAAAATTTGGTATGTCTCTTAAAGGGTTTGTTGTTTATTATTTGAGACTCTTGTAAAATGAGAAAATGAGACTAATTCTCTGTTTCTATTCTGTGGGTTTGTGTCCTGTAAAGATGTTCATTTTCAGGCTGTGAGGCTGTATTCAGTGTATTCTGTGTTGTCTAAAAGCAGCAGCCTTTCTCTACCATGTACACAGAGCACTAGCTAATTGAAACAGAAACAAATAAATAACCTACTAAACACACCCAAAGCACTAACATTTCTTTGGTAATCAGTGCTTGAAAATAATCTGATTTGAATTTTTTGTAAAAACTTTTTTTTAATCTCCTGAAGAAGGACATTTATTGCTCATTTGTTTATAAACCAAATTGTTCACATCACTGTAAATAACTTCTGAAATGTTGTTCCCTCCACTGTGCTAAGCTTTAATATAGCATAGTAATGAGTGGGATGTGCAACTTCTGCTTATCTGCTCTGTTTTGGACAATGCCAGTGGCTCATGTTTATTAAGAAAGTTGGCAGTGAAGCTGAATCTCTGGTTTCCCCCTGGTAGATAAACTCTGTCTGAGCTAACATTCATGAGGATCTTGGAAGGCTCATTTAAATACAATGCCTAAGGCTATGCATTTTTTTTTGCTGGATTCCGGAACAGCACATAAAGCTTTTGCTTTTCTGATGTTCTTTTGGAACTGATGCTTATGTATTACAAAGTCTGGCCAGGGTTTTGTAGGAAGTACCAAGGGTCTGTGTCTGAGCTGAGTGTTCAGGTATCTCTGCATATTGTTATCCTCATTGCAAGGAAGGCTTTTTTTAGAGGGGAAGACTTAAAACAAAAGATAAGTTCCATCTTGCCAGTATATTTGTATTTCTATTGTCAGATTTTAGGGAAACTGAGTAAGCATTTTGCCTCCTGTGTCTGGGACCATGGATCTCATCCATTCACAAATGCAGTGTGTCTTCTTCAGGCCATAATACCCTATGAAATTTCTTCACTTAATCCAAACATTTATTTTAACTGACAACTCTGCCTGGTTGTCCAAATAAGATCTTTTTCAATCTAACAGCCTAATCTGAACTTTCCTGCAGTTAAAAGAAAGATCAGAAATATTTTCCAGCTCTTTAGGCAGTAGTCATTACTTCACATTATCCCTATGCTCTATTTCAGAAGTGCTGAGAATATCTGAATATGTTTGGATACCTTAAATAGAAAAGTTGAAAAATAAATGAATAAGTCAGGTATTTGCCTATTTCTGTCATCAGTGCCATCAGTAGTTAGTGCTGTATGTGTTGCTATGATTTTCTAGCTGTCATTTAAGTACTGCATGTATCAAAACAAAGTAGTCCATAAAAATGGCATTTTTTCATCATTAGAGGAAATTTTGAAAGGGTCAAAGCTTCCTGGAATATTCATGAGGCGGAGGTGCTTTTCAATAATCATACAATGTCACATTTTATAAAAATAACTTTTGGTTCTGTCTCACAGGTGCCTCTACCATTTCCTGCATCTCTGGATGTAGTGAGAGGTTTTGTCCAAAAAACTTTATGGGTCTTGTATATGTTGAGCTACACCAGATGAAGACACCTTCCCTTTTGTAAACCAAAATGATATTTGTCACCCTTGAGCCAAGAATGCCACAAGAACAGATGAGAGACCCAAAGCAAGAGGAGAAAAGACTTTATTGCAGAAAATTCTTCAGTTTTTATAGACTGATACGTGACATTCTACTTGATTGACTAGTTATTAAAAAACATTTTTCTCACACACTGTCCTTGAGAAGAACAGCAAAACAAGGTGGAGAAACACCACCTGCAGATTGTTTATACAAACAAGTTATCACATTCTTACAACTCCCTAAAAATTCTCACAAGCCACTGAGAGAAATGATTGCTGTTCCTCTCTCCCTGACCGGCTGGCATCCACAGATATTATTTTAGAAAGTAAAATAAATTTAAAATCATATTGCAAGCATTATGAAGCCCAAAACAACAAGCAAAAAACCCAAATGAACAAATGAGCCAAGAAAATGCAGGAAGTCCCAGTTCTGAATGGTGATCTCATAAAGAGTGACAGGGTGGGGTGTGACCGTGTTCACAGGGGTCCAAGGATGAGGGAAGAGATGAGGATCTGACTCCATGTTTCAGAAGAGTGATTTATTATTTTATCATATATATTATATTAAAACTATACTAAAAGAATAGAAGAAAGGATTTCTTCAGAAGGCTAGCTAAGAATAGAAAAGGAAATAATTATAACAAAAGCTTCTGTCTCGGACAGAGAGTCTGATCCAGCAGACTGTGATTGGCCATTAATTAGAAACAACCACATGAGACCAATCAGAGACCCTCCTGTTGCATTCCACAGCAGCAGATAATCATTGTTTACATTGTTCCTGAGGCCTTTCAGCTTCTCAGGAGGAAAAATCCTAAGGAAAGGATTTTTCATAAAATAACGTGGCTACAGTGGGGTGTGAGGGTTTGGTGCTGCACTGGCTCTTTTCCAAGCTCCTGGTCCATGGAGTGGAAAGCTTGACTTAGGGAAGAGGGCTCCTGCTTCCCCACAAGCCTCTCTGCAACCTGAAGGAGGGATAACTCAGCACCTGGAGACTAAAGCAGCCACCAGGCTGAACAGGATTCCTCCTTTAGTCAAGCTCCAGCTAGCCAACAACAAGTGAAACCACTAAATATTAATTTCCTGTGTGTCTGAGTGGTCTGTGAGCAGCTGAGCTCCTCAGCAAGCAGCCCCTGCTGAAAGCAGGAGCAGTGTGCCTTTGAGCAGGGCTCCTGTTTTGCTTTCAGAACGCTGCTGAAGAAGGAGACACCGAGTCTTTCTTTCCTGCACAATAGCCAAGTGGTAAGAATGCTTGCCCTGTAAAAGGCAAGCAGGGATTCAATTCCCTCTTGTCTGAACTTCAAACCTAACCTTTTATCTTCCAGATGAGTACCCAAAACACAAGGCTTGCAAGAAATAAGGCTACTCAGGAGGTGGGGAATGTTGCTGTTCTCTCGGAGCAGTACCTTTGTGCAGGAAAAAAGCTCAAACCTCACAAGGTCAGAAAGGATGGATAACTTGGCAGTTCAGTGTTCAAGGTGCTCATTACATTTGGTCCCTGCTCCAAGGCCTGTTTCTCCTTTCTGTTTTTGAATGCAATTCCTGTAGAATATAAGATTCAGTTCTGTTTTCTATAGAGGAGGCAGGTAAGTACAGACCTACTTATAAATGAGTACTTTAACTGTGAGGAGAAGGAACTCGCCAGCCCTCCAGCCAGGGATCACACTTAGGCTAAATAGGCTCATAATTAAACTGAGCTATGCTAAAAAATGAAGCTTCTGGCTGGGACAACAGCAGCCAGCTTTCCAAGGAAAAAGACACTCGTTAAAAGCAGTTTCCAGTCTGGGAATAATAGGAAAGCTGAAAAAAGAAACAACTCCTGAGGAAAGAAAATATATGGAATAGCACCTAGACTGGATCTCAGCTGAGTTTAGGTGTCAGCCTTGTCAAGAGTGATGTAATTTGGGGCCTCATCCAGGGGTGACTAAAAAGCTTCAAGGTCAAACAGCAAGATCCCCCTGAAGTTCAGGTTTTTGGGGTTTAAGTGACAGATTTCTAGACAGCAATTTTAGAGCCAATTATTGTTTATCTTTTTTTACTTTACACTCTTTTTAGGAAAATCACAACTGACGTGAAAGCACTTTAACCATAAGCCTGGTCAAACCCCTGAGTCTGAGGGTCAGTGAGAGCTGAACTGAATTTCTGCTTCTGCCCTCATACAGAGCTTGACTAAATGTTAGCCCAAGCAACAGAACAGATTTTTAGAAGCCATGAAAAAATCCCATGGACAATTTATGGGCAGTTGCCTCATTGCCTGCTGGGTTAAGGTGCTGCAGCTCTCTGAAGTCAGTGGAATGATGCCAGCTTGTGTCCACAGTGTCACTCAGAATTCAGCTGCATCTTTTTTAAGTGCAAAATGTCATTAGTTGTACCAGAAGCTGACATGAAGTAGCATTTCCACCTAATTGTCCTATCCTTTTACTGACAGCTTGCTGTTGCCCTTCTGAAACCTTGTCACTTGGAATTTTGCTGAAAAAGTGCATTTGGTACCATTTTGAACCAGCCTTTTCCTTAAAAATTATTGTTTGAAGAGTGAAGGAGAACAGGAAGGTGGACCAGGTATTCTGTCCTACATATATAAAAATATAAGTCTTTGCCATAAAGTTGTCATGATTCTTTGTCTCCCTCCATTGTATTTTCTTCCATCAAATTTTTTATCTGCTTCTTTCCTAGAATCAGTGAAATTTTTGAATATGTCAAAGTCTCATATCACCCATTCAGCTGCTATCAATGGAAAGCTGGTGACATAAATAATTTCCCTCTGGTTTTGGTCAATAAAAATGTTATTTAACTGTATTTGTAAACCCCAGGAGTGTGTTACTGTTGGTAGATTCAGTATTGTATACCAAGGTAGCTATTGAGAAAAACCAAGGAGTGCTCCCAGAGAGCTCCAAATAATTAAACAAATGCAAGATTGCAATCATGATATTAAATTTTGGTTTTCAAAAAGTTGATGGAGGCTATAAACCTACATCATACACAAAGAACAGGTACTGTGTGATGCCTTATGAGTCTGGAAGGGAAAAAAACTGAAAAAATCATAGAATTGAGCCCATCAGCTGATATGGAGAATCAAGGAGGAACTTTTTGCCACTTCTTGGTTATAGATTTTCTTTGAGACTTAATAAAATTCTACCCTCTCAAAGTGTTACATCCCAAACCCATGAGATAGACACCAAGCCAGAGCTGATAATTATAAATGTACTCAAATCCATTGGAAGAAGAAAATTAATCTCTCTGTTTTGCATGGTGAAAGCCAAAGGTATAAGGCCTTAAGTTCTAAGAAGAAAATCTAGAAAGCCTGAATGTTAGGTACAGTTAAGTGAGATTGTATCAGCCAAAAAGGAAATTATGATTTTTAATATATATATGTTGCAACTCCACCGCTCAGAGTACAGGGAAAAACTTTAGAGAATTATTTTTTAAAGTTTTAAGAAGTGTTGTGTGTGGCACAAGCTTTAGTAGAAAGTAAAAACTCACAGGAGGGCCAAAAGAAAATTAGAAGGTAATTATCACTGTGTTGGAAAAGGGAAAAAACATTAGCTAGAACCTCAATAGTGAAGATATGTGATGAACAAAGGGATTATAAACTGAGGGATGAAGGGAGCAGGACAATATTTTTTGTTGTCAAGAATATTTGTTAAGGCACAGGATACTGCCAGAACCTAGCAGACGGGAAGGAGGTGCTGAAAATGCTAAAAGTAACAAAAAAGAAAAGAAAAAATAGTTTAAAAATAGAAAAGTTTAGAAAATAGAAAAGTTTACTATTTAATTCAAAATAGCAAGTATCAACAACTCTGCTAAATTAGAGGAGAAGAACACAATAATTGATAAGGAAAGAAACTCCTAGATTTAATCCTGAAGGCATGGGGCCCTGGAAATGACACTGGAAACAAAGGCTGAGGCATTAGAGATCTGGAAAGCTTGAAAAGCAGGAGATGGAGACTTTACTGCATTGCAGTGCAGGACACACAATTGTGGGAAGAATAAAGATGTGGCTGGACAAAAGTCACTTGATTCAGTGTCACAGAACTTAAGAGAACATGAATTGAAATTGAAGAAAGGCTGTGCCCAACGGGAATTACCAGAGAATTCTGTAAAGGACAGAGAATCGAGGAAAGAGGAGACACTCCCTGATAAATAAAGAAACATTATCTGATTTCTGCTGTCCCTCTTCCATCCTGCTGGTCCCAGGACTGATGCATCTGAGCTCCTTTGGGTGGGTGCATTACCCACATGGAACTGCCTGTACAATTTTCACAGCAGCATTTTTCACCTAGTAATATGCTTTACCTTGTGACTTATTAATAGCACATCAGCCTGCTGAGAGAGAGGATTTCTGGCTTTACCTTCTTACATCAGCCTTGCAAATGCTCCTTTTCTCAGCCCTCCAGTCTGAGCCCCTGTTGCAAATGTGGGTGTTAAAATTCTGTGTGAATCTTAGAGTAGTCTCTTCTTAGGTGGATGTTGACTGGAGAGAGCAACACAACAGAGGTGAAACATTTGAGATTCTGCATCTTGCATGCAAACTGGGAGTTGTGGGATCACATTTTTACTTCATATTATGAAGTATTTTGAGTGTTTTCCTTCATATTATTCTATGACTCTATGATATTAGAACACTACACAGTTATCTTAAATATGTGAAGTGTTTACATCACTATTTTTCTCTGCATATCTTTATTCTTAATTATATTTATATATTTTTGAGGCTTTGATAGCTTTATAATTGCATATTCTCCTCTGTCAGATAAAGAATCTCAGCTCCTCCGGGAGTCTGTTATTATTGTTGTTTTTATAGCTTTGCTCCAGTTAGGAGAATGATTTAATATTAAACATTAAAGTATTCCCTTTTTGTCTCTCAGAGATAGGCATTTTAATCCTCTGAAAGAGGCATCATGTGTCTGTCTGCTGAGCACCTGCACCAGCAGGCAGGGTGGTGACAAGTTAGAATTTGGGACCCAAGGTGGCATTAGTCAAAGCTGTATGCATGGAAAAATTCTGCTTCTTTCCCCAGGGCTCATCTGCAGCATGCAGCAAAATTCTGCAGACAACAAAGGAATTTATGGGAAGAAAGCACAGTTAGCACAGGCAGGTAAACCTGAGCTGCAGTTTTGGCAGCCTGGCCTGAGAGGGCTCAGTTTGAGGCAGTTTGTCCCAGAGAGCCCCAACATGTCATCCTGGTGGCACTCTGGCCATGGAGAAGCAATGCCAGGTGATGGTGACAGTGACAGCAAAGGGTGACACTGTGCCCATGGAGCAGCACAGCCTGACCTTCCCAGCCAGTGACCAGCACAGCTGGGGAGCTGCGGCTTCCAGAGCCACTGGTGCTGGCAGGAATGAGAATTCTGCCTTCCCAGAGGATCCTGGCTGGGAATGAGCAGGGAAAAGAACAGCTTTCTGATGGATCCTGATAGCTAGAGCCATAACCTGTTTTTTAATCCTTCCCTTAAATGTTTGAAGACCCAATACTAGAGAACACTTTCCTATATATATATTTCCCAATTCATACCTTTCCTTCAAAAAATAACAAGGCATTGAAGAGAAGAATTTAAAAATCCTCCTTTTCACAATAATGTTGGCAGTTCAGTTTTGGAAGTGCCCTTCTGACACTATCCATAAGACCTGTCCCACCTGGAAAAGAGTCAAAAACTCTACAATGCAGAAGCACAGTGCCTGACTGTGCCCCAGTTTGGCTCATTAACCATACCCTGTTAATGATTAAGTCCATTTTATTAGGTAGTTGTATCAAGTCAGATGCTAGAAATCCTATTGAATAACTCAGTACAGTGGTAAATATTTACATAATATTATTACATGACTTGTTTACAACAAGTTTGTCTTTCTATGATCATTTGGACCAAGAAAGATTCTTCTGTAATGCATATAGTTATATACTTATTTAAAATTCAGTTAATAACTATATTCAGTATATAACTATAGTTATATACTTAATTGAATTTTAAATAAACTACAGTTTTATTTTAAATTCTTTTAGCAGCTTTTTCTGGTTTGGCTATATTTTCTCCCAGACTCATCCTAAGAATCAGCTTTAACAGTGATGTGATATAAAGTTTTGTAAAAGTCACCTTTAAGATAAGCCATACATATTTATTTATTTAAGCCTTTTCTCATTGATCAGCCTTCCCAAGGTCTCAGTCCTGAATGCCCTTTCTGTTTGTCAATATGTTTTTTTTTTTAACCCAGACACCACAATAGGGTTTTTCTGACACTGCTTGAGAGAGCACTGATTCTGGAAAAGCAGTAAAGCACTATTGTCTCCTTTCTTTGCATTCTCACAGTAAAATATATGCAGTTGAAAACAGTAAAAATAAATCCTTAGAATATTATACAAGGTGGAATAAGTAAAGCTTTCCTGCATTTTAAGCTGATTTGCATCTTTAATAGATCTCATCTATTTCACCTAAGTGCAATCCTTATATCTACCTTATATGTATAATCTTACCATTGAAATAGCTATAGCAGTATAAATGAACTCTAAGAACAATCAAGATTTTGTTTGGTGATAGAATTTTGCTAAAGAATGGCAAGAATTTTTCCCTTCTCCAAAGTATATCCATTCTTCTGTGGCACAGTGTGTGCCTCCCTCTCTCCCTCTGCTTTAATTCTGATTCCATCAAAAATCAGAATCCTGTGACTGATGTTCAAAATGAGCTGAGGTGATATTGAGGTTTTGAACTTTATCTGAGCATGTCACTCACTTGAAGGCATTCCAGACCTCAAATGGCTCAGTGCCATTCTTCAGAAATGAGACAGGAACAAGTATTGATTTTTTCCCCTTCTTTTAAACTGAGTACCTAATGAGCAAATGAAGATATGGTTGGTCCTGGATTTATTAGGTGATTTAAAAGAAGCTTCTTGGAGTACAAATGTATGAAGAACAATTTATTGCAATTCTACTTTCATTTTCTTTTTTTCTAAGGGAAATTTTTGCTATTATGTTTGTGAATTTTGAACAGAGATTAGATAAATTATATCATATTACATTTCCATATTAAACTAAAGCTCTTGTCTGGTAAAAATATATTCTTTGGATATGACAAGAGACAGTTTCAATACTACAGCATGTTTTTGTTGGTACTTGAGAAAGTAAACAAATTTAAAAGGCACTGGAAAAAAATATACAATGCTCCCTGAAGCTATAAGTGTTTCTTCAAACTGAAAATTACATGTTTATAAGAAAAGCCAAGTACTTCCTCAAAACAGAGTGAGAAGTCTTAAATCTGCTGAATTGACGTGAGATAAATATATTGAAAAGGCATCTGAAACCCCTGAACAGGTATGAGGCAAATGTGTCCTGTTGTGACAAAAAAATTAATGTACAGATGAGTGGAAAAGTCTCCAGAACAACTAGAATTCACAACAATCTAAAATCTTTAGCAAATAAAATGGGCAGTCCTACAGCCACATGTATATAGTGGTTTAGAACTAAAATTGCAGATTCATTACAAGGAGAGAGATCTTAAAATATTGCAGCAGCTCATCATAGATGTGGCCTGGGCAGGTTTGTGTCCCACCTGTCACAAAAAGGGGGAAGAGGTGACAAAAATCTTGTAAGGACAGAGAAGCAGAGACACAAGCTCAGAGCACCAAGCAGGCTGTGACCAGCACAGGGAGGGGACAGCAGAGCCAGGGCAGCAGCTCAGGGGGATCCTGCCCTGTGCCAGCCCTGGGGCACCTCTGGGTGCTGTGCCCAGCTCTGGATCCTCAGCACACAGGGACAGGAGCTCTTAGAGCTGAGCAAGGGCCTGGAGCATGTCCATGATGCCTCAGGTTTAGCTTTTATATTTTTCACATTCTGTGCTGCTTTAGTGTGTGGGTCTGAGCTTCATATGAAGGGATGGTGAGCTTTGTGCACAGAGCAGGGAGACAAAACAATTCCTGCTGCAGCTGGGCACCAAGGACAAATGATCCAAATCTCAACCCCAAGAGCACAAACAACGTGGGCTGGAGAGACAAAAACAAGGATGGGACTGCCTGGGCTAAAGCTGGGATGGGACAATGAACTGCAAGATGCAAATGGAGCAGAACTGATCAAAGTGAGAGACCCTGTGATCAGTCGTGCATTTTGGGACCATTTTGGTTCATCTTGGGTGGAGCCCTGGCTGGGCTCTTGTGCTGCCCAAGGTGCATCCACTGAGGCCTTTTAATAAACCCCTACTTTATTCTTTAACCCTGTCTAATCTCTGTTCTAGGTCAGCCTTCACAAGGTATCATCAGTGCTCAGGGAAGGCTGAGGGAGCTGAGGCTGCTCAGCCTGGAGAGGAGCCCCAGTGAGAGGGGCCTCAGCCTTGAATGTCCCTGTCCATCCCTGGTGTCCCTGTCTGTCTGTCCCTGTGTCCCCCATCTGTCTGTCTCTGTCTGTCTGTCCCTGTGTGCAGGGAGGGGCAGAGCAGGCCCAGGCTCTGCTGTGGGCCCAGCGATGGCCCCAGAGCCATGGGCAGGGCCTGAGCCCAGCCCAGTCTGTCCCTGTGTGTCTGTCCCTGTGTCCCCTGTCTGTCCCTGTGTGCAGAGGGCAGAGCAGGCCCAGGCTCTGCTCCAGGCCCAGCCATGGCCCCAGAGCCACGGGCAGGGCCTGAGCCCAGGAGCTGCCCCTGCACATGCCCAGAGCTCCTGCCCTGGCAGTGCCCAGCCCTGAGCAGATGGTGCACAGAGGCTGTGCAGGCTCCAGCCTGGGGACACTGCAGAGCCACACGGACACACTGCTGTGCCCTGGGCTCTGGGATGGCCCTGCTGGAGCAGGGAGGTGCCACCAGAGCAGCCCCTCCAGCCTCACCCATCCTGGGATTGTGGGACATCTTGTCTGCAGCAGCATGGAAATAAAATACTATTTCTGAATAACATGAACTGCACCAACACTGAAAGATGTAGCCATTATATTTTCTGAAAAATCCTTTCCTTGGGATTTTTTCTCCTGAGAAGCTGAGAGGCCTCAGGAACAAAATGTAAACAATGGTTATCTGCTGCTGTGGAATGCAACAGGTAGATCTGTGATTGGTCTCATGTGGTTGTTTCTAATTAATGGCCAATCACAGCTTGCTCAGACTCTCTGTCCGAGACACAAGCTTTTTTTATTCTTTCTTTCCTTTTCTATTCTTAGCTAACCTTCTGACGAAATCCTTTCTTCTATTCTTTTAGTATAGTTTTAATATAATATATATGATAAAATAATAAATCAAGCCTTCTGAAACATGGAGTCAGATCCTCGTCTCTTCCCTCATCCTGTTCCCCCTGCAAACACCATCACAGAAAGACACATCCAGAAAAATAAAATGGATAGTACTGTTAATAATCCACAGTCATATCCCAGTCTCAATGATCTGTTTATGTCTGCCTCTCTGCAGCATTAATGATTAAATGTGGTAATTCAATGTATAACAATTAGCTTGGGATTACAGAATCCATCTGAATGCCAAGCAATAAGTCTTTATGTTAAGATGGAATCTCTGCTGCCATCCATTTATTGTAAAAGTCTCTCTGAGCATCTGATCTAATGTAATAGGTTGTCCAGAGTACATATAATAATCTAAATAGCATTGCTAAAAATTAGATATGATAGTGTTGATAAGTTAAGTGCATTTCCAGCAACACACTTTTTATGAAGACTGTTTATTACTACTATTGGCTTATATTCATCTCTAAGTGCTTGATAAAAATTCCTGGTGCAAAAAAAGATGTGTAATCACTCATTCATCAGTAATTCTTTATTATCTCATTTTCTCTTGGGAAGAAAATATGTGTGTATGCATCAATCAATTGATCAAACGATAACATGAAAATCTAAATCATGTCAAAAGCATTCAGAGAATATCAATTTAGGGCCAGACCTATCAATTCTTACTGACATCAGCTGGCCTTTCAAAACCAGTGTAATAATTTACATAAGGGAAAACTGTCCCTCACAGCAAGGACTTTGATGTCCTGATCCTTCAACTGAGCACAGGGTAAATTTCTGCTACACCTGTCTAGTTAGCCCAATCCTGTAAGACTAGAGTTAATTAACGTCAAATCAGAATGAAAACTCAGCTTTTCTGCTGGATTTTTATTGGTAATTTTTCCCTGCTTTCCTCCTGGGCCTTTCCAGCAGCATGAGCCAGGTAGCTTGTCTGTCTCTGAGTGCAGCACGATCCTCCTTGTCAGTAAAACATCAAATATGAGCAAACTCAGCTGAAGCAGGGACACAAACAGATCAGAAGAGCGTTGAGTGTCCTACCCAGCCCCAGTTCCCCACTCTGTGCCTCACAGTCTGTCAGAGGATGGCTTGGCAGAGCGATGCTGAGAGTTAAAGCTCTTGTGAAGCCCTTGCATCTCCAGCAGCATCTTTTCCTGCCTGGCCTGATTGAAGGGCAGGCAGCAGCATGGTGTGATGTAGGGAATGTTTGCTGGGAAGCCCTGGCAATGCCATCATGAAAGGCAGACAATGAGCACAGCCTCAGCCACAGCAGGCTGTGACTGGATCCTTTGAAACCACAGAACACAGATATGCAGACCTTCCCAATCTTCACAGCTTTTACCCTTCCACAGGGAGCATTGCACTTATGAAATCTTTACAGCGTTTTTAGGGCCTCCTTTCTCAGGAAAGTTCCCACAGTAGTGTAGAAAAAGGCTATCAGTGCTCCAAATGTGTATTTCTGGGCACACAAATCTGTTATTTCTCCTGGACCAACTCTGCCTACTGAATCCCGCACGGATAATCCAAATGTAAAAATATACAAATATTGGCAGCCAATAGGGGGCTTTTCATCTCAAGCAAGAAAACAGAAGTAATTCTGATAGCTTTTCCAAGAGAAGCCTGGTGGGGCTTATTTGCCAAAGTTTGACTCTGCAGTAAACAGGGTACTGCTGTTTCTGTTTTGAAGTCTTCCTGAGCAACATTCGCTGATGGATTGCCATGTACAGAATGTGGATAAACAAAGTGATGAGCAGAGAGAGGCTCCACACGAGTGCCATGAAGGCAGACTGTTTATATGGGCTCATCTTGTTCAGAAATCTTCCTTCAGTGCTCTGCTTTGTGAAAGAACTCGGCCAATGAAATGCAATTTATCATTGGAAGCTATATGTGGGAAACACACCGGTGGGGAATATGGAAACTGGTAAAACAGCACCTGCTTTGCAGATAAGAGGAGATGTTTTGGAATATCCCAGTTTTTTCTGTGAGGTTCAAGGCAGAACCTTTCATTCTAATTTCCCTCTCTGTGGGATTGTCCTGTGTAGCTCTGCAAGCACAAGCCCTTCTTTTTTTTTTTTTCTTTTTCTTTTTCAGGTAGGAAGGGCTTCAATGCTCTTTTGTAACATTTAGTTAAATACCACAGCTTTAAATTTTGGTTAAGGCAGAAATGTTCAAACCTTATTTAAGGTATCATAGATTTATGATCTGTACAGACACAGAAATGGTACATATGCAATGTATGGCTCTATGGTAAACCATGACAACATGACAAAACAAAGATTTTTTAGTATGAATCTAGGACTAGCTATGCATAAATATTCATGGGATTTTGTGGAGGAAAGAACAGTGTACTGAATGCAGTACACTGTATTCAGATAACAATGTTGATGGTAATAAGGGGACGAATTTGGAAGTATATGAAGAAAAATGTTCAATGTTTTAAAATTGCTTTTAATTGAAAAACTTCTGCTTTAAAAATAATCTTTAGAAGTTTGTAAATGGATTGAGTAATTTTAATGTGTTTGACCCAGACCAAACCTATACATTTTGGGATCTGAATTTAAAAAAGAAAATACTTATTTTTGGTTGTTTGTTTTGGGTTTTCTTTAGGGTTTTTTTTTTTTTTTTTTTTTGACCTCTAAGTGGAAAGTCTCCTCTTTTCATATTTTTCACCTGTGAAATGTTTTGATATGTCCAAGAGAGCACCAGAAAAAGCAAGCACATGCACAGTCGGGTAGGCAGCATTCACAGTGTGACAAACTACACATATTAGAGGCTGATTTTCAAAACAGGGTTATCCTGGAATTACTGTTGAGCAGCAGCTCTTCAGCAGAATATTTGCTACATTTTGGGAACATTATGGTACCTGCAACTTTCTCTTAATTTTTTTTTACACCTGCTAAAATGTGGTCAAAGCTAAAATATGTTAAATGCCTTTTTGATAATTTTTCTTCTGTGAGCAGCATGTACAACAGAGAATGACAGTTTGAACATGTGCCAGTATAAGCATATGGGGTGTTAATGGTGGGAACATAAAATGCTTTAGGCAGCTTCATTTCTCCAAGAATGATGCACAAAAAATCAGTTTTCTCCTTGAGGATGAACTTTGAAAAGTCGCAGACAGGCATTTTCCAACACAATGTTTCTCTAGCACTGTGGGTCCCCAAATTAATATTTTAGTCAGAATAATGGAACTCAATAAAATGATCTCATATACCCTAGACTTTCTCACCTCTGGGTAAAAATGATTGTTTCTTATTTGTGTCTCCTTTCTAGCCCCTACTGCTAATACACCAATTTTTCTTCTGCAATCCTGCAACAGACCAAACAGCCTCATCTGGTAACTTTTTAACAGAATAGGATCTTGCAGCTCTCTCAGCTTTCTAATGATTTCACCTTTTGTTAACACTTTAGGGACTAAAACCTCTTTTTTTATTATTTTTTTTCCAATTACACCAGCAATTTGCTGAAGGCTGTAGTATGTGCTACTACAACCTGGTGTGAGTGTGAGGAGGTAAGTGGGAGGGATATTGAATTATGGAATTTGTGAATCAGGTCTCTCAATAAAAGCACTTTCAGAGGAGATGCTCATGTCCTCTGCCAGTTCAAGGCTGATGATCCCCATCCCTGTTCCCAGGGAGTTCCACAGGAAAACTGGCACTGTCTCCAACAAGTCTGGCAAAGGCAATCACAGCCTTGCTGAGAAGTGTCTGGCTTCCCAGGCCCTCTCCTGTTGTACATGGGAAAGGTAATGAACCAACAAACTGCAGCCCACCTGAAGACACAGCAAAAATCACTGGCAGTGTTTGATCTGGGAGTTTGGATTTTTGGTTATGGTTTTGGTCAGTTTTCTTGGGGTTTTTTTTGGTTGTTTTTTTTTTTCTTTTTGGTTCAGGTGTCCTTAAAGCTCAGTTAATTAAATTCTATAGAAAATCACACCAATCTACTTCAGCCACATCAGATGCAGAACACATCCTAACAGATTAATACCATGTTTATTCTCCTTCTGTATGGTTTTCATCTAGTTTCAAGTACTACATACCTATTGGCAATCTGCTCTTTGTGTTTTGGTGTCCATAAATAAGTTTTGACATGGTTTTGATCTTTTAAAAGTTGACTAAAACTGGTTCCAGACTATTTTTGGATGGAAATGAGCCTTAATTTACCTTTACTAATCACTTTAGATACTGTTTCAGCTGCAGAGGGTTAATGTGGTGGATGTACATGTTATTAATTATGAAAGTGGAGAACATCATCCAGCTGAAATTAATTAATTATGGTTTTTTGGGTGAGAGAAGTCTAGTATGGCAGTAGAGATGTAGGGTCATGATTCCCTGCATCATGTTTAGAGCTGATTGTATTAGATGTGACAAGCTTAGCACTGAAGCTGGAGTTTTGTTCATACAGTAATGATACTGCTCTTCTCCTATTTTGGTTCAATTTACCAGAGATCAGAGTCCTTACACCCATTTTTTTCTCATTATTTGTTGGTATATCTGGGTTTTCATAATTACAAGGTACTTCTGAATCCTTTTTGTTTCACAGCAATTCTGCTACAAACTCCTCTATTAAAGTTTTTTCACTTTGCTTGGAAATATTAACAGTTTGACCATTAAGTCAAACGTGAACTCCTGGGCCAATTACTGGTATTTTTCATTGTTTCCAATGCCTGCTGCTCCTCATTGCTGAATGTGATATGGAGTTCTTTCCTATTCCAGGACCCCGTGTGATTTTAAGTACCAGCAATTTAATGTATCACTCAAAGTGCTGAAGCTCTGCTAAGGCATAAGTAATTCTCAGCAGAACACTCTCAAGCTTTAGGAGTACAGCACTGCAAATGGAAAATGAAGAAAAGTAAAAATATGAAAAGCTGCTTTTCCTACATAACCCTCTAAAATAAACCAACCAAAACATGAAGCTATAAAAGCACGTTCTTTTTTTCATGATGGAACAACTTGAGAAAAGGTATCAATTTTCTCACTCCCTGTAAACAAATGCAGCATCTTAGGGCTTTCCTCCATGGGTCCTGCTTTACTCTAATCCTGCTGATGTAGAAGCCAGCATAGCTAAAATACAGTAGGAAAAGATCTATAATTAGGATTTAAGAATGTAAGAGCATGACATAAAAACCAGTTCCTTCCATTAAATTTAAAGGAATCAGCTATACTGGTGGAACACCTTTACACTGGAGCTACATGAGAAGCTGTTCCAGTGTAATTATCCTTGGGTAAAATTGCACTGTAATCAAAAAGTTAGGGCAAAAAGCAGTGTGCAGGCAAGGCTGGTGTTTCAATGAGCTGGTCTATTTTTCTGTCAGCCAGTGTACCCAAACATCAAACAAAACCGAAGCAATTATATACACTAATCCTTGCCCATGTGAAGTTGCAGCCCAATGTGAATTCAAAAGCACCAAGTTGCAAATCCTTCAAAAAGAGCATTTACAACTTATAATGGAAACTCCAACAGAGCTCTAACTATAATAGTGTGACTGCTGCAGCGATTATTCTTTATTGCCATGGCATTTACTGCTGAAATAGTGGTGGGCAGATCCTAACATTCTCAAAATTAATGTGCAGTAACATCCTCATGTGAGGTATTGCCCAAGGTAGGGTGTTTTGAAATGTAATATATCAAAACGATGATACTTCTCCATTTAAGTTGTTCTGGTCACTCACTTCACACAATTGCTGCTTCAAAGGCACTTTTCATAATTTCAAAATAAATATATATGAAATAAGAGAAGCTGAAAAGCATTTCTATTCTGACTGGTATTAATGAGGACCTGGAAAATGCCAACCCATCTCCAGTGGAGCAGCTTTACAGCAGAGTGAACATTATGGTGGAGTGTTCTCTGGTAATGATTAATTTCCCCTTGTGAGCAATGCACTTATGGCCCAAATCAGCTACTCCATGGATAGAACTCATTGTTCTGAGTCAAAACCCTGCCTCAAACCCAAAAGTGTGCAGCCTGTCAGCCGAGGGTGGTGGAAGGTAAACACGGGTGTGAGCAGCAGTGGAAAGGGGGTGCTGGATCCCTCTGCATCCTGCTGGATTCCCTGCTGGATTCCCTCCTTTCCAATACAAGAGAAACCTGCCAGCTCAGCTCCTCTGATGTCTTTATGTATAGCTGGGCTGATAGTGGTCCACAGACTCTAATTAAAAAAAAATTGTTTCTGTCTCAAAATTCACTCAGAATGTGGTGCCAAAATGCTGTAAAAGTGTAGCATTGTGGCCAAAAAAATACAGAAATACTGAATTATTTCGTTTTAATGTTAAAAGTACTTAATATCTAACCTATATGCTTGTAGGGGATTGGAGGTGGTAAGAATCTGGTTATTCTGTGACTTTTATTTGTTATAGTCACCCCAGCAGCTCACTAAAAAGTGTCTGAAAACAAAGGGAAATCAAAATTATAGGGTTAGCTGAAAAAGGGCTGCTCATGTGCCTTCAGCCTGAAGATTTCTAGAAGGACAAACAGCAGAAGAGATAGACTTCAGATTTCCACTAATATATATGGAAATAGACTGAAATATCAGTCATTATTTTGCATCAAAGATGCAAAGTAACAATAAATTTTTAAAATTACAAAATTAAAGCCTTAATGCAGGTTCCAGTAAGATTCTTTCATTGTTGCTGTTTATCATAGCAAGATATTAACATTTCATATATTTAGCATGTTTTTGGTGCAATCTCATTGAAACAGGGACCACATTTCCTTCATCCCAAGGGCAATATATAAAATATAAATGCAAAATAGAAATAGATGTGTAAGGTAAAGGTTTGGGTGAGCTTTAGCAGCAGGGCTTTTGGTTAGGAGTAGGGATCTGAAGGAAGCCATAGGGAAACCAAAGGAACAGATATTTTCTGATGTTAGTTGAGGGCAGGCTGATAATTCTGACCTCTCTGGGTTTTCATTTCAGTCTTTTGGCTTCCTTTATCCAGCCTGATGATTCCCTTCAGTCATGAATGGGCTTGGGTCATCTCATTTGGAGCTTTCCCAGGCTCTGCCCAGGGAGCAGGAGAACCAGATCCCTTCTGTTCCACCAGACCTTCCACGAGCTCCTGTCCAGGGGAGCTCCTGACCCCCATTCCTGGAGTTCATTGGTGCTTTTGCCTTTGTTTCCCTCAGAGGTGACTTTTGGCCTAAAGTCTAAAATAAACAAATAAATTACTACCAGTACCTTCAGCACTTTCAGCCACCCTAAACAATATTAACCCATCCCCACTATAGAAATTACAAAACCATATCTTGCTCAAATGAAATTCTAATGGCTTTACTGAGAAAAGCCTCTTACCCTGTGGGTTGGCTACATATACTTTTTATTTTGATTTTTTTTTTAAACAGATGGTTTATTTTAATTAATTCTTATTACAGAGACATCTTTGTCATAAGGTACTTCTAGAACAGATGAGCACAATTAAATAAGTGCTTTTGTTTACAGGATTAGTGAAAGAATTCCTATTTCACAGGGGAGGAAGTGATGCTGTAATTTTATCTTCAATTTTTCCAACATCCTTGACATTTAAACACAGTTTTAATATTATTATTATTGAATTGCAAAAAGAAGCAGGGTGTTGAATTTGTATTGATTTTACTTGTGTGCTTACACTCAGAAAGATGGCATTTCAAAACCATTTCTAAAGGGAAATTTTCCCTTTTATAGTAAACAATACAGAATGCATCCTGTCAGTGCCAGAGTTTCACTATAGAAGGAAAACATTACTTTGCACCACAAAGTAGTCGAGAATTTAGGAATAGATCTGCATTCCATTTATGGGATCTATAAATGGGCTACAAACCCAGATGTCACCTGGGAAGTTCAAGGGATTTGAAACACCAAGCACCAAGACTTTAACAACAGAAAAACTTCCACTGAAGGGTGTCATTTTCTTTGGCAATACAAGGAAGGAAAGCATTGAAAAGATGACTCACATTTCACAGATTCATGTTTGGAAGGGTTTTTGTTTGGGAGGGACCTCAAAGTCCATCCAGTGCCACCCCAGCCATGGCAGGGACACCTCCCACTGTCCCAGGCTGCTCCAGCCCCAGTGTCCAGCCTGGCCTTGGGCACTGCCAGGGATCCAGGGGCAGCCCCAGCTGCTCTGGGCACCCTGTGCCAGGGCCTGCCCACCCTGCCAGGGAACAATTCCTCATTGCCAAGATCCCACCCAGCCCTGCCCTCTGGCACTGGCAGCCATTCCCTGGCTCCTGTCCCTCCAGCCCTTGTCCCCAGTCCCTCTCCAGCTCTCCTGGAGCCCCTTTGGGCCCTGCCAGGGGCTCTGAGCTCTCCCTGGAGCCTTCTCCTCCCCAGCTCTCCCAGCCTGGCCCCAGAGCACAGGGGCTCCTGCAGGTGCTTTTAGGTGTTTCGTCACCCAAGATCAAAATCAGTTCAGCTTTTGGATGACTCTTTAACTCTGAAGTTTTTTACAAAACAAAAGCCATAATTCAAGGTGATCAAAGCAAACCTAGAATGCTCCATTGCAGTGGAGTTTGGACATACATTTTCCATGTTTCCTTACAAACCAGCTATTTTTTATGTCAGATACAAATCCTGCCCTGGCCTACAGGTAGTTGAGATTTTTTTGATCTAAAGATGAAAATCAAAATCTAAATTTCATTGATGCCTTATTTTTGGGTGGGGTTTTTATTGATAGACAGATTATTAGAACTTTACTAAAGCCATGAAAGGAATTGCTGTCACTGTAATTTATTTTAAGATGCAGTACAGCTTCAGTATTGGTTTTTTACTACTTAATGGCTTGAATATATATCATGAGTGCACAGTTTTGTAAGCAAAGCAAGCCAGCACCTTCCAGAAGGAAAACTGCTGATGTTCAGAACCCCGTGATGTCCATATGCCAGCATGGACCAGCTTTACAAGAACATTTTCTGCAGCATCCAAATCACTTCAGCTGATCCAAGATAATTCAACAAAAATCACTTACCACCCCACAAAATGAGGAGAAAACATTAATTTATTTATCTTTTGAAAAAATGGAGACAGTGTTATTGAGCAAAATAGTGATTCTGTTTCCAGGAGGTGGATGTAAACCCAAAACCTGACTCTGCTGGTGTGCACTGACAGTGATGCAGGAGATTTAAGCAGTCAGAACTGTCCCTTATAGATGGCAGTGATTCCTAAAGGCTTGGGTCTGCTGGGGTTTTATGCCAGCCTGTTAAAGGTTTGTTTCCCTTGTTTTTGCCTAATTACTCTGGGTTTATGTGGAATAAGGATAACAATCTGATTTAGTATGCATTGCTGGCAAGCACTAAAACCACAGTTTGAACACCTACTTTTTTTGATGTTCTTCAGACTCTCAAGCTCTCGAGAGTCCTGTGGAAGGAAGGAACTGGTGGGACATTTTTCTGACATCAGGAGAGCGCTCCCAGTCAGATGGCCCTGCTTTTAAAGGCAGCTTTTGCAGAGTTTTCTCAGTTTGGAATCAAAAGCAATTGCTTGAAGGGCTGCTGGATAATGGGCTCCATATTCTGTGCTCTAATCAGGGGGAATGCAAGTGGTGATTAAAGCTCAGTGTTTGTGGGAATTAGGCTGCCACGCTTTCCCGGGCATTCCAACGCGCCCGTGCCCAGGGAGCACAAACACAGCCAATATCCATGGCTGCAGAGCAGGGCACAGCCTGCCTGATCAAAACTGGAAAAGAAGGATCAGGAGCAGATCTGCTCTGGTTTCCAAAGCCCTAATGAGCGATTGTAACTATTACAGTACATAAAATATTCGTCCCTTTCAGTGGAGCTAATGTCAGAACTGAATATTTAATCACGTATTTGCTTTTTTGAATAGCTTAAAGAAAGGTATTGCTGAATATAAATCTACAGAGATGAAAGGGCCAATACTGTTTTTCAGACAATAAAGTCTAGGTATTATAGATCTGTTCTATTTTCTGTTCTTACACATACAGCTGGTATAATTTGCACAAAATGGAGAGCAGGTATCCATAGCCTGATCCAATTCCTTTTGAAGTCCTTTGCTTGCTGTCTGGATTTAAGTGGCAGTAGGACTTCAAAATCACTTACCATAGAGGTAAGTCCTCTCTGCAACATGGACTTCTCAAGATCAATTATTTTTTTTTTAAATCTTCGAAGTATCTGAGGACTCTTCAATTTTTATTTCTTCTTTGCAGTCACTAAAGCGGGTATGTGATGAAAGCAGAAATGGGGATGAGGAAGCAGACTTTGGAAAGAGGCAATTAGAAATGTTTTGTATGGGGCACAGAAGGGTTTTCTAAGAGTAATAAGCATTTTGAGGGAATAAGCAACATAATTCTCAAGTGTGGCTGCACAGCAAAAAAACCAAAAGATTAGTTAATATTTACTCATTCCCATGTCAGTTTAGCATTGCTTCCTCTGCACTGAGGAGACTTCTAAAATAGGACATCTGCCACAAATTCTCCTTGGAGAACTAGTTCATGCACTAATCAATTTCCTCCTTCAGCACACATGTCCCTCTGAAAAATTTAGTCACAATATCCGTCAGATTCAGAAAGTTGGAGTAATGGGACTTGGTTTTTGTGATTAACAACATAGGTGAGGATTCACTGAATAAATTGAGAAGCCCTGGAAATCAACATAAATGAAAAGAAAAGATTTATTGTTCTATCAAATGAGGCTAAAGAAATTAGAGTCAAAAGAAGCAGGCACCTCACTAATGAAAAAATATAAAAAGAATATACACCTCGACAGCCTCCTGCATGATGTGCTTTTAATTCATTTCTTGTTCCTTGGACAAGGTGATAACACTGTTCCAGTTTAATCCAATAACCTATCTCCAAAATGATCAGTGTTCTTATTTCAAGCCTTGGCTCCTTTCTGCTTTGATTTGGCTCATATGGCTCCTACCCTTTGATTCCGTGCTCACCTCTTCTGCATGCAACTTGACCTTTTGCAGCTTTGCTCCCCCCTCCCATTTGCCACACTCCCTTTCTCCTCTCTCTTTCATCTTTCCATACATATTAACTCAGCAGGATTTTTTGCTCTAACCTTAATTTTCCAGCATCCCAAAGCTTCACAGCTAAAAGGTTGCTGCTAATCCTCTTTCTATTTCTCTTTCTTTATAGTGTATTTTATTCATCCACTTTCATTTCCAGAAATACTTTGTATACATAGACATTTACTCAGACTTGTGTATTCTCCAGAAGAAGCCATTTTTCTAAGCCTTTTTTAATACATTTTGAGGATCACCAGAGGTGACAAATGTAGAGCCATATCTATATGAGGAAAATTCTTATTTTTAGCACATCGTTAAAATTGTATGATATCGAGAAAAAAATTGCATCCCGGCAATCAGGCAGAGGAAATCACTTCTGTTTACCACAGATGAGAAAGGGACATCCTGCTATCCTTGCAAATCAGTCCAAATGAAGTGGACAGCACAGGGATGAAGTGCCAGGTTCTCAGCAGCTGAGCTCTGATTAGGCTAATTCTGCAGATCAGCTTCTCTGAACGCGGAGGTCGGTCGGAGGGCAAAGGTGCTCAAACCTATTCTAATGTGGCACAGGGCCAGGCCAAGAAACACCACCCCTGCTCCAGGGCTTGAAGGGAAAGGCCTGCAGAAGTCTCCTTTGAACCTGCAGGCACTGGAGTTTCATTCACAGCTACAGATGGAAGAGGCAGGATAGTCCTTGAGGAAGAACTCTAGGAAAAAGCGAGGCTGGAGCAGAAGTTAGAGCTTTTTGCACAGATGGCCACCTCCATAGTAAAGAGAACAATCCATGGGAGAGGATTAGCTTTGACCTTTTTCAGCATGAAGGGTAATGCTTGGAGAAGACTGGGCAGGATGATTCCACAGTATCAAAGAGTCTGAACATTTGCATTTTATTTTTATACACTATTAATGAAGAAAATAGCGCAGGAAATGTTTATTTTCTTTGGTGGAAACTCAGTCTCCTGGAATTCACAAAATATTTATAGGCAGTGCACTTCATTTCTAGCTAGGGGTTGGTTTGGGGTTTATTTTTTAGTAGAATTTATTGACAATTTTGAAAATGACAGACGTTAATGATCTGCATAAAATTCATATGCCCACTTGCATTAAAAGAAACCATTTTGTTAGGATATGGCTGTGTAAATTCTTTGGGAACATAAAAACTAATGCAATAAATTAAATGCAATATAAATAGATCTTTTAAAGGTATTAGAATATGTGCTAAAGAAATGAGTTGTGTGCAATCCTCCACCTACTGAAGTGAAAAAGCAAAATTGCCATTGTCAGCAATGAGATGGTGATTCCATCCCATCTCAAACAGGGATTTCATCATCTTCTTCAGGTGTGCTTTCTCATTTAATGTATTGACTTATGGAAGAATGCCAACAACAACCAAAAACCCCACAAAATAACAAAAACCAAAAAACCAAACCAAAACAAACAAAACAAAAAAAAAAAAAACCCACACAAAAAAGGACAAAAAATTACAGAAAAAAAAAAAACACACAAAAAAAACCCCAAACCAAGCCAAACCAAAAAACAAACATCAACAACAAAACGAACAAACAAACAAACAAAAAAAGCCAAAAGTAAGCATAAAACCCCAAAAAGACTGTTCCTTTACTAGGAACTCTTTACCAGATGGTGGAGAAGGGGGTTCTGAGCTGATGGAATTCCTCCCTCTCTGCCAGGACCCTGGCATGGTGGGGGTGCCCTTGGAGAAGGGCATCCTGTGGGTCCCATCTGACTGTAAGTGGGACAGACAGGGCACTGCTCTGTGAAGTCTGGTGCACACCACCTGCAGAGGACTTTGTTACAAAAGTCAATTTGCCTGCCAATTTTCAAGTTGAAATAATCAGGTTTTCCATCTCTTCTGATCTTCCCACTTTAGTGTTGCATTTAAGCATATGCTTGTAAAACAAAAAGATACCACGTGGCAAATTGTAATGTTATCTCAGAAAATAATTCCCCTTTGTGTATTTGCTGCCTATTCTTCTTGCCAAGCCTTGTATTTAATACCTTTTTCAAAGGCTTTACTTCAGAGGAAATGCTAAATGTCTAATCCCCCATGCCCATCAAAAGGAGTGGTCCTCATATTAAACAAAAAGAGCTCCTCCTAATAAGCTCCCCTTTGGTAAATGCATGCTCCTGCCTGTGCTTCCAAAATTAAACAATACTGGCAGAAATAACCCCAGAATAGCCCCAGCCCTGCACAGGAGCTCAGGGGACACCCAGAGGACAAAGCTCTCATTCTTCAGCTTTGCTGCGCCAGGTAAAGGTGGGTGTAGCCTGAGCTTTGGAAACAGGCAAAGGCTGCTCAAATGTTGTGTTCACACTTGCTCAGCTCTCTTCTCTCCAATGGCTGCTGGTGGTGCTCTCATGATGGGAAATTCAGGAGGAAATCTGAGGGACAGGACAGGAAACCTTTTAGAGTTTTTGTTGAAAGTTTCCCTACATCTTCTTTCTGTAACAAAGGGGAGAAGTTTCTAGTATCTAAAGTTCTGGCCAAAAAAAACCATTTGATTTTCCAATAGATTTTTGTCATGAGCTCTTCAAGAATATGTCTAAAGGCTTTCACACATCCATATCTACATGTTTTTCATATTCTGAGACCAGCTGATGTAAATGCACATAATTATTTTTTTTTCCAGTAACAAAACGTTAAGCAAATGTTTACATTTTTTTCTCCTTAAGCCCTTTTATAGAATTTAAAACATTGGGACACTGGAAAAAATGCATGCCTGATATGGGATGAAAATAGCTTTACAAAATCAAGCTGGAAGGGGAAGACTCCTGGATGTGTAATGTATGCTGAACACAGCTCTTTATTGAAACATTTACTATTAGTGTAGCACTTTTTAAAGGTGAAGTCTAGAAGTATTCTAATGTAAGTGGAAATGAATTCAAACTGGAATATCTGACTGGAAACATTCTGAGGCATAGAAGACTGGAATTTGGATTTGTGTCTGCAGATATGAGCAGGGGCAGAAACTAAAACTCAAGTATTTAAGGGAGTTTGGGAGCTGATGGTCAGATCTGTTTCTGCTTTTTAGATTATCTCTTTTTTTTTCTTCAGCATACCTGGACCTGCTAAATATAGTAACTTCAGTATATCTGAGATAGAAATACTAATTTGTAGATATTCTTTCTCCATGAGGTATGATTAGGAGTTTTTAAAATTTATCTTTCTAAGGGTCTGGAAAGCCATTCCAAATGTCCTTGTTTGAGAGTGTCATGATTAATTTTTAGTTTCTTGTTTTCCAATGAGCTGCTATGTACTCAATCCTAATGTAGAGTAGCATAAACCCCTTTCTTTTCTTGTTGCAAGCTTGGAAATGAAAACTAATGCTATTCCAACTGGGGTATGAAATCTTATGCTGGGTGAGATGGCATGATATAATCTGGTAAACAGTTTAGATTAGAATAGAAGAGTATTTTGCTCCCCTTCCCAAACGATTTATTTCTTGAAGCTGTAAAGTCTCAACCATTTATATTTTATTGTTTCAACCAGCAGCAGGTGGGAAATGCTCATATTGTTCTGTGGATATCTTCTGAACCTGTTGAAACAAATTAAGGGTGACACTGATGATCTGTGGTGGTGCTGAAAAACCTGCAGAGTTGTTTTTTTTATTTGTTTTTTAAGTTTTTTAACTTTTCAAAGTCTTTAAAAATTTTTAAATGTTTAAAAAAGTTTTTAAATTTTTAATTTTTTTTTTTAATGTCTGTTCTATCTGAATCTGTGCAAGATCTGCACAAAATCACACATTAACCCAAGTGTTTTTAGGAACAAAAATACCAGTTCTGGTGGCAGGACAACCCTGCTCTGTTGGTTTAGTCTTTGAAAAGCTGCTCCAGACCAGGCTGGGTCAGATCCTGAGCTCCTGGCTGCTGTACAAAAGGCAGCAATAAATTCAGTTTTCTCCTCTGCAGGGCTGGTGGGTCCTGGTGTGGGTATTGATCTCCGGTGCTAACGCCAGCCTGAACGCTGCTGCTCAACAAAGCAGCACAAGATCACAGAGCTGCAAAAGCCAAAAAATTGCTGCTTGTTAGAGGAACTCAGGACACTGAGTGGCTCTGAGGCTGCTGGAATTGGAGCTGTCCCAGCCAGCCCTGGTGGCAGCACAGGGAGAGCAAAGAGTATCAGTGGCACCTCAACCACATTGATCCAATTACACAGGGGAGGTTCAGGGGCAGCTTCTGTGCCTGCTGCCACTTACAAACATCTCCAGGGTTACTTTTTGCCCTTTTCCTTTTTCTGTCTGCTTTTCTGGGGGGAAAGATTGAACAGAAATATTTGAGTGAGATAAGCAGAGTGAGCAGAGGAAACTGAATGCTCTGCTATGGTCTCCCTGCCTTTCAGGGTGTTGGTTTGCATCAACATCCATCTGCCTGGAAAAGCCAGGATTATGCCATTATATCAGCACCACTGAATGCACCACAACACCTGAGGATATTTCTATCAAGCTGGACAGAGAAGATGTAAGTGCCTGAATCCCTCTTGCTATGCCACCCAAGCCTCCAGGGCATTTCACAGCAGTTTTACAAAAAGAATATTTCCATACCTAGCATACTGACAATTATTTTAATTCGTTGAAATTGGCATAGCCCTGTGGACGACTTATTTAAAAGCTACACACACTGTTATGTGTTCATTCCCTAAAGGTATTTTTACTGCAGGCACATTTGGCATTGAATTAATTATCACTCTAAAATGTACTTTTGGAGTCAGCCTAGTTTAGCTGGATGAAAAAGCTTTTTGTGGAAGAAATGGTGATTAGAATTTGGGGTCCATAATGGTTTACAAATGTCAGCTCCATTAGTCACTTATGGAAAGTGGGCTCATTCTTCTGAAATCAACTGCAGTGAATCTCTAAATGGTGTTAATTGAAACTGCTTATAGCTGTCCTTAGCATTGGGGAAGCTCACAGGCTTCTCAAATACATCTTTATGTTCTTACTGTTCATTGCAGAAGGGGGTTCTGTTACTTGCTTGTTTTCTAATTTAATTACTTTGCTTTTAATTACTCTTTGCTCTTCTCATTGATCTTCACTTTTTTCTTTTTCTTTTCTTTGTTTTTTTTAAATTGTAGCTGGCATCTTTTTGTTACTGAAGTCTACCCTTTCCTAAGTTCCTCTCTAACTGTTTTCTGTCACATCACCTTAAGAGTGGCCCCTGTGAAAATCTGATTTTGGTTCCCCTGATCATAGAACCATGGAATCATCTAGATCCAAGATAATCAAGTCCAACCCTTGATTGCTTCTCAACTAAACTAGAACATGAAGGGCCACATCCACTCATTTCTTGGACACCTCTAGGGATGGTGAGTCCACCACCTTCCTGGGCAACCCCTTCCAATGCCTGACCACCCTCTCTGTGAAGAAATTCTTCCTGAAAAAATAATTTGTAGACTGTGTGAGGATTAATATTGAAAATTAACAAAAACACATTGCTAAAAAGCAGCCAAAGAAAGCTTTGGAAAATCTTGTGTTGCATCCCCACCATGCTTTATTCACCTCTCTCCTGTTCCTTCATGGGAAATGCCAGAGCTGCTCAGCTCCAAAAATGTGTCTTTTCAGAGCTGTTTTGCACAGGTGTTTCTGTAATTACGATGCATTTGGAATAAATGTTTTGTTTAATGGTGCTTAAATGCATACTTCCATCTGTGACAATGGGACTGACATCAGAGCTCTGATGAAGTGCCTTTGGAAACGAGGAGTGCCAAAAGATTTTCTTGCCTTCATCTGTGTCCACCCTTACTTTATTTGTAAGAGGAGAATGCATCTGGGTTTAAGTTCAAGCACAGGATGAATTAATGGAACCTGTGAAAGCAAAGCTAAAAGGGAACAAAAGAGTGAAAAATACAGAAATTTTCCACATGGCAAGTTCCCAAATAGCTGACTGTTAAATCGGATGAAATAGAGAGAAGTCTCATGACAAATTGAAGTTATGCTAAATAGTACAGTGAAACCATCAGCCTTGTGTTTGGCAGCAGTCAAAAAAGTGCAACAGATATTTGGGACTTCTTAAAGCTTGCTCTAAGAGCAAAAACAAAACAAATCCCGAGTGGAAAAAAGTGTGGGCCATCCACATCTTGAGTGACTGCAGCAGTGGTTCCTTCCTTCAGAAGGACTTGTTAAAACTGGAAAGATTTCAGGGAAGAGAGTGTGATCAAAGATAGGGAATGGCTCCCACCCATTGTTCTGCTGGGCAAGCTCAGGCTTCTCAAAACAGAGAAAAAAATCCGTGATTTGAGAGAAATGAAGGACTACAGAGCCATCACTGGAATGGAGAATGAGAATAAAGCCCTAAATTTGCCTTCTGTTTGAATATGAGAAGTAGGAGCTATCAAAGCAAGCTAATGAAAGCCAGATGGAAAAGAGACAGAACAAAGTGGTTCTTCACAGCACATGCTGCAGAAATGGAAATGTTTATTGAATGTTGTGGATGAAAAACATTCATGGGAGTTGAAAGACCAGGCAGGAATGGGAAGAGATTTGTTGTAAGTTGTTAAATGGGCAACCCACAACAACCCCAAAAGATCTCCTGAGTTAAAGAAGGGTCAGACACTGCAAGGAAGAGGAATGTCAAGGAAGGTGTCATGATTGTTGTTGCCTTTTCCTGGATATCCACCTGTGGTCCCTGCTGGAGGAAGAGCACTGGGCCATGGGGATGCTGGGGCTGAATCAATACAGCCATCCCAATTTTCACAAACTATTTGTTGTTTGAGGTTGTTTAGAGAGGCTAATACTGATGAAGATCCATGGGAGTGGCCAAATTCCAAGCTCTGCTTGGAACACTTCAAACCAACACAGGATTTATGATTTGAGGGTTTTTTTCAGTAGTCTTAATGGCAGAAGAGAAACATGAGTTTGAAGAAATTAAGTAAATGAAGAATGGATTTTCTGGGGGAGCTGTTAGAATAATGGATATGCTCTTTGCTGCTTACAGCACTGCTTTTCAAATATTTTAGGAAGATCAGTGTGTTTGAATAAGTAGTGATCAGAACTGATGTATATTAGTCATCAAATCAGCCTGGTATGGGAAATAATGTGTGTTTAATTGCATATATACTTTGCAAAAGTTATTAAATTGTAGATAAATTTCAACCTCCACAGGCTTTGAGTAGCAAATCCTGTGAACTTCAGTGTACTTCCTTACTCCCTCCTTTCTAACACATCCATCCCATGACCAGGACCAGAGGTACATGTACTGCAGATTTGCAGCCTGTCCCATGGTTTTGAAGATAAAGGCTTGGGAACATCCCCTTAGAAAGCTCTTTGGGTAGAGGGGATTGCCCTGAGGAGCATCCAGGCAGAGGGATCTGGAGGTTTGTGCTTTCCTCTGAAGGAAAATCAAGTTTTTAGGCCATCAAGACAGGAGACTGGGCAGGGGCTCTCAGCCTCTCCCAGGATTGTGAAGACATAGAAAGAAGAAACTCCAGGATTGTGAAGAAATAAAAGAAAACCACTGCAGATACTTTGAGGTGGAAGAAAGTTCAGAACATTGAGGATAATGTGGATCAAAAACTCTCCACCACAGAATGATTATGTAGTGCCTGCTCCTTGATTATACAGTAGGCAGGGATATAATGAGTTAGATGTTAATAGTATCAACTGCACAAACATAAATTCAAATTATTTACCAGAAACCTCAAGATCATTGTTTTCAAGTGCATTTGTGGCCCCAGGAACCATGCATTTACCTTAAAAATCAGCTTTTCTGTTAATGCATTAATAGCATCAAGGTGCATAAGATCAACAAGTAGAAATTCTGAATTACACAGCAAGAGAAAAGGGTCTCAGCTGGGATAATATAGCCTGACATTTCAAAGTCTAAGTATTAGTTTCAGACTTGGCAGGAACTCTGTCCACTTGTTTTCTATGTCTAAACAAACAATTTACTATGCCTGGTTTGGTAATTTATTTTTCAGAGGATGTTCTGTATTTCTCAGCTGGCTCTATCTTAGTCATAAAATGCCCTCTTCACATCTGGATTTCTGTTTGGACATACCAACAGATGCAGGGTCTGTGATTTTTCTTTCTTTTAAAATTTAGTCTTTTTTACCCCTTTCAGTTTTGTTTTTGTTATGTTCTGCCTCTATTGGCTCAGTCTCAGAGCTAAGGTAACATTGTGTGTGTGCATGTGCTGCTACTGGGCTGCCACATTCCATCCCATTTGTGCTCCCAGATCAGGATGTGAGGCAATTGAGATATTCCCTTGTGGAATCTGGTATGGACTATGCCATGCTTTTGGCAAGATCTCAGTAATGTGCTCTACAACAACAATACCAATATATAGACATTTTGTAATGTGTGACTGGGTTAAATATAAAAGCATCAAGACAAGCAAACCAAAAAAAAAAAAAAAAAACCACCAAAAAAACCTCAAAACAAAAACCACTTAAACTTTCTTCTCAAGCACACAATTTTAGGGCTATGCTGCAATTTTAACAAAGAAACCACTGGCAGATTATTTGAATCTTTTATTTAGTAGACACTTTAGAGTCATATATATTTGTCAGTGCATAAAACATATTCAAACACTGCAGTTTTGCTTATGTTTGAATGAGAATTATTTCCTTCTTTTTAGTCATTTTTTGGCTTCTCACTGTTATGACCAGGAGTAAAAATAAAACTGTGTTTTCTTATCTGATGGCACAGACCTTTTCATCATACCTTAATTTGTCTCCTGAGCCTAAGCTTCATTCACAGCTCCACGTTCAATTTAGCCGTGGGCTCAACCACCTCCTTTTTTATTTTTTTTAATAACTGCCATCAATTCTACCTAAAATGCCCTCCTATGGATCATTACATTGTGACTTGGCTTTTCCCTTGCACTTTTCCCTGAAAGTTGTGTTTTAGCTGAGGCCTGGGACCCCTGCCTGTCCCTGCCCTCCTGAATTGATCATCCTTTGCAACAGATGATGCCTTACCATGATAGTGCAGCCATTTTCATATCAGGTTTTAAAAAACAAACCCAAAAAATCCCAGTAACCACCACCACCCCCAAACCCATAGAATTTTCTCTTCTCTCTAATTTTCTCATTGGAATAATAGAGATAATTACAGATGCCTTAGGTGATGTCAATGCAGACGCCTACTTAGCTTTGTTTACACCTTTTATTCAAAAATATTTCACATTATTACTAAGGCAGGAATAAAAGAAAAAACAGTGAAAATGTACTTTAAATGAAGCAATACTTTGGAGAGTTACAGGAATAGCACTGAGCAGCTCATTGTGCCAAACTGAATGGCAAAATGCAACGTACAATTTTAAATAGTTTTATTGCAGCACAGCACTTTCAGAACTTTGAGAAGTGAAGATTTAAGGTGAAGTTTCACATAAATACAGTATTTCTGCCTCTTCCCAGCCATATCAGTAGTGGAGAGCAGAAATGCAGCTGCAATTATAAGCTGCACTTGCAGCTTGAAGCATGAGAACCCTTCAGCTTCACCTTGGAAAAATGAAACCAGAGACTGGCTCTTCCCTACAGTGATCTGGCTTTGCCAGAAAAGCTTTCACACAGCCAAGGCTGTGCAGGACTGATGGCAGGGTATGAAGAACACACAGAGCAAACATTCCCCATGCAAATCCAGGAGTTTTGCATTTTGCCCTGTGCTCTGTCCTGGTTTCTGGACAGGTTGGGCTCTCACAGTTTTCTTCAGGAAAAAATTGGAATTAAGTTTCATCCTTTGGCTGAGAGGACTGGAATATCCATGTTACTCTGTGAGAGGAATATTTCAACCATCTGAGCTTAGAAACTTCAGTATTAGAACTGAAGTTTCTCTCAGCCCCTCTTTTGGAGTTGTTCCATTCTGTTTTAATTTAAATTAGCAGTGCAAATGTAGTTTACATACTCACCTGGGTGGCTGCAGTGAATGTGTGAGATGAAAGCTGTCCTCTGTCAAGGAAGGATTTTTGTTTTGCCAAACAGGCTTCTGGGAGCCCTGCACAAGCACCTTAATGTGAAATATCCCTTGAAGGAGGTGGAAATGAGACCAGGGCTCCTATATTCATTCTCAAGTGTCTTTTCAAATGAACCAAAGCTATATAGCAAATCAAAATCCTATTAAGAACAGAGATGGCTGAAAAGATATGCTTTGTGTGTTTGTTAACTGAAAAATATCCAACAAACCATGAACATTCCAAGTAAACATATGTTGTTATCTTTTCATCCTCTATTAGATAATTCTCTAAGTCCTTAGAGAATTATCTTACTTATTCAATTTTAACTTACTTAAAATTGAATTGTTATGTAGAGAGTCATGCATGGCTTTACACCAGGTTTCCTCTCATTTCAGTGCTCATGTCATAAAAAGCCAGAGGGATAAAATGGCAGCAGAGACAAATCCCTTGAGGTGTCTACATATGAATACATGCAGAATCCTCCTGCATTTCTCATGCAAACTGCTCAGTGCCAGCTTTGAATTCTGAGAACCTCTGCTTATATTTACACACACGTTACAGCGCTCCTGCAGCAGCACAGGTGGGTTGTGACTTGTCCCCTTTCCTGAGGAGCACAGCTATGGAAAACATCATGTGTGAGTTAGGGGCAGGGAGTTGGGGTGCTGAGAAAAGCAGGACTCTTGTGGCATCCTGTCTGCAGAAGATAACAAACCAATTTCATATTTGCAGGCTGAGAATTACTCGACCAGCAGTGATACAAGTATCAACTTTTAATTTGCTGTTCTTTCAGATTTTCTTTTTCTTTTTTTTTTCTTTTTTTTTTTTGTCTCTCACAGACAGAGACTTCTAGGCAAACACTTGAGGACATGTAAGAGCATTACACTTTTAATATTATAGTGCTCATTATTTTAATTAATGGCTGCGAGAAGTTGCTTGGAGACAATTTTTTAAACTTCCTGAAATGATCATTAATATTTGACGAGAGGAAGAACACTATCTCCTGGAGTAATGAATTGGTGTGTTATGAAACCCTGGATCTGCACACTTCTTGGGCAAAATGTGCTCATTCCTTTGGCTCCCACTGCTCCCAAGGGGCTGGAGCCTCCATTGGAGTTGGGCTTTCCACCTGCACATGTCGGGATCTCTGGCTGCTCACAGTGACCCTGAGAAAAGTTGGAAAGTCTCTTTTCCCAGACTGGCACTCAAAGAAGGAGTCGGGGCCCTTAATTTCTCAGTCTCAAGGTTGTTTATTGTTCCTTATCTATAAAATTCTTTCTCCTGCCCTGCCCAGGTCCATCCAGCAGGACAGTTCCAGGCACTCTGCCTGCCCCCAGGGCAGTGTTGTGTCTTTATACTAAAAACTACCTGTACAATGTTTACAATTACTTTCCAATACCCATCACCTGTGTTAGACAGTGAGCTTCTACTCTAAACCAATCTGTGAGTGCCACCATCACAGCAGAAGATGGAGGCCAAGAAGAAGAAGAAGGAGAAAGGCTGGACATGCCCAGTTCCCTCCATCTTGCCTCCTGAACCCCCATACCAAAAACCCCAAAATCGACTTTTCCACCCCGTGATAACTTCACTATTATTCTACTTAAAATGTTGTGTCTTGCAGATCTTCATCTAAGGTTGGTAATTTGCTCCACGGGTCATAATCAAACCCACAGGTGTTCTGGGCTCTGTGCCAGGGTCTCTGAGCCCCCTGGCAGGGTCCTGGTGTCCTGGACACCCAGAGGGATGTGCTGGGTTCCTGTCCTGAGCTGCTGCTGGCTGGCTTCTACCTCTGCCACAGCTTTCTGAAGGGGAAGGTGGCTAGTTTAAAACATCCCCTGACTTTGAAATGTTGATATTGGGTGTGTAGAGAAAGGGATTTATGTGTTCTGGAGTACCTTGAGCAGTGAGAGACTGAGGTCTTGTAGCAGGGCTTCTGTGGGCCTGCCAGAGACAGGACAAAGATTTCCTCTGCTTAGTACCTAGACATAAATACCTCTGAAAACCACAGTCCTGTACCTTGGCATGTGGGATTCTCACAGAATTTTCCAGCTCTCATATTTAAATCTAGCTGGAATTACCAAGATATTGGAGGTCATGAAGAACCTCAATTTCAAGCTTGCAAAGACCAGATTCCATTCACTCTTCAGCTGAGGTTTGTTGTTTCTGTCTTTTCTTTTTAAACCTTTCCCATTGTAGATGGTCCTGTATGGAAATCTTCAGTCTCTCAGCCCTGCAGCATCTGCTCAAGTTTCACCTTTGTCAGGTGTGCATGGACTGCCCCTGGTCTGTTCCTGTCTCTCCATTCCTTGGCACCTTTGAATCAGCTTTCTTAGTGCTTCTTCTCTGGTTTTCTTCCTTTTACTGTAATCCATAATTCATTTTCTAATTAAAAAAAAATCTTTAAATATCCATTAAAAAATTTTGTCAGTGGATTATGCAATATGGCTGTCTTATACAAAACCCACAAAGAGAATAGCTGATTTCAGTGATCATGTGTGGAAATTCAGGCAGGAACCTGAATAAAGTCTTCAATTCTGACAGCCAAATTTTGTCTTTAAGGGATATAAAGAAGAAAAAGCAGAAACTATACATACCCATACCATATCTGACCAGGAGAAATACTCCTGTCCCAAATTTTCAGCAAAGGAAGGCAGTCAGGCTCTTTTTGGTGGTATCTGGGCACTCAAAGCAGAGAGCCTGGGAAAGGTATGCAGCTCAGAACATGAATCAGTCCAGTTAAATTGAGCATCTAAACTTGGAGCTAGCCAGAATCTGTAACTGTTTTCAGAATAAATCAGAGTACACTTCTTTATTTGCAGCATTTCCTGTTCATTCAAAAATTTTTTGAAATGAACCTTCATTTTCAGTTAACCAGTTAGATTTCACAAGGAAAAAATAAAGAAAAAATATTAATTTCATGCTGTCCTGTTTTAATAGCAAGATTTCTTTGTTTGGATGAAAGACACAAGTAATGACTGCACAAAATAAAAGGCATAAACTGAAATGAATACCTGAAAATTTATGTAAGGATGATCTTTAATAGTTCTACAAGTTATTTTGAACTAATAAGTTATGGTTGGTGTTTTGCTACTGTGTTGGTCTCAGTGGACATAATTAATAGAGAGGTTGTTTTTTATTTTTAACAAGAATATTTTCTAGTGCCCCTGAAAATGAGGGCATTTTTTCTAATTAATAATTCTCTCTGTTTAAAAGGAATAATATTCAGTTATAATAATGGCCACATTCTTTGCATGACTGGAAGGCAGCTGCTAAGCACACTGTGAAGTCCTATCTCCAAAGCACAATTCTGAATGAAATTCTAAGCTGGTATAAACAGGCATAACTTCATTAAGTTGAGAGGAATTATGTTTGCCTGCTGCAGCCTGGAGATGGCCTTTGCTATCATTTGAGATATTAACCATAGCAGAAAGTCACTGGCTTTCCTGCTTTTGAAAAGCTTTGGAGTTTTTGGATGTACTGTAAACAAGAATAGAGCAGATTGGCAATTTAATTTTGTCTAATGGCACCATTTCACCCAAGGTGTGTCATTAAGCAACACAAAGAACTTTTGAGGCTGTGAGAGGAACTCTGGAGTCATTGGTGCCTTTGTTGTGTGACATGGCGCAACTCGTGTAGAGATTCATTTTGCTAATTATGTGGATAAAAAACTGTGGTGGGAGAAACAAAACACTGTTTCTCATTCAATTAAATCTATCATTAAAATGTTTTTTTCCAGGACTGTAGTTCTCTCAGCGCTTTAGAAAGAACTGTTTGTTCTCATAGGTGATTTGAAAAGCAGTGTAAGGCAAAATCAAAACCTTATCCACTACAGAGGACACCTTTCCCTGCCCCATCCCCATGCAAGGGGGCAGATTTACACTGTCTGTGTGCAAATCAAGAACTGGTTACACAATCCTTTCTTGGTAAGGCTTTACTAATCTTTCCAAATTTGTTATTTTTGTGAGAGGGTAAAAACAAAAAAGCAGGTGAAACATTTTGGTGAGGAGAGAAAATTCTTGTCTTGCCCTGTTCCAACACCTATTAAAAAATACATAAAACTAATTATTTTTTCAAATTCCTTGATACTGAATGTTCTCTGTCCTACATGCCTGAGGTGTTACAGGTGCTGTCCCGTCTAACGACTGCCTGAAATTCTGGAATTCTGGCACCACCCTGAGCTGGCAGAGATCTCCTGGCAGACTTGGCCGGGCCTGGCCAAGTCACACTTGAGGCTGTGCCTCCTCCAGGCTCCAGCCAGGGCTGGAAGAGCCCTGTGTGCTCTGGAAAGCTCCTGCCTGTGGCAGTGGCAGTCTGGAAGTGGCAGCTTCAGCAGAGCCTAATGTGGAGGAGTTCACAGGGGCCTTAGGATGGAGGAAGAGACGGGGCTCTGACTCCATGTTTCAGAAAGCTTGATTTATTATTTTATGATATATATTATATTTAAACTGTATTAAAAGAATAGAAGAAAGGATTTCATCAGAAGGCTAGCTAAGAATAGAAAAAGAAGGATGATAACAAAAGCTTGTATCTCATCTCTCTGTCTGAGCCAGCTTACTGTGATTGACCATTAATTACAAATATCCAATATGGACCAATCCCAGATGCACCTGTTGCATTCCACAGCAGCAGATAACCATTGTTTACATTTTGCTCCTGAGGCCTCTCAGCTTCTCAGGAGGAAAAATCCTAAGGAAAGAATTTTTCATAAAATGTGTCTGTGACAGCCTGTGACGAGTGGGTTTCACCCCAATGGGACAGGCTTAAGAGGTATGGAAACAAAGATGTGTTTTCAGCACATCTTCCTGCAAATCTCAGGCTCTAACTAACTTTATTCAGCCCCAGCAGCTCTCCCAGCATCAGGCAGTGTCCCCTCTTGACACCCTGCAGCAGGACACCATGAAGAACAGGGGGGAATAGGTGTGGGAATAGGGAATTCACTGGGAATTCATAGGGAATTCACTGGGAATGGGTGTGAATTCCATGTAAGTGTCCATGGCACCAGTTTCTAACAGAACAGCCTGGGAGTTCTGCATGGGCTGTCATGGATTTTTGATCAGTGCCCCCAAAACAAAAATGACAGAGGGATGAGAGGAGAAAACAAAAAGGGAAAAGTAGGTGAGTCAGACAGCAGCAGAAGAATCTCTGCTGAGGTCAGAGCACTGAACTATAAAAACCCTCACCATGTACCCTGCATGGGCTCCCAGCTGAAAAATATTTACTGAGTGCGTTTAACCAAATGGATTTAAGTATACAGAATCCATTTGCAAAATGTCTACAACTATTGGGTAAATTGAGCTCATTGTTTGTATGGTTGTCTCTGCAATCAAACTGTAATCATGTGTAAACTGTGAGCAACCATGTGCAGTTCATATGCAATTATTTACAAACTAGTTTTGTGAAATCCAATTGTATTACCAGTGGTAATGAACTTCAGTGTGTAATAGGTTTTTTTTTTCAACATCTTTTAAATGCTTCAGTGCCTTTCTTCCTATTTTAAACCCTTCTGAATTTAAAAATAGGTTTATATATACTATAATACACATTTCAGGATAACCTTTCATTTAGTGATGAAGTTCATGCCACAAAATGCAGTGCCTTGCCATAACCTGCTTTTGCCATGAGCACTTGATCACTCCAGCTCAAACCTGGGGTTGCTATTGTAATTCAGAGTAGAAACTCTGTAGGCTGATAAAACACTGAGAAAAGTTTTAAGCTGTGCTACTTTCTTTTCAAGGCTGCTAAAAGGTGTTTGTTGTTTGCCTCCTTCCCAATCCATAAGCCTTTAAACCTTGAGCAGTAAGTCAGCAGAGCTTTGCAGGTGGTGAGAAATGAATAGCATTAAAGCCATTTCTTTTAAAATTCCTCTTTCTACTTTCTCTGGGAAACAAGTCACAGAAATTTAGTGGAGTTGTGAAGCCACCTGAAAGTTTCACTTTTGAGAGGACCTCATTAGCTTCCTCTTTACTTAAAGTACACAACTGTTTAAAGTTCTAATACCATATAACCAGAAAAATGTGTCTGCAGCCCATAAACATATAACAATGTGTGGGGGGATAGAAAGTAAGAAAATCAAGATAGTGCAGAAGGTAATCTTACCCCTGAGGAGTTGCAGCTGTGCTAATTACCAAAGATTAGGACCAGGCCTGCCCTTAACAGGGCACAGCTGTGTCCAGTGAGGATGAGTGCTATAAAAGAGTGGGTGAGGAGAGAGCTGGAGTTTGTTGGCTGAGCTGTGAAGGAGAAGGAGTCAGTGCTGTGAGGAGCTGCCTGTGAGAAATCACCAAGCAGGTATGGAATTTTTGCAATAAGATGAGAACAACAATGGTCTGTGATTGGGCTTCTCTTCCATAGTGTATCCATGCCTGACAAAAAAGAGCAAAATTCCAGCCTGAGCCTTGTGTCATGATATTGCAGTTTTTGCTGACATTTTGTGTTCTGTGGATCAGAATGTGGTAGGAAGGTGTTGGAGTCACAGTTTTTGGAAAGGAGGATTCTAACAGGCATAAATCCTGAGGGTCCTTTAGACTCTGCCTTCTGAAGCTGCTGAAACCAGGCTAGTGAGCTTTTTCTCTCCCTCACAATTAGGGCTGTAGGAAACAATCCAATGGAGATGTAAGAAAATAAGCAGGTTTTTGTCCCCACATAAACCAAACAGCTGTGGAGTTCTACAAGGAGCAATTTTCCCTGTCTTAGGAATAATCATTTCCATTAAGAGAGAACTGTCAGAAGAGATCCTGGGAACTTGGAGAGGAATGTGGGGGGGAAATATGCTAAATCTGGGTTTGAGAGAATATTGGTAAATGTTACATGAGAAAAAGAAACCAAAGTCATCCTGATATTAAAATTCTGACTAGACAAAGGTGTTCCTCTCCTGAACTTCTTAATTTAAATAGCAGTTGCTTTTTTCCTTTCACGAGTATATAAGATCATTTTTGTTCTTCCTCCCCAAAAATTTGTCTGATGTGTCTTCAAAGAAAAATGTCACAGGACAACAGTGTGCTGCTAGGGGGAAAATGTCAAGGTGAAGCCTGGCCATACATCATCCCCAAACGCTGAGGCACGAGGATTTCAAGGGGGAAGGTGTTTATCATGTGATATTGTTCTATTACAATGACTCTATATTTCTGTAGTGCCAGGTGATGGATGCGTGCTGGCTGCAATCATTCTCCTCCTGCAGCAGTTTGTGGTGCACTGTGGCCCTGTTCAACAGCTGCATCCTCAGCACTGTGGCCAGGGGCACGTGCTGGCCACTGCCAGCCTGGGCACGGCCTCCAGTGCCAGGGGGTGCAACCAGCATCTGTCCAGAAACAGCACAGAAAGATCCATCACACTGCCAAGCAGCAGCTCTCCTGAAAGCTTTGTGGGAAATGTGACTCACTCACAAAAATTTAGAAGGCTTATTAAAACATTATTAAAAAATACAACAGAAGACTGAATAGAGAAAATATTACAGCAATGGGGGCAAAGGATTTTTTTACCCACCATGTGCTCATCCTGACAATGGATGTTCTGCTTTTTAACCTTTTAGCCCCTCCCAAAGTCTTGTCAATTGACCCCTTCTTTGCTGTCCAGTGGTGGACATCACTGTCTCACACCTTGATTGGAGGTCAGGTACTGCCATAGTAACAATCCCACCCTCCTAAATGTCCCAAACCCAGGCCACACCCTGATAACAATGCAAGGGGGTGAAATATGACTATAAATCTATAAAACTTCTCCTAACATATACATAATATTTGCCTTTTAATTGTGAGAGTCAACAGTGTAATTACTCATCCATCACAGGTTCTAATAAAGATTATTTGACAACATGGATGGGCAGCTTGTGTGAAACACAGAAAACAATATACAGGGAATGGCCACAATAAAACAATATACAGGGTGTGAGTACAGTAAACAACATACAGGGAACGACTACAGTGAAACAAGAGACAGGTGGTGAGCACAGTAAGACAATATACAGGGGGTGACCACAGCTGGGAGCTGGAGCTCCATTTGGGGAGGGATGTGCTGAGTGCATCATCTCGCAGGGCTTGGGTCAGCCCTGCCTCTCCTCTGAGCAGGACACAGGACTGTGGATAGTTTTTTACTGAGACACAGTCCATGGGAAAAGTAACGTGAGAAAGTATCTGAGAAAGGAACAGCTGACTAATTCAAGGCCATGGTTTCTTTGAGCAAGAAGTTGTTTGGTAAATTATGTGATAACAGGAGGTAAAAAAGAAGCCACAAACATCTTGAGAAAAGGTGGGATTGACTTTTTATAGTTGACCAATGGTGAGCTATAATTTTGCAATATGCACGAACCTTATTATTGTGATTATAAAAATGTTCCTGTTAATCAATAAAGTTGAGATTTGTCTGCATTAGAAGATGAGCAAGTCTCCCGTCTACCTTGTCACAGGACAGTTCTGGTCCCTCAGTGCCATCAAGAGAGCTGTGTGACACAGACAAAGCAGCACTTCTTGTCACAGTCATGTGTTCAGAACCATTTTCACTGGTGTTTTGGGGAGGGGTTTATTTTTAAGCTAACAGGCTTAACCCTGCTTTAACAGAAACAGCAGTAGGATTAAAACTGAGCTGCCTGCCCATTTCAGGTGGCTCTGGTAGTCAGAGAGTGTTGGTGTGAACTCCCAGCCAGTCTGTAAAATCTCAGTGACATCAAAAAGGGGCAGTCATGCAAATAGCCCAGGAAGCTACTCACATAAATAAGCTTTCCTTCATTAGGAAGTAGAAAAAAAACTCTAGCAGAGCTTGTAGACACCTCATTTTTTAAATAAGGCTTTTTTTTTTTTTTTAATGAACAAACATGATGAAGAGATCTGATTTGTTTGTGTGAATACTGATATGTCTGTGTGAGAACATTTATTCTTGTCTTTGAGTGCTTACTAGTCCCAGAATCACTTGCAAACTGAATTTGTACTAAAATTTTCTTACATTTCTGCTAGTACCCTTAACCTCCGAAATGAAATATTTTTATTTCAGGTACTCATTGAAATTAATGACTTAACATTGATGTTAAATAATGCCAAAATTTCATAGTGTATTTCATAGTGTATCACAGGTGTTTTCATTAATAAATGGGAGACTTTGTAAATATGATTAAGATCCTTCCATTTGGACTGGAATCAGCTACATGTACTTGTGGAAATATCTACACTTTGTTTTTATTCACTGAGCTATAACTGCCTAATATGGTTTTTTTACACCTTTGGGTACTTTGCTATGGGAAATCCTGACTTGTTTTTTACCTTCCCAAGACATGGTTGGTTGAGATTTGGGACTTCAGATAAAAATGCTCTTGGCACAGTTTTGGGGAATGATGGGACTATTACTGAGCAGAAATTGTGTATGAAACAGAGCACAGCTGAGAGTGAATCTGAAGGACTCTTCATTCCCTCATCCCTGCATCAGCTCCAGTGGGTTTTTACTCTGAGCCATATTATAATTACTAATTGTTCCCCCAATGTCACCACATTTCTCTTCACAGAGAAAAGCAAGGCACAATTCTTCCCAGGAATATTTCTGGGTTTCACATTCTCTGAACCTCAGAGAAAGAAAACACAATTCTTATCTCATTTACTGCTCCTGTGTTGTTCCCAAGTGGGATGCATGGTGGAAGATTGTTTACCTGAAGGGAATTGGTAATTGGAGTCTGGTGTGAGTGTTTTGATTCACTGACCAATTGGACCCAGGTGTGTGTGTGTTGGGACTGACAGTCAAGAGATGTTGTGCAGTTGAGTGCTTGACAGGTCAAGTTTAGATGTAATGTAACATAATGTAGTACAATATAGTATAATATATAGAATAGAATATAATATTATGGTATATTATAATATATATTATAATAGTATAATATATTCTATATAATATATAAATGTATAATATACTACTATTATAGTATATGGTGTAGTATTATATACTAGTATATAATATAGTACCATATTGTAATATATAGTATTATAATATATAATATGCTGTAGTATACTATACATAATATATAGTATATATAATTTATATTCTATACATTATATATACTATATAATTATATATCATATATTATATATGATACTATATAATGCTATATAATTGTGTATTTATATATAATATTATACTAATATATTATATACTAATATGGTATAATATAACATAATAAAGTCATTAATTAGCCTTCTGATATCAATGGAGTCCTCCTCATCATTCCTCCCTGCCAGGGGGTTTTCTTGCTCTGATAGCCCTGGCAGAGCAGAGCACTGCAGAGCTGGCTCTGGGGCCCTGCCTGGACAGACAGACTGCTGAGCACTGGGGGTACACCCATGGCACCCCTCTCCCACACAGGGAGGAATCCTTCCTTCTCCAGGTTAGCCACTCTTTTCACTCTGTGTCTGCAGAGTGTTTTAGCTGCCACATTCTCCACAACCACCACAAAAAATAACTGCAGAGAGATTTTCAGGGAGCTTTCCTGTGGTTCCCCAAAGCCACTCAGCAGAGAGTTCACAGGAGGGTGAGGTGTTTATTTATCTTTATCGCCCCTGATGTTGCTCAAGTCAGGACCAGGTATGTTTTTGCCTTGTATAAAAGTCATGCACTGACTACCAGAAACCTGAAATGAGAGTATTTCATCTCATTTACAAGTGACCTTGCTAGAGTGGCCTTGAAATCTATCAAAACATGCATTTCTATCATCCTTAAGAGTTACTGCTTTTAAGTAATTTGATTGCAATGGAGATAATAGGAAAATGATCTGAATCTTTGCTTTTGTAGAGGTATGTTTGACTATTATTCTGCCTTTCTACATCAAGAACTCATTCAAGAGAAATATCTGGAGTGGATTGTTAAGGAAACAAGATTAGTTTGTTTGATATAAAACAACATATTCAGGCAGCCAAGCTGATATTTCTTGTGTAATACTGCTCCTTTTGTCCCAGTGCAAGGAAGGAGGTAGACAATTTAGGGTAGGGGGTTTTTTTATAAGTAGTGGCTTTTTTTAATGTCATGCACATTCTTCATTTGCAAACATTCCATCTTTTAATGAAATAAATTAGCTACTAATCAACATAAATGAAGAATTTGGTTTGGACTTTCAGGCTAGGTTGAAAATATGATGACTCAAAAATTACAAATGGAAATTGTATAAGTACTGACTTGGATTTCCAAAAAGATTGATGTGTTCTTTTCTTACAAGTTAAATTTAGTAGCAAAGCATCATCTGTTTTTGAGACTCTTGTTCTAGGTGGGCTCCAGCTCCTTCTGTCCTGCTGTACTGCACAGACTAATCTGTAGATAAAACACAGCCTCACCCATGAACCCCATCATTGCCATCAGGTGAATTCCTGGTCTTTGGAATCAGGTGAAAGTGCCTCCAACTGGAAGAGCTTTTGATTTAGGACTAGATCTCAATTAGATGTGAGAACCAGAGTTCTGGAAACCAGGACTGTCCTTTTGGCTGCAGGCCACCATTGCAGAAGAGTAAGAAATAAAGGAATATGTCACTTTATTCTGCCAGAACATTTCAGAGCAGCTTTGGGTGCAAATTCACCTCCTTTGTGTTTGTTTCTGATTTGTTAGTGGAAGGTTTAAAGTGTCATGAAGCAAATGAGATTCTGGTCCTTGGGTCAGGCTGAAGATTTCAGTGAGATGCATTACGTAGCTTCATATTTTTCATCTGCTTTTTTCATGTCTCGTGAAGAGATGTTGAACTTCTAACTTTCTGAAAGCAGGATATCTTGTCCTCTTCACTTCCCTGTATCTTTGCACAACACGTTTTCAGTCCCACTGGGCTGGCACCAATTGCAAGAATGTGTTACTTACATTCGGTTTTTTTGTTTTACCACATGTTCTCTAAGGAATTTTCAAGCTTGCAAGGCTATGAAACTATAAAAATGAAAAAGATTGGGGAGTTTTAGGCTGTATCAAAGGTACTTTTCATGGCTTATGCTCTCTGAGAGTCATGCACAATCAGGTTTCAGACAGTGCTCAAATAGATCTGGAGTTGGTATTGTACCACTGACTCCATTATCAGCTGCTGCAGTCCCAGGGTGCCAAAAGAAGGCCACATCTTTTTGCTCATACAGACATCTTAAAATGTTGGCTATTGTGGGATTTCATTTAATTCACACCATGGAAGAACAGGCAGCCTGGAAAAATAGATTTGTTTTGTCCATTGGTGAGTTACAATTTTGTCAATTTTTCTGGGAACTCTTGACCCACTGTTCCTGTTCCTCTTGCCAAAAGAGGATGAGTGCTCTGGTGTTGGCATTTGCTGGGCCATTACATCAGAAGTCAAGAGAAATGTGGGGAATAGTAAATCTTGTTTTCCCAGGGGAATTGATGATTCAGACCAGAGTTATCAATGGCAGGAGCTGCTTTTAGGGGGCAGGACCAGGTTTGTGTTGTTGCAGTGGAAGGGCTGAGACTCCCCTTACTCTGGAAGGGTGTTCACCAGAGCAAGGTCTGACCTTCAGGATCTGAGCTGTCTGCTTGGGAAGCACATTTAGCTGCCCAAAGAGGGGCACTGGTTTTCTCCTGAGTCCCATTTCCCCCTTTCTCCCTGCAGGAGAGCCCTTTACAACCAGCACCTGGGGTCACAGTGTCACAGACATCTTTTTATGAAAATCCTTTCCTTAGGATTTTTTCCTCCTGAGAAGCTGAGAGGCCTCAGGAACAAAATGCAAACAATGGTTATCTGCTGCTGTGGGATGCAACAGGTGGATCTGGGATTGGTCTCATGTTAGATGTTTGTAATTAATGGCCAATCACAGTGAGCTGGCTCAGACACAGAGCCGAGCCACAAACCTTTGTTATTCATTCCATTCTATTCTTAGCTTAGCCAGCCTTCTGAGATGAAACCTTTTCTTCTATTCTTTTAGTATAGTTTTAATGTAATATATATCATAAAATAATAAATCAGCCTTCTGAAACATGGAGTCAGATCCTCATCTCTTCCCTGATCTGAAAACCCCTGTGAACACCATCACAGTCCAGAACCTAAGGGTGAGGTGAGAAGGGACCTCCACAGATCTTCTTGTCCCACCCCACTGTTCAAGAAGGGTCACCAGGATCAGATAACTTTTGGATATCTCCAACCATGGAAACTCCACAACTTTTCTGGGCAGCCCTCACTAGTGCTTGGTCACCCTCACAGTAAATATGATTTTTGATGTTCTGGTAGAACCTCCTGTGTTTCAGTCTGTAGCCATTGCCTGTCACTGAGCACCTCTGGGAAGGTCCTGGCCCACCTTCTGTACTCCCTCCCTTTAGATCTTTATAGATCTTTGTTTTTGCAGAGATCTCCCAATCCCAGCTCTCCCAGCCTTTCCTTGTGTGAGACAGGCTCCAGTCTCCCAGTCACCTCAGTGGCTCCCCACTGGGCTCTCTCCAGTCTCTTTCTTCACTGAGGAACTCAGTATTAGATACTGATTTTCATCTTAATTTCCATTTTTAGTGTTTCTATCAACACTTCTTTTTCCCCCTCAGGTACACATACATATATTGTTTTCAGAAAAAAATCTAAATATCCACATGGACAATGGTCACAGCCCCAAGGCTGCCAGAGCTCCAGGGGTGTTTGGACAACACTGTCAGGCATGGGGTGGGGTTGTTGGGGTGTCCTGGGCAGGGACAGGATGGTCCTTGGAGTCCCTTCCACTTCTGGATAGTCTCTGATTCCATGGAGTGAAAACCAGTCCATATAATGGAAAACATCCAAATTTTTATGAAACCTGTGCCCCTGTTTGAATGGAATTCTGAAAATTTAATAAGCATTGGATGTTAGAGCAGATCAGTTTGAATCTATGAAGAAATTTTAGCATTTTTCTGTGCACATGGATGGGGCAGAACAACTTGTCTCCAGCTTTTTGGTCTGAGTGCAGGAGTGCCTTTTCCATCTGATAGGAACTCTGAATGCTTATTCTGACTTTGGGGAAAAAAATCCTCTTTAGACTCTCCAGTGGTGTCTTCAATGATGAATAATTAATTTTTTAGAGTGAAAAAAATCATTGTAATGGAATTGACCTTTCCCTATAGCAATAGGTTCAATCACTTCCATCTGTCACAAGTTCTTTGCAGGATTTTAATTAATGGTGAAAAATGTTTTCTCCCCATGTCAGTGTGTTGTTTAGAATCCCAAACACCTGAGTGCTTCAGAAGATTCTGGCAATACAATAATAATTAAAAAAAAATAATGAAAAAGCATCAAACTTTCTGAGATCAGGACAGATTTCCTGGGGAAAAATCTGGAAAGCAGTGGAACCTCTATCTTCTCCCAGTTGGTCTTGAAGCCAGAAAATAATGACAAGTAATCAGTCTTCCCCAGCAGGCTGGGAGCTGATGAATCCAGCTTTCCAAAGAGCAGCTTTGCAGCAACATGGCCACATCCTTTCAGAGAGCTGTGTCAATTACAGCTATGTGAAAACGGCTTTTTTTTTGGCCACCCACATCCTAAAACTGATTCTTTAGCAGGAACAGTGACTGGACTGCTGCCACAGAGCTGCAGTGAGGTCTGGCTTCACCAGCAGCTGCACAGATCCTGCCTGGGCATTACTGCCCTGTCAGCAGTGCCTGGAGGGCAGGCACACACCAGGGGCAGCAGAGCAGCTCAGCAGCAGCCCAGAGGTGGCCTGGGCACAGGGAGGGAGCCTGGAGATCACTGCACACCCACCCTGCAGGGCTTGGGACCTTCGCTCTGCTGGCTTCCCAAAACTGCAGGCAGGAACATTCCCTGATGGGCTCTGGGAGTGTGCCATGTCACTGTGTGACTGTGCCCTGTCACTGCCATGGCTGAACATCCCTCCTTGGCTCTGTGACTGTGCCCTGTCACTGTGTGAGTGTACCATGACACTGCCATGGGTGAACATTCCCTCATGGGCTGTTCACCCATGGCAGTGTGACTGTGCCCTGTCACTGTGACTGTGCCATGTCACTGCCGTGGGTAAACACTCCCTGATGGGCTCTGTGAGCATGCCATGTCACTCTGTGAGTGTGCCATGTCACTGCCATGGATGAAGATTCCCTTATGGGCTCTGTGAGTGTGCCCTATCAATGTGTGTGACTGTGCCATGTCACTCTGAGTGTGCCCTGTCATTGTGTGACTGTGCCATGTCTCTGCCATAGCTGAACACTCCCTCACTGGCTCTGTGACTGTGCCCTGTCACTCTGAGCCTGTGCCATGTCACTGCGGGACTGTGCCCTGTCACTGCCATGGCTGAACATTCCCTCACTGGCTCTGTGACTGTGCCCTGTCACTGCCATGGCTGAACATTCCCTCCTTGGCTCTGTGACTGTGCCCTGTCACTGGTCACCATCATGGATGCAGATTCCCTCGTGGGTTCTGTGAGTGTGCCATATTAGTTTGTGACTGTGCCCTGTCACTGCCACGGGTAAACATTCCCTCATGAGCTCTGTGACTGTCCCATGTCACTGTGACTGTGCCCTGTCACTCTGAGGCTGTGTCCTGTCCCTGCCATGGTGCTGGAGTGGCAGTGCCCCAGAGCTGCCAGCAGAGCTTTGCTGCTCCATGTTGCCATGAGATGGTGAATGCAGCCTCTCCCCTGCTCACACTGCTGCTCTTGCAGAGCAAACCCGAGTCACTTGTGGCTGTTCAACAGAAATGTTGCTGCCCAGCTCTCTGCTGGTTCATTATCTTGCATTGAAGTCGAGATTACTGAAATTTTTACTGCTGCTTACCAAGGTGAGTGAGAACAGAGTTCCTCCAGCTGCCATGGACACAAGCCCAGCTGGATTTGCAGCTGCAGTGGGGCACTGTCACTGCACTGTCCCTGCAGTGGTTGTGTGTGAAGGTGCTCACAGTGGTTTTTGGATGAGGGAAGAGATGAGGATCTGACTCCATGTTTCAGAAGGCTGATTCATTATTTTATGATATATATTACATTAAAACTATACTAAAAGAAGAAAGGATTTCATCAGAAGGCTAGCTAAGAATAGAATAGGAAAGAATGATAACAAAGGCTCATGTATTGAACTCTCTGTCCAAGCCAGTTGATTAGCCATTGGCCATTAATTACAAACATTAGCCACTGTGATTGGCCATTAATTAGAAACATCCAACGTGGGCCAATCCCAGATGCACCTGTTGCATTCCACAGCAGCAGATAACCATTGTTTCCATTTTGTTCCTGAGGCCTCTCAGCTTGTCAGGAGGAAAAATCCTAAGGAAAGGATTTTTCACAAAGGATGTCTGCGACAGTTGTGTCCCTACACTGTCCCTGCAGTGTTTCTGTCCCTGCCCTGTCCCTGCAGTGTCCCAGCAGTGCTGGAGGCAGGCTGGCCATGCATGGCCACACTCTCCAAGGACAGGCACAGCAGGGCCAGGGCTCTGTGCTCCCTGCAGGGGCTCTGGGGTGCTCTGCTGTCTCAGCACCCCTGCTCACACCCTCTGGCTGCCTCCAGGCTCTCAGGGGTGGCTGAGCTCGGCGTTCAGAGCTGCTCTTGCTCGGGTCCAGCTGGGGGTGTAGCAAGGCAGTGAGCAGGGTTTAGCTCAGGCCCAATTTTGGTTGCTGAGCAAACAGCAGCAGTGCTGCCAGCCTTCATTACAGCCACAGACAGATGGTCTGGACTGAGAGACCAGCAATTAATGTACAATGTGTTCTTTGTTGGCACTTACCACAAAGGCATTTTTTGTGTGTATAAACTGTCTCATTCTTAAAACTTATTTTGTTTTGTGACTCTAGTGCCTATATGGAGCTGGAGGGAAGTAATAATTCCTTGTAGGCTTAAAGTGGAGGAGTTCTCTTTTTCTCAGCTTTCATTCAATGTTCTAATTACTGAACATAGTTTTTATTTTTGAAATACTCCTTGTTATCGCAGTCAATTCTCCCTAATGTATCTCCAGCATTAAAATGAGCTACTTGCCCCTTAGTATCCCAGTTAAATTGGGAATTTTATAATTTCCATCAAGATCTCCTGCATGGGAAGAAGAAATTTGAGTCATTGGAGTACAGGCATGCATTGAGTCCAGATGTTTGCCTGGGTGAGAATCACTAAAGTTTTGCAACCAGACAACTTTACTCATTACTTTTTACATTATTTTTATCTTCCACCTCGTTATCAAACCCTTAATTCATTCCCTAAAAAGAATCCAACATGAAATGAGCCAGATGTGTTCCTCAAAGCCATTCCAGGCTCCCTGACTATTCCTCAACTATTCTATATCCTGAATCCTCCTTTGGTTAGAGCTCTGTATTTCCAGATATCCTTCCCAAAATTGCAAACCAGAAGCCACCACCTTTCCAGGATTCCTGTTACAGCCAGGATGCCTGTGGAGGGGAGTCAGCACGTGGCTGCCTGTTGCTATTTTGCCAAATTCAGGTTATAACTTGAGGCAGAGGTGATGATCTGCAGAACCAGAGTCATTTTAATGCCTCATTTACTTGATTCTTTCAATGAAATTGGAAGGGTTTTTTTTTTTTTTAGCTCTGCCTTTGAGGTATTTGGGAACTTATTTGATCAGGATGGAAAGTCTCAGATGCTGAGGACATAAATATGTGATCATGTAATCGGAGTCTGCATCATGGGCAAGAGATGAGATAATGTTCTGGGATTAATTTTCTGAGATATCTCTCTCCAATCTTTTTTTGCTCTTTTCTCACTTTTGAAATTGAATTTTATATATGCAGTAGAGAAGGCCAGGCAGATAAAAATTTGGACTGTAATTATGAATTGTTATAGGTAAAAATCCAGCTTTCTATTCAAAAAGGCAAATTTTCTGAGGACAATTCTTTAACATCAGAGATAGAGTTTGTTTATTTGCAACCACACTTATTTACACTGGATTTTGTAGGATAAAAACACTGTTAATATCATTAGGAACAACTCTTTTTTAAACATTTGTGGTGCAGTCCTCAGGTTAGATGTTTTACACTGGGAATGTTTTTCCCAGTATTACACATTTTTCCACCTCAATTCCTCACTATCAATCTGTGGCTGATGTTTCTAAACTCCAGATTGCAGTGTAATAAGGAGAAATAAGTACTCATTGTTGGCAGATGCTGCTAATGTGGCTTTTCCTGACATTGCTTGTGTCTTCTGAGACTGGATGTATGTTTTTGTGTCTGTGTATTTTTTGTGGAGTTTTTATTTGTCTTTTTGCTTAGCTTTGATGGTGGGGGAGTTGTTTGGGTTTTGTTGTGTTTGTTGGGGTTTTTTAACAATACCTCAGTAAATTCTCAGCTGTATTCTATAGAAGCAGATCTGTGCCTGAGTGATAGACACATCTTGCTGTAGTGGTGCTCTTCAGCTCATGTCACATTGCTCATTGTCTCGTGGAAGAGATGCTTTTTGTGTCTAGGAACTGTTTCTTGTAATTTATTTTTCGTCTACCCTCCAGCCCTTTTCCCAGAATTGCTTCATTCACAACTGCAACTCTCAAGCTTCTAAGAAAGCATTTAAATTTGAGTAATACCATTTCCCACTTTCTCTCCCTCGCTGTCCTGTTTGGAGCAGCCTGAGATGAGAGCAGCAGGATGTGAATTCCTGGGGTTGAGGGCTCAGTTTCCCCCAGGAGCACAATCCCTTCATCCCTGCCCTGGAGACACAAGGAGCAGCCACAGAGCAGTGCCTTGGTCCTTGGGATGATGCTGATCCTGGAAATGCCCTTCCCTGGGAGCTCTGATGCATTGATCAGCCCTGCAGCTGCCTTGCATATCAAACAAAAGACATTTTCCACCCTTTGGACAGGGAGAAAAAAGGATATAAAGGAGGTATGGCCTCATAAATCAATCCAGCTAAGCCAGCTTCACAGACACCTCATTGAAACAAAATATTTGGCTCCACTTCTCCTCTACATCATGAAAGTCTTCATAGTTCTGTGCTGGGCTAAAATACAGCTGCAGGACTGTGGAAATGCATGGTGGTCTGCAGTGAAGCCCTCTAGGACTGAGATTATCTGTGAGGTCTCCAAGGAATCTCTTGTGTTTCCTACATATGGAATAGAAAATATCTTAGAAAATAACTACTTGGGGAGATATTCATGTTTATGAGCAATAGCTCTGTTTTAAAGTACTTACCTTCATTCCAGAATCCAAAGGCCATGAAAATATTAATTTGTCAATTATGCTGTACAATCTTCTAGAATATTTGGTAAAGGAATCGTTTTCTGTGCAGAAATTCCAACCTGAACTTGTCCAAGGAAGAAACAAAGCCTTAGAAGAAAGGTTCCCTTTCCCAAAGGCAGGGCTGGGGTGGGGTTTTGTTGCAATTTATGTAGTCAAAGACAAAAAAAACCCCAAAATATAATAGCCATGAGCAAAAATATATTTTTGGAGAGAGAAGCAATCTGCATTTTTAGTAACATTATACTGATGAATATTATAGTGATGTGAACATTAATAAATATCCTCAGAACTTTAAGATTTTTACAAGCTTGGCCCCCTAAAAGTGGTTGAAATTTTTAATAATGTCTTAAAATGCCTGGTCATCAACAAGATAAAGGGCATATCAAACAGGATTTAATGCTTTTGAAATGTCAAATAACACTGATGCCTTAAAACAATACGAGTGTTTTAATTTCTGTGGCATTTTAAAGAAGTTAACTTTGCAATTTTATTGCAGGATGTAATGTGCAATTGTTAAAACATCATCAAACTGATTGCTTTATTTGATTTAAAATGTCATATTCAGTACAGTGATTTTCACTCATTAACATTAAACTTGGGGAACCATATGTTAAAACAATCTTGTCTGTTGAATGAGCACACTCAGTTAAGTAATATGAGCAGAAAAAATGTGAGACTTTCTGCTAAGCACTTTTATCCCCATTTTTAAAATCCTCTAGACTTCATTAGGACAAACCTAATCCTGCAAATGGTAAATCATTCTATTTATAGATTGCATGGCATTTTGATATTAAAATGCATAAAATCTGCCAATACTTTAGAAATGAGGCATCAGCAAAGAGGATTATTGGTCTACCTAAATAATAATACAACCATTAAGAGGATAACATTTTCCAATTGCAATTACATGCCTTAATTTTAAAGAAGCTATCATTTACAATAATTTGGCAGATTCAGTCCATATTTCTTTCACAAATTTATTTCTTCATTATGCCTCAAAACAAATTTATGGTGCATTTATGTTTGTGAAGATAATTTGCTTAGTTTATTGTGAATGGAAATCAGTAATTACATACAATCTCATTTTCTACAGACATAAAGTTAATTCATGGTAGTAATTTTACACAGAATATTAGCCTGTGTTAGTTATGATGAAAATGTTACAGTGGCAAATGCTCTATTGCAATATAATTTCCTTGGACTTGGGGAAAAGGAAATACTGACTTAGTAAAATAACACTTAACTCATTGATTTTGTGATAATTCTGGGTGATTCTAAAGATGTATTAATGATTACAGGGAAAATCCTTATCTGGGCCTAAAATCAGAAATTCTTTTGTGAGTGGGGAATGGAAGCTTATGGAAAAATAAACATTTGAAGAAATCCAGCAGCAGATCAGCACTGCCAGGTTCTGGAAGTGAGCCTTTGATATTGCTGATGAAACAACAGATCCCATTCTCCAAGGAATTCAAATGGAATCCCTGGATTTGGAGATCTAAAATGGCCAAAGCTAAATAAGATGTCTGGAGGCAATGATTCTATATTAGCATTCCAGACAATGTTTTTGTCATAACCATCTTTTCAGGCGTGCTATGTCTGAGCCTTTTGTGGCAGATACTAAAGGAAATTATATTAAAGGAAAAAAAAAATAAAAAGTAAAAGGAAGATATTATTTTTTCTCATATCCTGGATGTTTACCCAGAAGCATGAGCAGTAATTCAGTGTAAACCTAAATGTTTTGCCCTGGATGTTTTTGGGTTTACAGTGCATTCCTCCAGTTCTTTGATGGAGATTCCACCTGAGAAGTTGAAGAGAAAATCAAATTATTCACCTTCTCCCCCACCCCCAAAAAAAATTGTTGAAACACAAATATTTCTTATGGGAGGGAGAAACAACAAAGGAATAAGTGGCATTTTATTTTATTTTATTTATTTTATTTTATTTTATTTTATTTATTATTTTATATTATTGTATTTTAAAATTATTTTATTTTATTTTTTATTTTATTTCTTTTTCTTTTCTTTTTCTTTTCTTTTTCTTTTCTTTTTCTTTTCTTTTTCTTTTCTTTTTCTTTTCTTTTTCTTTTCTTTTTCTTTTCTTTTTCTTTTCTTTTTCTTTTCTTTTTCTTTTCTTTTTCTTTTCTTTTTCTTTTCTTTTTCTTTTCTTTTTCTTTTCTTTTTCTTTTCTTTTTCTTTTCTTTTTCTTTTCTTTTTCTTTTCTTTTATTTTTTGCAGAACTGTCTGCACTGTAGGCCTGGCCTTTGGGTATTGTGGTATCCAGTGGCAGAACTCTGAGCCAAGCTGTCATTTGCCTTACACTGAAGCGAAAATTCATAAAGCTGTTCTAGGAATTTTAATTTCCTTAGTTTTCTGAAACAGTTAAGTATAATTTGCCATTTTGGAACAAAATCCTTAGGGATTGGGTAGTGGTAGTCCTCCAAATATGATGTTACAGAAAAGTGTTGCACTCCCAGCTGAACAGAAGGGACACAAATCTGTTATTAGCCTTTATATCACAAAATGTATGAAAATCTTATACCCTGTAAAATATCTGCCATCTCATTAAAAGTAAATGAGGTTTGGCAAACTCTGGATCTGTAGAATAAGATTATTTCCAAAGTGTTATGCTGTTAAGAATTTTTAAAGGGATCTTTGATTTCAAGGACTATGGTAAGCATAGCTGTGTGTAACCCATAAATTGTTATTGCATAGGATTTATGGGAGTATTTAATTTTTTACCCTGAAGTTGCTTTTAAAATAAAGAATGTGAAGCTCCCATGGCTTTTGAAAAAGTTGATTTTCATCTTTTTGGTTGATGTCACCACCTGACCTAAAGCAATGCTATCAAAAATAAGGAATTCCAGAGGGAGGAGTTCTTTCCATGGGGAAATTGCTGCAGGTGCCCACCCTGAGCCCAGCCTGAGGCTGCTCCCTCTGCTCCTGCCCCTGTTCCCCCTGGCTGTCCCCTCCTGGCAGGGACTTGTGCCATCCAAAAATATTGCTTCTTCTAAAGGAAACTTAAAAAATCAGTATGGAATTAATTCACTTCTACAAGACCAAAGTAATTTTTTTTGTCTTAAAACCTGATCTTTCCTACTTTGAATAGAAATAGTGTTTGGCTTTTTTTTTTCCTTCTCCTTTCCTGGTCTTGCATTTTTTGTGTATCATGTAAAATTTGGGTTTTTTGGCAGAGATGGCCCTGTAATGGGTTCATGCTGTTGCTATCTGCCTGAGTCATTGATTTTGTTTGGAACTTCTAAGTGCTCCTGGAACACAAATTAAGAGCAATCATTAGATTCTGTACCTGAGCATTCTCTTCCAGTAAGTTCTTAAAAGTTTGAAATCAGGCACAAATTATGCATAACACCTAACACAGAGAGCCTAATATCAGTTAATTCTGCTTGAACAAAAGAAATAAATAGCAGCTGCTTTATAGCCTGTCATTTTAGCACAGCAGAAAACTGATAAGTCACCAACTTATCCAAAGGTAGAACTTCTTATTTTATAAAATAATGAATTAGCAGCAACAGTGAGTTTTCAGTCTGTTATATGGTCTGCCAGTCTTCCATTTGTGCTTAGAATTTGAGACTTTCTATGGGAGGCTGGAATGCTTAAGGGGAATATCTTTAAATGAATTGTGTCCTAGAAGAACTGCTGAGGAAGTGTAAAGCCTGAGAATCAAAATAGTGAATGTAACCTTGGTGAAATCAAACAGAAGCCATAAAAAACCCCTTTAAGTTACAGGATTTGTCTTACAGGAATTGGTATGAGTATGTATAAAAATGTAAATACTGAGATATTTTTTCAGTTTCAGGATCCTGGTGAGTTCTGAATTTTGCCAACAGGAATGAATTCCCAAGTGTGCAATGTCCTGCTCCATTTCTAGGGGAAATACTGAGGTGGCAGATGTCACTTTGTTCCTTAAATCTTCACAGTCAGTGGCCTTTATTTCATCCAAACTCCTACACTGCTGCATATTCAGAGCTCTTAAGATGTGAGGTTGTCTTTTGAAAGGACTTTTATGTATATAAGTATAAACACATTTAGTAAAAATTAGATAAAATATTCTGTAAATCAGAATATCTCAAGGGGGAGATGAAAGCAATTGGAGACTGCAACATGTCACCCCAGAAAAACTTTTTGTTCAAAGGAATACTTGCATTATTAGTTCAAAATTAACTCAGAAGTGAGGATTAATTTGAGGAAAGGCTACATGAACTTTGGAATGATGCAGCAGAGCATCAAAACAGCCACAGTAATGACTTGTGATGTTGTGGGTGCTGACAGAGCTATCTCCCCTTAAACAGAGCTTTCAAATACAGTGGGTTTTTGGGTTTTTTTACAATTACAGAATAGACTTCTTATAACTGAAAAATAGTTCAAGAGAAACAAAAAGAGACTCAGTCCACCTCTGCAGTGATCAAAAGACTTGGCATTCTAAAATATTCATTTTACCTGCTGAAAAAACAATAAGTATGGAAAAACTCTGTAGAATGATTGAAATTGAATTTTCAGGCTATTAGCAACTTTAAAAATGGAATCATGACACAGAGTTCATTTCCTCTTGCAGAAACATTTCCTCCTCATTTTCCAATGAAGTGCTGTAATTTCCGTGCAGGTGGGAGGAGTTTGTGGGAAATGCTTTGGAAGGAGCAAGCTCCAGTTTGATTGGGGAATGTCCATGAACGAGTCTTGGTTCCATCCCAGTTTCTGCTGCTGTAAAAGGAGCAGTTCCCTTGTGCTGCCACCCTGACTCCTCCAAACCACAGGGAGCTGGAAATACTCCACTGAGCCATTACTGGGCTGATTCCAGAGTTATTGGCCTTGCAGGAGATTTCACCCCTCTGCCGTCCCCGCGTTGCTGCTGGGGTCAGGCTGATTTGTTAGCAGGCTGTGTGGTGCCTGCTCACCTCAGCCACGGATCAATGTGCTGAGCAATGAGCAATCAGCAGCAAATGCATGGGCTGTGCCCAGACAGCTTCCAGTCCAAGTGCTGAAAATGCAGAAGTTAGCTGGTGTTAAATGTGTCCTGCAGAAAATCCTGCGTGGCAGATTGATGGCAGCGATTCCTGCTGTGCATCAGCCATGCACAGGAGCCTGTGGAGCACACACATGGCTGCAGGCTGCCACAAAGTCTGGCACCACACATCCCTGCCCTTTCTTTATCCTCTTTCAGAAGCTCCAGCCCAACTGGAACTTGTGACCTGACATAGTTGTTGTGTTCTTCTGCTGCTCCTCTTGAAAGAATTCTGTAACGAAGCCGCTCACAAAGGCGATGGGTTTTGATGTAGTGAATCAGAGAATTGCAGAAAAAGACAAAATCATCCCTGTTAGTTGAAAGAGGAGTGTGCCAAAAGAACAGCTTCAGCTCCAGGTACACAGAAGCCTTGCTGCCTCACAGCCACTTTGACTTTCATTAGTTTATTGATTGCTTCCAACTGTTGCAGAAACAGTTTGGAGCTGGAGGCTCAGGCATTGTGAAATGGCTCTTTGATTGCTAACAATTTAGGAATTCTGGTGGCTAGCAAAATGAGCAGCCCTAAATGGAGAGTTTTTCCTGTGTTATTCAGGGAGGAGGGGGCTCTAAGATGAATATGTACAGACTTTGGCCACACACAGACACATTTAGCAGGGAGCCAGTGTGCCCCTGCTGTGTGACACTGCTATGTGACACTGTTGTTGCTGCTAAGTCTACTCGGGTAGAGAATAGTAGGAATATGTTTTTGTTGATGGAGTGACAAAACTATCCTTTGTCTCCTAAAAAAACAACAAAGCCCTGAAATTTCTCTCCTCAGTCAGGTAAAAAGAATCTCATAGGAGCTTGGGGACTTCACTTCAAACTCAAGGATGGCCAATTGGACAGAAGGCAAAAAGTCCCACCTGAGCAATTGACTAGAAAAAGAAGAGAACAAAGAAACCAATGGCTTTTGTGAGGTGTTTTACCAACAGCAAGAACCTCTTGCACCTGGCTTGGTTTTTCTCTGTCAGGAGTTTTGTTATTTTGCCTTTTATTAAAACCTTTTTGTTTCCAACACTACCACAGAAGCCATCCCGCTGATTTTATGCCTTCTAAGGTAGCTGAGCTATCTTGGGTAGGAAATAGATCTCAGAGCTTATGAGACCTGACTGGAGGAGATCCACATATCAGAGATTTACTGAAACTGGCACTGGGGGAGAGCCTGTCTCACACAGTCTTCATTAGGACCTGGAGTATTTTCATGGTGTTAGGAAAATTAATCCACAAACACCAGAGGTTTATGTCCAAAAAGGAGACAGAGGCGTCCTTTTTTTTTATTTGAATACAGGAGAGGCCATGGGGCATTCCCCTGGGGTCTCTCCAATTTTTGGAGGACGCAGCCTCCTTTTTATCCCAATTTCCAGCCACATTTCCCTTCTCTCTTTCCCCCTTGGCTGAGGCACTTGAGAGGTTCAGACTTTGTGATACACCTGATACCAAAGATGTCCCTCTAATGTAGAACCCTCCCTTTTCATTTTTAATTCTTATGGAATTTAGGGGTTTTTCTTCCCCATTGTTTCTTTCATCTTTCCATGTCCAATTTCATCTATCAGCAAACCTAAAGTTTATTTGTAAAAGCAAATATCTTTTTCCATTTATCAATCAGTGGAATCCTTCCCATTGTTTCTTTTATCTCCCAGTGCTGATTTTATCTACCAGCAGACCCAGAGCTTGTTTGTAAAGACAAATCCTCTATTCCTCTCAATGGAACATAGTGAACCAACCACTCTTCCATTCAGAAGGTAGAGGTACACTTAGAAATTGTGGAGCTGAGAGTTTAGTTCCTGTCCCACTGCTTTTATTAAGCATTACTGTCCTCTGCAGAGAGAGGTTAGGTGTACACAGCACCTGCTTGAGCCCAAGTGATGGCAAGTTTGAATATGTGCACTGATGGAAGGTTCTAGCAGCAGTGCAAGGCCAGAATTTAGTTTTTCATGCATTTGCCTATCAATAAAAGCATTTTACTCTTTACCAGCAGAGCCTGAAATAATTTCTATGGCACAGAAATAATTTCTATGTTATGTAGGTTCCCCTGGCGCTGAGGCACCAGAGCCAGTTTATCTGCACCAAAGTGCTTTGTCCATGCAAAACCAGGGCAAGCAACAAACCCAGCTCAGGTGTCTCCTGCAGCAGGGCATTATACTGTGCCAAGGAACTCCAGAGAGCCTTGCCACTGCCAGGGTTAGAAAGGGAAATTGCAAATGACAGAGGGATATAAAAACTGAAATTCACAATGTGGGTGCCCAGATCCTTTCTCCTCAGTGCAGCCAGTGCTGGGAACCTGAGCATCTCTGAGTGGCAGCTTCAGAACTGCTGTTACAGACCTGAAATTGGTTTTCCTTCCCTTACAATGCCTGCAGACTTTCTTTGCATGGTTTCCTGCAGGTCATAAGCATATGTTAAAACCAGTAAATGGAAAATATATTTTTTTCTTTTTTCCTGTGGCCTGCTTATTTTTTTTCTCTATCTAAGGCCATTCTATGCACTAAAATTTTGCTCAAGGTGGTTTGCTCTCCTACTTGCAAACTTCAGGCTTGACATTGGTTGGAAATAAACTCTTAGAGAGGATATTACAAGTGAGTAAAAGAGATTGTCCATCTCTGTGCCAGGATTCACTTTAGGAGTTTGAGAAATACCTGGAACAATAATCCTAGTTTGATCTGGGACAGCTCCTAAATAATGTTTCAGTGTTCTAAATGGTGTTGCAGTAAAAATCCTTATTAACTGATTTCTCCCAGTGCACACTCTTCCCTTCCCATCTGTATCCAAGTGCAGGAGCTCGTGCTGCAGGTCAGGGATGTTTCTTCCCCACAATAACTTTGTGCCAGCCTGAGAGCTCCACACAGCCTTGTCATAAATACTTTAAACTTTGCTGCCTCACTCCGGGTTCTGAGTGAGACTAAAGTGGGCCTCCAACAGCAGACACAGCCCTTTTCATGTGAGTCTGCCTTCTCCTCAGAATGCAAACATGCTTCCTAATTAGGGCTAACACTGTGAATAGGCCATTATTCTACATGGTTCCAGGAGGCTGTTCTGCTGGAGAAAAATAAAAGGGCACTGGAAAACAGGTATCAACAAATGAATATTGAATGGTTTATTAAATAGCCCACAGCAAATGCTAAGTAAATATAATAAATCCTAGGTTGTGATGAAAACTGTAGCACTTGGTGTTGGTGGCAAGGCACTAATGAGAGGAGTTTGGGAGCTGCTGGGCTGGCAAATGCTGGAAGGGCTGATCCTGTCAGAGGCAGCAAGCAGCCTGCAGTGATGCTGTGATCCCAGGCCAAACCTCTCATCCTCCCAGTTTGGGCTGGAAATGCTTGGAAGCTGGGATTGTCTCCCAGGCTGTCCTCAGGCACTGTCCCAGCTGGGTCTGTCCCAGCCGTGCCTGCAGGGCTGGGGGGTTTGGTGGTGCTGTGACCTGGGCCAGTGTGAAACCTCTGTCCATCCCACACCAGAATTGACATGTCCAGTTATGTTTCTGCCTTGGTTTGAAAGAAAGGAGTCTGCTAAGGAAGGCAGGAGCCTCCCCTGAAGTGGAGAATGTAAACCCTCCCCACCCCTCTGAATTGCTATAAATTTTAAATTGAGGGGCTCTCAGGAAAAAATTATGGGAGCAGGAAATAACAGTTCTTGAATAGGGAAGAAAATAAAAAGACAAAATAAACAATGCAGTGCACTAGAACAACACTGAGAGTCAGAACCCAACCTGACACCCTGTGGGTCAGGCTGTTGGCAGCAGTCCCATTGGAATTGTGGCTCAGCCCTCCTGCAGTGCCAGGGGTGGTTCTGCTGGAGCAGGGATCCTGGAGAAAGGTGCAGTCTCTTCCTTTGAAGATCCAGTGGAAGGAGAGGCAGCTGCTGTTCCTCTGGGCAATCCCCTGGAGAAGCCGTGCTGGTGTCTCAAACCTCTGGATTCTATCTGGGCAGCAATGCTGGGCTCCTCCCTCTGGGCTCCCATCTCCCAGTGGGATGCTGCAGTTCTTATCAGCCATGCAGGGACATTCCATAGCTGTTATCAGCAGATGTCCCCTCCCAGGGAGGAGTGAGTGTGGTCACTCAGAGAGAGAGATAAAGCAAACTGCCCACTTGACAAAGGTAATCTGCCATTCAGATGGTAATAGAATACATCTTGCCTTGCAATCTGGAACAGTTTCATAAAGAGATTTTATTTCCATGTGCCATAGACACAGCAGAAGTGTGTCTGAGGGGACCATGGCACCATTGCTGCTGTGTGGGAGGGCCCTTTGCCCTTCTCAGCTGAGGTGGGGGCTGAGTCCCTCAGAGCAGCCGTCTGTGTGTGTGCCAGACTGGGGCTCTGGTCTCACTGTCATGCACCAAAGGAGCCCCAAAAACCTCAACAGACACATTCTGACAGGCTCACTCTGTGAAGCCTGAAGCTCCACCTATGTCTTTTTATTTTTAAGTTTCTAAATAATTAAATATTGCAAAAAACCCCAAAACAAACAACTTAAAGGAAATCAAGACAACCACATTTAGCTCATTACAACTTGCCCTTTTCTCTGTCTAGGCACAAAGAACAGGAGAAGGGACCAGGGATTTCAGCTTGCTCAGTGCAAAGCATGAACACTCACCTGATCTTTGTGCTGCTGGAAACTTTTCCAGGATTATCCCTCGCTGCTCCCCATGGACAGAGACAGATCCTCTTTGTCTGGGAGTTTCTCAGCCTTCTGCCAAGGACTGGGAGCCTGGGGCAGGCTGCCCTGGTGCTGCAGGGAAAGGCTGCTCAGGGGGAATGTGCTGTGTGTGACACAGGGCTCTGGTACAGCACACTCCACAAACAGCCTCATCCTCTGCCTTCTGGAGCAGTCTCTGGCCAGGAAAAAAGCAGGGCTTCTGCAATTTTCCCTTCTCGTTTTGGGATCTTATCATCCATGTCAAGATCTCTCTGCAGTACCAGAGATTTGTTTGGGTTTAGTGGGGATGAAATTGTACAAATACTCAGAGGAATTCACACTCATGTTTCATCACTGAAGCACTTCCTCCCCACAGGTCTTCATTAATAGAGTTTGCCCCATTTACACAGCAGCAACAAAATTTTTATAAAGCTCTGAAAATATTTTAAAAAATTATTTTAGCCATCTTTATTATTTTTTTAGAATAGCTATGTTTTTTGGGGGTGACATCAGTTGGAATAAAGTAGAAAAATTATAAAAGAAAGGCCTCATAATATCAGGCCTGCTCTGTAGATCAGTGGCTGGCCTTGTCAAGCCAACACTTTGCAAGGTTCCACATGAAAACAATCCTGGTATGAATGATTTGTTAACATAACAATCTATTCCTGGGTGAAAACAACTAAAAACATGAAATTTATCCCATGAGAATCAGTGAAGAAAACATGTAAACAATTTAAGAATAGAGAGATTTGATGGACAAGTAAAATACCTTTTCCTAACCAATAGAATAATTGGCAAAAAAAGCTCCTGACCAATTGGAGTCACACACCAGGTCTGTAAAGCTGTAGAAAAATGAGTTATGTGAATAAAGAATGGGCTTCTCCTGCATGAAGGAAATGGAGTCTCACCTGATTCATTCCAATAGACATCCTACTTCCCAGATAATCCCTCAGAAGATTTAACAATTAGCTTGGAAAAGCAGAAGAACAGCAGAGTATTGAGGTTTTGGCGTGTAAATTTGATTTCCCCCACTCAGAGGCAAATCAAGATAAACAAAGATAAATTATTCAGGCCAGAGTTGTCCTTTCTGTCTCTGGCATGAGTGAAAGGACACAAGCTCAGCTCCCACCCTGGGACCAGCCAGACCTGGATTGTCTCTGCTGCCAATTCTGGGGGAGTTTTGTCAGCCCCTGGGCTGCACTGAAAGCCAAGGGAGATTGCAGCTAAGCTGGCATTGCTAAGTGGAAGGAAAACCAACCTAGAGTGGAAAAAAAGAGGAATAATTAAGGAAAATTACATGAAAGAGAGGGTGACAGGGGTTAATATCTCATATTTCAAATCTGAGGTATAACCACATCTGGCAATATCAGGTGAATTTAAAATGCATTGATGGGAAACCAGACTGCAGTGTCAGGACTTTGTACTGCAATCCTTGCCTCAGTTCATTTTTTCTATTTCTTGTGCTTTTCAGATAAGCAGCATCTCCCAAAAGCTTGACTTTTCTAGTATTTAGCCAATGGAATTTTTTTTGATGCTTTTATTTTGAGCTTCTCTCCCAGTTTCAAAACCTTTTCAGCCCCTTTGCCTTGCACCACCTGGTTTTACAAAGTGCCTTTCATTCCTCCTGCTCTTCCAGCCATGCCAGTGAATTTGGCTCAGCCTGAATGTGTTTAATTTGCATTTACTCTCACACCAATTTGTGTGACAGGCCAAATGAGATAATAGCACTGTTTGGAAGTGCAGGCATCTATTTGGCAGCTCTGGATGCTGCAGCCTCTCCACCTGAGTGCTGTGAGGCTGGGTAGGACCTGTGGTGCTTTCTGAAGCACACAGCAGGATGCAATTTGGAGTTTTCCAACTGGAGGAAGTTTATGGAAGGCTGGACAGGGACTTTTCCTAAGGGCATGTAGTGACAGAGCCAGGGGGAAGTGTCAGAGCTCAGTGCATCCCTCTGGGTGTCCAGAGTTGCCAGGACCCTCCCAGAGGGCTCAGAGACCCTGGCACACAGCCCAGAGCACCTGTGGGTTTGACTATGACCCTTGGAGCAAATTACCAGCTTTGTATGAGGACCTGTAAGTCACAGAAGTTTAAGTAGTGTAATAATAAAATTATCACTAGGTGAAAAAGTAGATTATGGGGACAAGATGGAGGGACTTAGGTGTGTCCAGCCTTTCTTCTTCTTCTTCTCTGCCTCCATCTTCTGCTGCAATGGTGGCACTTTTAGATTGGTTTAGAGTAGAAACTCACTGTCTAACACAGGTGATGGGTATTGGAAAGTAATTGTAAACATGTTATACATAGTTTGTAGTATAAAGAGAGAGCTCTGCCCTGGGGGCAGTCAGAGTGCCTCTGTCTGTCCTGCTGAGCAGACCTCGACTGGGCAGGAGAAAAATTTTTATAGATAAGATACAATAAACATCTCTGAGACAGAGAAATGAAGAGTTCTGACTCATTCTTCAAACGTGTGGGCTGAAATAGAGACTTTTCATGTGTCTCAGGGCTGCAATAAACTTCAACCTTCCAAGAGGGAAGGACCTTAAACTGCAGGACACTGGGTTTAGATGGCAATGAGGAATTGTTCCCTGGCAGGGTGGGCAGGCCCTGGCACAGGGTGCCCAGAGCAGCTGGGGCTGCCCCTGGATCCCTGGCAGTGCCCAAGGCCAGGCTGGACACTGGGGCTGGAGCAGCCTGGTCAGGGGGTTTGGGGTGAGATGATATTTGAGGTCACTTCCAACACAAACCACGATATCATCTTATTGTAAAGCTCCCTTACCTTCTTGGTGATGTCTCACAGGCATCTCCTCACAGCACTGACTCCTTCTTCACAGCACAGCCAACAAACTCCATCTCTCTTCTCACCCACTCTTTTATAGCACTCATCCTCACTGGACACAGCTGTGCCCTGTTAAGGGCAGGCCTGCTCCTAATCTTTGGTGATTGGTGCAGCTGCAACTCCTCAGGGGTGAGATTGCCTTCTGCACTATCTTGATTTTCTTATATTCTATCCCCCCACAAAAGCACGCTATTGTGTGTGGAAATTTTGAACTGATGTGTCACTGGAAAGGAGATTGACTTCATAATGCTTGAATTAAAAATGCAAGAATTTCACTTAATTCCAATTCCTTCACCAGTAGAAGAAGCAGATGCACCTAAAACATTTTAGCCCCAGCTGCAAGCAGAAATGCAGCTGGTGTGGTGGCACTTTGTTTACTGACAACCTTTGAGGTGTGTGAATGAAAAGCCATTGTCTCTTTCCCTCTAGGGGAGAAACTTCAGTTCCATCTTATCCCTTTATTAAAGTAAATTCTGCTGCTCTCAGCTCACTTCCTAGTGTCTCTATTCCATATTAGATATTACTGTATTAAAAAAAAAAAAAAGGACAAATTGACAGCATCTGATAGTGAGAGTCCTTGGAATTGAATTAGCTCCTCTGTCAGGATTGAGGTCGTTGCTGGGACAATGTAACAAAATAATTTTGCTCGCTGGCCTTTCACAGCAGCTGCATCTGAGAGCCAAAAAATCCCTGTGCTTTGTTTTAGTGATGTCAGGGAATGTCAGAGCAGAGATGCACAAAACAGGGGAGCCAGAGAACTTATCCAGAATGAGAATTAACCACACCAGGGTTTGCTTTCAGAGTGGGGAGGTCTGACTTGCTCTGGAGGAAGATGGGCTTTGAGTTTTGCAATTTTGTAATTGGAAATGACACAGGTGACATCAGAATTACACTGATTTAGTCTTTACTTGCATCAATTATCCTGGAGCTTTATTTTTCTCACTCTGCCTTCTGTTTCCCATCGGGTCAGACTCAGAATTAAACAGAAAATACTCTTAGGGTAACACACAAGGCAGAAACCTTCTGTGCCTTAAGAGTTAGACACTGAAGGGAGCAAGCAGCTGAAAGGGTGAACCAGCCAGCTCTGACTCTCACACAAGGTCCATTCCATGTTCACCTTTCATCCTGGGGTTTTTGTGTTGTCTTTTTTTTATTAAACCTACTCTGATTTGTTAACACCAGGAGAGTCTGTGATTGTGTACAGGACTTTACAAGCTGTCTTACCTAAACAGCTCCCAGTGATTTGTGGCTGAAGAGGATTTTTATCTTTCAGCAGTCTTGATCTAATGCATTCTGCACTCATGTACTTATCAACTTTACAAAGAATATGATTCAGAATTTTAAAATAATAACTATTATGTTTCTTTTTATTCTGATTTCTTCTTGATCTAACTTGCAACAAAAAAAGCACCGAACAAAAACAACCTTAAACATGGGACTAACCTGCTGTGCTTAGGTGTTATGGGCTTGTTCTGATTTAACTGTTCTTTCTCTAGTTAATATTTTACTACTTATGTAGAACTTCTACCATCTATTTGATATAAATGGAATAAAACCTTGATTCCACATTACACACAAGACAGAAATATTGATATGTTCTTGCATAATATCCAGAAGTGAAGCAGAACTGGTTAAAAGCCTACCAAAGAATGAAAATGGCAAGAAACACACTGAAATTCCAAAATGAGAGGGGTTTTTGAGCCTGCTAAGAAACAATTACTAGAGTGAAATTTGTAACCTAAAATTAAATGTGTTTTTCTGGTCTATGCTGTGCTATCAAAATGAAAGTGCCAAAAGGAGAGATTTGTGAAATATTTGCCTCACAAAGAAAATGCTCTTCTGGGAGATGTTTAATTTAGGAAAAAAAATCTTCCTGGTGGTGAAACAGAAGCCAGGCAACACTGATCTGGCACTGCAGCCACTGGGATGTTAAACTGCTGTTATAATTAGCTGCCTGATTAATTTCAGACAAGTATTTTTGATACAAACCTAAAAATTCTTATTGCTCTCAAAACACACAAAACCCCCACTGATGCTTGAATTCCCTCCTGTCCATTTATACCTATATCAAGGCAATAATGCAGCCCTGGATTTAGTTCTAAGCCTTGTTCTTTTAATCTCCTTCCTCAGAGCATTGAGAGAAAAGCACTAGGCAGTGTTTAATTATCTCCTGCAGCAGTCAGTAGCTGTGCCCTGGCCAGGGGAGGATTATTTGCCTCCCATCAGCAGTCTGGGGGTTCTCTGTGTCCCACTTGCTGGGGATCTGCAGTGACAATACAAACACAGCTCCAGGAAACTTCTCCGGGAACAAAAAATAAGTGACAGCATCACTAGCCCTATATGGAAAGAGGGAGTGCTGCTTTCTCACTTTTTGGGGTTTTTTTTGGTCACACTTTGAAGGCCTGCATGGCTACAAGGACTGGGGGAACAGCATCAGAGCATCCACTGAGCTTCACTGAAACCCTCTGACCTGCAGGACCTTTGTCAGACTGACTTCAGGCACCCCCTTTGCGTTGTTGTCAAGTGGAGTGTTCAGGCTGCACTTTGTCACAGACATCTTTTATGGAAAATCCTTTCCTTAGGATTTTTCCTCCTGAGAAGCTGAGAGGCCTCAGGAACAAAATGTAAACAATGGTTATCTGCTGCTGTGGAATGCAACAGGTGCATCTGTGACTGTTCCATGTTGGATGTTTGTAATTAATGGCCAATCACAGTCAGTGGGCTTGGACACAAACCTTTGTTATCATTCCTTCCTATTCTATTCTTAGCCTGCCTTCTGATGAAATCCTTTCTTCTATTCTTTTAGTATAGTTTTAATGTAATATATATGATAAAATAATAAATCAAGCCCTCTGAAACATGGAGTCAGATCCTCATCTCTTCCCTCATCCTAAGACCCCTGTGAACACTGTCACAACACTTTGTATTTTTAATATTTAGAAGTAAGTACTTTTGCACTGAGGAACACTGAGAAGTCCCCTGCTGTTCTTGCACTAGCAGGAACACATTTCACATCAATTTAGTTCAAGACAAAAGGTGTGGTTTTAGTTTGTTCAGAGCCAGCCTTCTTCCAGTTTAGTTACTGGGGGAAGGCAGCTTTCTCTCATCTCATTTATGTCACAGAAAGTTGATAGAAAGCTATTTGTGGGAGTGGGGGAAATTCCAGATAATTTAAATCATCTTAATGAGAGAGGAGAGGGAGCTGAGACTCTCATTTTGTCTTTAAAGCTATAAGGTAGAGGTTGAAGTGCTAAGAACAAGTTTCAGATGAGAAGAATAGTTATGAACTTGATGAATTAATTAGGGTCAAAAATTAAAACATGACTGCAATTCTGTACCTCTGAGTCATTTGAATATACTTGGAATGGCAGTGAATAAAAATACTCAGACTTACCCAAGCTAAAAATGTCATCATTTTTGGCTGACATAGGGAATATAGCTTAAAATCCTGTATGTCATTGAAATGCCAGAAATGTCTGATACCTCACAGGAAAATTAAGGCATTTATAATGACAGAGCTGTTTTATCAGTGTGGAGCTGAGAACTGAACCTAAGCCCGGGCACCAGAGCAGTTTAGCAGCTCCATTTGCACTCCTTGCTGCAGTTTCCACAATCAGCAGCTGGGGGGCTCTGGGATGGGACCCACCACTGTCACTTTGGCAGGGAGCCCTGAGCAGCTCCTCTGCAGGTGAGGGCTGTGCTGGGTTGTTTTGGCTGGGACAGGGTCTCAGTGAGTTCTGACCCTGCTCCATTTCCCTGCACCCCCATTTTTCATCAGGGCTCTTTGGCATTGCCCTGCTCTGGCTCTGGGCTGGAGGAGCCCCCACAGGAGCTGCTCTGTGAGCACAAGCACACTGCACTCCCCAGGCTGTGCTGTCACTGTCAGTTTGTTCAGAGTTTTCAGCTGCTGGAACTGCATTTCTCTCATTTCTGTTTAAGTACTTTTTTTTTAAACACTCAGGTTCACTCAGGTAGGTGATACCCTGGTGAGGCTCCAAATGATTTGTTACAAGGTCTTTTAAGACTAAACTATCCAATTAAGAGCTGCCACCTAGATTATTTTCCCTTTTAACCCAATAACTGATCCCAAAGAGCCCACACTGCAGAATTTCTGCCCAATTATAAAATGCCACCCAAACCCAAGAAGAAGAAGAAGGAAGAAGAAAGAAGAAGTGTTGCGGTGTTTGAGGGTCCCCAGAACAAGGGAAGAGATGACAATCTTGACTCCAGGTTTCAAAAGGCTGATTTATTATTTTACTATATATATTATATTGAAAGAAAATGATATATTAAAACTATACTAAGAAAGAGAATGGAGACATCAGAAGGCTGGAAAAGAATGATAATAAAGAACCTGTGACAGACTCAGAGAGTCTGACACAGCTGGAGCTGTGAATGGTCATCAAGTAAAAACAATTCACATGGAACCAATCAAAGATGCACCTGTTGGTAAGCAACCTCCAAACCACATTCCAAGCAATCAGATAATTATTGTTTACATTTCATTTCTGAGGCCTCTCAGGAGAAAAATCCTGGCAAAGGGATTTTCATTTCATTTTCATTGTCAGTGACAAGCATGAAGAGGAAACCTAGGATGACACCCTGTGCTCTCCATCTTGCTTCCATCCACAACATACTAAAAATCCCAAACCCTAAAGTTCTCACCAAGTGATTCACCTACACTGCTCTCTATAATCTAGTTCACACTTTTGTGGATTCCAGTCTATCTTGAAATCTAAGTTTCCTAGACTAGGAATCTGGAAAGTTTCCTTCTCCATGGGTGAGGGTCACAGTCAGTGCTCCCCTGGGGGTCAGGGCACCCAGAGCAGACACAGAAATATTCCCAGTGTGCCCTGGGTTTGCACAGGGCTGGGTGAGATGAAGAGACACAGGGTGTCCTGGTACCTGCTCATTCCCCCTCAGCCCTATGGGTTCTGCAATGTGGGCACACCCAGGGACCACCTCACCTGTGGCCTCCCAACCTTCAAAACCAGCCTGGAAAACCTCACTTGAAAACACAGATTATATTAATTTTTTAGAGGTTTCTTGTTGGTTTTTTTGGGTTTTGGAGAAGTCATTTATTTAGAAACACTAATGCACTGTTAAGGTAATAGTAGACAAAAGAAACTGTAGTGATTACTCTGCTTTCTACAGGAACCCAGGGAAAACAACCAAAATGAAGATAAAGCTCTTCTAGCATTATTAATAATACACTTGAAAATGTTTTCCTTCAATCTATCTTTTCTTCTATTGACTAAGAAGCTGAGTTAATAGGTTTGTTCACTTAAGACATATGTGTGGGCTTTTAATACATGCTGGCTGCTTCTCCCATCATTTCATCCATGATGTACCAATCAATTTTCAGAGCTGGGCTTCCCTTTTTTTTTTTAATTTTTTTTCCCTGGATGTTGGTTTCTCTTTTTTCAAGCTCCTCTTTCAAAATACTAATGGTCAGGATTACCTCCTCGTGGATTCTCTAGGGGCTCAGTGATGTGGCAGAGACAGACCTATCTGGGGACATTCTAAGCAGCCTCTTGGCTTTATAGAGACTCATAAAAATTAAAAACAATTAACCAGGATTCTGCACATCTAGAAAATGAAGTCAGCAAATTTAATACCCTACATAGTACACAGCCCTTTGTGTCCAAGCTAAGTGTCATGTAACATATTTAAATGTAATTAACATGGCAATAGTACCTTGGGATGGTGCTGTTCCTAGCAAGACCTGGTCAGGAGGAACAGCAGAACCTTTACAGTGCAGTTTGATAGTAAATTCTCATTTATTTAGTATTGTTCAATAGGAAGTAACAAAGCTGTCATCCTCAGGGCTGGAATGCAAATCTGCACATCCTGATTTCATAACCCCTGCTCTAGCCAGCAGATCCCACTGCTTTCTGCTGGGTTTAAGTCACTAACTCTTTGCTGTAAAGTATTTCAACAAATGCATGTATCTCAGAACAGAAACCTGAAGGCCCATGTGGTGAAACCCAGCCCAGCCATGCAGATCTGCCCCTGCTGAAGTGAAATCACCCAGCACAGCTCTGGTTTGCTCAGCAACACTGAGGCTGAACAACAATGTCAGATCCAGCAGCTGCTCTTTTGCTCAGCTACAGGCTGAAACTCAGGGGGGAAACAAAAACAGAGCTGCACACCCCTCAGCAAAGGCTTGGAGAGATGGGTGAGGGCTTTAGCTTGGAGAAAAGGAGACTCAGGGGTGCCCCCATCACTCTGCACAGCTCCTGAAAGGTGCCTGTGCTCAGCTGGGCACTGACAGAACCAGAGGACAGAGTCTCAAGCTGTGCCAAGGGAAATTTAGGTTGGATATTAGGAAAAAGTTTTTCACAGAAAGGGTGATAAAGTTCTGGAATGGCCGCCCAGGGAGGTGGTGGAGTCCCCATCCCTGGGTGTGTTTAACAAAGCCTGGATGTGGCACTGGGGGCCAGGGTTTGGTTGGGGTGCTGGGGCTGGGTTGGACTCAATGGTCTTGAAGGTCTCTTCAACCCAGTGATTCTGTGAATTCTGTGATTCTGTGAACTTATTTTGCCTCTGAACATCAGCTCCACCTGCCCAGCCTTTGGTGCTCCAGGCAGGAGCCCAGGCAGGGTGGGGTTACTGTGAGTCCACTCCTGAACCAGAGGAGGAGAAATTTGCCCAGTGAACATTTTGAGAAGTTTGTGCTGTTTCTGATCATCAGACACACAGGCTGTGAGGGGAGGAGGATCAAACCAATCTCATGGGCCTGCACTGCACAGCAGAGAGCTGCACTGCCTGGCACAGGGTCCCATGGAACAGACACACTTTTACTGCTTTTGGCTCATTTATGTACCCCTTTCCCTCTTGGTTTTTGCTTTTGTTCCACAGAAATGCTGATTGTCTGTATTATTCCAGCTCTGTGGTAGCTGGCAGTTACCTGTCCTCTAGGAAGACCAAAAATAGCATTTTAAGGTTTATATGGAATAAAAATCTCATTAACCCACTACTTAACAAAGAAATCTGTCTTCCAAGAAAAGGGGATGGGAAGGAGACTGTGTATTTTAAATCATTGCCATAATATAACTGTTTGTTTTCTTTGTGAATAAAAATATATTGTCTGGACTTAATTTTTTTGTAGACAGCTGTACATTCAGGTACAGACAACTAGTGTTTTTTTCTACAACTGATGTTATCTGAAAAAATCTCAGTCATAATAATGGATCCCAAAAATGTTTTAGCTGGGAAATTCCTTTAACAGAACAAATTCAATAATTTGCTGTAGGGCTTATGTTTGTAATGTAATGCTTATGGCCAGATAGATTTATTATTGACTTAGTTTTTATTAAAAACAAGAGAGAAGGTATCAGTAGCTGGCTTGCTGTTAGCCTGTTATCTGAGGAAGGCATCCAAGCCTTATATCAAAAAGGGCACGAATTCTGAACATGAAGATTGATTGATTCTTAAATGAAATACTTTTAATATTTCATGGGAAGGATTCTTCTGTGGCCAAGTAGTGCATACCATGAAAAATGTCTCCTGGGCAGAAAGCAAGCTTGTCTACTAAAATTTGTTTTCTTTTCTTGAATTTGTGCTTTTTCCACTCTGGCTCTGATCTGCAGCAAGTATTTCTCCCCTCTGCAGGAGGTGGTGCTGCACTGCAGGAGTGTTGGTCATATCTGGAGATCCCTGGTGTCCCAGAATGTCCCCCTGGGTTATTCTGGGTGGCTCCTGAAGGCCTGGTTAATTAACACCCATGTGCTAGTTCAGAGCCATAGAACTGACATTTGGAAAAAGCAACAGGCAACCTTGTGGTGGTGTTCACAGGGGTCCCAGGACGAGGGAAGAGATGAGAACCTTGACCCCATATTTCAGAAGGCTGATTTATTATTTTATTATATATATTATATTAAAAGAAAATTATATATTAAAACTATACTAAAAGAACAGAAGAAAGGATTTAATCAGAAAGCTAGCAAGGAATAGAAAGGAATGGATTGATAATAAAATATAATATATATAATATATATGATATATAATATATAAGATATAATGTAATATGTATGATATATAATATATAATATATAATATATAATATATAATATATAATATATAATATATAATATATAATATATAATATATAATAAAGCTTGTGACTGCTCACAGCCTCGACACAGGTGGCTGTCATTGGTCATCAAGTAAAAATAATTCACATGCTGGGTAAACAATTCTCCAAATCACATTCCAAAGCAGCAAAGCATGGAGAAGCTGAAGCTCCTCAGGAGAAAAAATTCTAGCGAAAGGATTTTTCATAAAATATCATGGCAACACCACCTCTCTCCAGTCATCTCAAAGTTAGGCAGGCCATGGTGAATGGAGCAATGTAATTGCAGGAATTAAGTTTCTGTTACAGGTGAAATTCTTTTACTCCACACTGGCTGCCAGCTCCTCTTTCACTTTTGCTTTGTTACCACCTGTAAATAAAATATGTATGACATTTTTGTATGATATTTGTATGATATTGATACTTGTATGATTTTTTTTTTATTTACTGCCGGTCTTCCTCAAACTTCCATACTTCCAAAATTCCAAAATTCTATAGTTTCAGTGATGGGAAGAGTGATGCCTAGGAATGTCACAGGGCTATGAGGAATGTGAGCACATACCTTGAACAGGAAAAAAAAATCTCTTTGCACAGAGTAGATATTTCAGAGACATCAAATATGATTGCAGCAGACTTTTTTACAGACCCATGAGAGTCTCATGGCTGTTTTCATTCCGATTAAAGGAGCTAAAATTTCTTCAAACACACACCACCACCCCTTTTATAAAACTTCTGCAGAGTGGGAGTGTAACTTGATAGAAACTAATTGCTCTGGATTAAAGGAACAAGCCTGCAGCCTCCACATATTATATCAGCACTCAGAACAGACAGGGACGTTTTTTATGAGGAGGAAATTGCATTTGAAGTGCTCTCAATATTCATAATATCCTGGGCTCTCTCAAACCCTGGGTGTGGTGTTATTTTAATGGTGCACAGGGATTGGTTGTGTGGAGGAGGCAAAATTGGTTTGTCACAGATCCAGAAGTGATAAAGCTGATTTTGAAATGGAGATTAAGGCCTTGTGGAGGGGGAAAATGACAGTTTTCTTTAACAGAAGAAATATTAACCCATTAATGCTCATTCATCTTCATTTTCATGTGCTTGCTCTGTTCCAGCCGGGTACCTCAGAGGTCAAATACTCTGATTCATATTTTCTGAAGGAGTTTGTTTTCATGCTTAAGTTATCTCAGAGCAGGAAGTTCCTCTCTAAGAACGAACAAAATTGTGGGATTTTGGGTGTTTGCAGCCAGCTCCAAAGCTCCTGTTAACAGCCAGTTAACTTGGGCTGCTGGCAAAGGGTGAGTGATGAGCCCCAGAGCTGGGAGGGGACAGGAACAGATGTGAGCTTCACAAATGGATCCTGTAAATAATGGCCTAAACCACAGAGGCAGACCTGGGCACATAAATATATCATCCCCTTTTGGTATGTTTTTATCTCACTCCCAAAGGAAATCTCTCTGTGCAAAGGAGATTTCTGGCCATTTGCAATCTGAATGAGAATTCTCGGTGCAATTAAAAAGAGGTATGTGGACTCTTAATGAAGAGAAAATAATCCACTAATTTCATGCTATTTTTTAAGATTAAACATTCTTATTGCTAGGTTTAGGAAAGATAAAAAGAAAAAAATATTTCCCAATGGAATGAGGCCACAAAAAAGTCAGAATCAGCTACTAGAACTTCTTTTTTTTCACCATCCCACCAGGCAAAATGTATCAGGCTATTGAAAAACCCTAGAATATACAAAGACAATCCTTCAGTGTGGAAAGGAAACTTCCTCTAAAGGCATGGACATGCAAAGGCAGAAGGAACTGGAACTTCAGCTTTATCAGCCATATCAATATTTTACTGCAGTTACAAATTCACACAGATGCCAAGATATTTTATGTTGCCAAATGGTGCTTTTATTTTGCAGCACATGTTGTGCATTCTTTTTTAGAAGTGAACACATCTGCTGTGACTTCTTCCAATATCCATTTTTCCTTCCCTGCAATTTGGGCTGTGAAGATTACAAAGCCATAAATCAGAGCCATGGTGAAGGCAGGGGATCTGATTCACAAACGTGGTTCATCTTTGCCTCTGAGGGTGCTGTGAGCAGAGCAGGGAGCCTGGGGCACCCTCAGCTTTGGGAGGTGCCATTTCTGCTGCAGCAGGGCCTTCTGTGGGCAGAAATGGGAACAATTTCAGCCAGAGCTCCCAAATATTTTAGTGATTAGATGGGGACACAGTGAAAGAGCAACTGCTGAACTCTGAAGTTACTTGGGAGAGAAACGAGCGGGTGATGGGATGGGTGTGGGTTTGCATGGAATCCCAGAAGGGCTTGGGCTGGAAGGGATCTCAAGGATCATCTTCTTCACCTCTGTGGAAGGGACACCTCCCACTGTCCCAGCCCCAGTGTCCAACCTGACCTTGGGCACTGCCAGGGATGCAGGGGCAGCCCCAGCTGCTCTGGGCACCCTGTGCCAGGGCCTGCCCACCCTGCCAGGGAACAATTCCTCATTGCCAAGATCCCACCCAGCCCTGCCCTCTGGCAGTTTGAAGCTGATGCCTTAAGTTTCAGCTTTCATATTTTCCAGATTCTGCACTGCTTTAGTGTGTTGTAGGGGGATACGGGATGGGTAAATGAAGGTGGTATAGAATGTAATCTTATCCCCCAACGAGTTGCAGCTGAGCCAATTACTAAAGATTGGGAGCAGGCCTGATGTTAACAGGCCACACCTGTAGCCAATTAGAGCAGTGGTATAAAAGAGTGGATTGGTGGGCTCTGGAGCCTGATGGCTGCTGCCAGGACCAGGAACAGTCAGTGCTTAGAGGAGCTGCCCATGAGAAACAGTGAGGAGGTATGGAACTCTGGCAATATGGAACCCTTGCACTATAATGGTACTAGAACTCTTGGTATGTGAGATGATATGTGTGATTCTGAATTTCATGCAGAGTGTCAGCAAGTTCTCCTCACAGCTCAGTCACACAGAACAATCCTTTTCCAGCCCCAGAACCAAGGACACTATTGCAGCTTCAGGCCCAAAAGGGTAAACAACAGCAAATTGAGGAGAGCAATCTGGGAGGATGGGATTTCATAAACTAAAGCTGTAATTGGACAATTAACCCCAATATGTAATGGATCAAAACTTATAGAAGTGTGAAAATGTGTGACATGTTGTCCATCTTGGGTGTAGCCCTGGTTGGCTCTTGAGCTGCCCAAGGTGAGTCCATTGAGGCCTTGAATAAATCTCTTCTCTATCCTTTAACTCTGCCTAACCTTTATCCTTTAACTCTGCTCTGTTCCAGGTGTCCTTTCAAGGCACCAAAGCCATTCCTGAGCTGGCACTGCCTGCCCTTGTGCAGTTTATTTTGTTATCCTGCTGGTATCCTTTATTTCTCACAATTCCTAAGGAGCGCCAGCAGAGTGTGAACAGAGTAACTTTATATAGAACCAAAATACTGCAGCATTGCTTGATTCAAAACACCTTCTGCTGTTTCACTCCTGTCACTCCAGCCAAAATTCCTTCAAACTGTTGAATCTGTTGTACTCACAGAGATCCCTTGTGGAGGGGAGTGAGTTTGCAAATGAGTGAGAATGGCTGTGGCTCCTAGGGGTTTGCAGGTAACTGTTAGAAAAATGGGCAACATTTAGGGCTTTTTGATCAAGTTAATATGTAACAAAATTTGGGGTCCTTGATAACCTCAGAATTTGTTTGGAAGATCCAAATTTAGTCATGAAATAACTCGTTTATGTTACGGTGACATGCAAAATGTTGTTTAATTTTCAAATATAATTTATTTAATGATGCATCCACCTTGACAGTAGGTCCCTCCCTTTCGTGAGTTTTAGTTGAGGGTCTCATCCTTAGGTTTTTGCTGGTCCTGGTCCATAAAACAAAGGTCACTCCCAGAGACTGGAGTGAACTGTAATGTTTAGATTTGGGTTTCTAAAGGCCTGTTGTGCCTCCTTCTGTCACTTTATTACCTGTCTGTGTGTCCTCTTGGTTTCCAGGACAAAGGGGGGTGGTGGCTTTCAGCAACTGGAGTAAATCAGAAGGACAAGTTTTTTTAGCTTTTCCTTAGCACTGTCAAGTCTGCTCCTACCCCTCTTCCCCTTCCTAATATTTGTACTCTTACAAACAGTATTTTCTTCTCTTGTAGTACAGAAAGATATTTAAACAGCATCACTTCCTTCTGCTTGTGAAGTTTCAAAATGGGGGATGTGATATTGTCTGAGATAACCCAAATGTGGAGGTAAGGCAGTGAATAAAAGTGAAATACTACCATCAAGCCTTCATATTTTGAGAACCAACCACATCTCTATAAAGTGCTAGAGCAGCTCCTCAGTGCTGAACACCAATGACCAGTAGCCAGTGGCTATTTTTATTTTTGTTGGTTGTTTACATTTTGCTCTTTACTGGTGAAATGCTTGAGGAGCTGGAGGTTTTTTCCCCCACAATGCCTCAAGTTAGAATTAAAGTTGCAGTAGCCTGAGCAGGAGTTAATTCATTCTGCTATTAAGCCCTCAGTTACACTGAGGCTTTATCATTCACTGCTAATAAATGGTATTTATAGTTGGCATATACCTCCTGTAGCAACAATAACAAATGTGTTGCCTGAGATAACCTACTTTATATAGCTGTTAAAAGGCACTTTTCATTGAAGTTTCACAATTTTAAAAATTCATTATAAACCTCTTGAATCCTCCAAGGACTGAAACAATGTGAGGAGCTGGATGCCTAAAGTGCAGGCCAGATTTTGAAAAGGGCTCAGAAGAGCCCACAATAGAGGGCTGGTATTTAAGTAGGCTAAGCACACAGCAGCTCCTAATACCACACTTAGATCTGGCCTCTCAAAAGAACTCACAAGAACCTTGTGTGCTGTGAGCTTTTGAAACACTGCCCATGTCACAACAAGCACTGCTGGGGACTTTACACTCCTTGGAATCTGCTAAGTCTGCCTTTGATTTCTCTGGGTCTCAAGCACTTTCAAATGCCTGGACCTAAACAAAGATCTGTGCTTTATGTGGGATTAGTTCCTTTTATCTAAGAATATCATTATTCCATCCTTTCCTGTGATCAAAATAAATAAATAAAAAAACCTGGCATGGTGTAAGATGTTTGTAGGCTTAGGAGAGCTGGGCAGTATTCTTTCAACTGCTGTGCATCCTCACTTGTCCCAACCAGCCAGAACAGGGTTGTTCATTTTGTTGTATAAGCACAGCTGAGAATTGTGTTTGGGCACAGCAAAATTTGGTAACTCCTGCCCTCCTTCTGGAAGCTTCAGTCTCTGGAGCAGCCAGTGCAGCTGAAGGTAAAATAAATGTGTGCAGTGGCTTGGCAACAAGGTGAGAGGAGTTTCTGTTCCATAGGTATCACTCCCACAGGAGGCTGTGCTGGGAGGGGGAGCAGGCTCTGCTCCCAGGAGCAGAGGGAACAGCCCCAACTGTGCCAGGGGAGGCTCAGCTTGGACAGAAGGAAAAATTCCTTCATTCAAAGGTGGCTGAGCACTGGAAGGGGCTCCCCAGGGAGGTGTGGTGGAGTCACCATCCCTAGAAGTGCCCAAACCAAGTGGAAATGGCAGAGGGTGGAGGGGTTTGGTGGGCATGTGGAACCTGTTTGAAGGTTGGACTCAATGACCTTGGAGGTCTTTTCCAGCCTTATTTATTCCTCACTTCTCTGTCACCAGGTCCCCACCAGCTCCTTGTGTGGCCTTACCCAGCCAAGAGGGCTCAGACCTCCTGGGCCAGTCAGAGAAGTGAGCAAATGGGATGGAAACTTCTGGAAGAACCCCAAAAATGTAGAAACCCCACAAAATGTGCAATCCCTGACTATTGCCTGCAGAACCAAGCCCCAATTCTGTGCTGCTCTCACAACCCCAGGCCAGAGGAGCACCCAGCCAGGGTAGGTGGGCCTGGGCATTGTGTGTCCTTGTCAGAACTGCACTGTGTGTGTCAGATAAAGAGCAAAGCCTGTGGTAAAGAGAAAGAGCTCGAGTTCTTGCTTTTGCTCTGCCTGATAGTGAGGATTTCATTTGGATGATTCAGCTTACCACTTCTACATTTGCTGTGAATCAGTATTGAAGTGTCATGTTGTAGGAGCTGCCTATTGATGGGAACTTAAATTAGCATTAAGGAGCAGCCACAGACTTTGCAAGATAATCTGGCTTTATTTGTGCCTTCCCTTCTTGGCTTCTGTGTGTGTATATCTTATTACCAGGGAAAATTACTTTTCTTTGTGCTGCCCTTTAGAATTGGGAAGAAATTACACCAGTCCATTGAATGAACAGCAGCACAGAGATTAAACATGGGGGGTGTCAATCTGCTAAAAGTTACTGTGCTAAACAGCCAGGAAAGCCTTTGAAAGGGATGGCAGGCAAGGAGATACTGAATTAATCTCAGTATTGCCTGTGACAATGCAAGGACCTCAGTCTGGGGGAGATGTGCTCTGCCAGAGCAGGGAAAGGAGAGTGTTGTTCCTTTGGGAGTGGTGCTCTGTCACTGCTGGGCAGGAGGAGACCCCTCTTGGTGCTGGTGCTGATTCCAGGCTCAGGGGAGCAGAACAAATATCCTGGAAGCACTGATGGAGTGCCTGTGTGGGAGTGTGGATAACCAAGCTCTGAAAATCCTGCTGGATTAAATGCACATACAGTGGGGCTGAGGATTTAGCCCCCATTTACAGCTGCAGGATTGTGGTTTGCCTGTTAGGTTTCTGATTTCCAAATCCCTTAAATACCTGGGGCTGTGTTATCCTGGGGTGTAAAACTGGGGAATTTCACTTCAATTGAGACCTGCCTTGAGGTGAGGGGTGAGAGAAGGGTCTGATCTCAGAGTCCTTTTCACCTGGAGGAAAAAAATGGCTATTTTTTTTCCCCCCTGACACTCACTGAAACTTTTGAGAAATGAAATAAATTGTACCTAACACTTCTGGACAGTTGGGGAGTGAAGAGCTAATAGTGTGTGGTTCCCTTTATCCAACAGTCCCTTTCTGACAGGGGCTGGGCTGATGCTCTGTGGCTGCTGTGGTCACAATTAGCAGAGCACCACAGTTTAGACCCATTTTAGGCTCTTTTCCAGTGTCCTGGAAACAGAGGCATTGCCAGGAGTGCCAGGCATCTGCAGCTGGCTCCACTCACTGACCAGTCCTTGGCTTCAAATCTGCATTTTAAGCCTTGATGTGTGAGACAAAGCATTGGGGACATTTGATTGACTTTCTAGTTATTACTGAGATCAAAGGCTGGCTTTTGTTTGTTTGTTTGATTTGTTTTTCTTTTTTTTTTTTTTTTTTTTGCATCAGACTTCTTTATTCTACCACCTGGACTGGGTTATTTATTGAAAGAACTGCATGCAAAGATGTTAAATTCCAGGGAAAACTCAGTGATCCAGCATCACTCTCTATTAGGTAACAGTTGATTGCACTGCCACTGCAGGAACCTAAGCACAAGTTTATCTGTTTTTCCTGGGGAACAGATTTAGCTTTCTGGGTCAGCCTTGTATGCAGGCAATTTGTGTTTTTCTTCTCTTGCAGTGGAGCTTTCTGCAGTGTGGGTGGGAAGTCCTACCACTGTTAATAACATTGCTGCAATCCTGCTTTGGAGTGACTTGGCAGTACCTTGATAGCCTGGTGAACCCTTTGGGCTCCTGGTGAATGTGTTTGGGTATTTAACACAAACAAAACTAAAACCTCATCTTTCCAGAGGCTTACCTCTCTGCCAATCCACTAAGGGGGAATAGGATTTTTTGTTTTCCAAAATACTTTTAATTTATAAAGCAAAAGACAATCTGTTAATTTATATTTGCTGTATGAATCCTGTGCCTGAAGTTGGTGCCTCTCCAAAATACATGACTGCTTATGGAGCTTTTAATAATATGTTGTGGTGCTGGTGATGATAACTCATATTTAACTAGGCAGTACCTGTCAGATTGCTGCTCTGCTGAGCCTGGGAGGGAACCTGAGCTCTGCAGCACACTGAAAAAGTGCCTGGGCTGCAGTGATTAGTGAATCTCAGAGTCTGAGAACTCCAACACTTGCATTTGGGGATGCAAATAATAATTTTTCCCTATTATGTTTCCATATCATAAAATCCCAGTAATTCTTACTCTACACATAGATATTTTTCAACATTACCTGAAATCAGCAGTAGGTCAGTAGAGTGGGGTGTTTGGGATAGGATTGCAGTTGGGAAAACATTTTCAACTTTTTAATGAAACATGGTCCTTTGAAAAATCAAACCCACTCTTTGCTGATACCAAACATGGTTTTAATGGATCTCTAAATTGTTTGTTTTAAAAGAAATATTTATAAACTAAATTTATCTGAGTGTATATTGCAAGTATGCATCCTAATCTAAATTAGATACATTTCAAGCAACCATTTTTTTTCCAGGTAAAATAAAACACTGTAACACTGTGACCAAATGCTATTTCTGATTTTTTTTTTTTTTTTAATTACAAAAGCTTAGGAACTTGATGTGAATTGGCCTGTGGCCAAACACTTCACATTTCTCAGCTATCCAAAATAAACCATAGCGAGATAGCTGAGATCATCTCCTTGGTGGATATCTTCAAATAGAATCTGATTCAGAACATTTCTGTGGGTTCAGGGATCCTCAGCTGAGCCCTGAATATGGACTGTGCTCCCTATCCCAGTGTCCAGCTCCTGTGAGTGAAACTGCTGTGTGAGGTGCAGCCCTGCACAACAGAATGTCCCAAATCTTTTAGCTGCTGAATACCAGTAGCAAATCCCAGTATTTGTTTTCTCCATGCTGTTGCTCCCCCTGTACCAGTAATGTTCTTTTTTTGACTGAAAATCTCATTTTTTCCTGCGAGAGGCAGCTCTGACCCAGTCTGGGTCTCTGCATTGCTGAAGGGAAGGGTCCCCCAGCAGGGCTGGACCTGCCTTTGCACTGAGTATTTACATCTCTGCTTTATCCTTCTTGTCCTCCCTACATGGAGTTTGTTTGTCCTTGTTTACTTCAGGCCCTTGCATTTGATTTCCAGATAATCATTCTGCTGGAAAACATGGCCCTGTTCTGTTGTAAGAGGATAAGTAGAATAACTTCCATGGGAATTTGTTAGCAGGGTGTAATCTACCTTTTAATCCTACCACTGGTTTCCTTCCTTCAGAGAATTTGCTTTTCCTTTCCCTGATTTTATGGTGTGTTCCCAAGACCTTTAATACCACCGTGATTAATTCTGGTTGCACAGTGGAAAAAGGACCCTGAAGCAAAACAAAAAGCATCTTTATCCAGAATCCACATCTATTACTTTTGCAATTATGAGGATTGGAGTGTCTTAATTAGACCAAAAATAAAGCAGCTTTATTCTTCAGATCACAACATCCAGGCTATCAGAGGTAAGGAGAGAAAACCTGAGGAAAGCTATTAAGGGCAAAATGATGCCTAACCCTGCATGATCATAGGTAGACAGATGTTAGCAGCAAGGCAGCAGATGTCCAAGCAGACAGCAATAAACACTCTGGAGGCAAGAACACGTTCCCTGCCATGGAACTGGAGAGGAAGGGGAGGATGCAGGAGGTGTTCCACCCTTTGGTGCAGAGAAAATGACCTTTACCCCTTGTGGGAGCACCTCGGGTGGTGGGCATGTCCAGTGCTGCTCAGAAAGTTAATGACCTTGAAGGGTTTTCTTCAGATGGGAGTTCTGGTTTTATTGGTGCTTTATGGTTGTGATTAGGTTTTAATAATGCCCCTGTTGCAGATCAGATTCTGCCTTGCTATAGGGCCAACAAAAAACTGAAAGGGGCTGCAACGCCAGCTATGCCAGGGAGGTTTTTTGGTAGATGAGCATTATCCTAAGCCTCCTTTTGTTATCTTAGAGATATTTCACCTCAGTGCATTCTGCTCCTTCCAGGAGAGTTAGCTCTTAAAGCAGGTTTTGGATATGACCTGGTGGAATTACAAAAATCAAACTATTAAGGAGAGGGAAAACCAGGAGGAATATTTTGAAGGAATAAGGAATGTTTATTTGATACCTACAGGATAATCAGTATCCAAGTAGAGGAAACCTTTTTTTAGTAGCATGCTACTAATTAATGATTTGAAACAAAGAAATAAAAATATTCTTTAAGGTACAAGTGATTGAAGGGGTTTAAAAAAACGGAGGGGTTTTCTTTCTTATATCTACATGGTAGAACTGAATAAATTACTGGTCAAGTAAATCATAAGAGAATTGTGGATTGTCCCAGATGAAAAGCAGCCCTGTTGGAGTGTGGAGCAGCCAAGCAGAGTGTCCCAAATCTGCCCCAGCAGTGTGTGTGTCTCAGGCACTGCTGCATCACACAAACATCACTTGTCACTTGTTAGCACCATTAACTAGACAAGTCCAAAATAAAGCATAGACCAGAAAAGATACATCTTCCATTCTATAAATTGTGTGCTGTGAAATCTATTAGAGCTGACAGAGAAGAGGGCTCTGAATTAGTGAGCAGGCTGATTACACCTCGTTCTTTATTCCCTATTGACTTTGGGTATGCCATACCTTTCCATTTCCTAGAGAAATAAATTAAAAGTCAGAACTAATTTGCCTGATGGAGGGTGCAGGTGGAATTTTGTTCAGACGAGCATTTGCACATTGTGAAATCCAATTTAACCCCTTGATGGGATATAGTTTATTTTCTTTTGTTGACAGCTTTGTGGCAGCTAAAATAGGAACCTGATTAAATAGAGACAGTGAGAGATTGAGGTCTTGTTCTAACAGCAGGAGGATCAAGGCCTCTAATCTTATCTCCCTGAACACTGAGATGAGCTGAGGATGCTGGCAGTGAGATAAGCTTGGCTATTTTGAGCTATAAAAGACCTCAAGAAAAGAGAAGAGGTGTGAGGTGTGGGGAGATATTATTTTTCACACACACAAATAATGCTGCTTGTTTCAATACATTTGGGTCAAGTGCTGGGAACGTACAGGATATTACAAAGGCAGTGATTTCATTTTGCTCTATGGGCATACATCAAAGGACAAATAATAAGCTCTTGCTCCCTCTTTACAAAGAAAATACACGTCTGCAAATTCTTAAATACAATTCATAATTTATAAACTACCAGGAGCTCAGTAATAACAGCAGAGGCTGAGTGGGAGGAGATCACTTCTGGCACAAGTGCAATTGCTTCTTCTTGCAGTCAAACTTTTAAAATATTTTAAAGGGAACAATAACAAATCACCAAGGAAAGCTTTTTGTCAGCTTCAATGCAGACCTGTCTCTACAGGACTGTATGTTTATCTTTTGCTCATTTATTTGGAAGTAAACAAAGAAATTATCAAAGTTCTGTTCCCCTTATGGTTCCTTATGTGGTGTTGGGTTTTTCCATTTCCCTGTAATACTTTGTCCCATGTCAAATTTCAGCATGTTAAATAAATTTGGGAATGAATGAATGAAGAAAGGAAAGGAATGAAACAACACTGGGCTTATATTTAGTTCTCCTTGATTTCCTGGGAGAAAAAAAGTAGAAGGAAAGCCTAGACACAAATACACAAAAGCATAATGTAAAAATACTTTTTAAAAAAATAAGCCAGAACCCTCCACTTTTGTGTCTTTAACTAGTAAAGTTTTAAAATGAAAGTTAAATCAATTTAGTTCAGCCATGGACCTGTTTCCTGCTCTGTGGAGCTGTGCAGATCTGTGCTAGCTGAGGGTCTGCTGAGTCAATAACAGCCACACCTTAATCTTGTGCTTTCCTGAGCACATTTGGGAAACTCCTTTGGTGAAGGAGCAGCCCCCAGCATTGTCTGGCTAAATGGGCTCCTGCTGTCACCTGAGAAGGCACAACCCAAACATGATGTTCAACCTGGTGGGGCCAATCTTCTCTGATCAAAACACCACTGACTCAGTTCCACTCTCCACCAGAATGGATTTTGAATGTCAAAATTATTTTTTTGTTTGTGTGTAGATGTAATTTATTTTTGTTCCATTATTCATATCCATAGCTCTCCATCATAGTGTCCATTCCTGGCATATATTGCAAAGGAGCTTGGCTTGTACAAAAGTCTGTAATAAATATTTTTTTAAGGCTTTAGATATTTTTAAGGGGTTTAAACCCCTATTGCCAAGTTGTGTCCTCAAAAAATCCTTGTGATGATTATTAACCTTGATTTACACTTTGAATATCCAAACTCAGGGAGTGCCTCATTGCAGTTAGACTGGCCCAGCTGCAGTGGTTTTGGCACTGATACCCAAAATCTGTAATTTCCTGTAATTTCCTTATGGGGTTTGTTGCAGCAGCAGAGCAGAAGATCTTACACAAGGGGTGTGCAAGGTCAGGATTTTTGTGGGGTTCCCATCTTTCTTCTAAAATGTCTTGAAAATAAATTGTCAAAAAAGGAACTTGCAAACTAGCTATTTTCCTACAAGGCTTTTTACAAAAAACGAAGCAAACAGGGTTTTAGCATTAACAAAAGCATCATATTTCATAAGACACTTCACTTGTATTGCTTCTGCTAAGCTGGGAGTAGTGCAGTAACAAATTACTGGCAGTGGCTGGACTAGAGAGGGAGTAGTAACCAAGTGCTAAAATTGTGTCTGTCACTTAACATTGTGTTACTGGTCTCAGAAATCAGATACTTCATTATATTACTTTAACTGGGCAGTACTGAGACTGAGAAATACCTATTGAGCATTATCTATTATCATCTTATTATCTAATAATTTAAAAAAAAGTAGAAACATTTTTCAGGAAAAAAAACCCAAAAAAAACCAAAAAACAAACCAAACAACAACAACAAAAAAAAACCCAAATACCCAAACAAACCAAAAACCAAAAGAACTTTGACAAAAACGTATGAAATATTAGGAACCAGACACTGCTCTGATCCCCAGAAAGGCCTGCAGTGGAGTTTATTTAGAAATGCTGCAATTATCTCTGAGCTTCAGCAGAACCTCTCTTTGCACATTGACATTTCCCTCACCCCACTCCGGGTGCCTCCCTGCAGAGGAGTTTCAATCTGAGGAGGAACAGAGTTAAAAACCTGTGTCAGGAGCAGCTGAAATGCTGAAATTCAGCTTCCCTGCCCTGCCTGGGGTTCTCCTGGGGGATGCAGGGTTGGGCAGAGCCCAGGGCCATGGGCTGATGGCAGGGAGGCAGCAGTGGCTCCACCTGAGCTGTGCTCTGTGTGTGCAGCATTTTGGCAATGGAACAGGAATTCTCAAAGTCTATCATTGTGGGAATCCACAAAATCAGAGGGTTTTGGGAAAGCTGCAAAAGGAAGCCTCAGAGACAACAGAACTGTGATTAGAGCTAAGGAATAGCCATGAGAATGGTCAGCAGAAAAATTATTTAAACTGTAGAAAAACAAGGACAAATAGAACAATGGTCTGTGTATTAACACTTGGCTAGAATAACTCCCTAAGCTACAGAAAAGTTTATCTAGTGAGATATTAGGAAGTTTTAAGGTTAATAATGGAGCTCTGTGTGTTGTGTTTTAAGGCTTACAAGCAGGTATTGTATTTGAAATAAGCAAGCATTGTTTAACCAAAGGTAAGTGTGCTTATAGTGGTTGGATGGAACTGCTGTCAATGTGCTTTGGCTTTGTGTGATTGGGCAATAAACTTATAAAGTGAGTTGTAACATTAAGTTCTTGGTCTGCTGCCTGGGATGTGAGCTGCTGGCATCTTCCCATTGTCATAACCATGGAATGAGTGATGCTGGAAAATCAAACAGCTCAAGGCACATTCCACAGCATTCCTGTCCTGTTTGTGATTTGTACAGAGCCCCTGGCCCGCATCAATCACCAGCTAAAAACACTGAAGAAACTGAACTGGGCTCTACAGTTGGAAGTATTTACATATCATAGAAGTTTATTTCAAAATTATTTTGATTTGCTCTGAGTGTTCCTGAATGGAGGATGCCCTTTACCTTCTCCCAACCAAAATAATGAAACCACTGGAGTCAAGGATGCCAAGAGGGGGTGTAAGAGTGCAGCTCTGGGAGTGTGGTGATAAAGGGCCAGGGTAGCAGGATGCCACCCACACCTGCTGCTCAGGAATTTAGCTGTGAGAGCAGATGCAGGGAAAGGAGAGTATCAGGAACTTTCATTTTCACTAAATCAATTTCCTGGAGGCTGGAGGTTATTCTGGTTCTCACCCAGATGATGCATTGTGCTTAAGGGCTTTGGTTGACGTTTTATAGGGATAAATAGACAGAAAATACCTTTTTTCACCCTATCAAGAATTTTTTAGATACCCTGACATTAATTTGACCCTTAGTTGGAAAGGGCAGGTATTAGGAAAGGTAGAAGATAATACATTACCTAAGTGCCATTTAGTTTTTATTACAAATGGAATTGCAACATAGTAATCATCTGACAGTTAAACATTATTAGGAGTTTGCTCATCATTATTGGAGTTTCGCCACAATCTGTAATGGAAAAAGGACTAAATCTATTAATTTTTTCAAGGAAAATTTATGCATTAAGTCCTTGTTATTAATTCTGTGCTAGGTCTGAAAAGAGATTGCTCTCATTGAGCACTAATTATGAGGTATGTGAATTAGTAAATAACTTTCAAGGATTGAAGTTGCAGTATCACAGTCCTTTTGAAACAGAGCCCTTTTCAATATGCACTCAGAGTGTACTTGGAGCAAAGACTGAGCTTTGTTTTGTTTCTATTGAAACAGAAGTCAGGAGCAAAATGCCTGACCACTTTTATGGTTGGAATCCACTTTTCAAAGGATGTTATTGGTGATTTGTCTTAAACTGTGTAGACTTTAATGCCAAATGCACTGATACATTTTTTTTCCAGATGCAAAAAGTCTCTTTTGGCATTTCTTTATTTTAGATAGATTTTAGTTGCCTTTTAAAACTTCAGGTAGGATGCTGAAGTACCAGGTAAAATTGCTGGTTTGGCTATAATGTTCTGTGGACAATTATCCTCATGCCTGAAAATTTTCTTTACACAACCATTGGCTTTTGGGGGTTTTTTTGTTATTAAGTTGTCCTTGATACACAAGTTGCTTTTTTTTTACAGAGCACAGGAGTTCTCACAGTCAGCAGTGTATTATTACCTAGGAGGGACAACACTTTCCTGTCAGAGTTTGCTCTTCATCCATGTGGAAGTGGCATTATGGAAGTGGCAGCTGTGATCAAAGATGAAAATTCAATATTATTTATGCAATATCCATCCAAATCATAATTACTTAAATGATGCAGACCTGCTTACAGGTGCTGTGAGATCCACGCTGCTCAATTCCATGCTTCATTCTGGATGTTCTGCCTTGCCCTGTGCAGTTAATAATTTCCTCTAAAAGGGAAGAGAGTGTTAAAAGCAGGTGTATTATACCAGCTAATTACCATTCTTTCCTCATTGTCACATCCTGAGAGAAAGGGGTTTTTTACTCTCCTTTTTCCCCCAACTTTGGATGGTTTGGTGTAGCAGCACCCTGTCAGAGTCCCCTCTCTGTCTCTCATTTGAACACCTGGCTGTGGTACATACATCCCATCAGATTTCTGTGTTTGTTCCATTTATTTACTGGTGTTCATGCCTGCAGGCAGTATTGTGTGCCACAAAGGTGTGGCTGCCTTTGGCAGTGCTGCAGGAGCCTCTGAAGGGACACCAACCCAGGAACTGGATCCTGGTGACCTTTGTGGATCCCTTCTAACTCAGGACATTCCAGTATTTGGAATACCCAGGGACTGTTGAGAGATCTGGTAAAAGGTTGATGGAGAATATTCAAAGGAGTGTGTGGCATTCACATTCCCTTGTTGAAATCTCTGGCTGCTCACAGAGACCCCCAGATGTGTCACAAAGTCTCTTTTCCCAGCCTGGCACTCAAAGAAGCAGTCAGGGCTCTTAATTTCTCAGTCTCAAGGTTGTTTATTGTTCCTTATCTATAAAATTCTTTCTCCTGCCCTGCCCAGGTCCATCCAGCAGGACAGTTCCAGGCACTCTGCCTGCCCCCAGGGCAGTGTTGTGTCTTTATACTAAAAACTACCTGTGCAATGTTTACAATTACTTTCCAATACCCATCACCTGTGTTAGACAGTGAGCCTCTATTCTAAACCAATCTCTAAGTGCCAACATCACAGCAGAAGATGGAGGCCAAGAAGGAGAAAGGCTGGACATGCCCAGATCCCTCCATCTTGCCCCCTGAATGCCCATTCTAAAAACCCCAAGAATCTATTTTTTCTCTCTGTGATAAATTCACTATCATTCTACTTAAACTGTCATGGCTTGCAGATCTTCATCTAAGGTTGGTAACTTGCTCCATGGGTCATAATCAAACCCACAGGGGCAGCTTGGGCTCTGTGCCAGGGTCTTGGCAATCCAGGACAGCCAGAGGGATGTGCTGGGTCCTGACATTCCCTGAACATGATCCCTTTGCCCAGGGTTTTTGTCCTGGGAAGCTGAAAGGCAGAGAGAGGCCTCAGAGAAAAAGGGAAAACAATTCTTCTCTCATTTGCTTCTCCTGTGCTGTGCTCATGTGCAATGTGTTTGGAGATTGTTCACCCACAGGTGATTGTTCCATTGCATTCTGCTGGGAGTTGTTTTCACTCTTTGGCCAATCAGGGCCAAGCTGTGTCAGGACTCTGGAGAGAGTGAGGAGTTTTCATTATTATATTTTTAGCCTTCTGTAAGTATCCTTTCTGTATTCTTTAGTATACTATAGTATTCTTTAGTATAATACAGTATCATAAAGTAATAAATTAACCTTCTGAGAGCATGGAGTCAGATGCATCATTCTCTCCCCTTGTCGGGGTTGCCTGCATTTACAATAGAAGTGAAACAGAAGAAAAAATGAACAAACCAGTGCAATTTGTGATTCCTTCACTGGTGGGTTCAGGGGGTCTGTGGAGAGCATCCTTACTGCTGTACTTCAGCTCACTGCACTTTATGCCACCCTTGGGAGTGAAGGACACGCTGGTGGTGTCTAACATTTCTATATTCCTTCATCAATAACCGTTTAAATGATTCTCCCTTAATTATGAAACCACAGATCACAGCATTTCTAGTGATACTTTGCCAAGTGCCATTTTTACTGTGTCTAAGTTTTAAATGTATGTAGTACTTACAGAAGGACCTTTTCCCCTTACAAATAAACAAATATGTTACTTTAGAGAGATCTTAAACCCTCAGTGCATGAGTGAGATTTGGAGGCAGATTTATGGCACAGCAGCCATTGTTTGTTTGCATTACAGCTTTTACCCATAGTGTCCCACAAAATAAAGTGTTCACTTGATAACAATAAAACTTCCAACAAATTAATTGCTAGAAGCCTTTGGAAGATAAAGAACATGCATGTGGTGGCAGATGACTCTTTATCCCTCTCTTTAATTTGTTTTGGCCATTGATTATAGTGTTTGCAATCAGTGGAAGCGCTGTTGAGGGCTGGATGGGCTTGTGCAAGAGTGATTTGACAGAATTCCATTGTGCAGGAATGTTTTCAATGTTGGATATGTTGGATGGGCTGTGGGCAAGTGTTGTGAAAGAATGACTTGACTGAATTCCATTGTGCAGGAGCCCAGCCTGGCCCAGTTTTTAGGAGAAAAACTGAAAGCATGACACGGATCAGTCCTAATGGGGTTTTGATATTAGCTCACCTCATTGCTGGGCTGACCCTGAGCCACATTCCCTCTGTTCTGGGTGGAGGTTTAAATCTCTCCAAGTGGAGCTGCTGAGCTGTAGGAAATGTCCCTCCAAGCTACAGCTTCTATTCAGAACCACTTGGGGGGTGTGGATGTGCAACAGTTTGGCAATGGAACAGGAATTCTCAAGTCTATCACCAGCTAAAAACATTGAAGAAACTGAACTGGGCTCTACAGCTTGAATGTATTTGCGCACCACAGACATTTATTTTGAAATTATTTTGATTTGCTCTGAGTGTTCCTGAATGGAGGATGCCCTTTACATTCTCCTGACCAAAATAATGAAACCACTGGAGTCAAGGATGCCAAGAGGGGGTGTTCTGGGAGTGTGGTGATAAAGACCAGGCTGTGTGTGATCTGAACCTTCCCTTTTCCTGATTCACAGCATCAGGCTGTTCCTCTTCTACTGACTTCAAAATAGGGCTTGAACTTGTTCACCAACTGTAGCTTTCAATCTTATTTGTAAACAATTATCTCGTGGAGTTGTAGACAAAAAACATCTCTTGTTGTAACAGCCTGGTGCCTGTAGTTCTCTGTAAATATGATAATTATGATTAGAGGGAGTACACTGAAGTATTAGACCTGTTCTAGGATTTAATTACCCACAGTCTCAAATCAAAAGACAGCTAAAAATATTGCATGTGTGGTTTTTTTGTACAGGGAACAATAACTGCAGGTCCATCCACTCCTTTGGCTGCAGTGATGGGGTTAAACTGCAGTGCACACAGGGTTGGTGCTGGCTCCTGTGTCACCTTGGGGGTGACTCTGGGCAGCTCCCCTGGCTCCCAGCTGCCTTGGCTCGAGCTCTGTGCACCCCTGTCCTGACCCTGGAGTGCCCATCTCAATGCACAGCCTCCCCAGGTAAAAATGCAGTCACAGACTTGATTTAAAATATCCTCTCAGAGCTGCAGTTCAAACAGCAGCTATTTCTGGAGACAAGGCTCTTGAGGCTACAGAGTTAACATGGAACTTTCTAAATGGATTTAAACTGTCTGGGAAGGCAATTACAGCTGGGGAATTGCTACAAAGTCGAATCTTCCTGGAGCCTTGAAAGTACAGATTCTGGCTTCTACTTCACTTTTTCTTTTTCTTTTTCTTTTTTTTTTTTTTTCATTTTAACCTTATCAGTTTGGAAATGCATAAAATGTAATGAAAAAGTTTGGATGTGCTGAAAAAGATGAGTGATTGAGATGGGCGTGCTTCCAAAACAACCCAGGACACTTGGCAGAGTGGGTGAAAACAGTTTGTTTTTCACTTCTGACCACAAGCATTTCAATATGTTTTCAGTAGGAGAGATTTCCAACTCAGAAAAATTTGTGTTCTGAAAATCTGGGAGACCAGGCTGGTAAATGAGTGCCATGTGTGCTCCCCACAGGGTGCTGAATGCAGCTGGGGAGGGAATGACCAGGGAGTGACCAGGATCAGCAGTGCTGCAGATAAATAATGCACAGTTATTTATCTGCCAGACAACACTGAAAAGCAAAATAAGGTATAACCTACTTCATAACACTCAATTTTCAACCAGAATCTTTTGTTCTTCTGCTTATTTTCCCCAGAGTGCAGGTGAGTGGCTTCTCCAGGGTTTTCACAGCAGCCAAGCCCTGAGTGGAGAGCTGTTGGATCACTGGGAAACCAGCAGGGTGAAGCAGGATTTATGTTGTTTTCCTTGCTGGTAAGATTTAGGTTTGCTCGTGGTGTTTCTATTTTCTGGAAGGTGGAAATGTGGTTTTGGGCAGACAAAAGGTGCTGCTCTTCAGGAGTGTGTTCAGCACAGGGAAAGGAGCCAGGAGAACAATTCCCCCTCCTGTTTCAGCCCTGCCTGGGTTTAGAGGAATGGCAGCTGTCACTGCCTTCTCTGTGGATTTATCCTGGGTTTTTTTGGTAAAGAATGATCTGTGAACCCTTCCAAAGCAAGGCCCACTGGTGTTGAGATCTGGCTTTTGAGTTAGCCAGGGATCAAACTGTTTACTTCTAGAAATGCACAGAGACACAATCTGGGCATCAGTGACAGTAAATAGTTTGGGTTTCTGTGCAATGAGGTGTTTCTGTTTTAACAGTAAGATGTTGTCAGTATTTAGATGCCTGAATTTTATTTCATTCTCACTTAGCAGATAAATATTTGCAAATTTTTTTTCCTCTATTATTTCTGCCGTTGCACATTTTTGGAGTCTCTTGTTCTTCTCTGTGGTCTGATTTTTTATTTCATTAAATCCAGGGATTTATTTCATTAAATCAAGGAATAAGTATCTAGAAGGGGGCAGTTGCTTCCTAGCCTAGGAGACAAAAGATACAATGATGTTCAAAGGCTGTATGCTGAAACTTATGAAGTTTACTCGAGAAATGCAGTTATTTTTGTTTTTCAGAGAAGGTAAGTAAAAATTGACACAATTTGCCAATAGTTTATGGAATTCGATGTCAATTTAATTTTGGGGTTTTGCTTAATTGGTTGAGGGTTTTTTTAGATAGAATAAATTTTAAAATGATGTTTAAAATCCAAAATCTTTTTTAAAAGAACTTTAAAATCCAAATTGTAAAGGATTTTGTTTAAATTTCTTTTTGAAGGAGTCCTGTGACCTGTCAATCAGATGTTACTGCATTCTGTCTGGGTTTTGTCCTTTTTGAATTTATAAGTACCATTGATTTTAATGGCTGAAGAAAGGCCATTCATTTGAAAGGCTGAATTTTAAAGTCCCAGCCTTTCAAAGTGTGTAGGTACACGAGTGGAGAGGGACCTCAAGGCCTGGGATTGAGCTGTTTATCTGTTATGTATTTGTAACAATTAATGCTGTGGAGATGAAACTTGCTGTGTGTTAAGAGAGTGTCAGTATCAGCTTGGTGAAAATTAACTTGTAGCTGTTTATTAAAATGTTCTCCCTGGAGCACTGTGCTGGTTGTGTTGGACATGAGGACAGATGGACCCTGGTCTGAGATGACAGCACAACTCCAGCTCAGCCCTGCACCCTCTGTCCAGCACATCTGCCAGGGAACACAGCTACAACAGGCCTTGCTCTATTTTTTTTTAATTTTATATCCCCCCATTTTGTGTTGGCAGGAACCCTTGCCCTAGTTAGGAAAAAGATCTTGTGTAAGAAATTGTCAGGTTAAAGCAGTATTTATAAAACAGCAAGGAAATAGCCAGCCCCATGCTCTTGGGAAGGACTGGAATAATAGAAAACTTAATTTTGGTTTAGGGCATAACTGGGGAATACTGTTCCTGTGACCTGTGTCACAAATGCAGCTGAATAAATATTGATACATTTCAGAAGTAACTTTATATTTTCATCCTTCCTTTCTGGGGAAGGAATAGTAAACTTTCTGTAGCAATGCTCTTGTCTAATAGGGAAACCAGCTTTTTCCTAATTAAATTTCTAGTAAACTAGTTTTTATGAGATTCAAAAATAAATGTTCAAACAAAAGGATTTCTAGTGCATGCAGGTCTCTTTTTGACTGTTATCTCCTGCAGTACCCAGAAATGTTTTCATTAACAGTTCTGGATGTTTTCTGTGGTCAGTCTAATCAGAATCATGGAATCACAGAGTGGTTTGGATTGAAAGAGTGTCACAGACATTTTTTATGAAAAATCCTGTCCTTAGGATTTTTCCTCCTGAGAAGCTGAGAGGCCTCAGGAACAAAATGTGAGCAATGATTATCTGCTGCTGTGGAATGCAACAGGTGCATCTGGGATTGGTCCATGTTGGTTGTTTCTAATTAATGGCCAATCACAGTCAGCTGGTGCAGACTGTCTGAGACACAAACCTTTGTTATCATTCCTTCTTTTTCTATTCTTAGCTAGCCTTCTGATGAAATCCTTTCTTCTATTCTTTTAGTATAGTTTTAATGTAATATATATCATAAAATAATAAATCAGCCTTCTGAAACATGGAGTCAGATCCTTGTCTCTTCCCTCAACCTGAGACCCCTGTGAGCACGGTCACAAAAGGGCTTTAAGGATCACCTGATTCCACCCCAGCCATGGCAGGGACACCTCCCACTGTCCCAGGTGCTCCCAGCCCCAGTGTCCAGCCTGGCCTTGGGCACTGCCAGGGATCCAGGGGCAGCCCCAGCTGCTCTGGGCACCCTGTGCCAGGGCCTGCCCACCCTGCCAGGGAACAATTCCTCATTGCCAAGATCCCACCCAGCCCTGCCCTCTGGCACTGGCAGCCATTCCCTGGCTCCTGTCCCTCCAGCCCTTGTCCCCAGTCCCTCTCCAGCTCAGCAGTGTGTGATGAGTGCAGGATCACTTTGGGGTTTTGGGTACAAACTGAGCAGTTTTGTCTCAGCAGCATTTCAGGATCTGTAAAGCAGTTTACAGGTTAACCCTGCCTGGCTGATTTGAGCATCCATCCCCCTGTCCCTGCCCTGTCAGGGCTCCTTGCAGAGGAGCAGCCCCAGGAAAAGCAGCAGCACCAGCTCTGTGAGCAGTGCCACCACAGAGCCCAAGGGACAGTTCAGCCCAGTGAGGGCTCATAACTGAGCTGGCAAGGAGCTCAGTGGTTGGAATAAAAACAGCATCAGCCTCTCAGATCAGACCCTTCTGTAATGTAATTAAATTCTGAGTCACAGACCTGGAGTGAGGCACATTTCCAACAGGGCTGTTTCCTGAAGGTCAGCTGGAGAGCAGAGTGCTCAGCAAGTGCAAGCCAGGGAGAGGCAAGTTCCCTGCTTGGGTTTGTGTTTGAGGAGCTTCCCAAGGCCTCTCTAAATTGGGAAATTGCCCATTTCAGCAATAAAACATAATAACTTATGGCACTACTGCTTAAAGTTATCCTGTATGGCAGAACAGATATGAAACAGAGAAATGGATTCAGCAGCTGCTCGTGCCAGGTTTGGTGAAGCAGAAGTGTCACTTCTCTGGCTTGTCCTACTGCTCTCCTCAGTAATGGGCTTGATGAACAGCATTCAAGATATGTTAGATTCATCTCCCCTTACTCTTGGGCGTTGATTTGATATTACATCTCACCAGCTCTTTTTCCTCAGACTTCCTGAGCATCATATTCCTGCTTTTGCTGTTTTCTCACTCATGTGTGAGTGAGGGAATTCCCACTTTCTGCAGAGTTTGCCAGGAACACCTGATATCAAAAGAAAGCTGGAAAGGGTGAGAAGGCCTGGATTCACCCAGTGCTCACCATGAGGAGCAGCTCTCCTCCAATGAAGGTTTCCAATAAAAGGTTTCACTTCTCTGGCTTGTCCTACTGCTCTCCTAAGTAATGGGCTTGATAAACAGCATTCAAGATATGTTAGATTCATCTCCCCAAACTTATGGGTGCTGATTTGATATTACATCTCAGCAGCTCTTTTCCCTCCAGACTTCCTGAACATCATATTCCTGCTTTTGCTGTTTTCTCACTCATGTGTGAGTGAGGGAATTCCCACTTTCTGCAGAGCTTGCCAGGAACACCTGATATCAAAAGAAAGTTGGCAAAGTTGAGAGGTCTCCTGGCCTGGATTCACCCAGTGCTCACCATGAGGAGCAGCTCTCCTCCAGTGAAGGTTTCCAATAAAAGGGTCTCAGAATCTCTGGCTGCTCTCAGTGATCCCCAGATGTGTCAGAAAGTCTCTTTTCCCAGCCTGGCACTTGAAGAAGCAGTCAGGGCTCCTCATTTCTCATTCTCAAGGTTGTTTATTGTTTATCTATAAAATTCTTTCTCTGCCCCTCCAAGGTCTGTCTGGCAGGTCGGGTTGAGGCACACTGCTTGCCTCAGAGGCAGTGTTATGTCTTTATACTAAAAAATACGTTTACAATATTTACAATTACTTCCCAATGCCCATCACCTATGTTAGACAGTGAGTTTCTACTCTAAACCAATCTAAAAACGCCAACATCACAGCAGAAGATGGAGGCCAAGAAGAAGAAGGAGAAAGGCTGGATACACCCAAATTCCTCCATCTTTCCCCCTGAATCCCCATTCTAAAAACCCCAAAAATCTATTTTTTACCCCATGACAATCTAACTATTGACTATATATCTATACATATAGCTACTTAAACTCGCTTGACTGGTAATTCTTCATATAAGGTTGGTAATTGTAATTTCCAAGGGCTAAGTCAAAGGCACAGGGGTCTGGGGCTCTGCGCCAAGGTCTCTGAGCCCCCTGGGCAGGGGCTGGAGCCTTCCAGGGCAGCCAGAGGAATTTCCTGGGTTCTGACAAGTAAGGGGCTTGAAACCAAAAAATTCTGCTAAGGATGCCACAAAATCACAGAACTGGCATATCCTGAACTGGCAGGGACCCACAAGGTCATCAAAATTAATCTTTAATGCCACAGGCACATAGGTGGGTAGACATATTTTCAAAGGTATTATGGGCTGTATTTTACACCCTTTTGAACTGTAATGATATTTAGGAATCTTTTGACATTTATGAAAACTTTTTGTTTTGTAAATAAATGTGAATTTTTTTCTTAAGTGTTGAGTTGTGGGGGGATAGAATGTAAGAAAATCAAGATAGTGCAGAAGGCAATCTCACCCCTGAGGAGTTGCAGCTGCAACAATCACCAGAGATTAGGAACAGCCCTGCCCTTAACAGGGCACAGCTGTGTCCAATAAGGATGAGTGCTATAAAAGAGTGGGTGAGGAGAAGCTGGAGTTTGTTGGCTGTGCTGTGAGGAGGAAGGTGTCAGTGCTGTGAGGAGCTGCCTGTGGGAAATCACCAAGCAGGTATGGAACTTTCACAATAAGATAGCAGCATTGAGTAATTGACAGCTCTTCAGGTAAGACCCTAACAAATTGTCCCATTGCTCAGCTATCCTAAAAGTGTTAATTTCAGTGCATGGATCACTGGGATTTCTGGAAAGTGAGATGCTCTGGGGACACATTCATGAGCAAACTTAACCAGAATATCTTGCTTATCTTGGCTGTCTCTGAGTAACAGGTGAGACTGACCCTTTGGTCCCTTGCAGGATGTGGTTTATAGGTTACAGGCAAAACACTTGAAGCAACATCTGAAGAAGTTGAAGAAGTTGCTGTCAGTCATTAAGAGCTGTTAACAAACCTGATGGTGAAAATTCACTGTGATTTTCCAGAACTGCTTTATTTCTTTATGAATTATCTGTTTACCTGTGACAATTGACTGTTGTATCCTCATGTAATTATTTTAAATGAAATGGGACCTAGAGTCTCATACAACTCTCTATCATGCAATGTTCACCTCAGCTTTCATGGCTGTTGATGCTTTATAGGTGCAGTGGGCAGTGAAAATACAGTTTTTCATTTACAGCTTCTTTGTGGCTCTCTGAAACTCTCTGCCAGAAGTTCCAATGTGCTTACATTCATTTTATTGAATTTCTTCTCATGATCACGTGGTGGTTGCTCCCTCTTTAGCATCTCTAAGGAAGAGTTCCCCAAACAAATTGTTCAGAACAGATCAGCCAGCATGGCAGAAGTCTGCTGAGCACTTTAATTGCTGTCCATTAAAAGTGCAAAGCTGTTCTGCTATGATCAGACACCCTGAGATTCACCTACAAAGGATCCTCATTCCATTAATTCACTGGATGCTGCTTCTTATGTGATGAAAAATTAAGTGAGCTTTGACCAAACCTTGAGAACAAAACTCAGCAGTTAGCAATGGCAACCCAATTAAAATACTTTCCATGTACTTGTTTTTAAATATTCATGCTATTGAACCATTCCCACTTAATGCATAAATGACAACATAATATCCAACTGTAACAGTTGCTGGAAGCCATTTTAAGTAGCAGTTTAACAAACAGAGATGGATTTTAATTTGCAATGCCAGTTGAGCTGTAATAAAAACTAGTATTCCAGCTGTGAAAAAAAAATAAAACACAGCTTGGTTTAGAGTTATTTACAGATGTGTAAGGATTTTATTTTTTTTTTCTTAAGCCATACAATGGAACCATTTGGTCATTATTCCTTTCAAGAATCATTTGTATCAGATGCCCTTCCTAGCCTTAATTTCTGGAATCAAACTCTTAAGAAAATTCACATTAAACTATTATGGCAATTCTTAAGTGCTCATTGATTAGAGAATTCAATTTCCTGTTGGAAATGTGACTGTTCAGTGTTAATATAGCTGTTTACTTGTTTTTATGGACTCTGATGAGTTTCTGTTGACTTTGAGATAAATGCTACACTGCTGTCTTTGAATGATTTCCATGGGTTGGCATTGTTGCTGTCTCCTGGAGTGTTATTAGGATTCTTGCAACTTTGATTTCTGTTTGTTTATCCTTCTCAAAATAACAACTGCTGGAATCACGGTATTTTGTGAAAGTTTTAACACTGTGTCTTTAAAAGTGAAATTCTCAGCAGCATGGCAAAAAGGTCTGCAAGCAAGGGCCAAGCACATCCCTAAAATCTCTTCAGAAATTCAAAATAATAATAAATTCAAGTTTTTTTGAGCATTAGGTTAAAGCAAGGAGAAGACAGGTCACATCCTCTGAAGCAAGCCTGGAGGAACAGCTCTGGGTGCAGCAAGAGGTTGGCACTGGGTAGCACAGTGACCTTCCTGCCCTGCTTTATGGCTTTATTTAAAACACACACCACGTTATGGTCCCTGGAGATCCATCTGCAGCTAAACACAAGCTCTCATGACCAAAACTTTCATTGCCCTGGGAAGGGGTAGATAAAATATTTCTATTATTTGGATTAAGGAATTTAGCCAGCTTTCTTGTTTTTCAGTTTGGATTTTTTGTTTGGTTTGTTTGTATCAGCATAGTCTTAATAGAGTCCAAACAATGGTAAAATGGACCATATTTTAAGCCAAGTTTAAAACTCAGGGCCCTGAAGGTCTAAAAAGAACAAGCAGAGCAGCAAAACTCCCAGAGAGGAGCATCTGTAGAGCTCAGAAGCCTGAAGTAATTTAGTGAAGAAGTAAAGTTCAGAAAATATACAGAAACAGCTTCAAAGACACAAAAAAGTTGGGATTGGTTGTTTGAAATGCACAGGCAAACAAGGGCAAGGGGAAAACAGCTCTGGTGCTGGGAATCGGGGGTTTTTAGAGGATACGAGAATGACAGAGATGAGAAAAGAGCTGGAGTGTGGGCAGCAGGTCAGGAGGGATCCTGCCCCTCTGCTCTGTCCAGCTCAAGAAGGACAAGGAGCTGCTGGAGATGGTCCAGGATGGGTCACAAGGATGATTTTGGGTCTGGAGGATCTCAGTGATGAGGAGAGGCTGTGGGAGCTGGGCCTGCCCAGCCTGGAGGAGAAAAGCCTGAGAGGGGGTCATGAATCCTCACCAATATCTCCAGGGGCTGGCAGGGGATGGTGCCAGACTCCTTCCAGGGGTGCCCAGGGACAGGACAGGCAGCAATGGACACAAACAAAACCACAACGAGCTCCACATCAACGTGGGGGAGAACTTCTGTCCATGGAGGGTGGCAGAGCCCTGGGCCAGTGCCCAGGGAGGGCCTGGACTCTCCCCTCTGGACACATCCCAGCCCACCTGGGCACGTCCCTGTGTCACCTGCCCCAGGGCACCCTGCCCTGGCAGGAGCATTGAGCTGAATGATCTCCAAAGGTCCCTTCCAGCTCTAACTGTGATTCTGTGACTCTGTGTAGGAAATCACATTGATTGTGCCTACAGGAGATTCAAAGTTTCCTGCTTTGACTAAAATTTTCAGAATGGTCACAGCTTTCACTCTGAGAGGAATGGCAGATTTGTCTTTACAAACAAGCTGTGGGTCTGCTGGTAGATAAAACCAGCACTGGGAGATAAAAGAAACCATGGGAAGGATTCCACTGATGGATGAATGGAAAAAGATATTTGCTTTTACAAATAAACTTTAAGTTTGCTGATAAATGAAATTAGACATTGAAAGATGAAAGAAACAATAGGGAAGAAAACCCCCTAAATTCCATAAGAATTAAAAATGAAAAGGGAGGGTTATACCTTAGAGGGAAATCTTTGGTATCAGGAAGTCTGAACCTCTCAAGTACCTCAGCCAAGGGGGAAAGAGAGAAGGGAAATGTGGCTGGAAATTGGGATAAAAAGGAGGCTGCGTCCTCCAAAAATTGGAGAGGCCCCAGGGGAATGCCCCATGGCCTCTCCCTTTATTCAAATAAAGAAAAAGGACTCCTCTGTCTCCTTTTTGGACATAAACCTCTGGTGTTTGTGGATTAATTTTCCTAACAACTCTGAGCAGCTGAACTAAAGTTCAGGACTGTGGAAAATACTCCAGTGACAAATGGAGAAGCTGCAAGTAAAGGTGTGAATGATGGGCTCCCTAATTGGGAATGGCACCAGGAGAGTGTGGCACGAGCTGCTGAGGTCAGAGCTGCGTGTGTGCTCAACAGATGAAGAGCCCACAGTGCCTGCTGTGCTCAGGGGCTGTGGGGAGGAAGGGGATGGTGGGGAAAGGCTGCACTACAGTGCATGGAAACCCCAAAAATATTCCTGAACACTGCAGTGAAGTGCATCTTGTGAAGGACAAAAACGTTAAAAAAAAAAAAGAAAACCCTGAGAAAAGTGTCCTGAGGAATGTAACTTTTAGAAAGTGTGAAGGATTTCAATTCTACCCTACAGCAACTGTAAAAAGTCATTTGTTTCCTTCACATTTTTGTGGGTTTGTTGTTGTGTTTTTGTTTTTTGTATTTGAGTTTAATTGCCTTTTCCAAAAAATGGGTAATGAAGCATGTGACCATGATCACAGGGGTCTTAGGATGAGGGAAGAGATGAGGATCTGACTCCATGTTTCAGAAGGCTGATTTATTATTTTATGATATATATTACATTAAAACTATACTAAAAGAATAGAAGAAAGGATTTCATCAGAAGGCTGGCTAAGAATAGAAAAAGAAAGAATGATAACAAAAGCTTTTGGCTCAGACTAACTGTGATTGGCCATTAATTAGAAACAACCACATGGACCAATCCCAGATGCACCTGTTGCATTCCACAGCAGCAGATAACCATTGTTTACATTTTGTTCCTGAGGTCTCTCAGCTTCTCAGGAGGAAAAAGCTTAAGGAAAGGATTTTTCATAAAAGATGTCTGCAACAGAAGCATTTTTCCATCAGCACAGGTCAGGGTGCTCAGCTGCACCCAGGGGTGTGGGAGCTGTGTCCTGCTCTGCTGTCCCCAAGCCCAGGGGACTTTCTCTCCACACTGGATCCTGTCCTCAGCCCTGAATGCTGAGAGAGGACCTGGCTGCCCCAGCTCTGGGGACTGACTGGATAAACCCTGTTTGAGGTGCACTTTAGGAAACTGTCAGTAGAAAGACTCCTGTCTGCAGCCAGGGTGAGAACTTCCCTGCCTCAGTTTCCTTTCTTCTGAAACAATAAATATCAGTGATGTGTGATTCTTCTGGGAAGAGACTGAGAACAACAGCAGGAAAAACAAATGAGAGTTTAACATGAAATCTTGACTTATATGCCAAGACATAGGTGGGAAAGATGAAGAAAACATGAAGCAATAATTCCCTTCCATCCTTTTGCAGGATTGCAGCACTAAATACCTATCTTCATGTACATTCCTTGAAAATACTGACATCCATCCTGCCTTAAACCTTTTGAGATTCCAGGAGAGACTTTTCAGAGCTGGAGCTGCTCACTTAGCTGCCTTCAGGGCTGGGTTCCTGTCATTCCTAGTTAAAAGCTGGTGGCAGGGCATTTTTGCAGAGGGCACCAGGATTACTGCTATGCAGATCACTTAATTATTCTGAGTGTTATGAGTGCAAGTCTCTGAAGATGACAGAGTAATGCAGGGAAAGCTGAAATGAGAGGTAATGGAAGGTAATGAAAAAGTCAGAGGTAGACAAGATGATCCCATGATGTGAGGTCGAGCAAAACAAAACACTTAATAAAGGAGTGTGGAGCTGGAATTAGTCAGGATTGCTGGATGCTGCAGCAGTGTCACCACAGCAATATCCTCCCTTCCATGGGGAATGTGCAGGGCACAGTGAACACCCCACACTCCCTGCAGGCTGTCAAAGCCAGCACTGCTCCTCCTGCAGAGGAATTCTCCTGTCTTCAGCTGCTCTGGGGAATAGCAAAGATGGAGCTTGTGGAGGAAAGGGACAAAGCAAACACAGAATTATTGCCAACCCCCCAACAGGGATGTCTGAGTAAAGGATGCAGAGGCATGGACATCTCTGTGAAGCCTTTTGTGCAAAAAGAAAATGTAGTTTACATTTAGAAAAAAAAAAAAATAACAGCAAATAAGTACTTTGAAGTACATACTTTGCATCCAGACCCAGGACCAAACTGGATCCAAATCCATTGACAGGATTGCACTTCATGACCAGGACTAGAATATTCAGTTTATAGGGAAGAGACTGTAGGGAATTCTGCCACATTGCCTTCCTTCTGAACTTCCCTGCCAGGGATCCTGTTGGTGTTGATTATTGCATATATTTATTTGAATTGAGAAGAAATGGCAGCCTCTTTCTGGCTTGGACCATGACCCCCCTGTGCTTGGTGTTTTACAAACAAAAAATTTATAAGACACTCCCCATCCTAAATCACTTTTAATCTTAAAACAGATAACAGATGGGTACAGGCAGATGGCAGAGGGAAAAAAAAAGGGACTAGGTCTGATCAAGAATGTTTTCTCATCAAAACCATGGTGATTGATAAGCTCTCCTTTAAACAATTTGGATTTGATAGTCTTGACCAAAGTTTTGCTGAAAAGTAAAGGAGAGAATTTCCAGTTCAGGTAAGGGGAACCAGCAGGGATTAATGATGATGTCAATTAAGTGGGCTGCAACAGATCAAAGTTCAAGAGTTTTCTCAGAATTAGTTATGAATAAAATTAGGCTTTCATATTTCTGTGTGACTGCTACCCCTTCATTGAATCTGGAATAATCTGCAGATTTTAAATACACACACACACGTGTTTGTACAGGGACACACACATTTACACACCCAAACACCCATGAAAAAGTCTCAGATTGGTCTCACTGCAGAGCCAGACTCAACTCCATCACTTCCAGGAAGTGGAAGAGGAAATGGATGAGGAAAAAGCAAAGTCATTTTAAGGAAAATTTTAAGAAAGAAATTGCATTTGCATATAAATGTATATGCAGATTGCATATAAATATCATGGATTTACAATATATAAATGTATATGTATAATGAATATAAATATAATATATTCATATTATATAAATATAATGTATAGGTATAATGAATATAAATATAAATCTTATTCAGCACTAAACTGGCAATATCAAAGCTAATTGAGGGTAGGAATTAATTGAATGTCTGATTTACATAGCTGAACGATGCAATACTATAAATATATCTTGAGATGCAAATAACATAAAAATTCAGCAGCAGTATCCCTTTCATTGCTGTGTGCATTAATAAATTACTGCATCACTGTCCCTTCTGTTTTGGCATATTGCAACATCTTGTCTAGGATTAATTTTAATACATTGAAACACCCATAAAATACTACTCATTGTGATAATTTTTGTGGGTGAAATAAAAAATTTCCTGGCTTTGATTAGCCATATTTTGTATGCATTTATCGTGTTCAATGTTTTATTGACTTAAAAATGTTTCTTGAGCTTCCTTTGCTGCCTGCTGGGTGATTTCACCATGGACAGACCTGCACAAACCTGGGAGGTTTAACCCATTGGAAGGACACTGCTGGGACAAAGGTGTTTTCTTGCAAAGCAGGTTTACTTCCATGAGGGAGAACAGAAATACAAACAAAATTGGATCTTTTGTTTGCTTTGTTTTTCTCTTGACCAGAATTAATTGAACAATCAGTAATAGACAATGAAGCTTTCTCCCCTAACAGGTGCAAATTAGTCATCAAAATGCCAAAGTTTTTGGCTTTTTTTTTTTTTATTACATTTTCATATTTTTTAGGCTAAATATAGGTCAGAAAATGAGATTTGCCTCATGGTACCTCTGTTTTTATTCCATTTTTAAAGGATTGCATTTGGATAAGAAACCTTTTTTAGTCCTTACAGACTTAGTTATTCTTTTTAAAGATTATAAAAAAATATTCTTGCAATTAAAAAAAACCAAGACACCCTTTCAGTCTTTATTTGAATTTAATTATCCCTGTAAGAAAATCTTTAATTTTAACATTTCCTTTTAAGGATGGAAGTCTGCTTCTGTAATTTAGAAGTCTGTCTTGTGAAGTAAATTTAAAACACCATCAGTGTACAGAAAGAGGCACATAATGAGGAATTCAGACACTTCTCCTATATCCTCTGATTTTTTTTTGTTACTCATTTTCTCCTTACAAGATTGAAAATGGGAATAATATAATTTCATCTTTCTCCAGCACAGTCATTTAAATTTGTTAGGAGGCTCAGTTATGTCTAAATACTGAACAGAAAGTGGGAGGAAAAGTGACTAGACATAAAAATATTTAGCGAAAGCATTAAAAATCAAAACAAAACAAAAAAACTTTGGTGAAAAGTTTAACTCCAAGAAAAAGATTTGGATTTTTGGAAGCAGCTAATGATGGGAACTCAGCTAGAAAGGCCCTGGGTTTGTGCAGGGAGCTTTGGCTGCTCCCTGTCAGCCCATGGAATTTGGCTTGCTGTGCCTTTTGTCCATTCAGTTTCCTTCTGCCCCCTTTACCCATCTGCCTGCATTTAAGCTTTAAAATCCCTGCAAGATAACCCCAATAGCAGTATTTAAAAAAATATTTTAAAAAAGAAATCTTAATACGAAATGTTTATTCTGTCTCTGGACAACCTGCTTCTTATGATGATTTAATTTTCTCAGTGTTCAGATAATTTTTGTCCCTAAATTCATGGCTGAGCAAAAGCCATGAGGTTTAACTCCCTGTGCTGTTTTTCACCTGGGACTTACCCAGTCCCACCTGCAGTGGCACACATGATACAGCAATTTTTAAATTGTACATAAGGAAACTGCCTGAGCTGCCACAGAAGCAATTCTTTTACCATCTCAGTTAAAATTTTAAAAAAAAAGGAATAAAAGTGCACTCCTGTTCAAGCTGAAATCTTAGCCAGTAAATTTGGAATAAACCCAAAATCACTATGATAGTTTTTCTTTGCCTTTGTGGCAGTATTAGAAGGATTAATGCACTGTATGGGCATGCTGGATGATAATAAAATAGAATAATTAAAATCACTTCAACACATTGTAGATAAACCTTTGAAAATAAGTAAAAATTCAGTCTTAAGTATGAGAATAATTGGTAAGCATGAGTGTGAGTAACTTCTCCTAAGAAAAGCTACTTTTAAAATGCTCATTATCAGGGTGTAACAGAAGCAAGCCTTGCATTGCTGCAGATAATTTGCACAGAGGAGTTGAAAATGTGGAGAAGTCTGCAGAAGGTCAGGGGAGAGGGGGAAGATGATCCATCTGTCATTTCTGCCACCGTGCATCTCCCTTTATTTTGAGAGAATAGGGTGACCCTAGAACAATGAGAACAAAAATTGCTCTGCTCTACTGTTTCCAGTGGCTCAGCATCAGCAGGGAAGTGTTTCTGATCACGAGCAGTTGTGTTCTATGAGTGCTCATTGTCACAGCAAACACAACTCCTCTGCTTCAGGACAGGGCACTGAACGTTTCTATTCTGGCAGAGAACAAATTGCTGGAAAAAAAGGAAAAAAAAAAGGATTATATTTAATGCAAAATGAAATAATAAAATAAAAAATTAATATGAAATATGCAGGATCATCTCTTTAGCTGGTTTCTGTTATCCAGCACATCTGACTGCAAGTCCTGTGTCATTTTTGAAATAGCTGTAGCAGCCCCTGACAGCAAAGAGCTCCAGCCTTGGGGTGCTGGAGCCAGCAGGATGGCAGAGCACTGGAGGAATCCTGTGCCACCTCAGCCTGGAGGTGACAGACTCTGAACCTGGAGTGCCACAAAGGAGCCCTGCTCTGCTGCCAGTAGAGATGTGGATAAAGGGCCAGTGTGGGTTTGTGTTTCTCTGAAGAGCAGAAAAGAAATTAAAGCACAATTCCTTCTTAAGCTTTTTTTTTTTTTTTTTTTTTTTTTGGTACAGAAAATCACAGAAACTGAGCAGCATCTTTTTTTTTTATAGGGAAAATTGGTAGACACGACACACAGTATGTTAAAAGTCATAAATAACATAACTGCTGATCATAATTAATATTAGAAGACACAAACAGACTTAAGAACTTGCATTAATCTGCTTTTCTAAATGCTGGAAGTTGTTCTGTGCTTAATTAAGGGGTAGGATAATCTTGTCTTTATGGCTGGGCTGGAGCTGGTAGGTGTTTAAGTCCCTATTCTACCACATGCTTCCTTTATGATGTTACTCAGAGCACTTTTATGTCTGTATTTTTGTGTTTGAAAATTGGACATAACAGATCCTTTCCTCTCAAGAGCAAATATTGTGTCCTACGTTAATTTTATAGTGAATATTTATGGAGTAAAGCAGTTTTATTTCCACTGTATGTGGATCTGGGGAGACAAGGATTTTTGAATATTGGCAAATATTAAAAAAGAAATAAAATTAGAAAGAAGAAATAAAAAAATCATAAAAGCTCAGCAAACATTTGAAGGAGAAGCCAGAAAACTGATAGAATAGATCACAGCAAGGAAGGTAAGAAAAGGCCAAACTGTTTAACTGTTTTCAAAAGGAGAATTTTTCTTGTCTTGATGTCTAAGAACTTTCTGATTGCTCTTTAATTTGTGAAAAATCTAAGGAGTTACAGTGAATGCATGGCAAACCCAGACTGATTCAGAGTGGAAACAGAAGGACTGTTTTAAAAGGCCAGGGAGGAAATAATTCCTGACAGATTAGAATTTCTATCAGCTGTAATCTTTTAATGAAGGCTAAACAATGTTCTGAGAGAGATTTTATAGCTCAGCAGAACTGACAGACTTGATGCAAAAATTATTGGTCTGCATGGTGAGGAAGGTCAGCGTGGACTGTCCCAGTGGTTCTTTCTGGCCCTGCAGCCCATAAATCTCAGAATTAATGTTTGTGGGTGAGGCTGATCCCATAATGATGGGGCATGGACACATGTGAGTTATGGGACCCTGCTCAGGGTCTGGCAGTGAGGTGGGTGAGAGGGAGCTCCCAGAAAGCTCTCCAGGAACAGAGACCAGCTCATTGCTGCATTTTCACAAGTTAATTCTGTGAAGGGCATCTTATGTTCTGTAATGACAAGTTCTTGTGCATGACTGTGAATCCATCTGCTTTGTTCTCTGGGTTAGCTGATGAGGGAAAATTGGATTTGTTGGTACAGGGGGTTATGTCTTAAATGAGTGGTACAAAAATAGGTCACAAAACTGAGAGCTAAGCTTGCTGTTTATTTATTTCTTTTTCTTTTAATCACCCAGCTCCTGTATTTGAAAAGAATGGACTGTGTTGATTGCCTGCTCACAGATTTGGTCACATTTGTTAATAATTTCAAAGAAAAGGGAAAAATGGTTGTCAGCACTCAGAGTCCTAGATGGAGACATGGCAGAATAATCCCTGCCCTGTTCCAGGAGCTGAGCTGCTGCAAAATTCATCAGGAATATGGAAAATCTGGCAAATCCTCACTCCTGGAAGAATTTCAGGGAATTCCAGCTCCCAGGGAATGAGCCATGCTGCAGGTGTCAGCGCATCCTGCTGCTGCAGAGGCAGGAGCAGCTCCAGGTGAGCTTTCTGATTGTTGGGGTCTCACTGTGGGCTGTGGTGTTCATGGAGATTTAGGAAGAACTGAAAGATTTTCCTTAAGAAAATAATTTTATTCTGGCAGCAGAGAGAGCTGGGGGCTCCCTGTGCATCTGTGTGCTTTAGCCATGCACAATTATATGTACAATAGGATAAGTAACTTCCCTGGAAACACTGTGAATCTTAGTCTTCTTTCTTTTTTTTTTTTTCCTTTATCTTTTCTTTCTTTCTTTCCTTGTTTTTTTTTTTGTTTTTTTTTTTTTTAAGTTTTACTCCAACTATCACTTCAATACATTATTTTAGGAGGAGAATGTTGCACATAGGGAAAAAACAATTTGTTAGATTATTTTCCTTTCTCCATGAGAAAAAGGTGTATTTTCTAAAATCCATTTGAGCCAAAAGAATGCCCTGCTTTTTTTTTTGCTTTTTTTTTTTTTTTTTTTTCCTTTTTTTTTTTCCTTCATATGCTGCCTTGGAAATATTCTTAGAGTTCTATGGGTTCTTGGGCATGGTGAAAATGGAAATAGTCAAATGGCTGTTGTTAAAATTCGAGCCATGATGAGTCCTTGTGTCTGTACAGACACTCACTTTACTTGGATTCTTTGTATGTTCACTATGAACAGAACAAGCTGGATTTGATTTTGGTATTGTATTATGCTGAGATAACCACTGATTTGGGTGAAAATAGCATATTAGTGTACTGAATCATATCCATAACACTTTAAGTTACTCTTCTTTAAGGAAGAAAACTGTGGCAGAGCTGATGTCTGTTCATCATGCCCCCACTAGAAGCAACAGTTTAACACACAACAGGGGGGGAAATAAATGCCTTTTCTCTGAGTTTTTGACTGCTCCAAGCCCTTGCACAGGGAAGGTCACACACCCCCTCATCCATCCCTTATCTGCTGACATTTCTCAAGGCACTGGTTGTGCTGAGTGCTCTGCCTGGGGCAGCAGATGTCCTTAGCACACCTTCCAGGCCAGTGCCTGCCTCAGAGCAGCTCAGCTCTGCCTTTTGGGAGAGCAAACACCAGGACAGGCACCTTCCCCTGGCTCTGCCACACCTGGGCTGTGCATTTGCTGTTCTCTGTTCCCATCTGTGTGGCACACTTGGAATGAGTTTAAATTTCGCTGCTTCCAGGAGTGGAAAGCACAAAACATGACAGGAAGGTGTAAACTAGAATTCACTTCACAAAAGGCTCTGGGTGACTGATGTTCCTCTGCAGAGTACAAGTAACTGGCTGTTGTTCACAGTTTTAAAAAAGGACAAAAAATAGGTCAAGCACAACCTTTGTTCCACTCCAAGTTCTTAGTAATATTAATATTGGTAACTGAACTACAGTTTTAAACAACACCTGATTTAAAACATAACATTGAAATAAGTACACAGTGAAAATATGTAAAATATTTTCCTAGAAACATTCATTTTCTTGAAAATATTTCACATAAGCTCAAGTTTTTGTCAATTTGAGTAATTGCTTGGGTGGTCGAACTTTGTTGTGGGTGGAAGGAAGATTCTGTGTTGTTGCAGCAGGTCAACAAGAGCTGAAGGAGTCAAATAAATTGATATCAAAAGTCACTTCAATTACTTTAAACAATGTCCCTCAAACTAAGAAAATTGGAGACCCTACTATTTTTAGGAGCAAAATTTCCCCTCCAACTCTTTTGTGTTCTTTCTATTTTCTAACATCCCCTCACTAACATGCACACAGACATTGTGATTGTCCTTCTATACTTCAGAATACATTACTTAAGCAGCTTATAACAGATGTAAAATCTAGGCAAGATACTGCATTATTCATTCCAGTCACTTTGAGTTATTGATTATGCCATTTGGAGGTATTTCTGCACTTGCTTTTTTTTCCTTCTCCCTCCTAGGCTGATAATCTAGGAAATAAAAATGAACAAGGAAAAAGAAGAACATAGTCTAGGTTTCATTTTCATTTCTTTGTTAAATTCAATAGCACTCTAATGAGGCTTTTGTTTTCCTTCCCAGCACTCCCATTTCCATATCCTGCACATGGCCACCCCTCAGAGAAGCCTGGCTGCACACATCGTGTCAGCCTTGCCTTGAGATGAAGGTGCAGAATTTTCATTCATAGAGGCATGGCGGGATTTTTCCTTTAGAAATGCCAAACTGAATGAAAAATACTCTTTAGAGAGTTAGAAAATAATGAATGATTGGCATTTGGTGTACAATTTCTTATTCTAGTGAGAGTTTGGCATGCCATTCATTGGGAAATTCAGAGCATTGAATGACATCCACATTTACCAGCTGGGCTGTCAAGGCATAGTGTGTGTCAACACCTTTGCAGGATATCACTTGAAGCCTAATTCCTCTTGTTTGTGGACATCTGATTTGATGCTTTTGAATGAAGTATTGTATATATTTTCTTCCCACTCCCAAACTGTTCATGTCACTAAAGCTACAGCTTGGTCTCCTCACCCACAGAGGGTTTTTGTATGTGGGGATGGGGACTGGGGAAATCCATGGGAGCACAAGTTATTAATTCCATTAGGTTTTCCTGAGCTCTCTCACATGCTGCTCCCTTAAGGAAATATGGATCTTATGGCATCTAACACCCAGGAGCTGGCCCAGAGCCCAGCTGGTGGTCAGGAATGAGGAGTTGCCTTCCTCAGGAGTCCATTCTAACAAAGGGCTGCTGTCATCTGAGCAGGCAGTGCTGACCTGCTTGTTCAGACAAAGCCCTCAGCAAACTGCTGGATTGTAATCCACACCACACTATGTGGAAGAGTTGCTCTGTTTGACCAGCATGAAGAAATGGGCTGAGAAAAACGTCCTTGTGGTTAACCAAAGGCAAAACACCTTTCTGTGCCTGGGGTGTGGCAAAAGGTGTGGCACCTCTACCAGAGGACACCTCTGCATGGATACTTCCACAGCATAGTCCCACGTGTGGGTGAGAGGGAGATAAACACTGACTTTCCAGTACCTTGTGGACACCAGTGGCCACTGAGATGTTACACTAAGCATTGCTTGATGTTTGAAATGCATAAATGGTGGTTTTATCATACCAGTACATTCCAGCAGCCTGCAGTGCTGGAAAGAGCCACAAAATCCAGTTCAACTGTGTTCTTTCAGTGTCTGCTGTGCTCCTTGTGACAGGGTGGCTCACAAATGAACCCATTTCACCCTCTATTGTTCCCCTTTCTGCAGCTTCTCTCTGCTCTCTAAGCAATACCTTTTTTGTTGCAGTGTAATCCCTCAGCTTGTTGCCCTACTCACCACAGCTTCGTGAGCAGATTGAATTCTCCATTCAATGTTTTTTTTCCCTGTCAGCTGTGTTTCTCAGTCCCTGATTTTTTTTTTTTTTTTTTTTTTTTTTTCCTCACTTCTCCGAGTTCTCTCAAATTCATTTGTGTCTCTCCAAGTGTGTTTCCCAAAAGTGGACTTAAATTAACTGAGGACTTGTGAGTGCTGAGCTGAGCTCAGAGATTTCTCTCTGTGTCCTGCAGGTCAGAGTTTTGCTTATAATCCCAGTATGGAGTTTCCTTTTGTGCAACACACAAGTGATGATTCATGTCCAGCTTGCAACCCACTGTAACTCCCAAATCCCTTCCTATGAAACTGCTATCCAAGCACTTCATTGTGTGGTGATTTATCTAGATTTTGGAAAAACAAAATGAGTGGTGACCACAGCTGCCTGGAATAGGTTTCATTCTTGGCCACAGACCATCTAAATAAATATCTTTAGAAGGCCGTAGCAGCTGCTTGTTAGAGCAAGTAGCCAAGAACTAGAAAAATTCTGAGATCAAATCCTAATTAAACTCCTGACTTGCTGCATGACCTTGGGTGACTGCACTCTTTGTGCAGCCAGGAGCCCCAGATCAAAACCTCTGCAGTGAAGTCTCTGAAGAGAGATTTAAAAAGCTGTACAAAGCAGAACCCATGTCCATCACCAGCAGTAACATTCTATTGGTATTGTACTCCTAACCTAACCCCTGACACTCAATGCAAAATACAGCTGTACCTTCCTATATTCCTCTTGTGCTTATTTGTTTGCATTGCTTTATTTATCTGCATTTTGATCAAAACAGACCCATCCACACAGGATTACAGACAGCAGAGCTTTGCACACCTGATTACCTGTTTTATCACACAGAGATGTGGACATTTTTTTGGTGCAGCTGGTGTAAGATGATGCATTTTTGTGTTGGCTGTAGTGCTCTGTGTCCAAGCTTCAACACAGAAGTTTTACTGCTCAGCTTTCTCCTAATAAACACTAAGTTCTTGAATTAATTCAGGCTGTGTGCGGGAGGCTAATGAGTTTGGGGAAAAATTGGAGCTGGATGACTACAGTGCTGCCTGCCTGTGAAACTGGAGCTGCAGGAGGAAAACAAGAGCTGGGATATGTGGTTACAAAAGGGAAAAATCAAAGCACAGTCTTTGCTTGCAGTTTGCCAAGGACCTTGTCTGGAATGTGTTTTAAATGCTAACCATTCACCCAAACAAAGCTGTGCTGTGCCAGTTTGCACAGCACCAGTTGACACATTGGGCAGCTGAGCTGATGGGAAATGTCTGTGAAGTTTGCAGGATTCCCAGCCCCAGGGGAGAGCCAAATGCAGGCACAGCTGCCTCTCTGCAGCTCTGGGCAGCTGAAGGCCTGCAGTGCATCCCAGGTGATGGATCTCTTCAGCTGGGCAGTCTCACTCTCACATTTCCTGAAAAATCCCTTCGCCAGGATTTCTTACCTGGGAAGCTGAGAAGCCTCAGAGAAAAATGAAAACAATAATTATTTAATTAGCTTCTCAAGTGTTTTGCTGCTTTGCAATGTGGTTTGGACATTGTTTGCCAACAGATGGTTGTTTGATTGGTTTCATGTGAATTGTTTTTACTTAATGACTAATTATGGTCCAACAGTGTCAGGACTCGAGAGAGTCAGGAGATTTTCATCAGTATGTTGTTAAGCCTTCTATCTGTATCCTTTCTCTATTCTTTAGTACAGTTTAGTATAGCATAATATAATATAATATAATATAATATAATATAATATAATATAATATAATATAATATAATATAATATAATATAATATAATATAATATAATGTGGCATAACATAATATAATAGTAAATTAGCCTTCTAAGAACATGGAGTCAGATTCATCTTTCCTCCCCACTATGGGGGACCCTGAAAATTCCACAGGGCAGTGCTGAACCTCCCAAGACTGAAGGAAATATTTCTGTTGTACATTTGGAGAGCTCACAGAAATGCCCCAAACAGGGATGAGTCAATGCAACTTGAAATGTCCAACCATTCTCAGGGCCAAATCCCATCGTGCCTGAGCAGGATTGCTGCAAGAGTGGCACCTTCCCATTGAGTGAAATACTGGTAATTGTGGAAATAATAGATGTGCACCTCTGAGAGAGCACAAATTCAGTTTGTTTTATGCCCCTCAAGGAATTATGGGGTGAGTGAATAAATAAGACATGCCAGCTTTAAAAGATTTCTCAAACGATGTAGAAAGAGAGAGGAAGGAAGTGAGAGCAGGGAAGATGGGTGTGAAGGCAGCCACTATTCCTTTATCAGCTCTGCAGGTGCCTGAGGTGGTGGCTTGGCTGGTTGGTTTTTGGCAGGGTGAGTTGTTTGGTATTTTTCCATGTGTTGAGTGGTACCTGGTGGTCACTGTCATGGTGCTGTGGGAACCCATGGAGGTGCTGAGGGCACTGGAGCCCCTTCCCTGTGGAGCCAGGCTGGAAGAGCTGGGGCTGCTCAGCCTGGGCAGGAGAAGTTTGTGTGGAGCCCCCACAGCTCCTCCCAGGGCCTGAAGGAGCTGCAGGAAAGCTGGAGTGAGACAATTGCCAAGGGCTGGAGGGACAGGAGCCAGGGAATGGCTGCCAGTGCCAGAGGGCAGGGCTGGCTGGGATCTTGGCAATGAGGAATTGTTCCCTGGCAGGGTGGGCAGGCCCTGGCACAGGGTGCCCAGAGCAGCTGGGGCTGCCCCTGGATCCCTGGCAGTGCCCAAGGCCAGGCTGGACACTGGGGCTGGGAGCACCTGGGACAGTGGGAGGTGTCCCTGCCATGGCAGGGCTGGGATGGGATGATCTCTGAGGTCCATTCCAATGCAGGCCATTCCATGACCATGTGCAGAAGAAAAGTGCTCAGCCAATCTGCTGTACTGGAGGTGGATGGTTTGTGCAGAGGTCTGTGCAGAGGTAAGTTATATAACTGGTTATATAACACAGTTCATGTAGCAGTAGAAAATTATTAGTTCCCTCCTTTTCAACCTATTTTATCCATCAAGTAAGGAGCTCTTATAGAACTCTACAGAATCATGTTCTGTGGATGATTTCAGCATAATTTTTGTGACAGCAATTAAAGCTTGACATGAAAACATATTTTTAATGCTTACAGCACGAACTTGGGCAACTGAGCTAACGAAAAATGATGTTATTCTTTGAATCGTATGAAATTTATTAAAAATGAAAATTTCACCTGAAACCTCTCTTCAGCATCTCACAGTGTGGGTAGTGTAGTAATAACTATTTCTCATCCAGTTCAAGAATCTAACGCTGAATTTTCCTTGCTATTAAGCTGAAAACACTTTCAAAATGTTGCCATCACTGCATTGAATACTCATTTTAATTTATGGCAGTTGCTATCACTTGTAATGTTCTTAGAGAATATTGTTCCATCACTTGAAGGCACACTATTGCAAGCCTCACAAATAGCTGGTGGCACTATTTATCATTCTTTTCCATATGCACCACTGAAGAGTTCTCTCTAAAAGAGTCAGTTCCTTTCCCAAGCTGAGATTAAGGCCTCAGGAAGCCTCTTGGCAAACCCACAACTTCTAAGGATATATTTAATATGACTCAAGATAAGAGCATGTGATAGTATATCTCTAAGAGCAGGTATCATGCAAAATACTTTAATGACAGATGTAGAGTACAGAGAACCCACACAAATAATGCTGAGAGTCCAGGGGGGTGTGCACAGCTGAGGGATGATCTAAACACCTAAACACAGCCTGCCTGCAAATATTAGAGAATTTCTGGGCAAAACGGGTGAGAGGGAAGGTCCTCCCTCAGTGCATCCCCCAGAGTAAACAATGAGAGGAATAGTGGATTTGTCTTTACAAACAAGCTCTGGGTCTGCTGGTAGATATAACCAGCACTGGGAGATAAAAAGAAACCATGGGAAGGATTGCACTGATTGATGAATGGAAAATGATATTTGCTTTTACAAATAAACTTTAGGTTTGCTGATAGATGAAATTGGACATTGAAAGATGGAAGAAACAATGGGCAAGAAAAACCCCTAAATTCCATAAGAATTAAAAATTAAAAGGGAGGGTTATACATTAGAGGGAAATCTTTGGTATCAGGTGTATCAGGAAGTCTGAACCTCTCAAGTGCCTCAGCCAAGGGGGAAAGAGAGAAGTGAAATGTGGCTGGAAATTGGGATATAAAGGAGGCTGCGTCCTCCAAAAACTGGAGAGATCCCAGGGGAATGCCCCATGGCCTCTCCCTTTATTCAAATAAAATAAAAGGATCCTCTGTCTCCTTTTTGGACATAAACCTCTGATGTTTGTGGATTAATTTTCCCAACAACAAGAATGGGAAATTATTGAGAACTAAAGCTGACCATCAGGAAAGCTGACTTCCAACAAGAGCTGCTAGTGCACACCCTTGTAGAGTCCACTCTTCCATGGAGTTTTCCTGCTGCTCTGTTTGGCTGTTTATATCACTGATTACTCAATAAAAGCACCATTTCCAGAGTCAGTTTACACAGATCCAAACATCAGAGCTGACTGAAGGATGTGAAATGCCAAGGAGGTTGGAGTTTAGCATTTTGTGCGTTTGGAACCCCTCATGAAACCTTGCAGGCAATTCTAGAATCTCATAGTTCTTCCAAACCCAGCAGTGACTGTGGGTCCTGGCTTTTGGCTCTGGCTTTTACTTCAGTTAGTAATTTTTTAGAAAGAAATTCACAGGTTTTCTTCCCTCTGAAAAAGAATCAGCCTCCTCAATTCTTTTTCCTGTGCTAGTTATCCAAAATTTAGGAGGTAAAAAGATATTAACTGAACGTAGAAAAATTATTTTGCAGCATAAAGGACACAGAATGCTTTCCAGTTTATGTACACAGTAGGAAATAATATGTTATTCAAGGCAATTGCCTTCCCCTTGTTTCAAAAACCCAGCAATGAGGCTGATGTAAACAGTATGTAAAGACAACTGAATTTTAAACAGAGGCAGGTTTTCTGGAACACCTATTTAAGGCAGTGTGCATAGCAATTGCTCATCATCTCTCAGGATCTGACCTCTTATGTGAACTGTAAAACTCAAAAATGCACAATAGGCACAGAAAAATAAAATAGAAATCATGAGGCCTGGTACAGTGTGGAAAAAGAACAGCACTCTGCTAATAGGGCTGAGCAGAGGAATGTGCTTTCACTCCAGCTGATCTGTCAGAAATCACAGTCCACCCAATGTTTTCCCTGATTCATGTGAACCATGTGAGATTCTGAACTCCAGCGAGTGCTCACTGCTCATTGTTCTCCCAAACAGCCACACACCAGATGATCACACAGGGGCTTGAGTGGAGAATTTCTAAACTGTTTATGCTGGCAGCAGCTGATAACTGAATAAAAAGTGTCAAATTGCTTCCAAAGACAAACATTTGAGTCCATTTGCAGCTTTTAAAGTCCCCCCTCGAACACAGCTGCCTCAAGTGCAATTGTTTCCATGCAGAGTTAGTGGCACTGAGGAGTACCCCTCTTTCTCTACCCTCAACAGGCTTGAAAGCTGATGACCTGATTGTTAATCTTTACCCAGGTATTTTATGTGCATCTGACCAACATTTGGCCCATTAAAGTAAACAGGGCATTGTCATTTAATAGAATCAAGATTACTTGAAAATCCTCCTGACAGCCATTGAGAGCAGCAATTCCCAAACATCTCTCAGCCTTTGATTGAATCTGAATTGGAAGAATATCAAATGGGTCTATTTAGAGATTAAGTAGAGACTAAAGCCACACTTAGATGCTGTTCTCTAGTCCTGGATACATAAATAGGACTTGTCTTTAATTCAGAATTCCTGCTTCAAGGCACCTTTTGAAGTTGGGTTTCTGCTGCCTTGGAGAAGGCAGAGAAGTTCTGGGAGATTAAATTGGGAATGCAGCTAAGAAGGAAACTTTTCTTTACCAAGATCAAAAGTGTAGATAGACATTTTACTTTATCCTCCTGACATACATGGCTCAGCTCCAAAGGCTTGGGGATGTTTAGAGCCAGGCAGATGTGGCAGATTTTGGGGATTTTTATTTGGTTTTCATATTATTAGAGGAACCTTCATGAAAGCCAGGCTTTATTTTTCTTTTTCTTTTTTATTTTTTAATAAACTTATTACAAGTTTTGTCTCAATACAGTATTAAAGCCTCATTTTTTTTCCTTAGAAAACAGTAAAGAATACACTTTTTTTGATATTTGGAACTCAGATGGTTGTGATCTACTGTCTCTGAGTGTCAGCCTAAGCAGCAGGAGCAGCAGGTCAGGAGGCAGGGGGAGTGTCTACAATAATTGTTGCTTATATTCAGGTATGGTCACATTCTGGTCTGCATGGGACAAGCACTGACTGTGACTGGAGAAGTCAGAATCATTCTCCTCTGCAGCACAGCCAGTAAAAAGCAAACAAACACCTCAAAGAACAGCTTTGGATCATGCAATTAGCATAAAATAATACATCAGAGGTGTTATGTGTGCTGCTATAGCTGAGGTTAAAAAGGATTTCACAGTAGAAACTCCATTTTCTGTGGGATTTGTGAGTGAAACAACTTGAGTGAGTTGTTCTGGGTAGAAAAGAAGTGTCAGATCCTGGTCCAGAGTGGGGGTATATTTCCTACTTTAAACCCAGGAAGAATTAGGGTCATGCATTGACAATTATGTAAATGTGAGGGACCAGACCTTCCACTGCTGCTAAAAGCACAGGTAAGTGTTGCAGGCTCACTTTCCCCTCTTTTTTTTTTTTTTTTTTTGTGTGTGTCATAGCAAATTGTTCTGGAAATGGGCATTAAGTGAATTCTGAGGGACTGTGTGTATTTAGCAGCTCCCACTCTCCCCTTTTAATACTGTCAAACCCCCCTCTTGTCCAGGGTTTTATCTGCAAATAGAGCTGTGCAGGTGTTCAGGCTCCTGCCTTTGAATAAAGGTATTTTAAACAACCTCTCCATTGGACTCCTTAAAGTCTTTTTGTATCCTGTGGATCTGATGGCTTCTGAGTATTTCCTGTAGGGTGTGGAGTGCTTTCAAATCAAAGTGGAAGGAAAGTAATCATTTTGGGCAATGGCTCTGATGCATTTCAGACAGGGCATGTTTCTTGTCTTTCCCAAAGTCAGGGTTTATTGGTGTCCATGCCTGTTTAACCTAAGCAGTACCCAGCTTATGCACCTTAAATATGTATTTGCACAAGAGCTGGAACCACTCCAGGAAGAACCATTACACTTTGGACATTGACTGTATGGATTTTAAAACATTTATAAATAGGTTTTTAGGTAGAAAGTGTTCCCTCAAAGGCAGTCCACACCTAATACACATTTATAGGACTCCTCTTTAAATACATTGTTCACCAGGAAATTGTTTCTGCTGTGTAGACACATATCATTTACCTGGAAAGGACCATTAAAATATTAATTCTTTCTGCCTGAGTCATTTCAGTCCTACAATTAAACCTGTCAAGTTCTTGTGTGTTGAAAGGTAGGACATCAACATTATTTTATTTTCTTTTAAGAGAAATGAGTATATATGAAAAACACAAGAAAAAAAATCAACAGCATGCTTACCCAGTTATGTTACCCATAATATGGTTTTTCTTCCATCTAAGTTACTAAACAAATATGAAAGCAATTCTTCCAAAATATTTATATGCTCAATATTTTACAAACAATGTTTAAAATGTTTTGCACATGTTGATGTGACTGCTGGTACACCCACACTGTCACTTTATGAATTGCTGAGCCCAGCCCTTCCCAAGCAGGGAATTTTACAATCTTTTTAATTCAGTTAAAATCCTCACTTTTAAAATCATTGAAGACTACTTTTTAGGAGATAGGGAGTGTTAACCATTTAATTCTGTACATTTTCCATGACTGACCGTTTTTTTATTATATTCTATATGCAGAGATGTTCTATATCAGAAATTGAAAACCTTTTTTTTTAAAACAAGAGTATTGCCTTGTAAAACACAAAGCTTTGGAAGTAATTGTTCTGGATTGGAAAAGCATTTTCTAGATTTCAATTGCTGTATGAAAATCAGAGCAGCTCTTTCACGTTCCACACCAACTCTTGATAAGCAGGTTACAAGTGGACACTTTCCAAGAGCTTCTCCCTTTTTTTGTCTTCCTTTTTTAGTAGTTTCCTAATCTTTGTTTCCTAAAATTGCTGTTTTCAGGGCAGGATTTTGAAATCTCAATGCTCTGTTGGACACTAAAATATATTTTCCTTTCAAATCTCTTTCTAGTAATATTTCCTGAGTTGAATCACCCTCTGAGATGTCTCAGATGTGAAAGAGCTCAGCTGAACTGAGGTTGTGGCTCTCATCTTCTCTGGGATTTTTCAAATGCCCACCATGGCTGGTGAGAGGTAAGTTCCTGGGATGGGGATAAAAAGCCCAGGAATGCTTTTTGATTTGTGGATTTATCCCTAGTACAGCCCACCAAATTTCTTTCAGGCAATTTGTACTGCTTAGCTCTGAATGACCTTTCTGTGTACAGCATCTCTTAGCTGAGTTTGCAGGCATGGAATTTTTGGTTGCCTGCAGTTCTGCACTCTCAGTGCAGTCTAGAAGTGTTCAATCTGAGCATCACTGTACCTTGGGAACTCCTGAATTTCCCTTTTCCTGTACCTGGTGGTTCCACTGCACCCCAGTTGCTGAATTGGGGAATCTGTTCACTAAAAAAGCTATTTAGTTATTGCAGGAGGGGCCCAAGATGATTTTTTTCTATTTTTTTTTCATTTTTCTTTTTTTTTCTTTTTAATGAACCACAGTCTACTGTACTCTTAATAGATCTCTTAACCTATTTCCAGTTTCCTCCAATCTTCCCCCACATCCTCCTCTGCCAGCTCTTTGTTCCTTTCTCACCTGCTCCATCTGTCTTTCCCATCCACACCTCTGTCTCTTTTTTCTATTTCAGCTGCTACTGTCTGTCTGTCTGTCTGTCCTGGAACCCACCCTCCTTCTGTCCAGCAATTCCTAGAAAGAGAACTCTCTCATTCTGGTTGCTACCTAGGGAAAGAAATAAATCTAATTTGGGAATCTGGTGGACAGTTTGTTTTGACAGCAGCAATTTTTTGTAGTATTCATTTATAATAATTAATTGGTATCAGTAAAATTGGGAATAAAAGTAATGCACAGTAGTTCAGATATTGTCATGTGAGAGTACTGCTGTTAAACAGTTTTTGGATATTCCAGGAAACAGGGGGGAGCTTGGGACTTTATTTTATGGCAATGATTGATAGATTATCTGCAGATTCTGCTTTTTGCCTGGATTAGTTGGGATAAAAAACATTGAGAAAAAAGCATTTATTCTCTCACATGCCTGAGCTGAGGGTATTTTAGCAGAGGGTTGTAGTGTGTGGACAGTGATTGTCTAGAAGCCTCTCGCTGCTAAGGAAAATAATCCTTCCAGAGATAAAAGTGTCACCAACACGTTGGGGTGTTTGAAAGCATATGAAGAGATATTATCTTAAGATAAAATCCATCTAGCTGAGACAGATTTCAGTATATTCATTAGCTTTAACCTTTGCCCAAATCTCCTTCCTTTGCAATTCAGATTTGGGATCTTATGCTCAGAAAAATTCACATTTTCCAGAAGTAGCACTGCCAGTATGAAGGAGTGTTTTGTATTTTAATAAAGAATTGTTTTACAGTACAAATATTACATGCAGTGTGAGTGCACCATCAAGAAACTTTTAAATGTATTCCTATTAATATGGCTTTTTTCACCTAACAATCTATCTGAAAGAGAAAATCCTATCAGCATCAGTAAATCCTTCTTTAAGGCTTCATTGATCTTAGCCTTAGAACAAGATTATAGAAACAGTCCTACACAGAGATAATGTCTGGAGAATTTTGGCTAATCTCAGCACTCATTTCAGATTAGATCTAGTCATATTCAGACACACATCTCTCCTTGTAGATAACAGATGCCTACCAGTGTTTACCCTTAATTAAGATGCAATAACTTCTTTTGTTTCTTTTTGTCCTAACAAGAATAAGGCCAAATATCTTGAGAGACCTTTGATGATAAATGCCTCATACTCAACGTGCAGCATTCCAGGCTCGGGGTCGATTTCTCCTGCTGAGGATTCCTTTCCAACAGTGAAAACCTGTGCAGGGAATCACATCACCTCCCTGCATCCTAATGCCTCACACTGCACTTGGGGATTCAGCTCCCTTCTTTATTCTTTAGCTTCCATTCTGCAGAAACTTGGATATTGAAAGATTATTCAAATAGCTTTTTTGTCATTGAGTGAGTTATTTTAGGGGAAGGACAGCACATAAGAAAAATGTTGAAATTACCATAAAAGTTGAAGAAAGGATTTCATTTTCACTGTATCAGTTTTCAGATGTCAGGTTGTAAATAGAGTCTTATAAAGACTTAAGTTAACAATACAAAGAAACCAGAATTTAGACTCCACTATTAAAATAATACTGTGGGTAATATTCTATACCTCAAATCTGTCATTTGCTAGCATAATTCTTCACAGATTTTTAGGTTCAGCAAATCATCAGTTTTCAGGGTGCCTTTTTAAACACACATGCACATTTGTCAGCAAGTCTGAGTCTTTTCTTTCTAAATAAACTTGTAGGCAGCCCTGTTATGGGGGATTTTTTATTATAGCTACATCACATCATCCAGTGCATTGCTTTCCATAGGGGAAAACAGAAGCCTCCAAGGGTATAACATTTGTTTGCAGCTGGTTCTTTTTCTCTGTGAGAACATTTTGCTATTATTAGTTAATAGCAAGGGAAAATGGAGAGCAAAATTACTGCTGCATAAACAAACCTGTTATACAAATGCCTTCAATATTCCAAATAATGATGCAAGAGATTGTAGGATCTATTTATTTTTTTCTTAGGCAGGGTCACTTTTGAGTAACACATCGGTTGAGCTTACACAGTTTATTAGCTGTAAAATGGCAGAATTATTTAGGACTCCATTTTTAAACACATTAAAGTTCATGATTAAAATCCTCTTGTCTGAAGCATTTGCAAAATAAGCCCCAGACTGTCAGAGATTTGTGTTGTTTAGCTAAAAAGCTACATTTTTTTTTTCAGCAGCAAAAGAAATGGTGTCTTCCAGTAACAATTTCTGTTAGGAGACTGACAAAATATCTTCCTGAAAATGGTCTCAAGTGTGTGTTCTAGTACATCCTAACCTCCAGCAGGGCTGGAGAGCATTATACTCATCCTTCTTAGGTGGATAACCTGATATAAATAACATGGTAGAACTGAAAGCTGCAGCAGCAAGTGAAGAAGTTGCTCTCTTTCCACAAGTGTTACAATTAAGTATTGCTCTGATGAACAGCTAAAGTCATGTCTTCACATATTTCTGCTGAAGTTACACAAACTTCAGGCTAGTGATGGTTGTTATTGTTGTTATTATTATGTATAATTACTTTGTGTCTCTAAAGTCATTAATGCCCTACTTTAAAGCACCTGTTCTGACTAATGGTGTGTGACGTGTGGAGACAAAGGATGGGTTTAGCTCTGCTCCTGTTAAACAGTTCATACACTGAAAATAGCACAGAGCCCAATAAACATTCATATTGTGCTATACTTAAAGCTGAAACCACTGAGGGTTCCTCACCTTGGCTTGGTACCTCAGCTGCTCTCTTCCCTTTTATTCCTATTTAGTGAAGCACATCAATGAATTCAATTTTTTGCATCTGCTTCAGACTCAGTGCCCAAGGATATCATTATAATTAAGCCTGTGCTCTATTCCTGCTTTGCATAAACATGGCTGTGCATCAGTGGGTTTTCTTTTTCTTTAATTTGATGTTGAGTTTGATATTGTCTCCAGGAAAGTAATCTGTTCATTTATCACAACAAAAGATTGCTCATCTTCAGACCTAAGCTGAGATAGTGGGCCTTATTCCATTCCTGTGATAATTAACAATAAACTTCCCAGTGATTTGACTCAGTATCCTCCCTCCATGTCCTTTTTTTTTCCATGGCACATCACTATCCATTTATTTGAGATATTTGAGTAAGTTAATCACATTATCCTTTGGTGGGAATGGCTAAACTCCATTCATTTTAACATGGTTCATATGAGAAATATAAAGATATTAATAAGAAATAATCTGCTGTGTTTAACAGATCATAAATTTTATAGTCAAGGTATTGCTTAGTTGGCCATGAAGTATCCAATGTGTATTCTGCCAGTGTGTATTCTCCCAGGCAGGCTTGTTGAATTGGGAGGGAAGTTTGCCATGTTAGGCCAAAGGAGTTGTTGGTTTTATGAGGTTTGAACCTGTCTGGTTCCATGCTGGCTCTGCCTTGCCTGGGCTGCAGAAGCTTGCACAAGCCATGGAACCAGCACTGAACTGCCCAGTTGCAGTCAGAACCTGAGTAAATGCTGCTGTGGAGCATCCAAGCACCCAGCAGCCAGAGCTAGCCCAGCTCCCAGGCTTTTGTCCCTATCCCAGAGCCAATTAATTCCATTTAGCAGCCAGGGATCAACCCTGAAGGTGTTGGCACAAAGATCAGTTTCCCCTTCTCCATCTCTGGAGTGAGGACAATGTCTGCACCCAAGAGTTAGCTGTGAAATGAAAAAATCAAAGTTGTCAAGTGATTAGTACCTGCCTTTTGGTTTGCGGTGGAGATTTCTAAAAAAGATCTTTTTAAACGTACTTCTCCAAACTGCAACATACCTCTAAACATTGATGATGTTTTCCTGCCCTGAAGGATGTGTTGTGTATTACCAAAGCCTTTGACAAAGATGTGACTCTGTGTGTGCACTGTAAAGCAGCTTTCCACCTGCACTGACTGCTGTTTTGGGGCCCAGTGGATTGGATGTGCACTGCACAACCTACAGCTCCTAGGGCTGGCTCTGCTTCCTGCACTGCTGGCAGAACTGCTCCTGGAAAAGGCAGCCAGAAGCACTGGACTTGCTTCACAGGCATCCATCAGTTTTGTAAGATATGCACCATTTCTTGTTGGAAGTGAAGGGAATTAGAGGCTGAAATAGTTTATATTTAGAATTCACTTCTTTTCACTTTGTGTCTGGCATCTCTGGACAAAGACATGAATCTTTAGGACCACAATAAATTCAGAAGTAGTATTAAGGTTTTCAAAATGTTGCCAGTTCATATTTCCGAGCAAATATCTGAATACACAGCTGCCCTGTGCAGAGTGCAGATGTAGCATGGGCCCTGTAATTTCTCTTGTAACTTGTAAAATATATTAAAAAAACCTGGACACAGGACTGGTTAGAAAATAATGTTGCAGCGTGAAGGAAGTTAAAAGTCTTGGCCTTTCTTCATTACCAAAGGGAAAAGTTGAGCTTAGATGCATCAAATTTTCAAATTAATAAATGAGAAGTATCAAATGCTGGGCTGGTTGAGATGTTTTCATTTTTTCATCCTGGTATTTCTATGCAGACCCACTCGTGCATGCATTTGGCTGCACAAGCACCAAATCACTCAGGCTACCCAAGGCTGGCACACATCTCCTCCTCCCCAGTGGCTTTCCATCTGACACTCTGCTCTCTATCCACTTGTGAGCTGGTGTGTTCCTGCCAGACACCTCACAAAGGGGAGGAAAATCAGGACACAAGTGTCAGCCTTGTTGTTTCCAGCAATGCAGCCCAGATCCTGAAATAACCATCTGGAGTGGCTCTTGAGGAAAGGTAACCAGGGCCCATCAGTGCTCATTGTGTGTGGAAAAGTTCAGAGGCTCGAGTAGTATAATGCTGAGTGATGTCTGCTTCACTCTAAACATTTTATGTTTCTAGCTCAAACTTAATTTATTGTTGACAGTGACAGTCTCTCTGTTTATTTCCCTGTGTAATCTTTGTCTGATTTCAAGTGTGCCTGTAAATACTCCTGCCGTTTCAGCAAACAAGTTATTAGCTCTTTCAAAGGAAAAGACATGAGAGCTCTTTGAAAGGTTAAGTCTTCTGAAAGTGCCTCTTGAAGGCAGAGGCCACTTTTCCTTTCCTTTGAAGACAATCAAAGTATGGAGAGTAGCTGGTCGTGAGCAAAATGATCAGGGTGGCATAACTAAAGCCTATTGAATTTGTGCTGAGGATCCCAAAAATGGCAGTTTCATTTGTTCCACACAGTTTTATCCTCTAATTCCTAATAACAAAGCTGTCTTATTGTGCACAATGAAAAGACTAATTTGACTAAATCCATTCGTAAATGACAAAATCAATAGTTCTCCTTTTGAAAGTCACTCAGCATATAGAATATGAAAATTTATGGTTAGTTTACTGCTGTCATGGATGGGTCTCTCTCTCTGGTAGCAACTGATAAAGCAGCTTTTGAAGTCAGACTGTCTCAATAAAGTACTTAAATCTATCTTAATGTACCCTGGGGAAGTGAGTCTGAATTAACCTCGTACCTTACTTTTGTGACAATAATAAGGTGAAAGGGAGTATACAGCAGAAACTGATTATAATAGGTGATACAAAAGGAGACAGCAACAATGAGGCAGAAGTAGAATAGGAACTGGGATTAAGGGATCTCTCACCCAGCCATGTGCAAAAATGTTGAAAATTAATGTTGTATTGTTTAGCTAACAGCTGTCAAGTCGTTCAAGTCATTGTAATGTGCTGTGTGCTTGCTTTCCTCCCCAGCTCACCAAGAGCATGTTGGAAATCACATTTCCTTTCTTCTGCAGAATGACAAAGTTAATCCTGCCTCACATTGCTTTTAAGACAAACTCATAGCAAAAGCTGTCTCTTAAATTTGTCAGTTAGGATATTAACAGAGCGTGAAACTTTGATGTTAAACTGGCATTTGATGAACAGGGTTAAAAATCACTGAGAGCCGTGTTCTCTGTAGTTGTTGTGTTTGTGTGGAGATGCAAAGGATGCAAATGTGCCCTCCAACAATTGTGGGGCTGCTGTAACCAGAGAGAACAACGTGTTCCTCACATTGGCTAAGTGGGAGATGCATTCCCTGGAGAACACCCCAAGGAGACCAAGGAGGAATCTGAGGTTCTTTCTGTTTTATTAAAATAATGTTTGACTTATAATAATGCAATACACTAGGAAAAAAAAAAAAAAACAAGAAAAAGTCTTTATCAAACCAACTTGAAAACCAGTATTAAGAGGCATTCTTAAAATCTACTCCCCAGGCAATGTCCATATCACTCTATTCTGACATCTGTTATTATTTCTCCAGTTCCAGTTATCCTGGCTCATTACTCTCTTTTTATATACAAGACATTGCATGAATAAGTTATATTTGGTATTTTAAAAGATTTAGCAAATTTATTTGCTAAACCATTATTTTAAAGACTAATATTAAAAATTAAAATTAATGTGGTTTGTGATATTTCTACAATTTTTTACATGGTTGAAATAAGAAATCAAAATAAGTTGGTTGGGACATTTTTGTGTCATAGATTCACATTTTGTCCTCAATAAGCAGGAGTTGCTCATGTTGTGGATGAGGACAGATTTCATTCTTACATGTTCCTTTTGCTCTGATCCTCCTGTTTGTGAGACAGGGCAGCTGATTCAGTGCCAGGTGAACAATAGGCACCTTTTAAGGACACAGAACAAAGCTTTGTGTACGCATCTTTGATGTTCATGGTCTCTTAGATATTGTTAAGGTCTTTTTGCCTTTTCAGATGTCAGTAGATTCTTATGAAAAAGCAAATTGAAAATATTCTTTCAACTGTTCTGTTGGTCTGGTTCTGATTAGCCAGGAAAAGCCCTGGGTTGGAACCACTCTGGGGAACAACATCCCTGCAGAAAAATCAAAATACATCCACTGTTAGCTTGTGGTAGCCTTAATGTAGTTGGAAAAAGAATAAATTTATTCTCATCAAGGTAATTTTAATTTGATGTGTAGGTGATTTATGCCTGAAGTAAGAAGCTCACAAATCTTGCAGCATGAGGATGCTCTCACTCAGCAGTCTTGACTGCTGTTGGCAAATTTACTCCTGAATCCCTGCAAGTAAGTGCCCTGTTGTTCCAGAGAAGCTGGCATTGTGTGCAGCAATTTGATGCGGGATGGTGCCTTCTTAATGAAGGAAAATGAATATTTTGTTCCTGAAGCAAACCAAATAGCACCCCTTGGAACCTTGAGCAGCCTTGGAATCACAGAACATCCTGAGTTGGGTGAGATGAACAAGGATTTAGTCCAGCTCCTGTCCCTGCAGAAAATCCCCCCAGCAACCCTCCCTGTGCATCCCTGGCGTCCAAACCCTCCTGGAGCTCTGGCAGCCTCAGGGCTGTGTCCATTCCCTGGAGCCTGGGCAGTGCCAGCACCTCTGGGGGAAGCAGAACCTTTCCCTGATCTCAGCCTGACCCAGCTGAGTGCTGGCATCACACACAGCACACACTGCACCAGGTGGGAGCTCAGCCCCAGCGTTTGCTCTGGGGTGACCTGAAGATGTTTCCATGGTGATTTGCATTTGCTGTTTGCCCCAATGCTTGGCTTGAGAAGGACTGGCAATACTTGAGTGTCTTGAAATTAATCTCTTCTAAATTGAGATCCTTGCACCTTGTAATTTCTTAATATTCTCGCCATTACCACTCAGCTCTGCGTTACTATTTCCAATCCTCTCTGCTCAGTGCAATATTCCTCTAAAAATTTCTTTTTATGATTCAACCTACAAATGAGCACTACTTTGTTACACATCACTTAGTTACGTACTCACTGTACTCATTATATCACCCCTTGTGGGTAGCGTTGCAAAATACCCAAGATATTTGAAACAAGACACTTGGGAACATAAAAATTCAGTGGGAAAAAAAAGAAAGCAAAATGAAGTGAAATAAAATGTTTTTATATCCAAGTATGATTAGCTTTTTATTGGAGTTTTCCATTAAGGAAAATTATCTCTAAAGCCCCCTGTTTATCATAATTTATCAGTTTGGTGAGAAAACTCCCAACAGGAAGGGTTGGTGCTGTGGGAATATTGCCTCTGAGCAGGAGCAGGAGCCGTTCCATCAGTTCATGCTGGGAGCTGTGTGTTGTGAGCAGGAGCCTGGCTCTCCTTGGAGCCTTGTTACTGCTCCGTGCACTGACAGCAGCCACTTCTCAATCTGTGCACAGAGCACTGCTCTCTTCACTTATTGCTTTGCTCTCATTCCTTGCTAAATTAAGAAAGTTCTTACTCCTACTCCTCCAAACAGCACATCTGGGAAATCATCTGGATCTGGCCAGGCTGGATCCATGGGCTGAGGGACAGCAGGGCCAAGTGCCAGGTCCTGCCCTGGGGTCACCCCAAGCCCATGGAGCTGGGCTGGCAAAGAGGGGCTGGAAAGCTGCTGGTGGCAAAGGCCCTGGGGTGCTGGTGACAGGGCTGGGCACAAAGGCAGCAGTGCCACAGGCCAGTGGCACCTGGGCTGGGCCAGCCCTGGGGTGGCAGCAGGCCCAGGGCAGGGCCCGGGCCCTGGGCTGGCCCTGCTGAGGGACCTCGAGGGCTGTGGCCACTGCTGGGCCTGTCATGGCCACCAGAGCCCTGCAGGGGCTGGAGCGTGTCCAGGGCAGGGAACGGAGCTGGGCAAGGGGCTGGAGCCCCAGCAGGGGCTGAGGGAGCTGGGAAGGGGCTGAGCCTGGAGCAAAGGAGGCTCAGGGGGGCCCTTGTGGCTCTGCACAACTCCCTGCCAGGAGGGGACAGCCGGGGGGGTCGGGCTGTGCTCCCTGGAACAGCTTCGAAAGCTGATCCTCTCTAACATCATCCTAATCATTACGAAGCTATGAACCAGCATTAGCCTATTAAGCTAAAGAAAGAGGGCTTCCCCCCTCCTTAATGGTATACCTGAACGAAACCCTAGCCCCTGATTTTTTATCATGCTCACTTCATGACTCACTCAGGGACAGGAGCAGAGGGAACTGTCACTGACATATTTTATGAAAAATCCTTTTGCCAGGACCATTTTCTCCTGAAAGCCCTCAGAAATGAGATGCAAACAATAACTATCTGGTTGCTGTGGAATGTGATCTGGAGATGCTTTACCAACAGCTGCATCTTTGATTGGTTGCATGTAAAGTGTTGCTACTTTATGACCAATGACCAAGGCTGTGAGCAGTCATAAGAATTTATTATCATTCCATTCCTTTCCTTGCTAGCCTTCTAATGAAATATTTTTCTTCTATTCTTTTAATATAGTTTTAATATAGCATTTTCTTTTAATATAATATATGTAATAAAACAATAAATCAGCCTTCTGAAACATGTAGTCAAGATTCTCTTCTCTTGTTGTGGGACCCCTGTGAACAGCACCACAGGGAATGGCCTCAGGCTGGGCCAGGGGAGGTTTGGGTTGGATATTTGGGAAAATTTCTTCATGGGAAGGGTGGTTAAGCATTAAATAGGGCTGCCCAGGGTGGTGTTGGAGTCCCCATCCATGGAGGTGCTCAAAAAACGAGGGGATGTGGCACTTTGTGATATGGTTTAGTGGAAGTGCTGTGATCCAGTCAAAGGGTGGAGTGGAGGATCTTGGAGGCCTTTTCCAGCTTTAGTGATTCTGGGGTGAGGTTGAACAAGCAACCATTGCTAAGCCATAGATACTCACCTTCACCCATCCTGGCAACACTCTCTGTATCAGCTGCCACACACTCAGAAGCTGATCCACGGCAGTTCAGCTCTGCTCCACTCAAATATTCTTTCTTCAGTCAAACTGTCTTTAATCTTAAATCTAGAACAGCTTACACTAGGCTGTTTTCTATCAGTTTATAAACCAAAATCAACCTTGGCACGTTTTCCCATCCCTTCCATAGACTTTTTCCCATGATTCTGGCCTACTAACATGGTATTTTACTAATGATTCCAAAGGAAAGAGCCACTGTAAGGAAATTGATATAGTACATAAGGTGCAGATTCTGCAAGCAAATACTATTTTTCTCTAACAAGAGATTTTCTCATCAATCTGTATTTTGGTTTTTTCTTGCCTGAGCAGGGATCACTCACTTCAGTTGTATTGCTGGCTGTGATTTTTTGAGATTGCCATCATTACATAGCAATAATCTGTGCAACATCATTTTCTATGGGGAATTTTCCCCTTTATCAGACACAGTCCTCTTTTCTTGACAATTTCTCCCAAATAATATGTTCACAGCTGTATTTTGGTGTATAGATGTTTGATATGAAGTCAATAGATGAGGAGCCAAATGCTGAAATTTGCACATTGTTCCTTTTTACAGGAGCAAAAGAACAATTCTTCATTTTGTGGATACAAATTTTTTTCTTTCCTCTTTCTTTTTTACCTTTTTTTTTTTTTTTTTTTTTTTTTTTTGTGGTTAAGATTTATGACCCTTTGATTTTTGGATTTTGGATTTTTTTTTTCCTAAATGCTGTGGTGGAACCCTTCAGTTGGCAGTTTCTGTGCATAGATTTGTCAGCAGACAGCAGACCAGGAGAAAGCCAGGCTAATGAAGGGCCTGGAAGGTGAGCACATAAACCCTTAAAATCTGGTCCAGCCAATGCCTGGGAAATGAATATCAGTGATAATAAGATAGATATCATTGCCAAAATGGCATTTTTTTAAACAACTGCTCAATAGAAAGAATTTAAATGACCAGTATCAGCTACTGGAGGCATTTGAAAGGAATCACCCTGACCTGATAGTCCACATGGATTGTTTTAACATTTAAGACAAAGGTGCAGAAAGAAGCTACCCAGACAAAAACATGGATGCAGCCAGAAAATCTGAGAGAGAAGGTAAATAGCACAGAGGCTGCAAAGACAAGCACTGAAGATATACAGGATTTTCCAGTGGTGATAAAAGCGAGAAAGTTTTAAGACTGTAGCTTCAAGAGCTCAGTTTTTATTACCCAAGATTTAAGAAAAAAAAAATTCTTAATAAACTTTTCCTCATACCTCAGGTTTAAAATCCACAGGATGCAAGGTGTGTAGATGCTGGAGGGCAGATGTACATTGATTTCTCAACTAGCTTTTTTCTTTGAAAGTCTGTTAAATAAATGCATTTCAAAATGTGAATGCTCTTTAAAAAACTTTCATCAAATGCTGGTTTCATGCCACCATCTCTGTGAGATGTAAATTATTACAGTGGTGCACACTGGCTGCTCAGATTTGAGACCAGGATTGTTTACAAATGCACAAACAACAGAACCACTGGCTGTTTATGAGCATGGAAACACTAGGATTCCACATGAATATGCAGGCTACCTGGGCCAGCTTAGATAAGACAACTGAGAGGAGGTTTATGCTCTCAGAATAGAAAATAATATGTATTTGTATCAAATCTATGGGGTTTTTGGGTATGAAATAGAGGCATGTGCCAAGTCTGATCTTCTCCAGCTCCAGCTAACACAGCAGCACCCTCCACCTACAGCACATGAGACAGAAGTGTTCTGTTTCTAAGGCCAAATTCATTCAACTTACTATTTTCCACTTGTGTTTAAAATTCAATTTTAACTACATATGTTTCTTTTTACACCACTAAAAACTAAATAATATATATTTTCCTTATTGTTTCCTGGTTTAAATTGTGAAGAAAGTAATTTTAAAAGCTTCCTGGGGATAATTTTTTGAAAGGTGCAATGTTTTAATTTATCATTTTAAATGCGCTGACAACAAGCACATTTTAAAACCTCATGGCACAGTGCTCAGGTTACCTAATATTAATTTAGTTTTTATAATTTATTTAATACAGTATTGATTGCATTAGCATTTGGATTAATGACCCTTTAAATGCTCAAAGACTAAAGGAGTTGTCTCATAAGATGAGAGGACAGTCATGAGGCTGAAACAGTGGGCCAATCAGCTTTTTTAAAATAAATTAAGATTGTGTAAACCAAAGCAATGTTGAGAATTAGGGCTTTCTAATGAGATCATCAGCTCTAAATCAATACCAACAGGGCACACACTTTGATGTTCACTCTGGACTGGAGAGAATTTCAGTAATCAATCACTGCCTTTCTGACTTGCAGATGCAGAGTCCACCTCAGTGAAAGGTTTGAGACTCTGTGCAAGTTTGGGGAATGTAAATGGACTGTTTCCAAACAGGATAGCTGAACTTTCCTAATTATATGTTGAACTCTCTGAGATTCATAGAGTGGGTTGAATTGAGGCTGATCCCTTGTGAAAATAAGGGGGTGCATAATTTGCTGAATCCAAGCCTACCCATGAGAAGAGTCTCAGCTGCCAATTCCTTTGCTGATATCAATATGGTTTAAGGGGATGAAAACCACAGGCAAGGTGGTGGCAGGGGTGCAGGAGAACAAAACTTTCCTACTCTAAGTATGGAATCTGACTCTGGGACTGTCATCTTCAATTGCTCTTGCCATATGAGGAAGGATTGAGGGAGCTGGGGGTGCTCAGCCTGGAGAAAAGGAGACTCAGGGGTGCCCTTATCATTCTCTGTGGCTCCCTGAAAGGTGCCTGTGCTCAGCTGGGGCTGGGCTTTTTCTCCAGGCAGCACTGACAGAACCAGAGCACACAGCCTTGAACTGCACCAAGGGGAATACAGGTTGGATATTGGGAAAAAGTTTTTCATGGAAAGAATGATAAAGTTCTGGAATGGCTGCCCAGGGAGGTGGTGGAGTCCCCATCCCTGGGTGTGTTTAACAAAGCCTGGATGTGGCACTGGGTGCCAGGGTTCAGTTGAGGTGTTGGGGCTTGGTTAGACCCAATGATCTTGACAGTCTCTTCCAACCTAATTATTCTGTGAATCTGTGAATTTGCCATATCTGTATACTCACTTCTTCTCATGGTTATTTGTCGTTGTGGGTCTTTTTTCCTCTCCCTTCCTCTCTCTGTCCCTATGAAGTCTTTCATGTGCTGACTTACAAATACCTGTGAGCAATTAAGAATGTAAAATCAGCAATGGGATAATCACTGCCCTTTGTTATTTCACTCTTTATTTTCCAGTGTGTTGAATAACTGTTTGCACCCTTAGAAGTACATTATGGTTTTGCATTTTATCCCCACATACTCCAGTTAAAGCACACAGTGAATCCCCTGGGTAAGTTGTATCAGTGAGGAAGTCCACGCTGGGTTCCCTGGTTGTAGGAGACTGATGGACTTGTAGCCCATCCATGAAGGAGAATATTGAGGAATTCCATGGCTCTGTGCCTCATGTGAATCCAGTTTGTGCAATCTGTGGGGTTTTTCTTTTGCTCTCTTGAAACAAGACTCATTACTCTTCTCTGTTGGATATTCCAAATATCTTTTTTAGTGGAGTATCTGTTATCCATAGACAAACCAAAATTGTAATTTGTCCAAAGCACAAGGATTTGGTGAAAGCTATTTTCTGTTCCCTGGAGCTCTGTGAGTGGAAGGGAAGGACAGGCTGGGCCTCCAGCTGGCAGCACACAGCAGAGGACAGGGGAGTTTTGAGCCACCTTTGCACTGTCTGGGCTCTGTGGGCAGCCCTCTATGGCTTAAACTATAGGGATTGTCACAAATGTAGGAAGGGCACAGATAAATGCTGTCTTCAGCTGACTAACCAATCTCTGATGAAGTTTTTGCTGTGTTTGTGAAATTGTGGGAAACAGTCTTTTGCTAATACACCATTAATTTTTAAGTATGGTTTCCAATATGAAATATTTTTATTTTGGCTATTCATTTTTAATGACTCCACAATGCAACTCAGCAAAACTATACAGAGCAAACTAATAAAAATATGATGCTATTAACATCAAATATTTGCATAAAAGCCATGAAATACTGAAGCAAAGAGTTTGTAGGTAACTGGCAGTTCATGCAATGAAGACAAAATGTACAGAAGCTGCCATTAAAATATCGATTTATCAGAACAAGCTTAGAGTGCTACATTTACTGCAGATTCCCTTCTGGCAAACTCTTACTTTGGGGGTATAATAATGGAGGTTATTACTAATTTATTGTGTCTTGGAGCCATGTTCATCAGCGTCCCTGTTGTGAATTCAGTGGGTGGTCAAACTCGTTACCTTTTGCCAGTAGCTGTGCATTACCTTAGCCAGCAAATTGCCTTCAAAACACAGATTTGTGCTTTTTGTCTACCCAGGAAACACAGAAATGACCAATTTCACTTTGTAACTTCTAGGTGTGCATCATGAGAACTTAAAATAAAATAAGTGTTTTACTTGTACTGTGTGTAGAGCAAGGCAAATGCATCGTTTTACAGAATATCTTTTTAGATCCTCAAAATATGTGGTCAAAAATAATTCAATCTTGTATCTGATGGAGCTGCATTATTTGAAGATTAAAAGGGTTACATGGATAGATTCCAAAAACCAGGGAAAGAGTAGAACATCTGTAGCCAACATATGAAAAGAAGTTAATCAATATTAATCAATATAAACTTTTTTCACTGCCTTATTTTAGAAAACAGGGGTTTTTGTGGGTTTGTTGCCTTTTTGGGGGGGTAGGGGAATTAAATATTTTAAAATTCAAAATATTTTAAATTATTTTTTAAATATCTCTGAGGGTTTGACAATTTCCTTTTCACCTTCAGCAGGGCCCTCAGGGGCCAGTAATTAGAAGAGAACATAAGACAGGATTGGCTACATCAGAAAAAAATCACAGTTGTTAACAAAACTAGTCAGGGAAGTCAGGAAACTTATTTATATGTTAAATATGTATATCCATAATAGAATAGTATTCATGGAAAACCACATTTGACCATATAAATGTGCAAATATGCAAATTGTTTATTTTCATTTACTAAAGTATTCCAACTGGCAATTGTTCTGGGTGCTCTAAAGACCCTAAACATTAGGTCAAAAGTACAATGTAAAGTCAATTCCTAAGGAGCAAAACTTGGAATATTAATAAATTAATTTTATGTATCTCAGACTTCTATATGAATTCTACAAACATTGGATTATTTAATGATTCTCCTGGAAATCAGCTTGATACTTCCCATGGGAACATATTTATATGATATATATTATTTATTATATATAATATATTACATATATTATATATATATAATATATATACATATATATAATATATATATGTGTATATATGTTATATTATTATATATACTATATTATATATTATAATATATATTATATTATATATATAATATAATATATATTATATATTATATTATATATATGTATATATATTATATATATACATATATATATAATACATATATTATACATATATTATACATATATTACATTCTAAAATAAAAGTTTAAGCTCATATTCCTTTGATCTTTGCACTTAACTAATGCAGAAAGTTTACTGTAGGAATTCTGTTTTCCAGGTGTTTCATAAAAAGGAAGGGTTTGGAGGCAGGAGGTGTTTGCACACTGACAGACACAACAATGAGCAGCTGTAGCTGTGTCTGTGTGTGTGAAGGTGTGAGAATAAATACGTGGTGGACATGGATAGGGGATGTTTGTTGCCATCAGCTGTTTAAGGACCCAGAGATATGGGTCAGACTTACATCCTGATCTCTAATGAGTTTTTCCCCTCATTAACACCAAGCGCACACCTTCATCCTCTTCAGGGGGACCAGTGATAGGCTGATCCTTGTGAAATGCAGACTTGCTGATGGCTCGGATGGGACTCTGTGCACTAATTAACATTTCATTTTACGGCAGCCCTTTCTTCGGTGCTGTGCCTGCACGCTGCCCTGGTGGGGTGAACAGATGCAGCCACACACCTCGAGCCTGGCAGAAGAGGGATGTCACTCTTTAGAATAAATGCGGTCAGTCACCATCAGCACCTGCCTGCGTGGCTGCTGTCCACGGGCAGAGCACGGGAATGGCACTGCAGGACTTGGCTTGCTCATTTCTTGTCCAGGGAACAGCTTTGCCTGTTCTTTGATCTTCACATTCTTTATTGGAGTTCGAAATTTGTAAAATATTTCTGCTTCTGGCTGCTGAGACACTTATGCAGAGAATATAATGCAAGAACATTCTGTGAGGTAGCAGTAATTAAAATTTGTCCTGTTACAAGAACTGAATTTTCTGAGTTGTAAAACTCCATTACTTTTTTAAAAAGACTCAATGTCTTGCCCTCAACATCTCAACCTTTGGTGGTGTTATCTTCCTTAATTATAGTACATCAGAGTTCCTATTCACTTTTAAGTGACCTGAGAAGGTGCTAACCACTTCTTTCCCCTGATAACTAATTGGCCAGTTTTGTCAAGGTAGATGCACTCTTGAGTAAAATAACACCGGGTTTGGGCATGACTCAAGGACTCTCCTCAACCGCTTCAGACACATTTGCTGATGGTTTTGCATGACTATTTTAGAATATTGTATCCGTTAGTAATGGGTCTGTGTCATTGCATGTCTTGCTTTGTTTTTGCTAACGTATCAGAGGGACGGGCAGCAGAGAAAGCCCTTCTCGGTCCCTGTGCCCTGGGGCATGTCATTTTTCCTGTTGTACATTTAACTTTTTTTGGCAGTTTTCTGCACACTCAAACATTAATCTGTGCTGCATCCTGTCACAGCTGTCTTGCATTTCACACGTTATGCATGTGAAAAGTGCACATTATATGGCTCTATGCATATATTTACTATATGTATTTTGATGTATTGATTAGTAGTGCTGTATTAACATTTTAATAATATGATAAATGTAGTCTTGCAGTTAAAAGGTAACTTTTGTATTTAAAATAAGAACTATGTAAGTGGGATATTTTTTTAAGGAATGAGGCACTCGCACAAGATAGCAGCCACAAGACACCTAAATCTTTCAGAGAAAAGGAATTTATTGTTCTCTTATTAGAAGAAACTGAATTCTTCCTACCTAGCTAAAGATTGAAGGTGCCTTAAGATTAGGAGGAAGAAGTTGACGATGACCAGACCGAATCCTGTATTTAAATGAAATTTATGCATCATGTATGAGGTGTATGAATATGCAACAGGCTATTGCTTTTGAGGGTTAATCCTTTGTTAATGTTGGTCCTTTTTCGGGCTTCTGTTGCCCAGAAAAGGTACCCTGACGTCAGTAACTCTTTGTCTCCATTGTCTCATATTGTCCTAATTCAAATTGCCCAAATTATTATTACTCTAACTGTATTACTATTTTATAACCATTTTATTACTATTAAACTTTAAAAATTTTAAAAAGAAGTGATTGGCATTTTTCACAATGCACATGTACGTGTGCACCCCAGCACAGGAGTCAGCAGTGCCCTGAGCCAGCAGGGACATTCCTGTCCTGGGGACATCAGGCCCAGCATTGCTGGACAGGGCTGGGAGAGGATTGTCCTGATCTGCCTTTGGCTGGGGTGGCCTCACCTCGTGTATTGTGGTCACCAGAATATAAAGAGGATATTAAACTATTGCAGAGGGTCCAAAGGAGGCTGAGGTGAAGGTGCTCAAGGGTGTTAAGAAAATTAATCCACAAACATCAGAGGTTTATGTCCAAAAAGGAGACAGAGGATCCTTTTTCTTTGTTTGAATAAAGGGAGAGGCCATGGGGCATTCCCCTGGGATCTCTCCAATTTTTGGAGGATGCAGCCTCCTTTTTATCCCAATTTCCAGCCACATTTCCCTTCTCTCTTTCCCCCTTGGCTGAAGCACTTGAGAGGTTCAGACTTCCTGATACACCTGATACCAAAGATTTCCCTCTAAGGTATAACCCTCCCTTTTCATTTTTAATACTTATGGAATTTAGGGGTTTTCCCCATTGTTTCTTTCACCTTTCAATGTCCAATTTAATTTATCAGCAAACCCAAAATTTATTTGTAAAAGCAAATATCTTTTTCCATTCATCAATCAGTGGAATCCTTCCCATTGTTTCTTTTATCTCCCAGTGCTGGTTTTATCTACCAGCAGACCCACAGCTTGTTTGAAAAGACAAATCTGCCATTCCTCTCAAGGGGACATGGGAGCAGCTGAGGGCCCTTGGTGTGTTCAGCTGGAGGGGACTGAGACCCATGGCAGCTACAGCTTCCTCAGGGGGGTGAGAGGAGGGCAAACACTCATCTCTCCTCTGTGGGATTGTAAGAAACAACTGCTCACTTTGAAAATTTAAAAAGAATTATTAAACCTTGACAGAAATACAACAAAGGACTACATAAGGAAAAATTCACAGCACTGAGAACTGCCCTCATGGATACCACATGGCTGGTTCATCTTCAAGATGGATGTTCTATCTTTTATACCTCTGGAGGTTGCATCAACCAGCCCTGGCCCCCTCCAAAGTCTGTCAGTCAGCTCTTCTCTGCCATTTATAGGTGGAGACTGCTTTTTAACTGGATTGGAGCTCAGGTGTTGCCCTGCCCCAGTAACAAGTTCCACCATTCCCACCTGCCCCATGCCAGGGACTCATGTGCAGCCTCTTCTACCTGTCCCAGACAGCCCAGGCTGGCTGATGGCAACAACACAGAGAGGGGGAAAGGGAACTGTGGGGACAACAGGGGACATCTACACTACAGTAACATCACTACACATCAACAAAGCTTCTCTTAATATTCACACAATATTCATCCCTTAATTGTGAGAGCCAATCCTCTCATTATCCATCTATACCAGGATGGGGACAGCAGCCAGGGAATGCTGGAGAGCAGGGACATGGGGAGGGGCAGGCTGAGATCAGGAAAGGTTCTGCTTCCCCCAGGGGTGCTGGCACTGCCCAGGGGATGGGCACAGCCCCGAGGCTGGCAGGGATGCACAGGGGGGATTGCTGGGGGCTCTGCAGGGACAGGAGCTGGGTTGGATGATCCTGATGGGTCCTCTCCAACTCAGCATCTTCTGTGATTCTGTGATCTCTGTCCTCTCAGATATCCACCCCTCTAATTCTCATCCCAGCCTTTCCAGGCAACCAAGGGGGCTTTGCCACTGAAAACTTTGCAGAACTCACATGTAATAAATGGGAAGAAAATAACAAGAAAGGGCAGCTAAGATCATCTAGCTTCTCCACAGAACAACAGTGAAAGGTGTTATTGCAAATGACAATTGAGCCATAATGTTGGGGAGCATTCCCCACAGGGTTAAGGGTTGCATTCCATTTCCATTCCCATTAAATCTTTGTTGTGGGATAAACCTGTCAAGGTGGGTGTCACCTGAACTGGTGCTGGTGGCACCTGAGCACAGGGAGCTGGAGTGAAACCTCCATTTCGTGTATTTCTTCATTAACCTTCTTTCCTGTAGGCCACAAAGTAACTTTGAGAACAGCCAGATTTTAACTAAGTCATGCAAAAGAAAGACAATAATGATCTTTCACATGAGATCAGGGCCTACACCTGCCTATGTTAGATCATTTAATTGCCTTTTCCACCTGCCTTTTGGAATGAAACTAATTAATGCTCTTTTCTTACATGGCTCAGTCTGATATAAAGGAGCTCAACATTCCCATTGATGGCGAAAATTAAATAATCAGTCTGTAAAAAAGATATGATTAATTAATAAACTTTAAATAAAACAATTCAGCTTTGCTTTTAGAGAGCATTTTACAGTTGGATATTATGAGGGCAAAGGACACAATAGTACGTGCAATAAAATTGTGTTGAATTCCACTTCCTCATTTATCTTTCTCCCTCTCTTTTGTTCTCATTGTAATAAAAAGATTATTTAATTTAATTAAAGTTAAGAAAAGCACCTAATTCAAGTAGGTAGGCTAGAGGTCCCTTCTCCTCCACTGTGAAATACCAGGGTGAAACCAGCATCAGTTGCCACCTTTCCTTTTCAGAAAAAGTTACCTGGCTTCTACCTGGCAGTTGCAAAAGCTGCATTTATATTTCTGTGTGAGTAGGGTTTCTGAGTTATACTTTATTCAGGTTTGTGTATCAGTTGTATCATATAGAATCCTTATATTAAATGTAAACCCCTGGGTTTGGCCTGTGCTGTTACCCTTGTTTCAAAACCCCACTATGAGAAATTGGTTTTTCTCTTTTTGGGGAAAAATCTCTTATTTCCTTCCAGACTAGAAAGGGTCCCCTTGACTTTCAAATTGCTGCAATAGGCAGGGCTGCAGTCAGGTTTGTACCAGTTCTGTCACTCAGTAACATTTAAGCCTGTCAGCTGAGTACCATGTACAAATGCTAAATGTGATGGATTTGTTTTCAAAACATTTTTTAAAATAAGGAAAAGGTGGAGTGTGCTCTAGACTGAAGCCTCCCTGTGAATTTTAACACACTGTGGTGTAAATCTAAGAAGCTTTTGTGCCAAGGGTCTAAATAGAAGCTGGTGTGCTCAGTAAAGGTTGTTTGCCATAAATGGACCAAAAAGAGTATGATGAGAGATAGAAAAATGTGAATTATGTGTGTGTTTAATACATTTTCATATTCAGCTTGTGGCTTAGGAGTCACTACAGGACCTTTCTCCATTTGATCCATACCCCCATGGCATCAGTAGGAGCATTGTTTTTGTCAGACATATTAAAGCATTGCCAACACTGGAAATAATTAAGTTTTTCTGATTTAGACTGTTACCTAAAGCATGTGACCACTTCAATCACAGTTTTAAGGCTAGAAATCAGTGGATAAGATGCAGAAAGACATCAGCAGATGAGAAGGATTGCAACCCATTTGAATTTCTGCTTATAATGTGTTTGCAACTTCTGGAACTGCTCTAATGTTCAGTGTGTATGCAATTACTTCTGACACTGAAGGGAGAAACTGCCCTTCATGAATTTTAATCCAATGGCCCTTTGGATTCTCCTCAGCAGCTTCTCACTGTCTTTTGTTGTTAAGGCAATGCAGACATATTTGAGAAGTGGTATTCACAATACATTTTAAGAGAGTGTACTGCTTGAAAAGGTTAGTGGAAAAGTTAATTTACATTTGGAAAGCTAAACAAAAAACAGCTAAAAACCCCCAACTTTTGCAAACTGTACGTGACATAAAACATCTCACTTTTGGTGGAAGACTTATTGATCCACCATTGATTAATTTATATGATAATGCTACCAAAAATTAACAATAAGCCAAATTTTCAATGTTTTATTGCCAAAGTTGAATTCCTGGCTAGCAGAAAAGGACTTAGTGCTGGGGGTGAGACACTGTGGCTTAAGTGACTACTGTGAAGCTAACAGGTTGTCTGCCATGAGCTGCATCACTGACACCACCAGCTGAAGGGGGCAGTGTCTGAGATTGGGGGTTTTACCTCCCTTCTCAGAAGAAAGAAACCCTCTAATTACTTGGGAACACAAAGAGCTCTATGAGAAAAGCACTATGATCAATATGTTGTGCAAAAAAGAAGATGTGTTTAGATAACCAAGAAAATAAAAAATGTTTATTTCAGAGTAGAGGGCAGAAAATGTTGATATGTTCTCTGAATTGTTCATCAGTCCAGAGGACATCTTTTATTTATTGAGATATTTCTGTATGTTTTGGTGCATCACAATGAAGCTCACAGTGTAGAATGAAACCCTTTGATATATTTGTAATGTAAAGGTGGTTGTGGGGTAGTTTAGTGAGCTGCTCCTTAGCTATTCCTCTGGACATATTTCCTGGAGATCTGGCACTGGATGTTTGATTTTCTGCAAAATAGAGCACACAATTTACCTGGTGCTCTTTGGAAGAGTCTGTGCTACACCTTTAGCCTCAATCTGTATTTCATCAGCTGTTCCTTCAATGAGAACACAGATACTTTGTGTATCTCAGATACTTTGAGGCTGACACATCCTATGTGACTGTGTTTAAAATGCTGAAAAACACCTGGCCACCACCAGCCTGACATTCTTGACAATAAAGAATTGTCATGAAAAACATCTCATGTTTTTCATGCAGATCTTGGAGTCCTCAGAGTAAAACTCAAGCTAAAAAGAAAGAACATTGTGTTCATTAAAAATATTTTGGTCAGTTTCCTGAAAGACTCCATGAAGAAGATGTCTATTACTTTTTTTTCTTTAGCCCTTTCTTTCTTGCTTTGCCAGTAGCCATCAGATGAGACTGGATCAGTAAAATTCCAAATTCTGAGTAGGCTGTTGTGACCACATAAAATCTGATGCTTTATGTGTCAACACAGCCTAAATATCATCATGCATTTGGGGCCCAATCTGATTCTTTGTGTGACAAAGATGAATTTCAAGTGCCATAAAGTTTATTAAACTAGACTGAAAGAAGTTTAGCAGACATAATCCTCTTTTTTCTCCTCCCACCAAAGTTTTAACAAGCATGTTTTTCCTGCACAAATTCAGGAGCAAGCAGCTAACTCCCAGTGGTTTCAAAGCCAGGGGAATTAAGCAGGTGCTTAAAGTTAATGAGGTACTTAATTGCTTTGTAGAACCAAGATGGACTGTTGCATTGCAGGTACAATGAGAAATTGTCCCCGATTTCCTTTCTGAGCAAGAACATTTTTAAGAATCAAAATCTCAGTTGCAGGCCATCTTTTCACCATTTATGTGTAATTTCATGTTTGAAAATTGTAATGTTCTCTTGCAATCTGGGTGGGTTCAGTTGCAGCATCATTAAAACCATTCAGGCTTGATACAAGGATTTGATAAATTTCCTAAATAGCATGACTGAAACCACAGAGAGCTGAGTAATGCCTGAGCAGTGTTTTAGCAAAATACAGTCAATGCCAAGTCACACAGACCAGAAAGTCCACAGCAGTGAGGTGAATGGATCACAGGAACAGACTTCCATCCTGACAGATGGGGCTTATTGTCCCAGGGGAATGGAGTGGGGAGAGGGAAAACACTGATGGCTTGAAACAGGAGTGTATTTTTGTTGGAAGGAGACATTTTTCTCACAGGAGATAACTTTGCATATGGAAATGTTACACCAGATTTTAGTTCTCAATTGCACTGGTGAAAATCTGGTCTAGTTCTTGGCACACACAGTCACACCCTGGCTGGCCATGGCCTTTCCAAGTGAGACAGGATTCAAGGAACCTCACCAGCATTCTTTTTTAGATCAGATACAAAGCAGGGGGAATATTTATTTCTGTCAGAAAACAGCGTGGCTGTAGCTGTGCTTTGTTATTGTGCAACAGCACAGCACTGAGAGGCAGTACAGAAATTCACCTTGGATCATTCATACTGCATTTGTGCTCTAAATCTTACCTTAATGGAAATAATTTACTGTTCTGTGCTGGGTTGGGCTGAAGTTGATTTACCTCACTGTAGCTGTTGCAGTGCTGTGGTTTGGGTCTGGGATCAGAATGTTGGTAGCACAGGGATGCTGCTGGGCAGGGCTTACAGAGAGCCAAGGAGTTTCCAGCTCCTCCAGCAAGGGGGTTGGTGGGGTGTTACAGATGAATAATGAGATGTTTGGCTCTCTCAATTAAGGGAAAACTATTGTGTGAATATTAAGAAAAGCTTCAGTGATGTATGGTTATGTTATTGTAGTTTAGATGTCCTGGAGTCAAGAGGAGACACAGCCAGGACAGGTGACCCCAACCACCCAGGGGACGTTCCAGACCATGAGGCTTCACTCTCAGTATATGAAACGGGGTGGGAAAGGGAGGAAGGGGGGATGTTTGGAGTGAATGTGTTTGTGTTCCTGAGGAACCATTCCATGGACTGTGGCCCTGCTCTCCTGGCAGGGCTGAACACCTGCCTGCCTGTGGGAAGCAGGGAGTGAATTCCTGTTTTGCTGTGCCTGTGTGCATGGCTTTTGCTTTGCTATTAAACTGTCTTTATCTCAACCCACGAGTTTTCTCACTTTGGCTCTCCTGCCTCTCTCCCACACCCCAGAGTGGGGGCCGTGAGTGTGGCAGTGAGGATTTGGGTGCTGGGGAGGTAAAACCAGGACAGTTCAACCACAAATGCTTTTTAATGAACGTGGCCAACATCTGTTACATTTCCTCATCTTTAAAGCAGAGCAATATTTACTCTTGCATGCTAATGTTTCTTGTGGCAACAAAGACCCCGCTTCAAGAGGGAAGGAATTTTTTACTTTTGTGTCTCAGAGTAACTTTAAACTGTTTGTGGTATTTCTGTTTAGAATAATTCCAGAGGTGTGTCTATTTATCTTCTGCATTAAAATTCAAGAAAAAGGTTTAGCTTTTGGCTTGCCTTGGGGGCTAAGCTGTGCAGCAGACATGCTTCTCTGAGATAATTTGTTTTCTAATTGCCATTCGTTTGCTGAAATACAATTAAAGTTATTGCTCTAATATTAACATCAACATCTTGATTGCCTTATCAGAATATGAATATGTATTTTTCTTACCCTGCTTGGAGACATCTTTCACTAACTTTCTCTGAACATGTAGCTCTTAATTAAAGAGAATTTTTAATTCAGATGTAACAGTACTTTCCCAACAACTGTTGCTGGTTGGTTGGAGGGTCAGACCTTAAACTGGAGTCCAGACTTTCATCAGGCATCATCATAACACCAGGGCACGTGCTCACCTGGAATATCTGAGCCCTCATAAATGATCCCATCTTTGTGCAATTGCCAGAATTTAGTGTGCAAGCAGGCAAATCTGAGGCAAACAGAGAGTTCATTAAAACTGGAATATGGCAAGGAGCTGGGAAAGCACTGAGCTTTCACTGAGTCTGTCTGAGGGAGAAAGGGGCACTCGGGCCACGGGAGGAGAGGGAGAATTCTCATCACTGAGCAGTAACAAGGGAGCGCTCCTGAGCAGATCCCCTCACTGTGGGTCTGGGCTAGAGAACCACTATGGGCTCTAGTCAGACCAGAATTAACCAAAGAGAATGAGCACAGTTTTATTTTTTAAATGGTCTTTATAAAATTCTTTACCTTTTTTTTTTTAACGCTTCTTTACAAAGATATGTAATGAACAGGATTCTTTCAATCAGTAAAAGCAGGAGAATTTTCCAAAATAGTTACATAAATGAACAGGCCACTTGGGATGACAAAAACCAGAGATATAGTGAAGAAGCAGTCCCATTTGGTGATGAAATTTTCTTTTTCACTCTAAGAGAGTCTTTTTAAAATCTTTTTTTCTCATTTAGTAATTTTCCTTTTATGATAGCATATCTATTTCCCATACCTCATTAGCTTCTGAGCATATATGAATATCCCACTGAGTTACATTGAAAATTATTTTTTTGAATATGATAGAAATGCAAAATTGAATCCTAGTTTAAAAAAAAAATGAAATTGACATTTATGCTCTAGCGAATTGTTCTTGAAAATGAATTAAGTGTATAATAATCAGAAAAAAATTAATTTTTAATTTGTATCCTGCAGGGGTTAATTGATCCATGTTATAGAACTCAGTGTTTCAAAACTGAAGTGTGATTTTTAGTGAGCTTCCAGCAGATCTCAGGTGGCAGGGATCAAGTGTGGGTTTGCTTTCTCTGGGGTAAATGTTGTTGCAGATTGTCACACTAAATGTGTCTGACAAGGAGGGTGACCAGTTGAGTAGAACCAGCTCTTTGGTTTTCCCCAGATTTCCTTTTTAATTTCAAACTCACATGTAGCTTTAAATTCCTTTTCACACTGGCTTTTATACCTTAATGAGCCATTAATTCAGTTCAGACCAGAGTCACTCTGCAGATTAGGGTGTCCAGAAATTAGGGCTCTGTTAAATACACTAACACATGTTTATGTGGGGATTTATTCCATGAATAGGAAATCATCAGAATTACTACACATTCAATAGCTGGATCAAAGATTTTGCTTTTTGGTGAAGTGTGGATTCAAGCAACAAAGAAGAATTAACCTACAAATAAAATCCATGATATTTAAAAGATGTGCTGCCACATTAATAGTGCAGTATGGGTATGGATTTCCAAGCTCAAAATGCTGGGATTTAATATTAATAATATGAGTCTATCATAGCAGGCTTCAGCTGAGCTCTTATGAAAACAAGTCCATTTAGCAGTAGTGGTTGTTTTGGGGAAAAAAACCCAACAAACCCATGCTGATAGTCCTTGGAGAGATTTTTCAATTAAAAAATCACCCAAACTGCTAGAAATAATCTGCTGTGATGAAACTCTTAGGATCACTACATCTCCTTGTACGTGCAGCAATTGTGGATGTTTTTTATGAGTCCCACTATGATAAAACACATAACACTTGTTTAGAAGTGTACAAAGAAACAACTACAAGCCTTGTAGAGCATGCAAGCTCTTTCATGTTTCAAGGAACTCTCAGTGTTTCCTGCTATGCTGTCTCATGTTTGGAATTGCCTAAAGTGCCTTTTTAGTGCATAGATGCTGCATAAAAATCAGCTTGCCTCATTGATTTCAATGAGCAGTTCCAAGGTCAAATGTTATTCAGCTGTAAAATTATCTATTACATTTTTTTACTAAGGGAAAGCATCTGAGTACTGAAGGACAAGATAATAGTCCATTTACTGAATGCAAAGAAATGCCTTTTGTTTGTTCAGCACATCCTTACAACAGGGATGTGCCTTGCTTCTCAACTTCTATTTATAGCATTGCAAACCTTAGGGTGATCACCAGTTGTGAACAACACATCGTTAGAAACACGGGGCTGTGGAAATGGAGCTCTTGATATATCACAAGTGTATGCAGAATAATTAGAACTAGGAGATGGGAGGAAAGCTTAAGATTTCCTGAAAATTGCCTAAAACAAGAAATAAAATCAACCAACCAAAAAAGGAGCCATTAAAACTAATGTGTGGCCAGGAGATAACGTTGTAATTTGTTTTTTAGAGCGTTGTCAGTGCATGTGGGGGAGACAGAGTGAACTCCTTTAATTCCACCTAGAGATAACTGGCATTTTCCAACAGATCCTCTTTTTCAGGGATATGTCTGAGCTGCTGCACTTTTATGTTTGAAAGTATTTTTCTTCGGAGGAGAAAGAATAGAATTTAGTGTTTTTTTCAAAATGCTTTAGCACAAAGCGAATTTTCTTTCTTTGTTTAAATTTTAACTTTACATTAGATTATTTTCACAAGGAAAATTCAGGCAGTCTTACAAGTAAAGCAGTGATCCTCCATGCCCATGAGTTGAGACAGTAAAAGTTTTGGCAGAGCACACTCCCTCTTGAAGCCAAGCACTAATAGTCTGTGTGCAGGTGATGCTAGCAGGTAAGAAAGGAGTAAGTCCTTCTCCTGCCTCCTAGCTGGAGACTGTGCAGTTCAGAGAGTGAGACTGAGAGAGCAAAACCCCACTAGGCAGATCAGCAGGGGGGAGAGAAAGCTCCTCAAAGTCTAAAAAGTATTTTCCTGTCATGTACTACTCACCTGTTCCCAAGTCAGGAATGAGATCTTGCTTTCAACAGGAAAAACTCTTGGGTTTCATGTGCTCTTGCCTTCCCTCATTAAGGGATACTTGGCTTGCTCGATCTCTCTCATTAAATCCCAGTCAGAAGATTATGGTAATTTAGGGATTTTTTTTTTTTTTTTTGAGGAATCCTGCTAAATTAGAGGTGTCCCAGCTCTGCAGTTGGTGCAGCCAGGCTCCAGCAGAGTCTGCCTGAGCAAGGCAGGGCTCAAATCACTGCAGCCTCCCCCGTGTACAGAGCCATGGTCAACATCTGATAACAGAACCAAACCACTCTGATTCAGCTGCTCAGCATCCTTTCCTGGTGAAAACTCCCTGCTTGCTTCTAATAGGAACCTCCATTTCCATTACTTATTTCCCTTAGTTATCCAGCTAGATTGGCCACAGAAATTCAATAGCAGCTGCTGATGCTCTGTGCACACAGAGACATTCCCATCTTTGAGATAAGGCACTGAGATATCCATTTTCATGTGAGCAATTACTCGCTCACCTGGTGACTGTAAAAATGCTTCCAAATAAACTGTAACATACTCCCTGCTATTGCACCACTATTTCCCACAGGGCCCCACAGATAACACAGATGTGGCAGGATAACTGGCATTCTTTTATAATGTAGTAAAATAAATTGTGTTTTTATAGGATGGCCTTAATGTACAGTAACACAAAATTCTTCAGAGAGGCATCAACAGTAAACTGGAGCTAAAAGGAAAATTTTACAGAGGAGTTGCTGAGGTTGTTGAGTTTTCAGGGGATGATGAGGTGTGTGACTGGACTACCAATATGAGTTGAGACAAGTGAAAGAGTAACTGAAAATTATGAAGCATCTTAGCTAAACTGAATGATTTTCATGCCCTTATTTCTGTGATTAAGATTTTATCCATTAGCATACAATTTGTCAGCCTAGGCAGACCTAATAGAAGAATAGTTACAGCTCTGTATGCTCAGTAAGATGTGGAGAATGGATTATATAATTTATCTAGCTCTTTCTTGACAACAGTTTAACATTTATTACAGTGGTCTGCACCGCAATATTTCTGTCTTGACATTCAAGTTATGACTTCCGTAATTTTATCATAATTGTTCTTAACTCTTTCTCTGAGAAGAAATCAGCAGTACCCAATCAGAGCAGAGGTGAGGTAGGGAGATAGAACTTTTATCAGCTTGTCTGATTGTTAGCAATAATATTCTTTTTCTTTTTTCTGTGACTTTACACTTTCACATCTTTTGAGCAGCACAGCAACATCAGCTTCAGCAGAGGAAGACATTCTCAAGCAGTCTGAGTGCTGGAAAGCTCACCAGCATTTTTACTCAGACTCCCAACTCAAAAGAATATCAAATTATAACCTTAAAAAGGGAATATTTCTTAGGCTTCAGTGGAAGAGGAACTGAAAGTTTGAAAACAACTTCCAAATTGAAACTTGGTAATGCTGTTCTGGCTTAGCTATGTAATGTTTTTACCTGCTTCTAATAGTGCCCCTTTGGAAACACCAGAGCTCTGGAGCTCCCCATTAATCCACAGGTGTTTCTATTCATCATTAATGCCATTGTCAGAGGTGTCCCAGCTCAAGGAGCAGGTGCATACCACCATGAGGAACAAATTAGAAATTTCCACATAGGAAATTGCCCAGTTTGAAATGCACTTCTGGGAAAAAGAATTGGATTTTGATAGTAGTTTACTCTTGTTCCTTCAGAGGTCTTCTGGTTTTTGATTGGTTATTTTATTAAACCTTTTCAAGTAGTTGAGTCTTTAGATGAAGAGCTGTCCTTCATAACTTTCAGTTAATAACATTACTATTATCATTTGAAGAAAGGGTTGTTTTTACAGTTAAATCAATATGCCAGGAAGATCAGAACATAGTGAGGACCCTAATGGCTGCAAAGATTTGGAAGTGGTTTTAATGAACGCTCAGCAGGCAAGAAAATGCTCTTTTATGTTCACTCCAAACAAAAATATACAAGCTGAAGAGAAAAAGCCAGGCTGTGGCCAACCTTATTATATGAGAAGTGGCTGTGAAATTATTTATTTCATCTAAACTAAATAAGGCCAATTATTGGCTCTTCATATAAAACACAAGGGAAGTTTTCAGAGGGCTTATGAAGCAAGAACATGGTTTGATGGGGAATTACAGAGTCAGCTTGCAATTAAATCATAGAATATTCCAAGCTGGAGGGGGCCCACAAGGATGACCCAAGTCCAGCTCCTGTCCCCGCACAGGACACCCCAAGATTTCCACCATGTGCTTTGTCATGCTTTAAAATAGAAGCTGTTATTTTCCTCAGAGATAAAGTTCAAGCTGTAGCCAAAACCTCAAGGGCTGAGATCCTCTTTTACTTTCATGTTGGTATATGTATTTCTATAGTGTCATATAACATATATGGTGTATAACTTCATGCTATATTGCTCACATGCTATCACTATATTCCATATTCACAGATATTTACCCAAGTTTAGAACATTAGGAAGTGCCTTTACACTGAAAAAATTTCTGCAGCTGCCATGGTGAATCAGATGAAAACAGAGTTGAAAATATCCACCCTATTCCCTGGAATCCTTTGTTTAGCTCTGTGAAGAGTCCAAAAAGTGTGGAAAACCATGTCTGTGACACTTCTGAAACCCAGTTCTGTAATTTCAGGGGTTTTTTTCCCTCTCAGTTCCTGTGTGCCCTCTAAGAGTCTGAGTGTCTGGCAGGCTGGTGTGTCAGGAATGGTTGCACTCAGAATGTGCCTTCTTCCATTTAACTCTCTGAGAAGTCCCAGCTGATTTAAATGATTTAGTGTCTCACACCCAGAGGGAAATGAGATGGAGAACACGATGGAGCAGAGGCTCTGGTGCTGGGCAGCAGGCTGTGGGAAGGGGCACAGGGGGGTCAGGGGAGCAGAAAGGACGGGGAAGTACCTCAGACACAAGTTCAAGCCCCATAAATTGAAAGGTGATTTCAAGTCCCTGCTCTGCTCTGTGCCATGTCCCTGTGTGCTTCATCTCTCTGCCTGTAAACTGGCTGTGATAGCATTTCCCTTCCCAGGGGCTTACTGGGAGAACAGCTTCATTAAAAAGCACCAGCGACTCCCAAATATTGCAATAGATGCACAAAGAGCAGCAGCATAAAGCTGGTGTCATCTCTGGGCTTAGCAAAGCAAACACACAGTGGTGTTTTGGGCATGATCTTGTGGTTGGTTTTCTTTTTCCTTAGCAGAATTGTGAAGCTTTCCAACAAAAATAAACACATGAACATGGAAAAGAAGTTCTCAAACTAAAGTAAAAAAAAAATCTGACTAGTTTGGAAAGCCTAAACAAGCACTGTAACATCTGTTTCCTGAGTTATTGATGGAGTCTGTCCTGAGGCTCATGTCTGCCTTCAACATCTTCCAAAGCTTTCTCTCTTCTGTGTGGTTTCAGAAGTCAGAAAACAACTGGCTAGCTGTCTTTCTGGAAAAATAAAAGTATTCCTCTTAACTTGAAGCTTGTATGTGGCTTAACTGTAAAGCAGCCAGCGAGAAAGGTGTTTGATAATGTTCAAACTCTGCTAACCAAGTGGTAAAATTACTTGTCTTATTTATTAGCACTGTAATAACCTTCCCATACCTCCATTCTCTACAGCACAAGGAAGATTTCAAATACTCTTATTTTAAATGGCAGAGACTAAACCTGAACATTTATCAGAGGAGAAATAAGTGTCCAATGCTTTCAGTATTATTGCCTATGAATAAACAGGCAAAAAGACTTACTGCTCAGGGTCTGCTATGAACACATCAGCTAACCAATTATGCTTCTCACTGAGATATTTTATTTACACTGGTCTCAGTAGTATCTGCCTATCACTTTCTAGAGTGTGTCTGTCTCTGCCTGACAGCAGCCTGAGTTCTTACCCACAATGTTCTGCCCCACTCAGGTGAGACCCCACCTGCAGAGCTGCCCCAGCCTGGGCCAGCCCAGGAGGGACCTGGAGCTGCTCAGAGAGCCCAGAGGAGGCTCCAGGATGGGCAGAGGGATGGAGCAGCTCTGCTGGCAGGAGAGGCTGGCACAGCTGGCATTGTTCAGCCTGGAGAGAAGAAGATCCAGGATGACCAAATTGTGGCCTTGCAGGGCCTGAAGAGAGCCTAAAGAAGGATGGAAAGAGACAATTTCCATGGGCCTGGAGGGGCAGTTCAAGAGGGAATGGCTTCCCACTGACAGAGAATAAGGTTTGATAGGATCTTGGGAAGGAATTGTTCCCTGGCAGGGTGGGCAGGCCCTGGCACAGGGTGCCCAGAGCAGCTGGGGCTGCCCCTGGATCCCTGGCAGTGCCCAAGGCCAGGCTGGACACTGGGGCTGGAGCACCTGGGACAGTGGGAGGTGTCCCTGCCCATGGGATGAGATGATCTTTAAGATCCCTTTCAACTCAGATCATTCTATGACTCTATAATTTTAATGATCTGGGTGTTTTGCTGTCCCATCCAGACATGGATGCCAAGGAGCAAAAAGGAGAAATGTGACCCTCATCTTTCCTTCTCTCCAGAATCTGAGGGAGGTGGAGAGGAGAAGTGAATCAAGCTTGGAGTGGTGTGGATTCTTGGTCTTCCAGTCTTTCTGTAGGAGACCAGATAAATCTGCCCTAAATTCAATACAATCCAAAATTTAGATACTCAAGATTCTTAGCTAAGCTCTAAGTCTGCATCATCTGACATCCAGTGTGTCAGATTTTCTAGCAGTGATGTTCTCTAGTGACTTTTGGATTTCTGAAATATTTAGTAGGCAAGGTTCACAGCAAACACAGTTAAGAATATGGAAGCACTTCCTAAAGGCTAATTTTGATCAGAACTGAAATTCTGGAAAAGGTGAAAAAAAAAAGGTTTTTTACCTCCCAATAAAAGATGGAATTCCAAGATATGATCTCATATCTCCTTGTGTGTCCCAATGGCTCCTTGTGTCAGAGGCACAGCCCAATCTGATTATACTGAATACTACTTATGTTATCTGTCAGCTGCTTCATGCTTCTCAGTGCACTGAGCCTGGTGACAGGATAAAAATATTTTCCTATAATGGCAAAAGAGAGAATTGCAGTCATTTGGAAGCTGCAGACTATTCCTTCAGCAAAAGATTGGATGCTCAATTTAATTGGTTGTGCTTCACTAGAAAAAACATAGTGCACTCATTAAAACATCAAAACTCTAACTTCCAAGATATCTGCTCCTTTTTTGAATTACAACATGAGTAGAATATGAGATTTGAAAATATTTCATCATGATTATAGTTTTGTAACCACCATTTATAATTTGCAGACAATCTGTGGGGGATAGGAAAGCTCTGGGTATTATTGATTTACACTGTTGAGATCAATGTTATAAGCATATTTGCATTTATAAAATAGATGGAATAGCTATATTCTTCTCCCTGAAGTCCTAAATCTATGTGAAGCTTGTTTTCTTTGCTTCTTTTTTTTTTTTGGTCTTTATTACAAAAATAGAAAAAAATCAAAATAAAATGCTAAGAAATACACAAAGCCTCATCTTCCACTGCTCCAGTGGTTCTGTGGGCAAGGGACACCACACAGGTATTTCATTTCAGCAGTGTAGTCACATCCTCTGTAGGACAATATCCCAGAGAGTTATATGACAAGCCATAAAATATTACAAAGACAATGACTGCAGTGGGGGAGGGAAGATTACTTAGAGAAGCAAAGGCTTCATTTTGTTTTCCAAAGCATTCTGTCATGCAGTAAATTAAATATCAGAGGCATGAGTTTCCTCTGGCAGTGCCCTCACACCCTACAGAAGGGGACAAATGCTCTTCTAGCAGGGACCCCAGCCAAGGAGCCATTGCTGGAACGAGCACACAGAGCTTTTCCCCATTCATTTTTCATTTTTAAAACAACCCAGTTTGAATATTATGGTCTCTGTTTGCTCTCTCCCCTTAGATTTCATGGCCAGCACCTAGGAGTGCTGTTTGTGTGCAAGGCTGTGCTCAGCTTTAGCAAAGAGCTTGGCTGTGTCTAACCAGGGCCCTGCAGAGGAGCTGGGAGGGCACAGAATTTGCACCTAAGCTGCCTTGGATAATCATGGTTTTGGAACCCTGAATATCCTCCCCTTGTCAGTTTTTTTGGCTCCCAATTTCTTTTCCTCCTAGCACCTTTTGGAACCTTGGTTGGAAGGGCTGCTGTGTAATTACAGGTTTGGGGCAGCTCTAGGGGTAGCTGTGACTTACTGTTCTCTCTGCTTTTTGTGGCTCTTCTGATTTAGTTCCCCACACCTGAGGAATTCTAAAGGCTATTTGCAATGTTCAGAGAATGAAGAACAAGAAATCAGTGAGATGCTTTATCTGCCCAGATTTTTTTGTTTTACTCCATCACCTTCTCCACCTCCCATTTTCCATGCTTTATAGCATTCAGCTGGATACAAAGTGCATCTGACCATGTATTATTAATCACATTGCAAATTAATTTTGCAAGGGAGACTGGCAATAATCACAAATACATGTACACACATGCACCACGTCTTTACAGCTCCTCTCTCTCAATGTGCAGCAATTTAGAGAAATTGTAGAATCATTCTCTCCTCTTTGTAATAAGGTTCCATTGAAGAGTCCAAAATTAATGAGATTCTTTTGTTGCTCTTTATTGTAAGAAGTTAATTTAGAACTTAGCAATGAGTAGAAGATGCTTAAGTAATTCTCTCCAACCCCGTGTCATTTCACTTTGTGTTGTGTGATGTGCCTTCATTCAGCTTTGAGTAATCACACTGCCAGAAATTGTCCTGTCATCTTGTACATCCTAAGAAACTGTGTCATCTCTGCAAATTTTAACTCCTGGCTGTTCATGGTACTCATCATTTCTTCTGAGTTCTATTGTGAGAGTTGGGGAACTCTAATTGCTAAACTAGAAATTTAAATACTGCCAGGAACTTGCAAAGATCCTCCACACGGGAGTGAATTTCACCAGACTCTCCTAGAATATTGATGTTGGGGTCCTTATAATTATTTCCTCAAGTAGTTTCATCTGTGCAGCTCTCGGAGAGTCTTACCTGACCCAGTGCCATTTTATATGGAATTCTGGGACAGCTCTCTGCTCACTCTAAAGCCGTGCCAATCTTCAGGTACTGTTATTTCTTGATCCTCTTTTATATGAAACTGATTCCCTTTGATATCTCTCTGGCACTTTTTAATACAATTTTATTTTCTTTTAGTGTCATCCCCTGGCAAAACAATTTATTTTGTGTTCTGTATGTCTTTTCCCTGCTACAGTACTCCTCCAAGCCCTTGTAAACCTCTTTTCTTTTCTTATACATATTCTAAACCCCATTTCAAAAACAATTCCAGCCTATTCCCTTTTCTTTCATCATTGTTACAGTCTTTTAACTTCATTTACTCCTATGTACCCCTGTGTTTGTGAGTGTTTTAGCTCAAGCTTTGATTGCTTTTTGCATTTAGAGATTTTATTACAGTGCTTGCTGCTAGAGTCCTGCTATGTACTACCCTCTAGGACATAGCATTAATGTTCAGAAACAATTTTTCTTCTGCATCTTCTCCCTTCATTTCTTTATCCAATTTCCTTTTATCCAACACTTACATGACTTTTCTAAATCTCCAGTTCAATATCCTCACTTAGAAATCTTCTACTTTTAAGATAAAAAATGAAAATAATGGGGCCATTTTTTAACCAGTAGTTTCATCACGTCTGGCTTTCTGCCAAATTTCATTGATTCTCTTTTAATTTTTCTTCTTTATTACATTGTGTGCAAATTGTACTTCTACTGCTATGCCATATTTTAGTGATTCCTTCCTCTTCAGAATTTATATCAAAGTGACTGAAAAGCATGGTCATTAACTTTCATGTTTGGTCCTATGTCTTTTTCAAATCATTGGGTCTTCCTGCCAATTTTTTTTCTTCATTATTATTAATTCTGTATTACATTTGTATCTCCATAATGCACAAAATGCTAAACATTTCCTGATGTACCTTTCCAAAAGAAACTTTCTCCCTTGCATCTCACAGGTTTGGAATTTACCATCTGGTTGTACAACACTGTTACCTGCAGAGCCCAGCACTGGGCTCCTCATTCCAGGTGTGAAGCCAACACTATGCAGGTGCATTTGTGGCTGGATCACTGTAAGTAATAAGATTTTTTAGGGTCAGTAAAAGAAAAAATGCTGAAAAAAAATTGACCCAGTGTCTTGAAAATTTCTTGGTGCAAGTGTGAGAGTCACTCAGCTAATGCATGTGCACTCAGTGCATGGTTAAATGTCCAGCCATACATGAAATTGGGAATGTTGAATCTCTGATTGTGTTTTGTTAACTTAAAGCCTTCAAGTGTTGATGACCAGACTGAACTGTATTTCTTATGTGTTCTATAACAAAAGTTTTGTCACTTTCAGTGCTGAATCTTGCCTTAAGGTCTTTCATCAAGATGGATTAAAAAAGAGGAATTATTCTCTTGGGAACCTCTTTAAAGAGTGGTGAGTTTGTAGGGGTGCAGCAGAGTTTAGAAGGCAGATCAGAGGTGTGGAAGTGAAGGTGTCCAAGGCCAGGTTGGATGGGGTTTGGCACAACCTGGTCTAAGGGAGGTGACCCTGCCCATGGCAGGGGTGGAGTGGGATGAGATTTAAGGTCCCTCCCAACCAAACCAGGGTTTCTGATCCAAGCATCCATCAAACATTTCTGGGAATTTTGCATTTGGTCAGGGGCTGCCTGACATCTCCCCTACTGAACTCTTATTTTAGAATGTTTTTGCCACCACTTTAAAGAGCAAATAGGCCAAGAGGATAAGCTCCACGTGCAGAGTTTTAAGAGATTAAACAATGTGATGTACCTGCATGTTCTGCAAACTGACCCCCAGGGAACTGGAGATTTGCTTAACCCCTTGCCTTATGTGAAGCTTTCCAAACACAGCAGGTTATTGTAGGAAAGACACTTACATTTCATCATTATAAAGTCTGTCCAGGAGATTACAAACTCTAAAACAAAGCCTCTTCATTAAAAAAAAAAAATCTCTGTGGGAAACTAATAGGGAATAAAGAACACTTCTTGAGAAAGGAAAATAAAGGCAAATTTGAATTTGTATCTCGTCCTAATTAACAGTGGGTTGTGATGCAATCTAGAAAAAAATTACTTTCAAAATAAAATACTCTTGAAAAGTAAAATTATGTTAATAGACTGGCAATAAATGAAAAGAAAATGCTGGATATCTACCTGCATTTTGGGTTTAGGTGACATGATGCCCCATTAAGACCATAAGCAAACCATGCATTCATTTCAAATTCTCAAGGTTAATAAATATTTCAGCAGTACAATATTCCTGCTGATTTAGGACATAAAAATTTACCTTTTGTACATTAACTACTCTCAATTTCATTGACAAATTGATGTAGCTCTTCAGTGAAGTGGAAGTTACAGGAATTATGATTCCAAAAGTCAACATTTGAAAGGCATGGCAGCCTGTTACTGGTTAAATTCTGGTTTTTAAATTACTGGGAGAAATCATCTGCCTTGTTTCTCAGCTGCTGTGGAGGAACTGCTGTTGGAACATGAGCATTTTAGAGGATGGTAATTGCTCCTGCATACAGAATACATCTCCTGAGCTCTGTGTCTTGCAGAAGAATGCAAGAAAATATAATGGGCATTTTACTGATACCTGCAAAGGCACTGAGATGTTCTCTTGTCAGGGGGAATCATTTTTTCAGGTGATTGCTCACACAGAGATGAATTCCAGCAGGATCCCACATGAAATGAGCCCATGTCAGATCTTTGTGGAAGGTCTAACCAGGGTTGTAGTGGAATTATTCCTGTAAATTTGAATAGGGACAACCCAAAGGGCTATTTAGATCTTAATATTTTTCTTCTTGGTTTTTTCTTTTTCCCTTAGGATCCCATGGATGATCAACTGCAGACCTGGGACAATCAGGGACTAAAAGTGACACTGAAGAGTGACCAAATAGTAGCCCTTGCAACACTTGTCCCCAAAAGGTTTATTTTTATAGCTATGAAATATTTTAGTCTTGATCTCAAGCTTATTCACAGCACATCTAGCATGCAGACTTTACTTTCCTGGTAGTCTTTCTGTGTTGTAAGCACAAAGAATTAGCAATAATTATCAGCTTCAGATGATAATCTGGGTCTAGCAGTTGAGCTGCAGCTTCTTAAACTGCACCTCAGGATTTGTTCATCCTTAGGACAGGTTTTGAGCAGCCACTAAAAAGAGGGAGGAAGGGGGGAAAAAAATGATCCTAACAGTGAGAGAGGAAGCTGCAGGACTCAAGCCCTGGTGGTGGAAGTGGGGAAGTCTTGGGTTTGTTGTTGCTGAAATGGCTCCTGAGGTATTAAAACTCTTTTTTCCCAGCTCTCGAAGAAGAAGTTGAGATTCCTCAGCTCTGGTTCTCAAGGTTGTTTATGTTCTCTTATCTATTCCTTTCTTTCTCTGACCTGCTGATCTCTGTCCAGCAGGTCAGGTTGAGGCACACTGACACCCTTGGGGTGGTGTTGGCTTTTTATACTAAAAACTACACGTACAACATTTACAATAATTATCCAATACCTATCACCTATGTTAGACAGTCTGTCTCTACTCTAAACCAATCCAGAAGTGTCACCATCCCAGCAGAAGATGGAGGACAAGAAGGAGAAGGAGAAAGACAGGACATGCCCAGATTCCTCCATCTTGCCTCTTGAAGCCCCATTCTAAATCCCCAAAATTCTACTTTTTCACCCTGTGATAAATTCACCATCATTCTACTCAAACCCTTATGGCTTGTAAATCTTCACACAAAGTTGGTAATTGTTTCCATGGGTTAAAATCAAAGACACAGGTGTCAAACTCTGTGCCAAGGTCTCTGAGCCCCCTGCCAGGGTCTCGAACCCTCCAGGGCAGCCAGAGGAATGTCCTGGGCTCTGACAGGGGAGCTGGAGGAGAACAGATCCAGAGGAATGTCCTGGGTTCTGACAGGGGGGCTGGAGGAGAACAGATCCAGAGGAATGTCCTGGGTTCTGACAGGGGAGCTGGAGGAGAACAGATCCAGAGGAATGTCCTGGGCTCTGACAGGGGAGCTGAAGGAGAACAGATCCAGAGGCTGGCAGAGGAGCTGCCTGAGGCTGGAGCCCTCCTTTGGCTTGCTGCTGGAAGCAGAAAGAGCCAGGGATGTCCAATATCCCTGATCCAGAGGGTGTTGCCATAGTAATGTGCTGGAGGAAGCCTGATATGCAGATTGGAGATGAGCTGTAGGACAGAATCTATCAATGGTGAGCCATGAAAACAAACAAACTGAAAATCCAGCCTGGCCTCTGTCTGTGCATGCACAGGGGCTGCCGTGGCTGTGCTGATGTCACCCTGTGCCCTGGCAGCACAGGAGAGGTGAGGAAATGGACCCAGCCTGGGGGAACTTGTTGCTCTTGCCTTGGCAGTGCCAGGAACAGCCCCAGTTTTCACTGCTGTCCCCTCCTTGGGCTCTGTGCCACCAGCCCAGTATCCCCAGCCCACTTCTCCCCCAGTTTCACTCAGGGTTTACCTTTGGAGAGCAGTGATGTCCCTCCGTGCCACAGAGAATTTTTATTGCACCCTTTATCCCAATCAACTCCTCCATTTTTCACAGGCTTTCTCACTTTTTCTAAATTCATTTTTCCTACTGATTGACTCCCTCCTTCCTCTCCAACTAATCTTGTTTCATTTTTTTCCTTCACTGTGAGGAAGACGTTGCCAAAACGTCACCTCTAATCTTGTTTCCTATTTCTAGCATGTAATTTATTAATCCTCTCTCTCACTTTTTTTCCCTTTTATTGAGCAGTCTACATGCTAATACAGCTCAAGTTTTATTTTCAGATTGTCAAATAAATAATTTCCCAAGCCTTAAAAGTAGGGGAAAAATAAGAGCTTTGAAATTATGATCAACCCTGTCTTTTGCCAAGGCATTTGCTTTTAGATCTATACAAATCAGGGATAATATAGCTGTCCCATATCAGATAAATTAATTATTGGGTGGGGTATTTGAGAAGCTAAGGTGGAAATCCAGCCTTTGTCTGATTGATAAAGACCAACTACACAGAACCTTCACATTGATATAACTCTGGTGCCTTAAATATAATATTCCTCCCCCCATTCCTTATCTCTGTGTTGTTGGTGTGGTGTCCTTATCTCTGTGGGTGTTATTGGGAGAGGATTTTTCTTTTTTTCCCTTTCTTACTTTGATTTCAGTAAGAGTTTTCCTTGGCATCTTGCATTGGTACACTGATAACCTGGTTTTGGCTCTTGTGAACACTTGCACTGGATCTCTAAGTGAAAAGGAAAGAGAGAACTGTCAGTCCTTTTCTCAGCAGAGATGAATGACCATTAAACACAAGCACAGTTTGGTCTTGCTGTCAGGCCTGCTTTAAAGTGCAATATTACATTTACTGATACATTTTTTACCATTGCCATGTTCTGTGACAGTGTTCACAGGGGTCTGAGGATGAGGGAAGAGACAAGGATCTGACTCCATGTTTCAGAAGGCTGATTTATTATTTTAGGATAGAAATTATATTAAAAATATACTAAAAGAATAGAAGAAAGGATTTCATCAGAAGGCTTGCTAAGAATAGAAAAAGAAGAAACGATAATAAAGGCTTATGGCTCAGACAGAGAGTCCAAGCCAGCTGACTGTGACTGGCCATTAATTAAAAACAACCACATGAGACCAATCACAGATGCACCTGTTGCATTCCACAGCAGCAGATAATCAATGTTTACATTTTGTTCCTGAGGCCTCTCAGCTTCTCAGGAGAAAAATTCCTAAGAAAAGGATTTTTCATAAAAGATGTCTGTGACAATGTTCAATGGGAAAAGGATCTTCCCAATTTATGCACTGTGCTGTCCTCTCAGAGCCTCAGAGGTTGTGGATGCCCTTCTCACTTTGTGTGCTGTGCCAAATGTGAGCTCACATTCCCTTACTCAGGTTAGTGCTCTGCTCACTGGAACCTCTCACTCCTGCTCCTTCACGGATTCCGTGCCCAGGTGAGCACTGAATGAAGCAGCAGTGCCAGGAGCCACAGAGGTGCACTGTGGTGCTCAGTCAGCACTCAGGAGAGGAGCAGGGGAGCTTCATGTTCTGTGTGCAGCCTGTTTATGGCAGACAAGCTCTCTGAATGATGCCTCCCTTGGCTGTGCACGTGTCAGCTGAAATACCCAGCCTGCACCTCCCAGCTCACTCAGTTTCGTGCCTCACTGCTTGGTGTCTGCAAGATTTTGTCAAACATTCTCAAAAAGAGTCTGTTAAGGATTTGGTGAAAATCTAAATGATTTAGAGCTTCCTGATGAATGCAGGGTTTAGTTTACAATTGTATGGCTAAAATGACAAGATTTCTTTGTAGCTCTGCTGTAGGTGTCTAACAAGGTACAGTTCTGGCCACATTTCACTCCTTGGAGTTTCCAAGTGGCAGTGCCAGCTCACAGCCAAGCCTGGTGGATCTGTCAGATCTTTGTCACCCCAGTGGGCTGAGTGCCCTGCTCAGAGCTGCAGCTTGCACTAGACAGCAGGGCACTCAGGAATTAAGCACTAATTATTGAAGTCTTTCTGCCTTCCCAAAGTCATTTGTGTTTTTCATCCCACATGTGGGCAGAGATGCTGTGTGAAATTTGCAGACTCAACAGATTCTGTAGTAATTCCTGCTGGAGTGTGACAGCACACATGGATCTGGGAATTGACTGCAGATCACAGACATATGATGCGTCCTGAACAGTCAGGAATTTGTGGGCTCTGCTAGGGATATTCTGTTTTTGGAACAAGGAATAATGCTACTTAAAGGAGACAGAAGCATTCACCAGCTCCAGAAAAATAAAATAAAAAAAATCAAACCAAACCAAAACCAAACATCCCAACCTGGTACATGTCTCTGCTGCACTGCTGATATGTACTAGTAACCAAGAGCTCCAAAGATCACTACCAACATCTGTTACCTCCTTGCAAGCATGACAGCATTCTCTGCCAGTGTTTGTCAAGCTACCATGAGCTATATTCATATTCCATATGGATACGTATTTTTTCTTTGTTTTCCTTTGACATTAATGCTCTGGCAGAGCTTTCTAAGTAGTAAAGCAAGGAAATTAACTTATATTTTCTAGCTTGCTAAAGTAAATTAGCTACACTTTTGACTTTCTGTGGTTTCACTCTGAATGGGAGAAGCAATAAAAATGAAATAAGGCTAATCACTGTTGTTCTATGATTTTCTCTGTGGTGTGTTAAGAGGAGAAGAACCCATAACAAAAACTCATGAGTTCATATCTGCTTAAAACAGGTCTCTAATTAGCTTCCATAATCGATCTCCCAGCTCTAGCAGGTGAACCAGGTAATTATCTTGTTTATACTGCAGGTGAGTCACAAAATGCTAGATAGCTCTCTCTGTATCTTTGAAAGATAATGCACTGTAACAAGTGCTCCCAGTCTGAATGAACCACTGTCATATCCCAAACCATCTGTCTCACACACAGCATTTTATTCTTTGCTGCAAAGAGCTCCAGACATCAAAGTCCTGTCCCTTTGACCGCTGTCCCAATCAAAGGATTTCACTTAGACAAGTCTTTACTTCCCATTACCATTTCAGTGCTGCAGAATATCAGGTGTTTCCTGGCATGAAGAGGAGGAATCCAGTCACCAGTGCTTCTTTTCAAGGACCAAATCTTGTCGCTGTTCACTTCCCATGGGCCTTTTGAGTAGCACAGAAACTCCAAACTCAACAGTTAATTAGGGTTAGTTACTTAGGGCCTGAGGCTTGAGAGACAGACTGTGGTGCACTATACAATGCATGGCTTTTATTCAATATAATGTGTCTACCTGTTCCCCTCCAGAAGGTGAAGTACAGATAAGTTGGCTCAATGCATGGTTAGGATTAAGTTGATGTATAGAGAGCACTATCTCAGTGTGTTTAATTGCTCACAGAAAAATCCCTGTCTGACATACTTTTGAGCCTTCTTTATTCTCCTGTTATTCAATCTGTGCTTTATTTACATAATACAGATATTTCTCTTTCTTGCAGGCCGTTTCATAGGAAGCTCTACAAAGGAATAATCCTTTTTGACAACCTTTAAAGGGTCACAGTTGCATTTAAAGCCCATGACCAGTAGCACTATTAATGGTGTATTTGCAAAGAGAGGACACACAGAGCAGTTCTTCCCAGGATAATGTGGAAGTGTTTAATCTCTTTTGCACTACAGAAGAGGCTTCTTGCTTGTGGTGAATGGCTGAAATATGAGACTACATGTTTTCCATAATCATTGAAACAATAATGTACCAGCTTCTCCCCAAGCTAAAAATAATCCTGTCGTGTGCATGCCCCTTCTCCTCTTTGCCTTGATAACAGAATTCAAATTCCCATAAATAAGGTTCCTTTTTTTTTCATTTTTCATAGACTTGTCCCTAGCAAATTTAGTTTCAAGGTCTTTTATTTCTGTTTCTAAAAAGTAATTATCCTCTGGGCCTCTTCCTTTCTTCCTGGTATGATGCTAGACTAATTATTCTTCTCCTAATGAATGCCTGAAATGTATCCCATATGGTGGCATATGTGCCTTCAGATGGAAGCTTCGTTTGAATAAAATAAGAAAATTCTTCTCTTGGGGCTTTCTTAAATTTTTCATTCTGTAACAATGATGAGTGAAATCTCTGTCTTGGGGATAGATGCAGCCAACTTGCTTTCTATTACACACTGAGCTTTCTCTGAACTGGAGATTTCCATGTCTTTCTCTCTTGCTGTGGCCATCACAACTCTTTCTCCACACTGTCAGAAAGATTGCTTGAATGAGGCACAGCATCAGTACCACTGATCTGACAGACACTCTGTACATCATTGTTCCTCTCACAGCTCTTTGTCCCCTTTCTCTACCCCTACCCCATGCAACACCTACTGAAATTACCCATGGAGAACTGCAGACTTTAGAGATCCTGCTCATGAATATGTACAAGGATATGTACAAGTCCCACCTGTGGATGTGTACAGGGATATGTACAAGTCCTGCTCATGGATATGTACAAGCTTCTGTTGAGAACTGTGCAATGGAGAGGGTTTTCACTGACTCAGGCAACAGCAGGGTCCAGGATACAACTTTCTGCAAGCACCTGTAAGTAAAACAAATCACACTTCTAAGAAAAGTCACTGCTGCCCAGCTCCCCAGTTATTTATTACCTTTAACAGCACATCTTATTAGAGACAGTGTTCAGAGCCACTGTCCAGTAGGAGAACAACCACTACAGAGATGGGAATAAGAAATGACCCCTTCCCCTTGCCCTGTTGGCCTCTGGTGAATGGCTGAAATGTGAGACTACAAACTAAAATATGTGAGACATTCCAGCTCTGCCATCCAAACTGTCGGCAAATTCAATCTTCCTATTGCCTAAAATCCATAGTTTTTCTATAGATTTAATGTTAATTCTCTCATGTTTTGTGTGTAACTTTTAGTCTTTTATTTATGGAAGCACTGGAGTCCAGCTCTGCTCCTCAGCACAGCAGGGCCAGGAGCTCCTGGAGCTGAGCAAGGGCCTGGAGCATCTCAGTGCCCAGGGAAGGCTGAGGGAGCTGGGGCTGCTCACCCTGGAGAGGAGCCCCAGGGAGAGAGAGGGGCCTCAGCCTTGTCACAGAATCATCAGGGTTGGAAGAGACCTTCAAGATGATCCAAACACACAGAGCTTGAGCCCACCCAGCAATCCCCTAGTGGGTAAGAGTGCACCCTCTAACTCTGGAGGTGATGCAATGGCCTGCACCAGCCTGACACAGGGCTTTTGGTACAGCTGCATGACAGAGATGCCAAAATGGAAATATTTATAGACAAATGAAATTGAAATGCTCTTTTAAAAACCACTGATTCTGCATAAAGTTATTTTAGGAGCATATCACTTGAATCATGCTAATGGCTTGGGAAAACACAATCATTTTATCTGCTGCAGGTATTTGATCTTGCTTTCAGAAACACTGTGGGGAAACACTCCATTGATTTTTCTTTGGAACATTTGATCCCAAGTTGATAAAGGACAGTAACTAACTCTGTCACTATTAATATTGAGCTCTGCTTGGATTTCAAAAACACCTTCAGCAACATGTGACTCTGCAGGCAGGGAGAATGGTAGAATAGGCAAAAATGCCTGATTTTTGGATGTGCTGGGATGCCTTTCTGTTTTAATGGAGAGAGTGTTTGTCTCTGGGTGGTCCCAGCCTGAGAATAGTGTCCATTTTGTCCTGTTCTGCAGAGAATTTTCTGATCCACTTCTGAGGATTTTTATCAGCCCAAAGCTGGGAGAGTCCCCAGTGATCTGTTCAATAACTTGTGTCCTCTACCTGACTTTCAATCACTCACTACAAATAGCCAAGGGAACATAAACCATTTTAGGACACAATAATTTATCCTTTGCAGAACAGTTGGTTTCTTTCCTTTGCTGACTCAATGCAGTGACCATCCAGAATGCCTAATTCAGGGTTCAGCAGCAGCTTCTTGTTCAGCTTCCTTATTAAAATCCCAGAGTAATTTTCCAGCAGGGCAGTATTTGCATAGATAAACTCAGTGAAAGACCAGAGGCCAACAGGGCAAGGGGAAGGGGTCATTTCTTATTCCCATCTCTGTACTGGTTGTTCTCCTGCTGGACAGTGGCTCTGAACACTGTCTCTAATAAGATGAGCTGTTAAAGGTAATAAATAACTGGGGAGCTGGGCAGCGGTGGCTTTTCTTAGAAAACCAAAGCGTTCAATGCTGGCTACTTAAAGTTAGGCCCCTACATTCATCCTTAAGTACCAAAACAAATTGCTGGGATGATGAAAAATTCCACTTAGCCACAAATCTAATTCTGCCAATGTGAGCTGTGAGTTCTCAGAGCTTTGTAGCAGCAGAGCACTTTGATCTATGTAATCAGATTTGGCATTGTGGCTGTGCTTACATCTCTCCAGGAGCAGCATTCCAGGACTCTTGCCCAGGCAGTATCAAGTGCAGGACACTGTCACTGCCCTAATGAAAAGGAAAAACTTTCTGTTCTCTTCTCTAGTTCTTTATTCTTCATTCATTGAGCCCCAGAGACAGGAATTTCAGGAGTTTGCTGGAACGAGAGGACAGTGCAGAATCAGCAATGATAATGTCCTTCATGGCACCAGCTGTGACCCAGCACTTTTGGGCCCAGAGTCAGGGAACTGTGATGGAATTCCAAGCCTTGTAGATGTCTGGTGGGATCTACAGGATTACTGGAGCAGAATGTAAGCTGGGGAGCAGGATTACATTCCTCAGGATTAATCACCTCACCTGCTCTACCCACTCTGAAAATGCTGTGGGGGCAAGAAGCAGAACCTGCTATTTATTCCTTTGAATGTGATATTGCAGGAGTAATTTTCAAAAAATAATCAAGTTTACTTGAAAGCCTGTTGCCAGTTTATCCACCCTCAGGAACCCACATTAGTGACTTAAATTTCTTCCTGTGGAATTGGCATAATCTTTCTGCTCAATAGAAAATTCCAAATTTACTTCTTAGCCCTTGAGCAGGATCCATCTGCATCACTGTGAACCTAAATCCCTTTAGGAATCTCGATTTTTATATTTTCTATCACACAAAAACAACAGGCTATGTGCTGGGGTTTCTTTGCCTACTACAGTTGTGGCAGGACCCTGAAGGACAATTTAACCACCAGCCTCATATAAAACTTCAACATAAGATGATAAAGAAAAAGAAAAACCATTCATGAGCTGGATGTTACAAACTCAGGGAGAAAATAAAATGGAGAGGATCCTCCCATTGACCAATCCCACTTTTAACAGCAGTCTAAGGCAGGAACATGCTTCATGGTTGGACTGGATGATCTTAAAGGTCTTCTCCAACCTAAATAATTCTCTGATTCTATAATTAGACCATACTAATAAATCTGCAATGTCATGGACTTTTTCTGTACCTACAAAAGAGCCTTCTAATTTTTACTGGTTCTTTCTTGTAACTGCTTAGCTGCTGTGTGTTGGCACCTGCTAAGAAGCATAACAAGACAATAAATCCCCAAAAAGCAAAGAAATCTGGAAAGCTCCAAGCAATACTATCAAGTACCCCTGAAGATTTCTTTGTCTGACACTTTATATTTAAAATTTATCCCAGAGCACCCCCCACAAAAATCTATTTTACTTGTTTAACAAAATGGAGTATTGATTTGCCAAAGCCTAAACAGAGCAGCCTACATGATTCATTGATCATGAATTTGGGCTCAGTCCATATGATCATTAACTTCTTTGTCAGATGCATTAATTTATTCATAAGCTTTGTTTATGGCAGGCCCTTTTCACTGGCTGATTTCAAAATAATAAAACCCAAATGCCTTCTTTACCTGAGTACAGAAGACAAACCAGACTGTTCTATCAACTTCAAAGAATTAATGAGCCTTGTGGAGAATCCAGGAACACTGGAGGTTTTCATATCAGTCCAAGCTCCAGTACTGTTTTGGAACTGTACTTCATGAGCATAAAATTCTCCAAAGAAAGAAACTCCTTGTGCTGCCATGTGGGAAATCTACTCAACTCTGAGAACATCAGTAGTCAAACTATGAAGAGCTCCATATGTTTTTGTAGGATTGTCAGGAAATGCTGCTTGTGTGACACTACTTTTTTGATGGGCCATCATGGCAATGAAATGTATTGGTTGGAAAGTTCTGATAGTCAGGTTAAAGGATTTTAAATCAGGATCTGTTTAAAATCCATGGGTTAATAACAAGTTAGAACTTTTTCATTTTTCCTTGGTACATGCTCTGTGATTTGAAGTAAAGCAACAGGAAGAAAGAGAGTTCTGGATTCTGGTGCTTTGAACACAGTACTGTTTTAAATTCCACACTTGGCTGTAGAGCTTAGTAGGCAGGAGATATCTACAAAGAAAAATGAGTCCTCATAATCAATATCTGAGTATTTGCTGCACTCCATTAATCCTGTATCAAGAGGTAACTCTGCAGCCATGAAGAATTTCTTCTAGGTAGAGCAGGGTGTGATCCTACACTGAGTCAGGCAGGCTGTGACAACAGACAGGGCTCAGCATCTGCCCAAAGCACAGGGCAGCCCTTGGAGGCAGCTGGATAAGCTCTGCTGCCTCTCCCTCGTGGTGCTGGGGTTAAAGACACACCCAGAGCCAGCTCCCTCCAAGGATGTTCCCTCCTCACCTTGTAGGAATTCCATGGCCAGCCCATCTCCTCAGCGTGCAGCTGTCAACCTGTGAACATCAGCCAATGCTGGGGAAGGAAGATTAAACAGTTTGTGCTTTTCTTGGTCTTCTTTAAAGAAAGAATAAAGTAGTTCTACTCTCAATAGTTTGTGTGGCTGGAGTCTCATTTGCATGCTGGATGGGCTGCAATGGAAACTGTGGAATGCAGCTGGACAATGAGAGCCTGGGAATGGCTGAGGGTGTGGAATTGTGTCTGCCCACCTTTCTGTGAGTTCTTGCAAAGGCAGTTATGGAAATCCCTCTATATGAGTCAGGACATCACTGAATAAACAGCATAAAGTACATCTAAAGGAGGAAATACAGGGCTCATCCAGAATGGTGAGGATGGAAATTCATCCACAAAATGGAGTGGATTTTGGATTACACACCAAGTGTGTAGATGCTACACAGCCATGCTGATATGGACAGAGATCCTTAATGTTTATGTATTTGGAGAAATGACCTTTATCCTGACCTAACTTTGTGTGGGTAACTTATCAAAACCCCCAAATAAGAAAAGAGTTGAATGCACCTCTATGCTGGGCAGCCACCTGAAACCTCAGTGATGAATCCTCGCAGAAAATTTTGGATCTCACTCTTAAAGCTGGTGAATTTGGAAACATCTCATGCTGAACCCAAGCATTCCTTATGAGAGAGGCTGATTTTAGACTTATCTCTGTTGTAACTGCTGATTTTGTGCCAACAGTGGAAAAGAAAACAGAATCACACCTTGCCTGAGGCACAGTCCTCACATAGTCTGTTCTGTCATCAATATAAATCACAAACCTCTTCTGCAATGAGATCTCATTACAAATATTTTTATGCTCTACAATCCATTTGATTAAACTTTCCTTCTTAAGATTAAACTATTTGCATTTGGACAGAGACAGTCATGTATTATGAGCCATAAAAAATGAGCCATCATTTATATGTGCAGTGTATTCTCTGCACACACAAAGTGTGTACACCAATAACTGCTCAAGCTGGCTCAGAGAGCAGAAAAAATAAATTAAAACATTTGCTTAATATTAATGTTATATATATATATATATATATATATTTTCCTGTTAACAACATATTTTTACAATGCTTTCTTTCTGTTAAAGATTGAATATGTGCCTCAAGAAATAGACTTTAAATGGATGCACCATAGCTGGCTACAATGGGTAATTTCATTTAGGCACAGAATTACAGAGCAGCCATTTTTAACTTCAACTGGATTGCACATTTACTGAACCCTCAATAAATTCATCATTTGGCTGAGTCATGTTGAGAACTGTTTTAAATAAATCTATGTGAAAATTAAATTTAAGTTGAAAAGCAGCAGGAAAAAGATGTATAGTAAGTACTTCATTTGTTGTAATAGGACTATTTGGAAGGAATACAAATGCACTTCAAATTGTAAAGAGCATAATTATTTCTCTCCAGAAGCTGAATGAAACAGAACAACTTCTCCCTATATAATATTTGATATGAATTATCTTCATAAAATTCAAGTTGGGTTTTGAAAATTAAACTTTTCCTTGGTTTACAGGAAATTTCCGAATGAGTTCTACATTTTTTTTTTGCTTTAAAATGGCCAAAAAACCATGGGAGTTGTCTAAGCTGGTTGGACATGTAGTTCAGCTTCCTTTGGCAGTGGGCACTAACAGATGCTTCACAGACATTTCAAAAATCCCATTTTTTACTTCAGTTGGAGTGGAGACGATGGGAATGGATGGGACATGGAGGGCATGGACAAAACCCTAAACCTGAAAGGACCTTAAAGAGGTCACCTAATCCCCAATAATCCACAGAGAGGGGAAAATTGCATTCTACCCCTAACAGTGAATCTTGGCTTCGGGTGTCTTTCCCTGCCTCTCATTTCTAACAAAACTCCAAATGTGCACATTATCCATATGATGCCTAATCCTTTCCAAATGCCATATGGAGCTGGTGTATTGGAAAGGACTGAGAGAGATCCACAGCACCACGGAATAATTTATTGCTAATCGGTGATTCTGAGACACTTTGTATGGCTTGGGTTTGGTGGGGAATATCAGCAGGAATGAGGATATTGTTCCAGACAGCCATCCATCAAGTGGCACTTAGGAGCTGTTTGGAAGCCATGTCAGAACTGTTAGATTTAATTACTCCAAATCTCCTTTTCCAGACAGCCTACCAAACTGGTTCTGACAAGAAATAATTAAGGAATCACACCAAAAAAAAAAAAAAATCACCAAAACCCCCCCCCCAAAAAAAAACCAACCAAACAAACAAACAAAAACAAAACAAAACAAACACCAAAAATCCAGAAACAACAGCAGAAAAGCAACAGGTGAAGCAGGAAGTTTTTAATAAAGAAGGTGAGGCTTTGCTGCCCTGTGGAGCTCTGGGAGCAGCACAGGAGCAGTCCCAGGGCTCTCAGGCACACCGAGTGCCTGGAGCCCCCTCGGGGCTGTGTCCCCACATGCCTGGGGCTCACCTGGCCACCTCTGCCACCAGGAACCAGCATAATAAACACAGGATACCTGAAAAAGCTGCCCTTGCTTAATCCAGCCACTCCCTCCCTGCTTAAGGCAGCATTTCCAAACCTCCCCACTCCAAGTTTCTGTCCTTTTTTGTTGTCTTTTTTCTCTTTAAGGATTTATGCCCACAGTCAAATGCCAAGCAAAGAATACTTTTCTTCTAAAAATGTTATTCTGGCGCTGACCTTCCCTCATGCATAGAATTTTTTGGGGGGAGTTCAACCTCCAGGGAAAGAATGATTGATATCCTGCATGTCATAGCCCAGGGCCTGGTCTAAAAATGAAAAAAATTGAAAATTGCCCTACAAGCCAGGAATATGCTTGGGACAAGGGAGACAGAGATGTAGCTGCTTGACCAAGACACTGCATCATGACTGACAATGGACAGTGATAAAGTTCTGCAGGTTTGAAACACATTGCCCATGTCACCATTAGGAATTTTAAACAAGAATTTTTAATTTGCTGTGTCCATGTCACCCATAATTTTGTACACTCCAATCATCCTCACTTTCTTGTCTCACAGCTGTTATTTACCCATTTTGAGACAGTTCTGGTCTCTGTTGTGTGGGTGAATGCTGCCATTTCTCTGGTTTGATGCAGCATTAATTAAGTACTCTTTGAGTACTTTCCTTAAGAGAGACAACACTAAACCCTTTAGAGACTTTGCCTAAAATAAAATCGTGCCAAAGAAACTGCAGGCATTAAATGCCTACTTTATAAATAAGTAACTGCCTTTGGAAAGGAAATAAATGCAAATTCTAGTTACTGTGCTTGAAAGAGGTGACAAGGAGAAGCGCCAGCATCTTGGCTCGCGTTGCTGCTTTATTGTCACAAATTGTTAGTTACATTTGAAAATTATGGATCTCTCTCATTGTGAAGGTTGTGTCTGCCAGTTGGTGCCTGTGCACTAGAGTGGGTTTACCCAATTAGCAGGATTTCCCATGCAGGACCCGGAGTAGCTGTGCGTGAATCCCAAAGGCAGCTGCGGCAGGTGAGCGGCGCGCAGGGAGCCGGGCCCGGCTCGGCACGGCACGGCTCGGTGGCAGCCAGCCCTGGCACGGCTCTGCCCGTGTCTGCCTCTGACAGAGCAGCCTGCCCCCATGGCAAACATGCCAGAACAGGATCTGTAACCCCGTGAGCTCAGGAAATGAAGCGGGTCGCGGGAATAAAGCCATTTAAGTGCTGCTTGTAATCTTCATCACAGGCCGTCTCCAGCTATCTGCATCTCTCTTCTGGCACGCCACCAAGCGAGACTCAGCCTGTGTGGAGATGTTCAAGGCACAGCCAAGGCTCTCCCTGGGATGATGGGAGATGGGTCAGGAAGCTGCTTTAAGGGAAAAACATCCGAGCGACTCAAGAGATCGGATTCATGTAACAGTTCCAAGCGACAGAGCAGGCAGGAGTGGGGAAACAGCATTCCCGGGAAAACACGGCCCTAACTGCAGCTCTGCACCTGCCTCTGCTGAATTCTCCCTATTCCTGTCCCATTAAACAGTGCAAACCTGTAGGAGCGTCGGGGGTAGGAAGGTCAGGATGGATGGAGATGAGAGATCTCTGCAGCCAGGCCATGGAACTTGGGGTTATTGCAAAGGGCCTGGGTGCAGGGCCCTGCTGGGAGCTGCCAGACACAGCTGGAGCAGGACTGAGAGGAGAGAGGGGGAGAGAGGATGAGAGGGTGAGAGAGTAAGAGGGGAAGAAAGTAAAAGGGGTAAAAGAGTAAAAGGTAAGAGAGTGAGGTTCCTGTTACAATACCATAAATCTTCTTCTGTGTTGAATATTCTGATTCTCACTAACCAATCTACTACAAGATACAAATCCTATAGCATTTACATACAGCCTATAAGAATCACTACATTACCATACTGGGTTACATTTTAAACCCTAAAAACTCCTCTTTGGACCCTTCTGCCAAACTGTAGGGTCTGCTCTGACCCTTGGGCCTGTCTGCAAGCAGAGGGAATTGTTCCATCCAAAGGGGATCACCTTCAGCTGGCCACACCATTGTTCTCCAGTTGTTCAGCAACTGAGGGATCTCAAAGCTTGCTTTCATTTCAATCTCACTTATACTTCCTATATTCTCAAAATCTTTTGCCAGCCAATCATATTTATAAGGCTTTCCTGTTTCATCTTCCCCAACACAAACCCAGAACAGCAAACCCTAGGAGCCTTTCCCTCTCCTTTTGCTCGGGTATAGATTTCAGCACCTTTTCTAACAAAGCTGAGTAGAGATGCAGCATTTCCAACCAAGCCACAATGTACAGATCACACTGGACTTCAACTACAAGTTATTATAACATATGTAGTGATGGACTAAAAAGTATGAACCATGGGCCATAAAGTATCTGCTGCTTTTATAAGTAGGTGGACAAAAAGCAATAATCTTGAAAATAAAGACAAATATAACTTCCCCCCTAGAAGTAGTTAACAGGTCACACTTTTTCCTTTCCTTTAAATGGTAGGTTTTAAGGTAAATTCTGTCTAAATTCAATTTGTTTGTAGGTAAATTCTTGTTTCTCCAGCAGGCATTGAAAATGATGACTTCTTTAGAGAGAAAACCAAAGTTGCTACAGCCTTCCTAATCAGTGTTTTGATGATTTACAGATCGTGGCAGGCACTGCTTTATTAATTGGTCCCAAGTTAACAAAAGCAGCATTGTTCATCGAGACATCCCAATAATAATAAGTGCTGGGAAAATGCTAAATTTATTTATAGACATCACTATTATTTTAATGGCTTGAGGAACATCCAAATATATCTGAAGTGAGTTGAAAAATGTGATGAATTTAATTTTATTTGATCTTAATGACTGCAGGGCAGTCATGTTATAAATACAATAAATAAATATAATAAAGACTGGTTTTTTAACTATTTTGTCTTTGATTAATTTCTAATTTATCAATGGATATGATATGATGTAGGTCCTGCCCTGAAATGATCATCTTAGTGTTAAGCAGTATGAAATGTTGATAAAGTCAACTTTGAAATCATGTATTTTGTATTATGTGTGTCTCTTCAAAATTCCTTCTTTTTTTCTTCTTTAAAAGTAGTTCTACCTTATTCTGATATTTGAGTTCTTGAAAACTGCTAAGTATAATTTTTCCTGTAAAAGTAAAGACAATATAAAACTCTGTTTTCCTGGGGATGAATTGGATATGAAATACCTTGATTTAATTGTGTTAACTGTGATTCAATTAAGGTTTTTCTGTGAGGAGGGTAAAGGTTTTTCTGCTCAAAACACTCCTCTCTTCTACTTACCCAAACTGTGTTTTAATATTTTTCCTCTGGAATGTTTTTTGTGATTAAGATACCAGACCAAGCCATTCATTATTCATCCACACGGAGGTATTGATGCTCTGGATGCAAGCTGAGCTCCCCACTTTAAACAGATCCTAATGCTTCCCTATTTTCACTATTGATCAGTGCCATTTGCTGTGATTTGGACAGTCCCTGGGAACTTTTTGGTGTGGTTAAAAGTGGGCTCTGCCATTTGTGCCTCCCCCTCTCTGGCCCTGCAGGTCCCTCCTGCAGGGAGAACCTGAGCTGACACAGCTGCTGTCGCTGTCTGCTGTCTGCTCCTCATCCAGAAAAATGAGCTCTGTGTCTTAAACACCCTAAAGGAGGCTGAGCTGGATGCTTTGTGTCATGCTGAGTTCTGCTCAGGCAGCAAAGGTTGCTCCTGCTCTGCTCCCTCCTCACCAGCAGCGTTTCAGAAAGGCTCTCGTGGGACACTGGGAATGGGATCAAGGCAGAACTGCAAACCCTGGCACCCAGCATTCCAGGAGAATTGATTTGATCAGGAAAAACTGTAAACTGAGTAATATTTCAGCATCCAGGAGTCTCTTTCCTCTTGTAAACGTTCACATCTTTAAGGATGTCAGATAAAAAGGCAGTTCTGAATGAATTTCATTTGGGTATAACAGAAAACAAAGCATCTTTCATCACAGACCTCAGCAAAACAATGATTACCTGCATTTCTTGGAGACTTGCAAACCTTTGTGGTGGTCAGACACTAAGGCTAACAAAACCTAAAATATCACAGACCTCACATTGCGCTCCTTCATACACAACATGAATCTGAGGGTCCGTGGATCCACAGGAATTTGAAAAGCACCTTTGCTTTATGTCAGAAATCAGTGCCCTGGATGGGCACACTCCCCACTTTCTGCGGGTTTGTGAAGGAGAGCAGTGATCTGTGCTTTAACCACCAGGTAATGAAGATTCATAAATTCCTTTCCATCAGCTGAGCTGCCCAAATAGAACAGATCATGTGCTCCAGCCTGCCCTCCTCCTTTTGTAAAACGAGCTCTGAACTTTTCCCCAAGTTGTATTAGATCACAGACACAGAACTTAGACCAATGTAGTTTAATAATAAAATCATAAAATCATAAAATCATGGGGTAGTTTGTGTTGGAAGAGACCTCAAAGCCCACCCAGTGCCACCCCAGCCATGGCAGGGACACCTCCCACTGTCCCAGGTGCTCCCAGCCCCAGTGTCCAGCCTGGCCTTGGGCACTGCCAGGGATCCAGGGGCAGCCCCAGCTGCTCTGGGCACCCTGTGCCAGGGCCTGCCCATCCTGCCAGGGAACAATTCCTCATTGCCAAGATGCCACCCAGCCCTGCCCTCTGGCACTGGCAGCCATTCCCTGGCTCCTGTCCCTCCAGCCCTTGGCAATTGTCCCAGCACTCGGCCTTGTCTGACCTCAGCACATTCCCAGGGAATTCCCATTTCTGGAGCTTGGCCAGGTCCCTCTGGAGTGTCCCTGCCCCCCCAGCTCTGTGTCACCTGCAAACCTGCTGAGGGTGCAACTCCATCCCTTCATTTAAGGCATTAATGAAGATATTAAATAACCCTGCTCCCAGTACTGTGTCTGATCCCACTCCTCATGCTGGAAATCTGCGTCTTACTTAATTTGTAAACCTGCTTTCCTCTCAACATAAATAAATCCTGGCTACCCTTAAAGGAACTTTCAAGTTTTCCAAAGCTATTAAATGCTGTTGTTCTCAGTTTATTCAAATTAACGTGAGGCAGCTTGGCACATTTAAAGGGAATAAAATGAGGTTGGAGGTTGGAGCTCTGATACACTTGACATACTTTGCTCTGATAGGGAGGTTTTGCTTCACAGAAGTTTAATTGCCCCTCATGCAACAGTGAGGATAGACTTTCCAGGTCGAGGTCAAGGCTCACAGGTGGCAAATAAAAAGCCTTTCTCTGAATTAGTTCTTGCCCTAAAGACAATCAAATGTATTTCCAGAGTCCACCTGGGATTGCTACTTGCAAAGACCAGCTGCTATTTTCTCCATTATTACTAAAGAACAAAACTGTTCCAGCACAAAATGCTCATTTTTAATTTCAGGAGAACTTTAAAATTTCATGAGAACTTTCAAATGTGGGATTAGAAGAATGCAGGAGTGAGAATCAGTGGTAACTCCTTATATCCAGTTTACAGAACACAGCAGAGTGCAGGAGAGCCTCTTTGGAATGACTTCCCATGTTTTAGGGAATCTGAACCTCCATTTTTTCTCCTTCCTAACTGTAGGATTAGAATGTAAAGGTGTGCATCTGCTTCCAAATTAGTACATCATGCAAAATAAACAGCTTCCCTTAAACACTGAAGGAGAACACTCCTTCCTGTGCTCACAGAGACGCAGGGTGAAGCACACGGTGCTGATGAAGCACTCTCCAGGAAGGCTGAGAAGCATTTAAATTTGAATTTCAGCTCCCTGGATAGAAGAAGCTGTGATCTGAAGTGCCCTGCCTCTTCAGTGAGCAGTTTAGCTGCTGAGGTAAATGAGGGTAGAAGAGGAAACATCTCCATTTCAGCCATCTGTCTCAAAGAAGGAAATGTTCCTTATTTTTTCAAAAGAAGCCATCAATGAAGAGTAGCACTTCTCCCTAGCTTAAATCTGCAGAAGGAGGTGGCATTTAAGGTATTCCTGATCCCTCAGGTTTCCAAATGGGTATGGGTATGTTATTAAATGGCCCTCTCTCCATGCTTTTGCACTGCAGTTCTTTATTCCCACAACAGTAGCTTCAATGAAAAAAAAAAAAAGAGAAAAAATTCTTAAGATCTCCTTGCTCAAAATTCTTGATGAAAAAATGTAAATATTGACCAAGGATAGTGGGGAATATGTGCAGGTGTCTGGGAAGGAGGCAGCTCAGAGACCTCTGCACATGCTGTACCAGCTAGTGCTGCTAGAAGCTCAGACATTCTGGCTGATTCAGGAGGAAAGCTCATTTTCCATAAAGGCTTAAATTCTACAATTGCATAAATTTTAATGTTGCTCTGCACCTGCACAGAGCCCCAGTCCCAGGGTCTCTATGTATATGAAATTACCCCTAGAAGTATATGTAACATATTTATTCATCATATTTCCTTCTGCACAGCAAATTTATATGAACACTTGAGACCAAATAAGATTTTTTTTCCTTCTCTCAATGTGATTCCCTAAAATATCATAATTCAAAATATTAAGTATTTATTATATTTGTCACAGAACAAAAACATCAACAAAAGTAATTGCACAGCCTTGAAATAAACACACAGTTGGTGTTTTCTCCTGTCCCTTAGTGTCACCCACTGTTCATTCGCCTCAGAGAGAGTAAAAGGGAACTGTCTGTGAATGCCCAACACAACCTTATTGAGAAAGGTACTTCCTCTCAGGTTGGCAGTGTTAATTTAAAAAATTAAGAAAATAAAAAAGTAAGATGTCATGTAAATCTATAGGAAGAACTTGTACTTTGTCTGGATTTGCCAAGAAGTGTTTTCCTGAAAGATCCAAGAGGATATCTGCTTCCTAAGCACCCTCATGCAATCTGGATTATAGAGATGGAAGAAGCATTTCAGTTTTGAGCCATATCTGTGGCATGTTGTGTTGAACTGTCCAAGATGATTTAATCATTTACTAGTCATGCTTTGTGCCTGGTAAATGAGGAAAAGTTTTAACAGTTTATAATTAAAGGACAAAATTAAGTAAATATTGATAGTTTCTTGGGACCATAAGACATCTGTCTGTTGAAGAAACATCTGGAAGGTCCTCTAGAGAGTCTGTCATGTGAGGGGCTGAGGGAGCTGGGAAGGGGCTGAGCCTGGAGCAAAGGAGGCTCAGGGGGGCCCTTGTGGCTCTGCACAACTCCCTGCCAGGAGGGGACAGCCGGGGGGTCGGGCTGTGCTCCCTGGAACAGGGGCAGGAGCAGAGGGAACGGCCTCAGGCTGGGCTCAGGGTGGGCACCAGCAGCAATTTCCCCATGGAAAGGCTGCTCAGGCCTTGGCAGGGGCTGCCCAGGGGGGTTTGCAGTGCCCATCCCTGCAGGTGTCCCAGGAAGGGCTGCAGGTGGCACTCAGGGCCCTGGGCAGGGGACAAGGTGGGCATCGGGCACAGCTGCGACTCCATGGGCTGGCAGGGATTTTCCAACCTCAGGGATTCTGTGAATATTCAGTGGAATCTCAATAACTTGCTGTAATGGTTGGCAGATTCACAGAAAATCTGAATTCTAGATTTTACTGAGGAAAAGCTGTTTACTTGGGATACCAAGCTACAGCTTGGCAGACTGGAACCTCTCTTCTTCACTCTTCTCCCTGTTCAGATAATCTGAGTTGGATTTTGTGTGAGAGTGTTTCAGCCATGGTGATCATTATTGACATATGCTGTGAGAGCATCCAGGTCTGTACTGGGCTGTATTCTGAGGGGAGGGGGCAGCACAGACTTTCTGTGTGCATGTTCACAGGATTATGCAGAATGATATTAGCAGAATTCATCTCAGTGTTACAGAAAATGCTGTACAGCAGCTCCTGGAATCCTCAAACCAGAGCAGATGTCATAACGCCAAGCCCTCATCCCAGCAGAGCACAACATTAAAAAAATTGTTACTTTTGGTTTTAATTTACTACTCCATGGATGAGAGAAGTCCCATCTGCTTACTTTATATTTAAATGAAAACATAAATGTTGTCCTTTGCTGACATTAGGCTGGATATTACACAGAGATAGAGACCCCAAGCAGCTAAAATTTACATCTAACAAATATGTTTTCTAACATGCAACCATCTGCATGAGAAAAGCAATGAATAAGTTTGCAGAGCTAGCGTAAACAGGATTCAAAGTGTGACCCATTTTTGTGCCACCCTGGGAATAAGAATTACAGAATTTTAGGAAAGCTGGAACCATAATTCCTCCCATGGGAGAAGTTTGGTCACAGAGGATAAAGGGAAAATCAATTGCTGGAAAGATTAGATCTGAAGACAGTAGTGATTCAGCCCAGCTAAAAGCACACAGCTTTTGAAGGGCTTCTCAGGACTTCAGAACCACCTCTAAAATCTTAAGCCTGTCTCTGATCCTGTGTCAGTGGGAGTTCTGGTTTCACAACCCACTGTTGTAAAAGAGTGGCTCAACACAACAGAAAAATGAGGAGCTCTGCTCTGTTCAGTTTGAAAGGGAAGAGGAAAAGATGGTGGGGATATTAGAATGTTCTTTCCCTCACAAGCTCAGTTCTTTGATGCATGAAAATAAAAATCAGCATGTCAGAATGGTTGTCTGGGATTACTATTAATGAAAGCATTCACTTTTTTTTCTATGGGGACGTAGTCCAGCATGGAGAGTTTTGATAACATGCTAATCTCTTCTTAAACTTTTCAGCAAAATGTTCTGACATCTCAAAGAATAGAATTCCAGACAACAATTTGATTTTTGCTTCCCCTTCCCTTCCCCTCCCCAGGGCTACCTTTCCAACACTGAACTTTTTGGCTTCAAGCCTACACCTCTTCCAGGTCAAACCTGGTGAGATTTGGGCTAGGAACTGGCACTAGTGGCAAATCCTGCCTGGGCAGGAGTTTCAGGGTTGAGTTGCTGCTGCCCCTTACAGAAACATGGATGTTTCAGTGTTCCATTAGCCAGTGACACTCCACACCCTTGCCAGGATGAACAGGACAAGGTCAACGGGATCCCAGCAAGAGGAAGGACCTGTTGGAAAAGCAGGTTGGTCTCCTGAAAGGGGAGCTCTCTAAATATGCTTTACTGCTCAGGCTAGAACAAGGAAACTTGGGAAACTTGGGAATTCAGGAGACAGTGCAATTCCAAAGCATTCAAGTGATATCTGACTATGGAAATCATTACAAGTCATTTTTTCAACCTCTAACAGTACTTCTACAACCTTCTCCACATGTATGAAACAGTAAATTACATAGAGAACACAGAAAAGCAGAAAACAGTGAATGAACTTACTACTCCCACAGTCTGGGCAGAAGAAAAAGAGTATTATTTTCTTTCTTCACATAATTAAGTGAAAGGAATGGGCTTATGCCTGTTCAAGGTAAACATCATTTTTAAAAGTGCTCAATAGGTTCTTGTTTGGGTTTTTTTTTTGTTTTTTCAGTGAGTGAGAGCATCACTGGCTGTCACATGAGTTTACCAGGCCCAACCTGAATTCTCTTTTTTTTTTTTTCTTTATTGGGGGTTCAGGAATTTGCAACATAAACTCTGGCTATGACTGGCTCCATCTGGGCTTCAGCAGGTCTTCTCAACTATCTGATTCAGCAAAATGAATGGAGATTCTGCTATTTACCTTCTGGGCATATTGTGAAAATTAAGTCCTTGATGTCCTTGTAGATGGACAGAACTGTAAGAGCTGATTATTAATATCCTTAGATTCAGCAAATATTCACAGACTCCCTTTCATGGAGCTATAGATTTCAAGGCCAGGAGGGCCTTGATCTTGTCTCTGATTAGCTCAATTAGTCTGCTTCCTTTAATACCATTTCCTGATCTTTTAATTGCAGTTATAAATTGTTGTGAAACACAACTGTTAGAGATGCTTATGGAAATATTGTAAAATAACCTGCATTAGCATACATGCATGCATTTTCATATGTATTTATGCATATATGGGCAAACAAGTGAAATCACCAGGTAACTGGTTTACCAATAAATTAGTGAAATCACTAATATTTTTTGTGGGACTGATAGGCTGCATTGGAAGATGAAGATTAAAGGAGTTGGCAGGACTCTTGCTCTCCCAATCCTTCAATCTTTCACTTTCCATTTCCTTTATCCTTGGAGAGTGTCATAATGCAGCTCTGTGCATTTGCAGCTAGACTTTGCCAGATGTCTATTTCTTGCATATATTTGGAAGGAGCTAAGCTTAATTTAATTGTGTCCCAATTCAAGAGAGTATCCCTATGCTGGCAAGTTGATTAAGCATGGTGGTAATTTTAATTATCTCCTTATCTCTCACTGGAGTGCAGTTAGTGGAGCAGATGACGTTAACCCCATGGATAAATACCCTTTTAAACCTGGGGCCCGAAACAAGAAGGATAAAGCTTTCTTTCCAACATCAAAAATTAGCCTTTACCTGTCGGGAGCCGTTTCTTCTCCACTTCTCTGTCCATCTGTGGATCACTTCCTCGAGACACCCTGCCATTACATTTGAATCACCTTTATTTCAGGTTGTTTTTCCCCCTGGTAGTTCTGCTCTTGCCTGTGATTCATTTCTGTCTTTTACCCATGACAATGAAGTTAGCTGCTCATGCCTTTTTTTTTAGTTTGAGAGTTTTTTCCTTTTTTTTTTTGCCAGCTGTTCCACTCTCCTCATGACTAATTCTTTTGTGTGGGTTCAACAGAAATGGCACAAGGCCAGCATTTAAGAATACAAGTTAGTGCACTGAGGATCTGAGGAGTTGCAGTGTTTGTCAAGTAGTGTTGACTTTCCATGTCAAAGACGCAGCGGAGTCGTGGAGACTCACAGGGTTCACTTTTCATTTAAGACTCAAACACATTAAGTTATTATTTTCAAGCATTGCATTTAAATGCACTTAGTTTCCTTTCTGAAAATACCCTGTCAAAAGCTTGTAGGAGGAACAGCAGCATAATTTAAATGTCACTTTCCTTCCCACTCCTGAGTTTCATACCCAGACATTCTATTGCAGTGACAAAGCTCATGTGTCCACTAACTTGTTTCTGGCCATTTGGCCCTGCTTTCAGCTGGGTGTGCACAGCAGCTTGAGTGCCCATTTGTGTACTTAATTGTCTGGGTTTTAATTAACACAGAAGAACAATAGCTTGGAGAGAAGAACAGAGAGGGATTCCATAAATGGGAAGGTCATTCACCACACTAAGGCAGAAGGTCCTCACAGGAGCTGAGCTGTACCATCCCAGCATGCAGCATCTGAACTTCTCCTCTGCTTTATGAATACCCAGCCATTTGCAGACTTTCTGTGCATCTCAGATCATTAATAAACACAACAGGATTCCTGCTTGCCTTATAAATACTCACCCCCAGCATTTGGCTGCAGAGATGTTCAGCTTGCCCTGGATCTCCAGCCTGGCTGAACAGCTGAGAGCAGTTCCATTTGAGATGGTACAAAAATAGCCCCATCTCTGAGCACATATCAATGCATATATTTAGAGTCCCTCGTGCCCTGGGGGACAGAAAGCTGGCTGTGCATGTCCAGCAGCATAATCCTGACTCATTTTCTTGCAAGGATATCAAAAAGGCACAAGAACGCTCAGCTTGTTCACATCCAGGAACAGATACAGTTTTTAGGAGAGCAAAATACTGTGCACGCATTTTCAGGGTTTGAAAGTGCTCATTTCACCCCGAAATGCTGTATAAAATTGTTCACTTTATCCAGCCTGCAACTCAGGCACACCTAGGGTGACACAGCCTCTGCTTAAACAGCAGAAGGGAGCAGCACATCCCAGCTGAGAGGGGTGAGTCTGTCAGTGCTCCCTCCAACAGCAATTTAGGACAGAGGAATATCATTGCTGACAGCAAAACCCCACCCCTGGGAGCAAACCTACAATCCTGCCCAGCGCTGAGTGAATTTCCATGTGAATTTCCTGCATTCCTCCATTTTGCATGTCATTTGCAGAAAACTACCTCCAGTAAGAGCAAGACAAAAGCAGATGGTGAGAGGCTGCACAGGGCTGTGAGAGATTGTTCTGGGTATTGATTCTTCATCACAATTTCTGCAGCCCTCGAGATCCAACATCAGAGTGTTGGCCAGGCCAAATCTTGCTTCACATGTAAGAGCTGCTGAGTTCACATCTTGAGGGAATATTGATCTACAACAAATAATCTTTTTTTTTGTTTCAAGCAAGCTGAAACTCCAGAGAGAGGACAGCAAAACCCTTTGCCAGTGCTTATGAAAAACATCAGACTAAAACAGTACCACTTTGAAAACTTGCAAAGCGAATCCAAACCTTGACAGCAAATGTAATATGGAGATGAATAATGCTATATATACATATATAAAAATATATATATATATATGGCACCTCTTCTTAACTGAGCTTGAGCAATGTCTGGCACAACTAACCCTTTAAAATATCACTGCTGTTTATTTGTTTACAAAGGATCTAAGAGGCTGGAAATGAAAGGGGAGATGCTAAAGGATAAACCCACTCAAAAGCATCTTCCCCTTTTGCTGGGAAAGAATTGGGAACAGGTGTTGCCAGCCTGTTACTGGTGCTATCAGCCAGCATCAAAAGCAGTTGGCAATGCTCTCATCATGCAGAAATTCCAATCAGATTTCTCAGTATATTCTAATTACTGCAGTGACACTTGTTATGGGCCTAAATGACTACCTCATCACAGCAGACAGGTCTGCCTTCTATTTAGGGTTTATTGGCTCTTAAATCTCTGCCTCCTCTAATTGGTTATCTGTTTTAGCAAACACATGTAGAAGGCCACATTTACTCACCCCCTGCTCTACCCCCCTGCATTTTAAGGGCTGTGCTGCCATCTCTCCCCTGCCCTGTGCTTCTGCCCAGCCCAGCTTCACCCCAAGAAAGCAAACTTGCTCTCCCTTTCTGCACAAACTCTGGTTTTGCCAGGGGACTCATGCAGATAATGGCTTGTTCTGCTGGCTGTGCTGGGTACCCACACACAGGGACTTGGCAGGAGCTCTGGCACACAAATGGCACTTTCCAACCCCATGGTTCTTTGCTGTCGCAGTCCATATGAAAAATAAGATTTTTCATATAAAACATCTAAGGCTTGTACGTACTTTTCCACCCCAAAGGCCTTAATTTCATTCAAACCTACCAAAGCAACTGGCAATTACCCAGCACAGACAGTGCCAGGAGCCAGCTGTGGCACCATTAATTGATGCCTGTTCCTTCACTCAGAAACACAGAACGTATCACTTATTTCCCTGATCTGGACCTGGTTCAAATAAGCTGGAGATCAATACAAACTTCTCTTTTGATTTCAGCAGATATTGGATCCTGTCCCTGAAATGCATATTAATCCTACTGAGAAACAAGCATTTATATACAGCAAGGTATGCATAAAAGCAAACTGCATTCTGCTTCCACAAGCACCATGGTCAAGATGAGTAAGTGAATAAATGAATAAAGGATGAAAAGCAGGAGTATGTTGCTGTAATTTCCATCCCTCATTTTGCTGTGCCCTAGTTGGCTTTTACTCCAAATATTTTAATCTTTTGCTGATCAGGCCATGGATTACCTTTCCAAATTAATCCCCGTGCACCTGTGCACTCACGTGGTGCAGAACTGCTCTGTGCAGCAGCACCCAGCTCAACACAAACATCCTTTTCATGCTCTGAACCTGAAACCTGGGAGTTTTCCCTGCTGCATGGCCACGATAGAAATCTGATGCTCTGGTAGACATCGTGCCTCCAGCTTTAGCTAATCCAAGTTTCATGCAATTACCCTGCATACTGATTTTGTATAGACTCAGTTAAATGCTGGGAGTGTGAAGCCAAGACTCAATATGCTTGAAAGTTACCATAAAGTCACTATGAAATTATGGAAGTTCCAGAAGTGCAGTTGTGCAGCAAGAAAAAAACAGACACCAGGAAAAAAAGAAAACCTTTTGAAAAAGTCTGAGAGGAATGGGAACATTGTTTTTTGTCCTCTGTAAATAGAGCACTCTGCCAGAGTGTGAAACCTCTGGCTGCAAATTCCTGTAGCTTAAACATGAGATTGACTACAAGCAAATGTAAACGTTGAATCATTGTCATCAGCCAAGCTGAGAAAACTGCAAAAACCAAGAAAACAAGCAGCAGAAAAGAGTTATAAATTTATCTCACAAATTTAATTGACTGTTATAATTATTATTATTATGCTTAGACTGAAAAGAATTGTTCCCACTCTGATTTTAAAGTTTACTTTATTCCTTCAGTCAATTTTCTGTCATTTAATTAAGCATTTAGACTTTTTTTTTAAAAAAAAGAAGCTGTTAATTTCTGCATTCATCCTTGTTCCTAGACATAAAAATTAGTCTCCAGTCATCATGTGTGGCCACTTCTCATGGGAAAGAACTTCTGTTTTTGACCACAGATGGAGAAAGCATTAATTGCCTAATGATAATTGTCACAGTAAATGAATGTATCCCTTTTCTCTCTCTTCATTCTTAATACAAACTGTTCTGTCACAATATTTAAAATATTTTCTGCTCACGGTACCCATTGTGGCACTGCATGAACTCTCTCTGTATGAATACTTTTCTAAATGCTCAGCTACTGTCTTTCATCTCATGCTGAATAAATGACAGCCCCAACGTTAACATTGCAACGGAGCTCATGGGCCAAAGATTTTTCTATGAAATATAAGTTGAAAGGAGTTCATGCCACAATTTGTGGGCCACCAGATGTGCAAAACACAATGATACAGAAATATCTGATGTATCCTCCAGCTCCTGGGCCCTGGGACCATGTAACTGTGAGTACAAAAGGGAGCAGTAATCCAGATAATTACAACTGCTAATTGAGATAGGGGAGCAGAGAAGAAACCAGAAATTCATTAAAGCACAAATTGTAAGTTGAGTCACTAAATTTGGGCTGGAGACTCCTTGGTTAGCAATAACACCCGTGCTGAGCATCATTCCACTTGCTGGTTTATTTTGGATTGTTAATATTTTCCTCCTGCAGCAGTATTTTTTAAAATTTATTTATCACAATGGCCAGGCAGTGACAATTCCTGTTGTGGAATACACTGAAGAAGAGGGACCCAAGGCTCCAGAAGAGTCACCAGCCCTGGCTGTGCCCCACCAGAGCCAGGGCCCTTCACCCAGCTGGCACTGGCAGAAGCACCAGGCAGGGCAGGAGGTGAAGCTCCAGCAGGAGCCTTGGTTTGGATGGCCCCTGGCAGAACCACAGCATCCCTTTTGGACCACAGCACCCAACAATTCAGGCAGAAAAACCTCTAACTGCCAAGCGGAATTTTGGATCAAACCTTCGCCAACCAAGAGTAAGATTAAGTTTAAAAATTCGTGTTATCAAACATGTAACAGTTTGGAACAGAGACAAGTTTCTGTAGCAGAAGTAAGACTGCACTTCTGTCTATTATCAGCTTATTTTTAGATGTCCAGACTGAATGTAATTGAAGCTGTCTAAGCTCTCAAAGTAAAGAATTCAGAGGAGTTTTTTTATAGATTCATACACAAAAGTACAATTGCTCCCCTGAAGCAGGATTTTTATTTTATTTATTTATTTTCACCTTCAGACTTTACCCAGCTCTTGAAATGATTCCAGGCTGGTTTCTCTTCAATTGTTACTCGTTTTGATGCTGCCTCTGAATTGAACACTGGGTTCTGGGGCTTGTCAGCATGGAGTGCTATTGTTGTACACTGGGATAGAAGCTGGATTTCCTGCTGGGAGAATGGCCATGGCACTGCACATGCTGCTCCAAAACACAGCCACAGCACACACAACACACAGCAACCCCCCCCCCCACAAAAAAAAATAAATAACAACCCAAAAAATACCTCATTCATCACATAAAGAAATGATGTCTATAAAATGACTGTGTTGCACAAGAGGCCAGTTGTTTCATTGACTGCATTAGATGAGATACAAACAGATATCTCCTCTTCATACAAGTACTTTTCCTTTGCAGCTTTAGCATTACTCTTTTAAAAATTATTATTATAATTTTACTTTATTTTGGCCACTTCAGCAGCTGGGTTTTTTTCCTTTTTAGTCTTTTCTTAAAGTTGACTATACTTTATACACATCACAGCTTTTCTATGATTGTATAATGCTTTCTCTCTCTAATTTACTTTGTTACCTGTGTGGATAAAATGAATAGTGAATGCTGTCTTATTTCATAAACTTTATTAAGCCTTTGGGGAAGCTTCAATGTGCTCGTATGGAGAGGCAATATAGAATGGAGCCAGTGTATCATGACAAAGAAATTACAATTCTAAGCTAGAAATAGATGACATTCCAGAAAAAGCAGGGGGAACAACATTTAAAGAGTTAATAATGAACCACTTGTCTTCATTTTCAGGTCCTTTAATCCTGCTATTGTGCAGTTTTCACACAGTGCTAAATTGAATTACTGCATCATTTTTTACAATTTCTTTGTACAGTTGACCCAGTTTATAGCAGGTTTGGAAGCATTATCATTGCTTAAGGTTCAAAGATGCTGCTGTGTATTGCATTTCAAGTCAATCAGTGCAGAAGGATTTTGATGCAATTTTGCTTTTGGATACAGAGGAACAGATATCCAAATGAAGGCTGGTATTTCGTTTGGTCATAACAATGTCACATAAGGCAGAGTGCCTTTTTTATACCCATTTTATTCTATTTCTTTCTGCTTCTAGTCCTAGTAAAGTGAATTCTCAAGTTTATGTCTTCCAATGTTTTGATCAGCTTGTGCAAGAAGAAAATTGAAAAAAGCTGTAATGTATAGATTCTTACTGGTGTGCAGCAGAGGATGTATTTAGGTGCATACCACCAAAAGAGGAGCCTAAAAATGAGTACAGAGGTTTTCAACCACTTCCAGAACGCTCCAGGTGAGAAATTCTCTGTCAGAAATGTTCCTGTTCTGAGGGCAGTGCTTCCTACAGCTGTTTTAGCACATAAACACGGTGCTCAGCTTAAATACACTCTGAGCAATGTGTTTTACATAAAGCATTTCATTCTCAAGGTCATTCTTTATGCTTCAGGTGTTAATTTGTGTTGTTCTTCAAGTATTCCTATTATTGATAGTCGAGCCCTTGGTATATGTTATATTGAAATATTGCTAATGTATGAACTGTAACATTAAATTTTTAATCTAATCAATCAAGTGGCATGCATATGCAGTAGATGCTTGGCTTTTACTGAGATTAATTACCATGTGCTGGGGAAGGGAACTGTGTAAGGTGAAATATTGCATGCACACAGACACACGCACGGAGGGGCAGAGAAAAGAAAGAATTGTGCAAAGGGATGAGCACTGTAATAAGTTAATGACTACTTCTGTCATTCAAAACATATGCATAGCCTTTAAGACAACACAAAACAAAGATTAAATGCATGTTAAATCAGCTATCTATTAAAGCATTTAGAGCTTTTCTCCAGATTCTATATGGAAATTATGCAATCTGTTGCAAAACTAAACACTTGTCTCCCAGATGGTGCTCAGAGTCTGTCTGAGCAAACACCCCTTCCATGCTCTGTGTAACAACTTGTGCATATTTTTGTGTTCCCTGTGCTTCATTTTATCATTTGAGGACATTTGCACAGAGCAGGCTGTGTAGACACGAGCAGGTTTGCATTGCAGAAGGCAGTGGTGCTGTATTTACCCACCTGAGCAGCACACTCTTCATCATGGACAGTGGCACTTCCCTGCCTGGAAGGTGCAAACTTGTGGTGCCTCCTGTTGACACCAGTCTGGGCTCTAATTCTCACAGGGCAATGACAGCTGCCCATTAAATAATAAGTAGCTGATGGTTTGGGTTTTCTTTTTTAACTGTGCTGCAAAGTTAAGCTTCTATGACCATGTTTTGAGGGAGTGTTTTGCCATGCCAAATCCCAGTTGTGATTGACGTGAAAATAAGATTAAAGCAGCACTAATACTTTTATAATGTTATTAAAAGGTACATTATTTATGCACTTGACATAGGGATTACTCTTCTGGCTGAGACTGTGGTATAGCAAAAACCTATGAAAAGACAGCAACTGAGGAGGCTGCTCTATCTCCTCTGCCTTGTTCTCTACCTGTGCAAGGAGACAACAGCAGCTCCCTGTTTCACAGCAGGGAGGGTCAGGATGATAAGTACCTGAGCTTAACAAACCTTCATTTGGAGGAGAAAACCCCTCTAATTATAATTTCTAAGTAGTTTCTCCATTCTTAGCCTGCAGACACCCCAAAGTAGTCTCCTTTGGAGATTTAGTCATCCATCTTGTTTACAAAACCCAAAAACATAGCAATACTCACTTAGTAGAATCAGATGTCACATGTAGCTCTCTGTGTTTTAAAAGTAAAGGGACTCATGGGCATAAACTGAATATAAAACTTAAGTAATGAGAGAACTTGAAACATATTTCCCTGATGAAGTGCTCTGCAATATGTCTTTCTCTCCCTTGTTCATTGTTTTAGCTCCTGTCATAGAAGAAGCCATTGTACTAAGTGAAAGAACTAAAAAACTGAATTGAAATAATATAATTTTAGTCCATTTCTGGAACTTTTTAATAGAGAAGTAATTGTCTCCATTAATCAGCATAACTTTTGTTAAATCCATCGGGTTTTAGAGACACTTTAATATTGCTTCTATATTTTGGAAGGATGATGAAGATGAAGTTCAAAAGATAGATGAATAGAAATTAGATATATAATACAGCAAAACTGCAGGGGAAGAATTTAGCTGGCAAGTCCTTCAAAGCATAATTTGTCATGTCTCCAAAATGCCAAGAGAGACACCCAGCACAGCAGGGAGCAAAACTGCATGGGACACCTCAGAGCAGGGTCAGCTTGAATGTTGGATCAGGGCTCTGTCCAGTCAGACTCAGGTATCAGCAGGGAGAGTTATCCCACAACCCCTGCTCAGCCTGTTCTCTGCTTTAACCCTCTGCTCTGGGGGGAGCTCTCCTGGTGGGCAATTCCTCCTGATGCCTCTGGGATTTGCTGCTTCTCATACATTTAGAGAAGAATATGGATCCATCTTCTCTACAGCTCTCCCTTAAGCAGTTGAAGGCAGCTTAGATCCAGACTCACCCATCTCTTCTCCACAGAGGCTCCCTTCAGCCTCAACCTTTCTCTATAAGTCCAGCTTATTTAGGCAGTCCCCAACTTTCTATTAAATCCATCCTGTGCTTGTATAAGCATGTTTTGCATTGCAAAGCAGATTGTCCAGTTTCTTGAATAGCACAGTCTAACACTTCATAATCTGTTCAATATGATATGCCTGTTTTAAATTTATGAAGCTGTAAACCAATTTCCTGTACTAATAAACACCTCTGTTTTCATTCCTTTTTATCCTCCCTTTTATATTACTGCACTCCCTTGCTGTCTTTCTCTTGTCCTTGTCCTTCCCATCTTGTAAGATGGGAAAAAGAGATGGGGGCAGCGAGACAGATAAAGAAAAATAAACCATCACAACAACAAAAAAACTCCAAACCTAAAACTCATCAGCTCATAAAAAACCAAAAAAACAAACTTGGTGAGAAGCCAAGATCAACAGACCAGCAAGCCCACTCATTGTTCTTTATCGTTTTGGCTCTCTTCCAGTCCCTCTAGGTTTCTCTCTCTTTCCAAACTGCTTTCTGCATTCTCACATATGTTATAGAAAGTACAATGATTTCTGAGAAGTACTTCAATTTATAACAGCTTTATCTGAAAAAGAAGTTGTCCAGGTTGTACAGGAGATGAGGGGAGTTTGTTTCTCTGGCCCTCCTTAGTGTTGGAATGTAAACTCTTATTCTTAGCAGAAGATCCCTGTGTGCATAGTACCACTGACAGAGAAATGGGTGCCTTGCATTCAATTAGTGGGCATAATTATCTGTAAAACTGTTTGGGTTTGGAATTGCTCTGGCAGTACAATAAATATTTAAAATCCACCACACATCAGACCTGCCAACATCTTTACAGTGAGCACAGAAATTCAACTTTGCATTTTGTCACAAAAATGATCCATTTTTCCAATGCAGCAGGAAAACAGTAAGGTGATGGTATAAAAGGCATTGATGTGACTGATTTTATCTGTGGTTTTAATAGAATCTTACCAAATGTAATAAATTTTGAAAATTACTGATAGGATCTGCAGAGTTACTAGAATACTTCAACCCCCCTGATCTATGTGGCTGCAGGTTGGAAACAAGTTCATAACTTAAGAGCTCAAGCCATAAAAGCTTAATTAATTTAATCATTATAGAAATAACTCTCCCAGGTTAAAACAAAAAGGCCAAGCTCTTTCTCTGATGTGCAATCATGTCCCTTTGCACTGCACTCTGGATCCTGCAGGAACAAGGTGCTCCAAGGCTTGGCACAGACTGAGCTCTGCTTTCCCTGCTGCTGGATGTGCCAGGAGCTGGCAGGGACACACCAGGACACTTCCAAGGGGAAGCTGCAGCCAGTCTGCACCTCCTCAGGGCCACTGGTGCTGCTGGAGTGCAGGGATTTCACAGCAGACATTTTCAGAGGTGAGACCAGTGCAGGACCATCCTCAGCCTGCAAAGGAACCTCCCCGGCTGCTGCTGCTGCTGCTGCTTCACATTTTGCTGGCCATTCCCACAGAAGTACAGCCAGGCTTTGTGGAAATGACCCTTCAGAGCTGGGAAAGTGTCAGAACCCAGGAAATTCCTCTGGCTGCCCTGGAGGGCTCGAGGCCCTGCCCAGGGGGCTCAGAGACCCTGGCACAGAGCCCCAGACCCCTGTGCCTTTGATCCTGACCCATGGAAAAACAATTACCAGCCTTTATATGAAGAATTACAAGCCATGAAAGTTTAAGTAGAATAACAGTGAATTTATCCCAGGGTGAAAAACAGCTTTTTGGGGTTTTTAGAATGGGGATTCAGGGGGCAAGATGGATGGATCTGGGCATGTCCAGCCTTTCTCCTTCTTCTTCTTGGCCTCCATCTTCTGCTGTGATGTTGTCACTTACAGATTGGTTTAGAGTAGAAGCTCACTGTCTAACATAGGTGATAGGTATTGGAGAGTAATTGTAAACATTGTACAGGTAGTTTTTAGTATAAAAAGATAACACTGCCCCAGGGGCAGGCAATGTGCCTCTGTCTGACCTGTTGAACAGACCTCGGCACGTCAGGAGAAAGAATTTTATAGATAAGAAAAAATAAACAACCTTGAGACCCAGAACTGAAGAGCTCTGACTCCTTCTTCAAGCTCCAGGCTGGGAAAAGAGACTTTATAACACATCTGGGGTCACTGTGAGCAGCTAAAGCCCCGAGAGGAAAGGAGCTGGGCATGCCAGGCACAGACTTGAGTGTCATCCTCAGAGAATTCAGAGCAGCTTGGGACTGCTGGGGAAACCAGGTGCCTCTGCATCAGGGGGTTTGCCTCAAAAGGTGAGAACAGCAGCAGGCTTGGTGGCTGGGTGAGAGCCTCACAGTACCATTGCTTGGGAGTCCTTTATATTTGGATTATTCAGGGACTCTCATTGAGCTCTCAGTCTGGGATTAGTCTCTGAGAGAATGCAAACATGCACTAGGGCATGAATGTATCGATACAATCATGGATTTTTCAAGACTGTTGTTTTCCTTTCTTCTTTAATAATTATTCTGAAGTGAACTGGAAAAATGGCATAGTCCAAGAGGTTACCTAATGTTTAAAGAGAGATGGAAATGTGTGTGTTGAAAAATATTTCAAAAAAATCTAAATCTTCAAACTTTTCTGGGTATTGTATTTCAAATTATTTAACATTTCTTGTTTCTTATTGATAACATCATTCAGACATGAAAATATGAGAGATAAGCCCTACTTATTCTTAAATGTGTTACAAGATATGCATCTTTAGTTGAAGAGGGAATGTTGTTATCAAGCCCTGAGTGCAAATCCAGAGACTGTGAATGGGAAAAGAGCCCAAAATTGTGCTGAGACTGAGGGAGGCTGATTTAGACCAGTTCCAAGCAGAGACAAACCAAATCACCTGAGTGCAGAACTGTGACAGCTAAATAAATAAGCAGTGTTTAAAGCTTCTGTGTACCCCAGGTATCCCCATGCTTACTCTTTTAGGAGTTTTGCATCTGTAGGTGCAGGAAGCTTTCAGAGAGACATCTAATTAAATTCTCACTTTGACTCTTGATTTTCATTGCTTTTACTGCCTCCCCAGTATCAGCAACAATCAGAGAAGGCTGCTCATTTGACTTTCAGAGCTGGAAGGGGGTGTGCAGGTTTGGGGCGCAGTTTTGCTTTTCAGAGGCAGAGTTGTTGTCACCATTATTAATGATGACATCTTCTCTCTTCACAGGTTCTAACCATGCCCACCATGATCTCCATGGCACATAAATATTGCAGCCTACAGAGGGCTGAAAGGCAGATTTACAGGTTTAAGATTTATCTTGAGTGCAGTTCCTCAGTGAAAATTCTGACTTTTGGGGAGGAGGTTATTTTGGGATTGTTGATTTGTTCCTTGAAAATCTGCCTGATGAGCAGTTCTGACACAGTTGCAGAGCTGTGCAAGGCAGTCTAGCAAAAATAACAATCACTTCCCCTGGAATGTTCAACATGTCCTGGTTAAGTGCTTCTGTCTCAGGTAACTAAAAAAGGTTTTCTCTACTCCAAGTATTTGTTATTAATGCTGTAATAATCTGGTTACACAAACCCATAAACTTATATACACATATATATGTGTGTATATAAGTATATATACAATGGGAAGGGATATATATACAAAGGAAGAGATATTTATAAAATCAAAGCACCAATATTTTGCCTTGCTTGTTGATTAAATGTATCAAAATTTGCCAGGCCTGGGAATGATGTGAATTCCAGAGAGGCCAAGGAATCTGCTCAGGTTGTTTGGCAGCTAAGGTTAAAGAGAAGATAAAATGTGAAGCAAGTAGCTTGGGGGACTTGAAAAGGGAGGGATTTGCAAAGGCTGATTGCTGGTACAGATACAGCTACATGTGATAAGCCTAGTTTTATGTCTGTATTTACACATTAATTGTAATTCATCTATGGCATAATTAAAGAGGCTTGATACAGGGTTTTACCCAAACATCACTTGCATCAACAATAAGCTGAAGACTTTGGAGTGGATTCACTTGCAATGCTGTGATGGCTCTGATTACCTGGGGTTTGTGGCAGGCAACTTTCTTGTTTAAGGACTCTCACTCCAGCTTTTCAGAGATTCATGTGCAGAGATTTATTATACAGAAATGCGAATTTAAATGAGCATAAAGTGAACAACCTAGAAACCCACATTATTATTACTTATTCTTACTACTTCTCTAATCACTATCAAGCATCTGTAATGCCACAAATATGTCTCCTGAAGCTGTGTAAAAGGAGAGGAGCATCTAATGAAAGGAAAGGCAAAGAGACAGACTCTAAAAGCTCATTAAGCTGCTGGGTATTTGTTGTATTTCAGGCATGTAAGCAATTTCATTGGCTTCACTGAGATTTCTGGAGCAGATCCACAGAGCAAAACTGGATAAATGCTATTTCTTACCCAGTTAATAGTCACAGAGGAAACAAAAGGAGAACAAAAGGAAACTGTGTAAATAGGACATCAGAGAGGGTAAAAAAGGGAGTTTAGGGAGAGGTGAATGGCACAGTCAGAGGGGCAGAGCATGTGACAGGAGTTATGCAGGAAGGGCACACCAGGACCTCAAAGAGGAGAAAGAGAGATTGACCTCAGCTACAGCATCCTCCAAATGCCAGCAATTGTGTCCATGCTGCAGGGAACCTGGCAGTGCTGATCCACACATCTGCAAATGGCCATGCTCTTTACATTCCATCTGCAATTTGTTCTGGCTGTTTCTAATCTGATCCTTAAACAAATTATGGGTCTGGTTTTGGCCAAATATCTCTTTCTGTAGTCTATCTGCTTCAGACATTTCTCTTAATGGAACAGAATAGAGTAGGATAGAATAGAATGATCATTCTGTGATCTATGATCTATTTATCTTGGGCAAGGCATCCTTTCTTTCCATTGATTTTAACTATGGGCTACAATAGATAGTACAAATCCCCTTAATTAGTACTCCAAAAATATATTTAGAACCAGTTCCACATCAAAATCAAACCTGAATGTTCTGTGGAAGTGCAAGGTCAGCAGAGCCAGAGTATCCATGAGCTACTTTTTCCTACTCCCAACTCTCTCCATGTCCTAAGAGCATAAACTGGGATGCTACACCTCAGATATTTAATTTCTCTTGCTTCCATGTCAGTATCTTTCTCTAGATCTGCTCATTTTGGTCTGTTTCTCTGGCCTTTGTTCAACGAGACAGGTTTTAAACATCAGTCCCTTCCTCACTCACTGCTGCACACGAATCATCCAACCCTGTTGTCAGTTCTTGGTTCATTGGTAACAAATATAGATTAGAAATTTTGTTATTATTTACAAATCAGCAGTATGTGTACAAAATTCTGTGTGCATGAACAGATGGATGCCTGTTACATCCAGAGGCATTGTTACATTCAAGACTTCCTTATCTGTGGGATTTTTAAGGGGTTTTGGTTTGGTTTGGCTTATTTCTTTTTTTTCCTCTAACAAGGGAGACTGAGCTACATATAATAAAATAGTGGTACAGTAACAAAGGTTAAATAATTAATATAAAAATATCTATTCAGAGGCATACAATGATTTACATTCAAACCCCGAATATTTAAAAATTAATAGAAAATATTAGCATGTTAATAATTGAAATCACAGGAATGTATAATGAGATTGCACTTACTGCAGTATATTAACCATTATCTGCAGCCTGATAGGAAAATGTTTAACCTCAGAATAAATAGGATGTGCATTCTCTAAGCCCCTAAGGCTTTGTTACTATTAAACCAACGTGATCCTTGCAAACATGTACACTCACACATCTTGTGGAATCAGAAACACAACATGTACTCTCATTGCAATTTCCTTTGTCTGAAAATAGTCCTTTTATCTGTAAATCTGGGAGGGAAAAATGAAAGCACTGAAGAGTGACTTAACTACAAAAGAATGCAATAAAATTAGCACTACATGAATGTCATTTTTTCAGAGTTCTTCACTGTTTCACATACTGTTTCCTTTATCTTTCAGGAAATTCTGGTGTAGCAGCTCAGCAATCTCACAGCTGAAACAACATAATGACTTTTTTTGGTCAAATGGTTTATGACTTCACACCTACACTGAGAGCTTTAACCTCTACCCATATTTATATTTGTCCTCTATTTCTTCAATTCAAATGTCCTTTCAGAGAAGATTGGTTTCATGCAGAGAGTAGATAAAAATCAGAACCCATACCTCACATGCAATAAATTCGTCATATTTATTATGTCCCCAACACTGGTGAGTTAGAGGGGAAAAAAAAATCAGCTTTTAGTCCCTAACATTTAATTCATATTCTTCTTACAGCTAAAATTGTAAAAAGGAACTGGGAGGAAGAAGGGGATGTTTTATTTGTTTTTTTTCCCTTCCAGTCTGTGTGTTTTTCAGAGCTACAAACATTGAAATATTCATATTAGGAAGGTTGCTAACTTGCTGTGGCCCAGAATGATGAGAAAAAGAGTGACAGGATGATTACAAAGGGTCTGGCGCAACTGTGTTTGTTAAACAGAAAATGGAGATAAAAATCCAGCAATGCAGAGCTCCAGACACTGCCCAGGCATGGACATGAGGGGGTTGGAGAGTTTGGTGTTGCTGTTACAGCTGGAAAACGCCTTGAGCAGCTGGGCCTGGTGATGGGAATGCTCTGTGGGACAGGGCTGGGGCTGCCCAAGAGGGAACAGCCTGCTCTGGCCTTCAGGTGCCAACTACATCCTCACAGCAAAAAGCAGGCAAAGGAACACATGCAATTAGAAAATGAAAATTTTTATTTCCATCGTAAACGCAGCAGTGTGGAGAGTTTTGCCCACTAATCCCTAGAAACACTTTTAGGAGTTTACAAAGACATTTAGCACCAGGCTCTGATTCAGCCAAGAATTTCTGACTCACTTGAGCTTAAAGAAGTCCCAAAGACAGCACTCCCAGGCCTTGTTGAGTCAGACCTGTCACTGTACCTCAAAAAGTACATCTTAGGAATATTAAATAAAAACAATAATAAAGCCAAGTTATCTGGTTGCTTTTAATCATTTGTTCTTATCTTTCCTAAGCACAGGAATGCCTGCACATGTTTTTCAAGCTCTGAGTAAATTTCATACAGGAAAATACAGGGCAAAAACGGTCTATAGACCACAAGGGATATAAATCCTTTATGGGTTCAGTATGGATTTATTCTATTTGAACATCTGACCCTGTTATGAAAGATTTACATGGAGGAGTAAGTCAAGTATAATCATTTTCAATGATCTGGAATTACTCAGCCTATGTGAAACACTTGTTTATTGCTCTGTTGATGTTTATGTGAGAAACTAATAGATTTTTCTTGAAATATTAATGCGAAACAATAGAAAGGAGTGAAAAAATATCTGGTTTGTGCTGTTCTGTGTTAAAATTAAATGCTGCATCAAAGGCTAGTGTGTTTTGTCAGGGCTGGGAATGAAATCCCTCTGCCTTTCACTGCCCCCACATCCAGCCCTGTCTCAGCAGCCCTGGGGTTGGTGTGGCACAAGGTCAATGTTTGCAGCTCATTGTCATGGCTTCTGAAGGTACTGAGGAAATCTTGGGGGTTTAGAGGATCTGATTCCTCCTATCTGTGAGTCCCTCTTAATTTCTGATAAGCATGGCTGAAATTCACATCCTCTCCTAGATGCTGTTGACTGCTGTACTCCCGTGTTGTGCCAAACTCCTTGTTGTGCTTTGAGATGAAAGCAGAGTAGACTTTGCTGTCATTAGACATCAATGGCATTACTTAAGACACAGAGACTTTTCTTTCATCCTGTTACACCTGATGTTTTTCAGAGTGTGTGTGACCAGAGGAAAAACACCCCATGCTGAAGCTGTCTAAGGAACCTGACAGTGTGAGAGCAGAGTCACTGATGCTCCTCAGTTCCTGCACGTCAGGGAAGTGCAGTGCTGGTAAAATCAAAGTATTGAGCTGAGCTGGGCCATTTTGTTTACCAAAGGTGCACATCCTCTTCTTTTCCTCTGTCAATTGACTAAAGCTGCCTTACTGGTACCTGTAGGGCTTTGTCAGTTACTAACCTCTGCACTTTCTCTTTTAAATGGTTTTTCTCTCTTGAGCTGGTTTTACTGAAAGTCACAAAATCCCAGAATCATTGAGGATGGAAAATCCCTGCCAGCCCATGGAGTCCCAGCTGTGCCCAATGCCCACCTTGTCCCCAGCCCAGAGCACTGAGTGCCACCTCCAGCCCTTCCAGGGATGGGCACTCCACCACCTTCCAAGGCCTGAGCAGCCTTTCCATGGGGAAATTCCTGCTGGTTCCACCCTGAGCCTCCCCTTGAGGCCATTTCTTCCTGTCCTGAAGAGCAGACAGGGAAAATAAGGAGTCCTGCTCTCCTTTGTGTCCTCCCTGCCTGAAGATATACAGTCCCTAGAACCCCTATTCCAACCAAAAAAGGGACTCTATCCTAAGAAGGTTTAAAATAGATCCTTAAAGTGTAAAATTAAACCAGTTAGAGGTCAAAATATCAGGAAAAATGTTAATATGGAGGAAAAGTTCAATATCCTCTGAACCTACTATGAAGGACGAAACAGATGTGGGGGAACAGATGTGAATCCTGAGGGCAGCTGGATGTGGAGACAAGATTATTTTAGGTAAGTAAAGGCAGGTGCTAGAGGTTCTCTATGTGCTGGCCAATGTGAGAAACCAGGATAAGCAGCTGTGAGTGCCTGGAGTTCCTCTGATACAATCAGCTCAGAGAAATATCAGAAGGGTTTCCAAATGCCAGAGCACCAGCACAAGAACATTAAACCCTTAAAAAGCCAGATATTCAATGAATTAGAATTTAAAGACTGGAATCAGATGTCACAAAACCATTGTGGAGAAGTAAATGATATTTAAAGGGCAAGTGGTAAAGAAATATAACTAAATAAAAATGTGAATTCCTGTAATAAACCTGAAAGTGCTGTGATTTTTAATAATCAGAAAAAATAAGAAGGAACAGGTACATGAGCAACTGGGAAGACAGGCTGGTGGCTCTGTGATTTTTGGTGAGTTAAACCATGGAGAAAAATTGGTAGGGAGAAAAGCACCAGGGAGCCAAACTGCATCTCACACCCATAGCAAGGGAAAAAGAGTTGGGGAAAACATTTGCACACAGTAGGACAATACAATGGGAGAAATGTCAAGGAAAATTAGTCATGATTCCATGAGGCAAAGAGCTCTTTTATTGTACACCAGTTAATTTATATACACTCTATTTTCAGTTTCTATATACTGAGTTTTCCAAGCCACGCAATCGTCCCACTTGTTTCATTGCACTGCTTTAATTAAAAGCAGCACAAAAACATCCACTTCTGAGTAAATCCCTGTATAAACACCCTCAGATTTAAATGCTTATCTTATATCAGATTATTGACAGGTTTTGCTAAATTGGTATAAATGGATCTGGGAGCATTTCCAGAGAGATTATAGGGATTCAGTTCATGCAGTGTGTGCTTAAATACTTATATGTGTGCTTATCAATAATGTGTGTATATATCCATGTATAGGGGCCTCACTGTATGAGACATTTCACAGTGCTAATTAAGATTTTACTGTGAAGTACTCTTTGTCATAATTTCTCACTGTTCAGAGATTTTTAATTTGAAAAGAAAAAAAGAGCCAAAAAAGAGGCAAATTTTTTGTCAAACATTCATTTTGCTCTACTATGAGCTATCAGATAATTTTGATATTTAACCATCTAATCATACTTCTACTTAAGGAAAAGACACAATAAAATAGTCTTTTATATTTTCCCTATTTTGTTTCTTTCAAGCAGAATTTCAGTTTTCATATCAAGTTAGTGCATCTTTGAAAGAATTACTATTCCAAATATTTCAGATAGGAACACGACCACCTTCCTGTCTTGTGATTCAGAATCTGTGATTTTATTCCAATCTCATTGTTTCAATTATATGGAGTTATGGATTTAATGTCCTTAATGCAGATATGCTTCAAGTATCTTGATCCTCCACCCCTTCTCCTCTGCAAAATGACTTAGAAATGATAGAAGCCATGGGCTTAATTTCAGCACGTTACCTAGATCACTGAAGGCCTGAATTACAGAAAATTCCAAACCTCGATGCTCCAAAAATTAACTTCTCTTCAAGTGTCTACATCAAAATTCGAGCAAGTGAGGAGGCATCCATGAGAACTGGTTCCTGTGGAAATGGCAGCCTGTGTCTGAGAAGCTGTGAGGATTTCTGCTGAGAGCCGCAGGCATGAGCCAGCCAGCACATATGCCAGCAATAACAGTTCACTATTAATGAAGTGTCTTTTTTTCTGCCCGTAATGAAATTAATTCTTGGCTTTAGAGCTCTGCCTCACATCGGGGAAAGTAAATAGAAGATGAGTAGAAATGGCATTTATTCATTAAAATTGCAAAGTAGCAATTAAATCCTTTTCTCCTTTCCTTCTGGATCATCTGTTCTGAAGCATCTAAAGTGGGGCCCATCTCGTGGGTCAGGCTGACCAGGTGATAACAGCCCCATTTTGGACCAGCCTCTGACATCTGGGGATTTGTTTGTATTTGAGTATGTTTGTTTTCAAGAAACAAGCCCCCTAGAACAAATCCATGCTAAAGAAGAACCTGGAGAAGTCAGGAAGCCCCACTGTGGGTGGAGGAAGGCTCTGGATCCCCACAGCCAAGCCAGGAGCATGTGAGAGGAGTTTAAATGGGTGCTCTGTCCCAGAGAACAGGGCTCCTCATCTCAGCCATCACAAACCAACACAGATGCTGAGCTGAGCATCTCCCTGCCTCCCCAGTGCATCTCAGATCCAACCCCAAACTTTTCCTCAAGAGATTTTAAGGAAGCTGAGGAGTCCAGGAAGGATTCCAGCCCCTCAGATGTCCATGGGCAGAGGAACCAGAGCCGTTTGCTGACAGCCCTCATCCATCTGATATTCAATTTTACTGGAACACTTCAGCCAAAAGTGCCTGTCAATGGGAGTTAAGTATCATCATCCTCATAACACACTTCTGAACACAAGTGCAAAACAGGGAAGGCATTTTTGAGATCACTCAGCTCCTGTGAAGCCCTGCCAGGACACAGACCCGTCACAGTGAATGTTTCATTAGCAACATCTGTTCTTTTTGACATCCCATTTTCTACACTTCCTTCCACTTTTCTCCCAGTGACATGGATCTGGCACAGCCACTTTGGTCTGCCCTTTAAACCTTCCCTATGCTAAGGAATGTCTTTTTTATTCCCTGGTAGACACTCAGATGGTGAAAGGGGCATACAGGACACCAACAACAAATTGGTTCCATAAGTAGCTGCTGGTATCCTGCAGTGAGTCAGTCTGAGCTGGATGAATTAAAAAGCCCAAGGTGATGCTCCTCTACCTCTCCCCCCACATCATTTGCTACCATTCCATATGTTCCATCCTCTTCAGAAAAGGTACATGTCATCCTAAAATAATTAAGAATTTATCTCCTTTCTGGGAATGACAAACACGCCTTATGAAGATGAGGAGCTCACAGTGTGACAAGGATTATTTATCTCATTACTCACATATCAATCATGCAACAGGATAAGGCAAAGGCATGGACAACAAACCACAGGTGAAGAGTTAAATGGGATACTGACACAATTAAATATATTACCTATTAATACAAAGCCAGCTTCCCCTGCAGCCACATGGGCAACAATCTGAAAAAATACTCAAACAAGCAGCAGAAGTGAATTATTTTACTGCTGCCCAGTAAATCATTATAAGCTACACTAGTCATAACATCCTGGAATCTTTCTGCCGTGTGATATTTTACCTGAATAATAAGTCTCAGATTGGTTTAATAGTTTATTGCCGAAACACTAATTTAATTAAAATATTCTCAGAGCTCTCCTGCAGTAATGCAGTGTGGATTTATATCTACATTCTGCCTGGGGTCTCAGTGAAATTGCATCAGACTTGCTGTGTGTGTGGCAATCTAAATCTACAAATGTAAATGCTGAAGCTTCTTGCCTTACCAATTTTTCATCACATCCATCAAAATATTGCATGATAGCATCAGCCTTTTGAAATGGGAGATCTGAAAACTTCAATTTGGTTTTTTAAACAAGGAATTTGTTGAGAGCCACTGCTCCTCAAATAATGCTTTGATACTGATGGATTTTGATTTCTTCTTTTTTGTTTCTCTCTCTTTCTAGTTAAATAAATTTTACCAAGAGATCTCCAATCAGCCTTCTGTCTCTAATGTCCATTTTCTCAGTGGTGAAGCATACAGAAAAGCACTGCAGATGTGTATGGAAAGCATATGGAGACAGGGAAATAGCTGTTATAACACAACATCAGAGGAAATCACCACAATGCTTAAATGGGAGCTGGGAACTCAGAACCCAGATCTGCCTATAAGCAGCTACCCAAAACCCCTGACTTTGTGTCATATTTATTAGTGGGTGTTAAATGATGGTACAGGCAGGGAAGAGCTACATTTGCCTTTCTTGGCATCCATAAAGTCTCAGCAGCAGCACTGATCTGTATTAATGGCCAATACAAAACCTCCAGAATTACCCAAAGGCTTAGGATCAGGCCCTAGTATTAAAAGTGCTTTATATTTTTGAAATCACTAGTTAATAAATAAGGGGCCAGCAGATGCTCCAAGAAAACAAAGCAGTATAGTCCCTGGGATTTATTAACCAATAAAACTTGTTGTTATTGTGAACTGCAAATGGTTTCCTCTGTGCAGCTCTTTACATCAGTTTTTAACAGCTCCTATAGAGAAGAAATCCTTTTTCATTACATTATTGGTGTACCTGGCCCCAGGTAAGTGGACAGAGAAATGTGGGAACATCTAAACTGCTGAGCCCCAGAGGGCAAAAGAGTGCACACAAGGAAGTGCAAACAACCAGAACAAAGCCCACAGCCCGGAGAAGAGGAGAATTAGCACTTGTTAAAGGTACAATTCTCCTTTTCACCCTCCTGTTGGGCTGCTGGAGACTGAGACAGCCAGGCTGGTGGAGGGGAGCAGGGGACAGAGTGTGACCAGAGCAGAATGTCCTGCACTGCCTGATCACACCTCACACAGAGGGGAGAGCTGGGGTTTGTCACCCTTCCCGAGACAAGGCATAATTTCCCTTGAAGGAATGTAAAACGGAGTGACTCAAATGGTGAAATTTGAGAAATCTCAAAAATAGCCCAAACACTCATCCTTACAAAACAAACCCCTCTCTCAAACTTCTCCACATCTCTAGGGTACTTGAACCCCTTAATCCACCACCTAAGCATCACTAACTTCCTCAACAGAGGGCAAAACATTGCCTCTCAATAATTGACCTTTCCTGATACAAAATACTGGGCCCAGAAGGACTAGCCTGCAAAAAATAACAACCAAAGCTGCCACCACCCTCCATTCCAGCCTAATCAAAGCCTACTTAGGATCATTCACTCTATCCATCCTCATCATCCTCATATCCACATACAGAAACCACCAACAGCCCTCAACCTTCATAAAAACCACCAAATCCTAAAAATCACCAATTTGAGGGCAAAAGAGTGCAGAGAGCAAAAGAGTGCACACGAGGAAGTGCAAACAACCAGAACAAAGCCTACAGCCTGGAGAAGAGGAGAATTAGCAGTTGTGACAGGAACAATCCTCCTTTCCAGCCTCCTGTTGGGCTGCTGGAGACTGAGACAGCCAGGCTGGTGGAGGGGAGCAGGGGACAGAGTGTGACCAGAGCAGAATGTCCTGCACTGCCTGATCACAGCTCACACAGAAGGGAGAGCTGGGGTTTGTCACCCTTCCCGAGACAAGGCATAACTTCACTTGAAGGAATGTAAAACGGAGTGACTCAAATCATGCTGAACTTCAAAGATTTAAAACATGAAGAAAGATGGAGAAATGTTAATGCGCAGCCAGCCCCATAAAAATAAAGATGATAAATTTCTCTTCAGTTTGCAAAAGATTTGGGAATTAGAATTATGTGTCTCAGTCATTTCTCCTACTTTTTTTCATTCCTTTTATTAACACATTAAATAATGCCACTCTGGGCAGATGGGTGGCGAAGGGTCTGGAGGGGTGAACTTGGGTAGTAAAAGTGGATAAAAAACAATCACCATGCATGCACAGGCATTTCTGTGCAAAATATTCTTCCTCAAAATTTGGATTAAAAGGTGAAATTGTGTTCCCAGAAGAGGAAAATTGAAACATTGTTTCAATTATTTCAAGAATGCATTTCCTTGTTTTGTCTTTCGAATGTTTCACTTGCATGTTATTTATATTTCAAACCACAGTGTATTTTGTTTTCATTAGAAAAAAGTTGACACACCAGCAGCTTGAAATCATTTTTTTCAGTATTTTTCCTGAAGCAAGAAGTTCAAAAATGCTATTTTTTCCCAATAGTTACCATTTTCTAAAGGAGAAAAAAGTTCTCCAAAGGTCTATTCCAGCACCATTCTGTGCAATCTGACACAGCTTGATCCAAAGGCCACTGAAGTTAATGAAATTACTTTTGCTGGGTTTGGTAATTTGGGGTCAAGCATTTCACTGACAGAAAGAGACTGAAATTCTACTGTGATAACCTGAAATGGATGCTGACCATTGGCCAAAGAGGAGTAGAAGTGCTCCACAACTCAGAAAAGCTCTGAGCTTGGAGAACAGTGGCAAAGCTGATTCTAGACTCCAAGTGTAGATGGCAGGAGTTCATTAATTGCTGAACTGTTAGATCTGAATCCATGAACTGTGTCCAGAGAGCCCTGCAGGGGCAGGGAACAGAGCTGGGCAAGGGGCTGGAGCCCCAGCAGGGGCTGAGGGAGCTGGGAAGGGGCTGAGCCTGGAGCAAAGGAGGCTCAGGGGGGCCCTTGTGGCTCTGCACAACTCCCTGCCAGGAGGGGACAGCCAGGGGGTCGGGCTGTGCTCCCAGGAACAGGGGCAGGAGCAGAGGGAACGGCCTCAGGCTGGGCTCAGGGTGGGCACCAGCAGCAATTTCCCCATGGAAAGGCTGCTCAGGCCTTGGCAGGGGCTGCCCAGGGGGGTTTGCAGTGCCCATCCCTGCAGGTGTTTAAGGAAAGACTGGATGTCACATTCAGTGCTCTAGAGTGGGTGACAAGGTGAGCATCAGTCACAGGTTGGACACTTTTCCAACCAAAATGATTCTGGGATTCCCTATCTGATCTCCTGAAGTGTCTCAAGGAATGGGGAGTGAAGGAGCTTCTGCTTGTGTTTGAGGGGATACTGCAAAAATGCTGCTGTTGCCTTTCCAGGTGGTAGGGGTGGAGGAAATGGCCAGAATTTGTACCAAGGAAGGTTTAGATTGTGTATTAAGAAAAATTCTTCATGGAAGGGTTGTCTAGCTTTGGAGCAAGTTGCCAAGGGAGGTGATGGAATGACCATGTTTTCAAAAACATAAGGAGATGTGGCACTTGAGGATGTGGTTTAGTGGGGAGCATGGTGGTGGTGGTGGGTTGATTGTTGGACTGGATGATCTTCAAGTCCTTAACCATTCTACTCTCTGAAAGGAGAGGCCCCAGAATCAGCACCCATCCCCTTCCTGGGGGCTCACAGGAGGCTCTTCCCTGCATGTAGGGCTGTGGTCATAAAGCTCAAGGCACTCTGTGCTCTCCTGTCCTTCAGAAGGTGTTCCCTTCCAGTCTGTGCTCCCTTCCCCCTTTTATGCTCATTTGTAAGACCATAGAATTCCATTTCAGTTTAATAAATTGTGACTTTTGATTACAACCAGGAAACTGCATTGCTTTTCATGTGCTTATTCCTGGAGTTGTATGGGCACTGAGAGCAGATTTTGACCCTACACCACTATCAGATTTAAATAGGAGATATCAAGAACAGCAATTATATTTTTCAAAATCATCCTACAATAATATGAATCATGTACTGAAGAATAACATAATTCAATGAGTTTTAAAGAGTGAAATGCAAGTGTTTACACTGGAAAATGGCCAAGACACAACTATTATCTGCCAGATATTATTTGAAATATTCTCCTCTATAACAAGCGCTGACAGAAGGTCAAAGACACCCTTTAACTCATGCCCTGGAGATAAACACAATTCATGTTGCCTTTAAATATTAACTAGTGGCTGTTCTCAGTTGTCCTGTGAGTTAACTAACAATAGTGATCATTACTATCAAATACTCTTACAAACCTCTCAAGGCACGGATTTCAAAGAACTCTGCAAAAATCTGGAAGTGCCTTTTATTTCCCAGTTTTGCAAATAAGGAGAGTGATGTGGTTGGGATTCATGATTTGCCTAAAAGCCCAGCTTGCCATAATGCATTTGTAAGAATAGCACTTAGGAGGTTTTGGCTCTCAGCCAAGGGATCACTTCACAAAACCACTTTGCTTCTGATACCTGTGCTGAGAGCCACGGAGCACTGATTTGGAGATGAATGGAAAGGCAGAGCAGCATTTTGTGTACCAGCTTTGCAAAACCTCAGATTGCTCTATCAGAGATTTCTCTCCTGACTGCAAACTGGCCTGAGCTGTTTATTTGACAAGCTGGGCCATGGTCCCTGTTCTTGCATGGGTGTACACAGCAGTGCTCTCTGCATGCTTTCCTCTGTGTAATTCTGACTGCTGTGCCCACTCCTCTTGAAGATTTTTATTTCACTGATAGTAAGTCCTGATGGGGCACTAAAACTTCGAGTCTTAGCTCAAAGTGGAATGGAATTAAATTCAGTGTGAGTGGTGGAATACACAGCAGTGGCTGGGGATAACCTTGAGAACAGAAAACCCTGTGAGTATTTTGCTTCTAAAGCAAGTGTGGCATCACCAGTCCCATCAGAGAAGTGCCAAAAGTGCCAAAAATAAAAAGACCTCAGGTAGATCTCCTTCTATTTAGGAGTAGAATTCACAGCTAAAATCCAGGTGATTAAATTCTGTATCAGGAGATAAAGGTTTGATGCCTGGTAATGTTTCTCCAACATGCAGGAAACTAAGGCAAGGAAAAATGAAAATGAGCTGGAGCAGATGAGTGGGGTGGAATTCTCATCCTGCTTCTCTTCTGTGCTCTCCCCTCTCCTGCTCTTTGAAGATGTAGCTCCAAGGTCCAAGGACTCAGTTTTGCACTCAGGAGCATCAGGGAAATGTTGCAAAAGGGAGATGGGGAAGGAGGGAGTGAAAGAGAGAAGAAAGCAGCAGGCACCTTGGAGACTCCAACCAACACAATCTAAAATATTCTTTTTGAAACTGGATCACTGTGCAGCTGGGAAGTCAAAGGATGTTAAGCTAGTCAGTAGCATGGAGTGTTTGAGTCCATTGCAATGAATGAAACACTCTGAAAAAGACATTATCAGCATTTTCCAATTCTTTGGGCACTAAACAGGACAGTAATGCTTTCAATGGGTCCTTCTGCTTCTCCAGTGCTCCCTTCCTCAGGAAGCTCAGTCTCTGCACGCCAGGTGTGCAAACACAGCACCCAATTCATCCTAGAGCACAGGCAGAGAGAATCTCTAAGTCACAATGTTGTTCAGGCTGAGTTAGGTCCTCTCTTTCTCACCAGGGAGTATCTATGATGTTTATATACCTCTAGGTCCTCATCCAGTACAAATCAGGACACTTGGAACAATTAAATTCCTCCTTCTTAGAGCCCCTGTTTTTGGTGATTAAGTTTTTGGTAAATAGCCTTGATAGCAAACACTGTTTCTGTTATAATTTTATTTTGATTTCTGGTATAGCAAATATCATAATTAGGCAGAAGTCTCAGAGTTTGGTCCCATTCTGGTTCCTCTGAATCAATGTGTTAAAATTTTCATCTTGGAGGGAAATTGGGATTTTCTTTCTTCCAGTGACAACAGGACTGTGTCCAGATTGGCACACACAACCTAATGTTTCCTCACAGTCTGTTTGCCCTGCAGTTTTGACTGCTTTTTTTCTGAAAAATGTTGATAAACCACATTCTTAAAATGAAATACTTTTAATTAAATGTATTTAATTAAATAAAAAGAAAAGAAAAGAAAGATTTTGAATGGCTGGACTACAAATTCCTTATCATCATCTGGCATTTGTCTGAGTTTTCAAGCAAGGTGCATGATCTGTTTGGCTAAATTACAGTGAGAGAACAGAGTTATGTTACATTTTCCATCTTTTCCTACATTTTCTTGCCACTTCCAGGAGGCACAGTTTACCCTGCCAGTCCTCTTTTCTCTTCTTGTCTGGCTCTGGGAAGAAGCAGAGTTTCAGACAGCTTTGACTATCTCTGACTTCAATCTGAGCTGAAAAAGCAGAGTGATTTCTTCACTTTCCAAAGACCAAGATGAAAACTTTCCAGCACTTGTGTGGGTTTGTCTGCCTTTCCAAGAGAATTCTTTGCACATGATGCTCCATTGTTTAGGGAGGAACAACTAGGTTATTTTCTCTGTGTTGTACTACTTGGTCTTCTACCTGTCACTCCATCATGACATCAAAAATTAATTTTTATCTACTTGCATTCTCTTCTGCAGGAGAATTTCTTTTCCTTGTTTGTTTTAGCTCTTAAACCTTCTCTGCAAGTACCTAATTTATTGTGAACCACTTATAAAATGCAATGATATCATTTTTTATTCTGTATGTTTTTAGTTCTACCACTGTGAAGGTGCCTCAGACCAGCTGAGCATATTAAATATTTGAGAGTGTATTATAGCAGCAAAGGAACATTTTTATCAGTACAGTTTATGATGTAATTAAAGAAATTGAACTGTTGTGTGTAGACAAAGCCCTAACTTTGTAACACTGGGTTTATTTAGGCCTCTGAGCTAGTCCCTTTAGGAAAGGCTTGCTGTGATATATACTGGGAGAGCTGCAGAGGGGAGCAATAAATCAGTGCTCTTATCATGTCCTCTGTCACTACCTGGTCTTTACTGGGAAAATTGATAATCAAAGCAGCAGACAGAATTCACTGAATCCCAGTCTCTCAGCCATTCACCAAAAAGACAGGCTGCTCTGCTAAAAACTGCTCTGCTTTGGGTGCAACTTTTAACAGCAGAGGAGAGCTGGTGTCAGAACTGCTTATGCCACTTCCCTGAATGAAATAAGCTGGTTTTGCTCAGCGTGACTGTGTCTACCCCAGGGCTTTCACTGCTGCTGGCTGCCACTGCTCTGAGGAAAACATCTCTATCCAGCTTTAGTCTAACTGGGCTCTGAGGAGCAGGAGAGCTCTCAGGAATAGGAGGGGAGGTGGGAAAGCAGCACAGCTGTGCAGGGTCACCAGTGGCACAGCAGCAGCAGTGCCATGCCTGTGATTTGCCTGCAACACTCTGGCAAGCTAAACATGTCCCACACCCCCACTGTGTGCTTTAGCACACGTTTATTTAATACAGGTGCCTGAAGTCAGACTTGTTTTGGGTGAGGTGCACCTTTAGTAATTGCAGGAGATGAGCTTGGCTCTGCATTTACTTATTGATGGCATGTCATAAAATGCAAATGCCTGCCCTGTATCTGGGAGAGAGTAATTAATGATAAATACTAGTAGTTATCTATTTTTTAATTGGATAAATATACATTTCAGCAAGGAACTGGTCATATTTTATGATCTAATTACAAGAATGTATAAAAGGATTATTGCATGCAGTGGTCTGTGATAATTGAGAAAGACAAATAAACCCAGGCTTAGCTGCAGGCTGTTAGAAGCAAGGAATTGTGTAACAAAATAGGAAAGTGTGCAGTGGGCAGACAGTGGCTTTGCATGGCACTGTGGCTGATCCACACGTGGGAGGGAGGATTCATGGAGCTGCTCCCACTGCCCCAGCAGCTCTGGGATGATGCTGCACACCCGAATGATGGAACAGCATGTGCTAGCTAATCCCAATACCCACAGGCTCCTGTGGTCCAGGGAATTGTCATGTTCCCTCATCTGGCAGCTGGCCATGGACCTTTCTGTCCCAGAGCTGCAGCCAGGACCCAGAGCTGCTGCTGCACGACTGGCCCAGGCTCCTCTCCCTTGGTGCTGGAAGCTGCAGGGAAAGAAGATTTGGTTATAAGGTAAACTTACCTGGGAGACCTGTGCTACCTGCTCTGTCACTCGTTTCTTTCTATCTCTTCCAACAGTTTCTCCTTTATCGTCTTCGTTTAGATAGAATTATGTATCTCAAAGTATCTCCAAAAACATAAAAAGCCAAACCAAATAACCCCCCCCCCAAAACCCTCAAAAAGCAAAAAGGAACAAACCAACAAACCCCCCCCAAAAAAAAAAAGAAAAAACCCAAAACTCCCAAAAATAACCCCCCAAAAACCCCCAAAAGCAACCAACCAAGAAAAAAAAACAAAAACAAAAACCCAATCCAAAAAAACCCAATCCAAACCAAACAACAACAAAAAAAACCCCCCAAAACAAATAAACAAACAAACAACCCCCCCCCCAAAAACCAAAAAAACATGCAAAAAAAACCCCCTAACCAAACAAATGAAGCAAACCCCCAAACCAACAAAGCAAGGACAAAAAGGGAAAACACTAAAATCTGTTAAAGAACCTTCCCAGTCTGTCCATCCAGGAGCCACACACACCTCAGTGCCACCAAGCTGCTTTTACTAAATGTATCTAAACGTATTCCTCAACAAGAACTACCTGCAAACTGTGGGGGTGAACAATTTCCAGTGGAAAGTTTTATGCAGGAGGACAATAAATAAAAATGGTGCATGGGATATGCTGCCTTCATTGGGGTTTTCAGCATACTGCAATATTTAGTAAGATCAGTAGATTGTGTTACTCTATAAGAGTACAATGCAGCATATTTTGTCAGTCTGACACATTTTGATGATCAAAATGAAATGTTTCATAACTTTGTTTTTATTCTGATTTGAAATGATAAAAAAGCCCAAACATTATGAGTCTGTGAAAACAAATTAATATATTGGCTTTCCTGGCAGTATAGAAAAGAGTTTCTCTTCCTCATATTCACAAAATCGTTGAAGGTCTGGAGATCACCTAAGTGAGAACACATCCACTTCTGTGAGATTGTTTTCTTTTGGTAAGGAATGTCAGATTTGTCCCATTTTTACAGGAACATACCTAATCTGAAATCATAGCAATACACACCAAATTTCTGGAAATACTTCCTGCATCTTTATTTACGGATGAAAAATGTCTTTTTCTGGAGAGAAAGAGAAGCAGCTGACAGTTCTTTGAAACACTCACTAAGTGTAAACATATTATTAGTATTCTGCAATAAATATTTGCTTCCAGTTTTAAGACCTTCAGTGGAAGTGACTTGTACTCTGAGACTGTGTTTTTAAAATCTTTCAGAAGGCAGAAGAGTCTCCTTTAGTTCTAATTTGTATACATGAATTTTAGTACAAAACAGCTATAATTTTACTCACATTAAATATTGATGATGAATGTTTCACAATTTCATGAAAGAATTGACTGCAATAACAATCTCCTCCTGGTCATGTAAAAATCTCCTCTGAGCCTCTAGCACAAATTTGTCAATTGGATAATTCTATGGGAAAATAGACTTTTAGTCCAGTACAAAACCAAACAGGCTGTGATTTGCTTCCTGAATGTCACTGGGAAAACTCAGCTGCAGACATCAAATAGAAAAATGAACATATAGGATTGGTGCTGGTGTCCTGCCACAATACTGGGAAGAATCCCTACAGCCCTCCTGTGTTCCTTAGAAAATGGTTTGGATTGCCTGGACATGTTCAGTGAGTCCAAACTTTGCTAAACCCAGTCCTGCCTAAAACAGAAACCACAGGTTTTGTCAGTGACTGGACCAGAGAATTTACAGAGATTTGTTATTTCCTCACACAACCAATTTCTGCTTAGGACAGGAGTTACTGCAGTTCATTTAACTCCAGTCAGGAAAAATTCCCCCAAGATCCCCAGAAAATAATTCAAAGTCCTACATAAAGTAGAGAAATGCCAAAAGTAGCCTGTCCTCTGCATGTATGAAACCATGAGTTGTTATGGTGAGTAGTGCTGACTTTGTCTGGGCTAAAATAACTTTGAAAGGAGCAGTCAGAGTTCATTAAAGTGGGTTGGACACCTGGCAGAGTTCTGTATCTTAATGGGATTGGTGTTTGTGTCTCTTTCAAGTTCTCTGCTGGGACATCAGTGCAATTCTGTTGTGCTCCTACATATTTAAATCAGACTTTGCTTGCTTTGGAGATGTGGTTTAAATACACTCAAGAATTATGCAACCCCCCTAGGTTTGTGAAGCCTTCAGCACCGTTCCTAAACCATTAAGATGAGTTTGAAATCGCAGGGGAACACAAAAATGCTGTGATTAAGTTCAGAAGCTTTTGTAACAGAGATGAGAGATATTGTTTGAGGCAGCTTCTTGCCGTTAATGGATTTTGCTAAAGAAGTTGCCATGTGTCAAAAACCAAACCAACCTAAAAAACCCACCAAGGAAAAACCTCAACTTGTCTATCAACTACAAAGCTGCATTACCATCATGCCCTGCCCTGCTCTGAGCTGGTGTCTGGGCTCCAGCAGAGCTGAGGAACAGCTCATCCCAGGGAGGCCAAAGCACCTGATGGCACACCTGGGGTGTCCCAGAAGTGCTTAACCCTTTAATTGCCCTGGGAGAGCTGTGACTGGCCCAGCTGGGAGGTTTCCAAGGCTGAGGTGCTCTCTGTTCTTTGTGCAGACACCAGGCTGTGGGTGGTGCTCCACACTGGCCACCCTTGCAGCCATGCTGGGCAATAGTTGTGCCTTGGTGCTGTTTCACTCCAAGGAATGCTGCCTGTTCTGTACAAATCCTGTGCAAATCTTGTGCAGTCTCCATTCCCCTTGGTCCCTTGTGCCACAACTTTTCTGCTCTTACTCATGTGGGTTTTGGATTTGTTTTTTTTCTTTTTTTTTGTTTTTGTTTGTTTGTTTGTTTGTTTGTTTGTTTGTTTTTTGTTGCTTTTTTGTTGTTTTGTTGCTTTTTTGTTGGTCTTTTGTTTTGTTTTGTTTTTTTCTTTTCTGCGGGGGAAATGGATTTTTGACTCCTTTCTCTAAGCCCATTATTTTATAGTTAAATTTGTTACTACGAAGAATTTTATCCCTGGCTTTTGGAACAAGCTGTTTAGGGAAGTGGTGGAACCAAAATCCCTGAAGAGTTCAAAAGGCAGGGGATGTGACATTTGGGAATAAGGTTTAGTGATGAACATGGTGGTGCTGGATTCATGTTTAGACTCAATAATATAACAGGTTTTCTCCATTTACTGACTCTATGATTTGCAGAACTACTAACAGGGAGTGTTTGGGGGTAGCTGGCTGGCTGCTTTGGTTTATTTTCTTCCATCTGATATACAAAACACAGCTATTTGTGGTTTGTCTCCCTGGGTGAGGAAAGCTGCTCTCACAGTTCAGAAAGGCTGCTCTGCTGCTCTGGTGTCCATGTTTTGCTAACAAATAACATGCAGTGGGGAAAGACTAAAGTTCAAGATACAATGGTGACATTAGCAGAGCTCTTTTCTCCCTAAGATTCCCCCAAACCATCTGCCATCAAGTGATAAGATTGTGCAAGTGGAAAACTGTAAGCAGCAGAGCTCCTACTGCATTGTCTCCATGACCACAGGAGAGAAGGAGAAAAAAAAAAGCCAGTACAGTTCTGCCTTGAGGTATGAGCACCAGGGGACTGCTGTTAATAAATACCCAACATGTGAGATGCTGAGTGCAGAAGAGTCACTTTAAGAAATGCTTGAGTGAACGAGAACAGCTTCCTCATCAAGGCACATAGGTATTACACCCTTTGAGAATGGAGACCAGGAGCAACTCTATAAAATTCACACCTGTGGCCTTCAGGTCTGAGACTTGTGACAGACAGGCTGAGCTCTGATTGACCACCCAGTGTCTAATCACTCTGTAAGTACCCAGAGCACACCATGCAATGGCACTGACCCAGTGGGGACAGCTTTATTGGAGGCTCCATGCCTGCCTTCACATTATTATGCTGCTGTGGCCTTTTGAGCATAACATTTAAAATGAATGGACTCCACACTGGGTAGGATTTACCTATAAACTGTCATTTCTATTTATGCAAACAGTCATGACTCTTAAAGAGAATTGACTCAATTGCTGGGAGAATGTTGCTGCCTCTCTAGCCAGAAATCACAGGCTTCTGAGTTTCATTTTGGGAAATCCAACTGGCTTTTTTTTTAAAGGTAGATTAAAAGAGATTGAATTTTGACACATGAAACCAGGTTTTCAAAAGGCCTGCATATTTGGCATGTCATTCCAATATAAATAGTCCTTACTACAGGTATTTTAATGCATGTCCCTTGTTGCTCAGGCCTTGGGGAGCCTGCCACATGGGGTTTTGATTTTCATAATACAAGTGTTTGCCCATGCAGGTGCTTGCATGAAAATCAGCTCGTGCAATCTGTGACTGTGGGTCTCTTATGCCTGGATTTCACTAACATGGCAACATAAAAGTCAGCAGAGTCCATTATTTTTTTTCCTCCTTCTGAAATTCTTCATTTGAATCATTCTGTGCCATGAGAAGTGGACTTTGTGCCAGAGACAAGGAGCAGTGTCAGCCAGAGGGACACTCTGGGAGAGGCAGGATGTCTCTGGCTGAGCCTGTGGGGAGAAAGGGAACACCATCTCCCACTGAGGGTGACAGAGCTGGGCTCTTGTTTTTTACTTTGACTGGAAGGATCCTCTCTCTCGCTCTGGGAAATATCACCTCAAAGAAAATTGGCAATAAAGAATTCTGAAGCCAATTGGATTTGGAAGGGGAAGGGAGCCAAGCTGATGAAACATCCTTGTGCCTTTTTGTGCCCCTGTGCCATGACACCAGCCAGATGTACCTGGCCCTCATTGATGCTATTTTGGCCACTGCCTTTTGGGTGATAGTTTTTTGTTTTGTTCAATCTGTGCACTGCAGCCATCATCCTACAGGGCTGTAACATCCTCCAGCTGCCTTTGTTCATTGCCTTGAAAGTCTCTGCTTAGCAGACATGCAATTTTCAATTTTAAAAAGCCCTCTTTATTCCTTAAATCCTGCTATTCTAGAGGCCTCTAGTAAGATGATAACAATTCCCCACTGGTCTGTTGAGGGATGATTTTTTTTTTCTTGTTTTATGCTTTAATAATTCTATGAATACAAGTAATGAATGAGCCACAGCTGGGTTTTGCTTGCCTTTCTCCCAGAGCTAGTTTTGTTCTAAATATGAGTTGAATCTATTCTAAGAATTATTAGGAGGGATTCCTCTCATAGGTCTGTAAGCCTTCTAAGTTTGGCAAGCCAAAAGTACAGGCGTCAGGGTCTGTGAAGCCAACTATGCTCACTGTGCATGAGATAATTCAAATCCAAAGTTCTTTGTGCAAAGCAGAGGGCTTTTTGTTTTGCAAACTCTGGATTATGAAACCCTTTTGTTCTCACTCATGTAGGCTTAAACATTCCAGCCTGATTTTCACCTGGTGTAAATAAGTATCATTTCACCAAAACCAGTGAAGCTGAGCTGTACAGTTTTCTACAAGCTGACAATCTAATACCTAGAATTACAAAGCACAAAGCCCTCAGAATCACAGCAATTTTATGTAAACCTGAAAATTGATCTAAACTTCACTGGGAGGCCTGGCCCAAGTATAAGTCTTGTGGCAAAATTGCAAGCTGGGCAGTTTGACCAGATACTGAATTTTCCTAGTGAATTTTCACATAACTGTGGTTCTGGGATAAACTGGAGTTGTGTATTTTTTTGAGCTTATTCAGTGTGATTTTTGTCTTAGGACACGCATGAAAGCAGATGTTTAACTGCTGCTTTCTCTGAGAGTTCTCCACTTTTAATACCTTTTTAAGGTAATAATAATTACTAATGATACCTTTTTAAGGTATTCCATATCTACTGTGAAAGCACCAGAGATACTTTTGTGATGATGCTTTTTGTAACAGTGATTTTGTGATGGTGCTGTTTTTTCTGCAAGTGGAATGGGTGGGTGTGACTCAGTTTTTCCTGGTTGACTATTCCCACACCCAGCCCTTCTACCACCGCTGGGAAACCCTCCCATTATCAGACATCAGCCATAAGGAGCTGTAACCAGGGCACCTCCAGGCTCCTTTAGGGCAAAAAGCAGCACATGGGTGGTTCCCAGAGAGAATTTTTGCTGCTTTGCACAGGAGGAGCACCCAGGTGTTAGCAGGGATTGGGGCATGCAAGGCATTCCTGTGAGACAGTGGCAGCCAAGAAAGCGCTGTAAACAAGCAAAAGCCTTTGCATGAAAGGAAAAGCCAAGCAGGGGATTTGGATGCTGCTGAGGAGAAGCAGCTACAGCACAAACCTTTGCACTTCATAGGAAAGAAATCACAAACCACAGCACTGCAAATAATAAGGTGAAGCCAATGAGAGGAAGTTCAACAAGACAAGTTTATTTTCACCAGAAGCCACACAAGTCTGGTGTAGCCACAATTCCTACATGAAGGATTTGGATTGCCAATCAATTCTCTCCACCTGGCAAGTACCAGTTTTACACTTACACACACTCCCGACAGCTGAGAGCATTCAAGTCTTTCTGAAAAAGACTACAGCAGTGGCATTTTTGCAGTATCCCCTCAAACAGAAGCAGAAGCTCCTTCACTCCCCATTCCTTGAGACACTTCAGGTCAGATAGGGAATCTCAGAATCATTTTGGTTGGAAAAGTGTCCAGCCTATGACCTTGTCACCTAGCCTAGAGCACTGAATGCCACATCCAGTCTTTCCTTAAACACCTGCAGGGATGGGCACTGCAAACCCCCCTGGGCAGCCCCTGCCAAGGCCTGAGCAGCCTTTCCATGGGGAAATTGCTGCTGGTGCCCACCCTGAGCCCAGCCTGAGGCTGTTCCCTCTGCTCCTGCCCCTGTTCCTGGGAGCACAGCCTGACCCCCCGGCTGTCCCCTCCTGGCAGGGAGTTGTGCAGAGCCACAAGGGCCCCCCTGAGCCTCCTTTGCTCCAGGCTCAGCCCCTTCCCAGCTCCCTCAGCCCCTGCTGGGGCTCCAGCCCCTTGCCCAGCTCCGTTCCCTGCCCTGGACACGCTCCAGCCCCTGCAGGGCTCTGGTGGCCATGACAGGCCCAGCAGTGGCCGCAGCCCTCGAGGTCCCTCAGCAGGGCCAGCCCAGGGCCCGGGCCCTGCCCTGGGCCTGCTGCCACCCCAGGGCTGGCCCAGCCCAGGTGCCCCTGGCCTCTGGCACTGCTGCCTTTGTGCCCAGCCCTGTCACCAGCACCCCAGGGCCTTTGCCACCAGCAGCTTTCCAGCCCTGTCGGAACTCAGTGCATCCCTCTGGGTGTCCAGAGTTGCCGGGATCCCGTCAGAGGGCTCAGAGACCCTGGCACACAGCCCAGAGCTCCTGTGGGTTTGACTATGACCGGTGGAGCAAATTACCAGCTTTGTATGAAGACCTGAAAGCCACAGAAGTTTAAGTAGTGTAATAATAAAATTATCACTAGATGAAAAAGTAGATTTTGGGGTTTTTAGAATAGGGGTTTTGGGGACAAGATGGAGGGACTTGGGCGTGTCCAGCCTTTCTTCTTCTCTACCTCCATCTTCTGCTGCGATGGTGGCACTTTTAGATTGGTTTAGAATAGAAACTCCCTGTCTAACATAGGTGATAGGAATTGGAAAGTAATTGTAAACATGTTATACGTAGTTTGTAGTATAAAGAGAGGACTCTGCCCCGGGGGCACTCAGAGTGCCTCTGTCTGTCCTGCTGAGCAGACCTCGACTGGGCAGGAGAAGACAGGAGAAAAACTTTTATAGATAAGATACAATAAACATCTCTGAAACCGAGAAATGAAGAGTTCTGACTCATTCTTCGAACGTGTGGGCTGAAATAGAGACTTTTCACGTGTCTCAGGGCTGCAATAAACTGCAAACTCCCGAGACAGCCCCTCTTTGCCAGCCTGTGTTTAGCACCCCAGCCTCAGTCCAGCTTCATTAGAGTGACCTGGACGTGCTCTCAGTCAAGCTCACATTGCCAGGGACAACAGGCAGTGCCTGTGTGCATAACATCATGGGATGACACTTCTTAAAAAAAATAATTGTTGTCTGATCATCCTTGAAATCTCTGATTTTAGCAATAACATCACATGCTGCCTGTAAAGGGGGACGTTCAGAGGTAAGTAGCACTCACCTGTCACAGACATCTTTTATGAAAAATCCTTCCCTTAGGATTTTTTTCTCCTGAGAAGCTGACAGGCCTCAGAAACAAAATGTAAACAATGGTTATCTGCTGCTGTGGAATGCAACAGGTGGATATGGGATTGGTCTCATGTGGTTGCTTCTAATTAATGGTCAATCACAGTCAGCTGGCTTGGACTCTCTGTCCAAGCCACAAACCTTTGTTATCATTCTTTCTTTTTCTATTCTTAGCTTAGCAAGCCTTCTGATGAAATCTTTTCTTCTATTCTTTTAGTATAGTTTTAATATAATATATATCATAAAATAGGTATAGTTTTATATGATATACATCATAATAAATCAGCCTTCTGAAACATGGAGTCAGATCCTTGTCTCTTCCCTCATCCTCAGACCCCTGTGAGCACCATCACACTCACCCCCTTGTTCTCCCCCTGCAGTGGGGAAGGTGCAAGGGAAGCAATATGAGCTGTACAGAGATGTGTTTCATCACCCAGGAAGCCATCAAGAAACCCTTCTGGAAGATGAGACCATATGTGAGCTACGACAGTGTGATGTATGAGTCATGTTGCTGAAATCAACTCTTGGATTCCACAGTGCCATTGGAAGAGATAAAACCATTATTTTCTTTAGCCATTCAAGCAAGGGAAACACACTAACTCAATTGCCAGCACAGCTACCAGAAGGATATTGTGTATTCCTTTTAGTATTCAAGACATTGCTCTAGTGCCTTATTCATAGGAAATTCAGCATCTCTTTTGAAAAAAGCAAAACAATTACTTTGTCTCCATTTTAATTTGGAAGGAGTCCAAATTAAGCTATTATGAGAGATAAATGATATAATGAGAGCTGTATGCAATTTACAGTAAAAAAAAAAATGAACAAGCAGAATGACCTCTCAAATGTTTGCATTTTTCTTTTTTGAACTTACTGAAATTTTAATGTTCTAGGTAGCAAAGTCAAGTTTCATATTCAGCTTTCCTGTTACTGTCAACATGCACATGACAGGTTCCAACTAAGCAGAAAAATAGGACATTAGGATGCCAACCTAGCATTCCATTATTATCAAGAATAAATGAACTCAAGTTACACAGAGGTTCTATATTAACTGTTTCCAGCATACACTTCTATGTACAGTTCTGTCTCACAGGAATGTCTCTGTCTGGCAAATATTAGGTGTTCTGGCAGTAAAAAAACAATTCTGAGAGCCTTTGCTTTTTCAGAATAATAATTGTGATACTATAATTGTGAACAGAAAGATATTTGATGTACTGGTGCAGGCATGGGATCCTGGACCTGCTTCCCAAACCTTTGGAGCAGTAAAGTCCTCAAGCTCCCAGCAAAGGTCATCCTCAATTTTGCAGCTTCGGGCTTTTAATCCCAAGTAAGCCAATCAGATTCCTATTAAGTGATGAACATATTATGTTAATGAGCATAATTATGCTAATTAAAATTCCTTCAAGGAATCCTCCTTCTTGATTCATTATTCAGATAGTATCATCTGAGACCAATAGAAATGTTTTGAAAGACTCAATTAACCCCTCTGAGGCAATCCCAGGCCTCAACAAATTGGCTTTCAATGCCACCTTTCCTGTGGATTCCCAGAGTTGCACCTGCCTATGGTCATTGCTTCACTTGGAATTCTCTGCCTTTTTCAGATTCTTAATTTTCTTTCTGACAGGGACTTCAGCCTTGACTGGAAAAAAGAAACAAAGCACAAGGACCCATTAAAAATACAAAAAAACCCCAAACCCCAAAATAAACCAACAACCCACAGAAAAGCCCCATAATCATGTTTTATTTTAGAAGCCCTCTGCATTTCTTTGCAAGAACCAATATCTTGATTCAGTGATGGTGGCATTGGTTCTGCAGACTGTCCCAGAGGAATCATCTCCTGAACAAGAAGGGGAAAGCACTAAAATAGCAGGAAAGCTGCCAGAGTCTGCCTGCACAGGGCTGCAGTGCTGTGGCTGCCCTGGACTGGCATTATCCTGACCAGGGGATGCTGGATTCCATACTAAAGGATTACCTGCTATATTACCTGAGAATACAGATATTGTCTATCAGACAGCTCCTGATCCAACATGATCACACCCATTCCCAAGCTCCTGCCTTCCCTCTGTGCATTATTGCACACCCAGTATCATGCACAAATTTTTAAAGGCTACATGCATTTAAATATTATTCCTTTCATGTGCTGGTATTAATAGCAACATTTATATCAATGGATATAAACCATCATCTCTGCAGTACATTCAAGGCCACATCACTTCAGCTTGGCAGTACAGGGTTTAAAAAATACACCTAAAGAGGGACTTTTCTCCTCATGGAATACAGAAATGGTTCTGTTTTCTCCACAATAAATCTCTGCTGTAAAGTTTGGCTTCTGTAATCAGCACTGCCCCACCAGTGGGTTTTTAATATGCTTTATTGGCTTAATATGCCTGAACATTTGTGCATAGGAAGGCTGGGAGTGTCAGCCCAGGCTCAGCTGCAGTGAGAGCAGAGCTCTGCAGCCCCCCAGGTTCAGGGGTGGCATCTGATGGCATGGGAATCACAGAGTCACCAGGTAATTAAGGTTGGAAGAGACCTCCAAGACCAACAAACCTTTCACTAAACACCATCACAAAGTGATGAATTTCTTGAACACCTCCAGGGGTGAGTCTATGAATGTCTTGAACACCTCCAGGGGTGATGACTGCACTGCTTTCCTGGGCTGCCCATTCCAATGTTTAACCTCTCCTCCAGTGAAGAACATTGTCCTAATACCCAAACGGAATTTCCCCTGGCACAGCTTGAGGCCATTTTCCTTTTCTACTCTCTCCAGCAGCCTGGGACAAGAGGCTGACTCCCAGCTGGCTCCACCCTCCTCTCAGAGAGTTGTAGAGAGCAAAAACCCCTCCTGAGCCTCCTTTTTCCCCAGGCTGAACAGCCCCAGCTCCTGCAGCTGCTCCTCCCAGGACTCACATTCCATAACTTAGGGGTCTGGTCCTCTCCTCTCACCACTGTGCCATTGCTTCACTCCATCAAAGCTGCAACACGTGGAGCTCTCTGCAGTGACCTGGAGGTCCCCCAGAGGCCACAGCACTGGCTGATTTATGATGATTGACAACTGCCAGTGATGATGGAAACTGGTAGCCAGTACAGCATGTATTACTCACGCCTGCAGAGCAGGGCACGGAGAAATCAGTTTTCTTTTTAGTATTCCTAAAGGTTTACTGTTCTTAGTTTTGTTCAAAGAAGCTGAAGGCCCTGGGAAAGTGATGCAGTTGTATAAACAGGTCAGACATAATGTCAAGCTGTTTTAAAAATGTCACTCTCTTAGTTGCCACAAGGTTCTGACTAAATATGTAAGAGAAAACAAATGAGTCTGAAAATCTGTTTAGTAGTTTAGAAAATGGGATCTGGGATTGCTTTAAACAAGGTCATAAAGCCCTCTCAACCCTTCCCTTTTTCTTTTTTTTAAATTTTTAATATATTGACTGGCTTGATGGTGCACTGCAGACAAATATCTACATGCTGCACATAATGAAACCGTGTCGTTGCTTCATCTGGACAAACTCCCAGTGCAATTGCAACCAAAGTAAAACATCTCTGAGCCTGTGAAGAAGTGTCAAAACAAGAAATAGAACAGCACAGACCTGAGATGTTTTCCATTTGCAGACCTTCATATAGGTGTCTTTTTTCATACCCTTAGCCGTATATTGCAAAGCATAATTTGATGATAGACGTGAAACTGTGTATTAGTTTTTATTTTGACAAATTCATTAAACATCACATAGCTTGAAAAATGAACCAGGAGGCACTAAGCCAGCCTGGGAAGATTGTACTTCATAAACTGAATTGCTCACATGGGCAACATTTTGGTGGAAGTTATAGATTTTCTAGCATATCCCTGATAGATAGCACTAATATAACTTCAATAAAAACTCTGGATATGTCAATATAAAATTTTTTCTAGCATGGGAAGATGTAAGATACTTCAGTTAATAAATTGGAAGACTCCCTATTCCTCACGGAATGCTAACTCACACATGGATTAGAGCAAGTATTGAAGCCATCCAAGGTGCAGCAGGCAGCTCAGGTGGCTTATAAAAATTGCACTAAATTCAGTTATCAATGTACTATAGGCAATAATTGCAATTTGAGATCTACAATAAGCATTTCTGCACAATATTATAGAATATTCTATTTTTAACCCTTAGATAACATGTTTTTTCAAAACTGACAGAAGAATAAAAAAGATAAATTGTCTCTGCTGCCTACAATTGATGCTCTTTCTCTTTGTTCCCAACATACAACTTTTCACTTACTTCCCTAAGATTTACAGGCTCTTTTTTAATTTCCTACTGCTTCCAAATTGATCTGAGGGATGAGGAGTGCAGACAGGTTTCTTGTTTTGGAAGAGAAACAGACACAGGACTCAGAGGGCTACCAGAGCATGAGGTAAAGGTGCACATTTGCACATCTAGAGGTGTACGTGTGCATATAAAGAAACATAAACATAAAACATTTGTTTTATGCCAATGTTTAAATTCTACACCAATTTCTGCATCTTCCAAACCATGTCCTACCCCAACAGGATGCACAAAAAGGGACTGGAAAGAGCTGCCTGGTTGTTTTTGCTCATTCAATCACCAGTGATTTTCAATAGAGAGGAGACAGAGAATTTCACAAGTGTTTGAATGATGACGGTTTTGAAAAGTGAAATAAAAGGCACTTTAAAGGCCCAAAAGACTGTGACTGAGAGAAAGCAGTGTTCATTGCCAGCTTTCATGTTCTTCAATTGCAGACTCCTGTATTTAAATGTTGCACCAGTACAGGGTGTTCATTTATCTATCACAGGCACCTCTTTGTACTTCTACCTGGTATTTGCCTCTACTCCCACACAGTTACATGATGACATAACATGAAACATTTTTTCATTTGAGTTACAACTAGAGGAAAACACATTTAAAGTCTTCAGCTGAAGAAATCAACAAATTTTCAGTGATCTGAGACAGCTGTTCTGTGTTCAGTGCAGGTAAATGCTCCATATTCATATGAGAATCAACAAGACAATAAATTTGGAAGGCTGCAAAATTATTATTGTACTGACATGACTGCAAATTCAATCTCTTTACTCTCAAAAGCTATGTTGCACAATCTAGGAAAACTATTTATTCTTTCAGTAAGGACAATGGATGATTTTCTTCTTCCTGAAAAAAAATATCCATAAAGTGCCCCTCCTTTTACTCTCTCAGCTGAAAAAATGCACATATGTAAAAACTTTTGGTTTTGTTGATGGCCAAGTACAGAAGGGGAAGAGAGTGTTATATCCACAATATGGTAGAATGAAAGATTTTCCATTCCACATTATGGATGATTTTCTCTTCTGTGAACAAGTGCAGAAATTTTTGTAATTAATTCATTGGAATATAGGGCATAAATTCCCTTATGTTTTTTTCTTGCAACAAATATGTGATTAATGTAACATCCATGCTGCATATTCTTCCTGAATGTCAATTTCACTTCAAAAAATGATGAACTCAGCAGCCAAAAATCAGCAAATGGTACTATCACTACTACTGGTTTCCAGAGAAATATCTGTGGTTAGAGAAGAATTCCCACATTGGTAATCAAATCCAGAATTTATAATGAATTACTGAAGTACCTACAGATATTTTGTCCCCAAGAAGATTAGACTGGTAGAAATTCCATCCTCTACAGAAATAATAACTTGCACCCTAAATTAGTGGTGCAGAGTTCTCACCACAAACAAAAAAGCAACATTATTTTAATCCTAAAATCTTTAGTCCAATGGAGCATGTTTTTACATGCTCTCTATGTTTCTTTGCTTTCAAGAAAAGATGTCATTTGGGAGCTAAAAGCTCTTCTGGAGGTGAAGTGCTCATCAAAATGCGGGTGCTACAGTCAGCAATGTGCAGAAGGATATTTTGGTATCAAAGCTGCTAAACCCACTCAGCAGTTTGCCTTGGTTTGCCCCCTGACCAGAGCTGAAAGTCAGGTTCCTCTTTCCTTACCTCAGTCCTGTCCCTAAGAGCAAACCCTCCTGTGAGGGTCCACCCTCACTGTTTGCCAGCCACGATGCACTGGAATGCTCCATCAGATCAGGAGAGGTTAATAAAATTTGAACTGCTTAGAGATCTGACGAGGCAGAGGAGAGCTCTTCAATCTCTGAATCTCCTTTCATTACTGTTACACTCTGGCAGAGCCTCCCCCACAAGTCAGAGGAAGCAATTTTGGCAGGTGACCAAGCTGCAGGGATGACCTGAACCTTGTCCACAACAGATGAGAAAATATGACATTTTGCTCAAATGTCTGAAAGGTTTTCAAGGCTGGTGGAGAGGAAATACCAGTGGAAATGAGAGATGGAAGGCTGGGCCCAAGAGACCAAAAATCACCAAGAGTAGGACTCACTGTACAGGCACACTGGAAATTGTGTTCCATAAGAACAGCAACTTAAATGAGATCTAAGTTTTATATTAAAGAAATGTGTGTGGTATTACACAGGTATCTCACATGCCCACTGATGGGAGCAGTGGTATCTCTCTCCTGCCTGTGAGCATTTCCATGGTGCCAAAAGTGCATCTCACACAAAAGACATGAGTTTCTGGGGTACCTCCTACTAGGCTAAAACTTTGCCTCTTGTAATGTGAAGGAAGCTGGCACCAACTTAAAATTTAATTTCAAATTGATTCAAAAATAGTCCAATTCAGACTTTAAGAGCAGTACTCTGAAATTAAATTTATTGGCCTGACTAGCAAACACATAATATGATCGAATAGACTCCCCAGCTTTAAAACTTATACAAATTATTTTGGACACTGCAACAGTTAAAAATTTATGCAGACACAGAAAAGGGATAATGCTGCTGAATGTTTAATGCTATTCATTTCCCAGCTCTGCCTAGGAGTAAGCAGGAGTGACACGTTCCTTTGTGATGATGGGCTGTGAGGAAGATCTCTCAGATCTGGGGGCTTCTCTTGATGCCTCAGGTTTTGGCTTTTATATTTTTATGATTCTGTGCTGCTTTAGTGTGTAGTTCTGAGCTTCATATTAGGGATGGTGAGTTCTGTGCACAGAGCAGGGAGACAAAACAATTCCTGCTGCAGCTGAGCACCAAGGACAAATGATCCAAATCTCAGGCCCAAGAGCACAAACACCGTGGGCTGGAGAGAGAAAAACAAGGATGGGACTGCCTGGGCTAAAGCTGGGATGGGACAATGAACTGCAAGATGCAAATGGAGCAGAACTGATCACAGGGAGAGACCCCGTGCCTGCTCGTGCATTTTGGGACCATTTTGGTTCATCTTGGGTGCAGCCCTGGCTGGGCTCTTGTGCTGCCCAAGGTGGATACATGGAGAAGATCCTATTAATAAATCCCTGCTTTGTTCTTCAACTCTGTCCAGCCTCTGTTCTAGGGCAGCCTTCCCAAGGCATCACTCTCCCAGCCCTTCTCAGCCTGAGTGTGGCTGCCCACTGGCATGTGGTGCACTGGGATGGGAATGCACTTGTGCAAAACTGGAATAAAGTGGGGTTTTATGGGATGCACTTCCTTCAGCAGAGTGGAAGCTGTACTGTACCAGGCAGATAATGATCTCTAAACACATTCATTGCCTTAAAGGTTTTCCTTGATTTTGGCTCTACTGTGATTTCTTTCTTATCATATCTCCTCATCACAATAAAAACATCTAAGAACAATGCATTAAAAAGGAGGACATTTAAGTTTTCATCTATACAGAAGTGTATTTTTTGAGGCTGTGGGAATATCATCTTTGGATTGTTTTATCACTGTATCTTTACTTACACAGAATCTCATTGATTTAGGCCAGATATTGGCAATGAGGAATTGTTCCCTGGCAGGGTGGGCAGGCCCTGGCACAGGGTGCCCAGAGCAGCTGGGGCTGCCCCTGGATCCCTGGCAGTGCCCAAGGCCAGGCTGGGCACTGGGGCTGGAGCACCTGGGACAGTGGGAGGTGTCCCTGCCATGGCTGGGGTGGGATGGATTTGAAGGTCCCTTCCAACCCAGGCTATTCCATGATTGTTATTTAATTTACAAGTCCAGGGCAGAATAGACCTTAAACCACATTATCATGTATTTTAGATTTAGAGACACACAAAGCTGAATATATGAATAAGGCCTCTGCTACTGTGTTTTAAAATTTACTCAGGCATTCTGCAAAATGATGGTCAGCATGTTGATTCTGACTAAATGGAGCTGAAAATCAGATTTTCTCAATATACCACATCAGTATACACATCTGCTGATCAGTGTTAATTGGTCCTATATTTTCCAATTTGTAATCTGTGTATGTTTTATGGGATGTAAGTAGCAATACATTAACATATATAATGTCTCTTTGGAAAGCTTCTGCTGAGCAAGTGACCAATAAATTGCTGTTAATGCAAACATTAATCAAACTGACTGCCAGTATGGAAAAAGTATCCAGTTGAGAGGGAAAATCACCTTTGTACTGTGTATTTTGCTGTTGAGCTGTAGCTAAATAAGACTATGATATTTTCTGAAATTCAATTACAAAAAAAGTGTTCTTGGTTTAGCATATTTTATGCCACCATGAAGAGCTAATCACTTCACCATTGGTATTAATACACACCAGTCTGTCTACAATCCTGAATTAAATGTCTATCCATTGACTGAAGGAATTTAAAAAAAAAAGAAGGAGGAAGAATTTGCATAAATTGCTATGAAATTATTTAAGCTGAGAAAGAAAAGGTCAGCATATAATGCCAGACAGCAATGAGTACTTCAAGTAAGTGTAATGACCTATATTTGGCCTAAACAAGCTATTGTCTGAGCAGAAATGTTCATTATTGTGAACAAATGAGAGACTACAGTTAGGGCATGTAAATGGAAATAAAGATATAACATGCAGTCTGTTGTCATGAAGACAGAAAGCATTTAAATTATAGTGCTCCTCTGCACTTCAATAACATTTTTTTTTTGTTTCTCACCATTAAAAATTTCTCTTATTCTTATAGGAATTGTCTTTCCTCAAAAAAAATCCCAGCCATTGAAAGAAGTGAGGCTAAACCAGAGGTTTTTTTATTAATTTCCCAAGGTAGGATTTTACAGATATAGAAACTGAACATTTCCTCAGAGGAAATATTTAAGTTTGGCCAAGACAAGAAGAATTGGTGAGCAATTCCCAGAGAGGCCAATTGGAACACTCTGATTTCTCAGATCACAAATACAAATAAAACCTAAAAAAGAGAAAGCATTATGTCAAATAATGCCAAATGAGTGAGATGACTTAAAACTCACTCCTTTGTCACTGGATAATTGATAAACCTTACACATATTCCTTGATATGGTAAACCTTACAGATATTCCTTTCTTCAACAATGATGAGGGCTGTACACAGAAACCTGCTCAATCCAAAACATCCTCCCAAAAATAACTGGAACAGAAACACCTTTGAGCTTCCATGGGCTGACAAAAGGACCCAGATCCCAAAGGAGAAGCAATGATGCTGGGGACACCTGGGGGACCACGGTGTGTCAGGCAAAGCCCTTTTCTGACCCAGAGATGGGCAACTGAGAGGGGTTTTAAAAACTTTTATTCCATTTTCAGTCTCATGAGAAGGGTGAGAGACAATACAGATGTTCTAATTCACACCATCACAATCAGAAGCCAACTATTTCCTAATTACAATACACCATAAGTGTTTGTTGGTCTATCAGCTTTAGCCACACCATGCTGCAAATGCCTTAAAGCCAAACATCTAAAATTCCCCCTCATGGGTCCTACTACAATGCATCTTTCATAGTTTTATTTCTCCAAAGTATCCAGTCTTATTTGCAAGGCAATCCTTTGAAATCTGTTTCTAGTTCCATTCCTCTCTCAACAATGTCTGTCCTGTTCCATGGCATCTCTAAGTCAGCATTTCTTATCTCCAAGTTTTCATACAGATGCACACACTGTGTGAGCCTTCTGTCAGGCCCTGAGAACTCTCTCCAAATCCATTTCCCACAAGGATGAGCTGCCAGAGACAGGGAGCTGAGGGATGGAAGGAGGGGAGGCAGGAGGGATCTGCAGCAATCGAGCATCACTCAGGAGCTGCACAGCCACAACAGCTCAGAGCAGCCTGGAGAAGCAGCTGAGAGGGAGAGGAGACAGAGACAGAGTGTGAATTTATGCAAACTTTAGGCTGGAAGCAAAGCAGCAGAGCTGAGGTCTTAAAACAAAGGGAGATAAGTTGTCAGAGCCTGGAAGTCCCAGTCTGTCAGGCCTAAGTGGTCACCAAGAGAAACAGAATGGGACATCTGGGCTTTGGCTGCTTTTGCTGTTCTTGTTTGCTTTCTAGATACTGAGCTCTGGGGAGGCTGGAGTGAGCCTTGTTTTATGGCATTACATTTGTTCTCTTTTTCAAAAGGGCCATTGCTCAAGCAGATCCTGCACTACAGAAAACATGCAAAGTTTTTGCAGGGGCACACACAAAGGTATGTGGAACTTTTTCTCACTGCTAAGGAATGAAGGAAATACTTTGTGAGGGAGGTGAATGTCAAAAAAGGATGTCTGCCTTTTGTAAAAGAAGTAGTGGCACATTTCTTAACTGAGATTCAAAGGAGGTTGGTCCCCTGATCAAAATGGCCATTTGTTTTCTGCCCTACTTCTCTCTATTTCCTTTTAGACTTTTCTGAATAATTTATTTTGACTGATATTGGTTTAATTGCAGTTATAACCACCACAGGAAAACTAAAACACAATGACCTTTTAAATTAGCATTATTTACTGAAAAGAAAGAGGAAACATTATTTCTCTCTGCAGCAAAGGCAGAAAAAGCTCAGGAGGTTTTGGTGTTTCTTTTAGTACAATTGCAGAGATTTCATGAGTAGGGAACTATAATTACCATCAAATACAGCTTTGACCTTAAGAAATACCTCAAAGGACAATTAGGTTCAGTTCTGAAGGGTTTTATCTTTAACTTTCATGCTGAATAAAACCATTTTCTTTCCATAGTCCAAACTTCATTATGTGCCAAGCATGAGCATGGTACTTTTGGCTGCAGTGAAGCACCAGAAGCTTCTGGCTGCTTTAGCATGTGCATAATCACCTTCAGATCATTTATAAGTTTTCCTCTGCTGACTCCCTGCTAATGGATCTTTAAAGACATTTGTGGCATCATCCTTTGCTGTTACAAATTGCTTGCACCTATTGTGGATGAATAAACCTCCCAGAGGTTATCAGAACAGTTATCTCTCTGGAGATTTGGTTGTTTTCATTAATACATGTTACACTTGATGCCATTAAAACAATGGAGCTCTGATGAGGTAAAATTAGGCCTGAGCAAAGTAAAATTGAACCTTAGCAGCAAATGTCAGTAAAACAACTAAACACTGAAGCAGTATTGGGGTATTTGACAACATTTTGTAAGCAAGACAAAATCATTTCTGGAATCATTTCTGGAATCATTTCTGCAGACCTGTCACAGCAGGGATCAGATAGGCTTAGTTCAAATATCAGCAAAAAATCCATCCCCTCCAAAAAAACAAAATATTGGTTTGGAAGTTGTTTGGGGTTTGATTTTTGTTTTTCACACCATATTTTTCACACTATATTCACAGTATATTTTTTCCTCAAAATCTGTCCCTCTGTCAATGAACAAAGAACATTTATTTTGAAAGATTTTTTCACTCCTTCCATATTTTCCGAGACTGTTATTGTCTAGAAAAAAAAACCCAGAAGATAGTTATTTTCCAAACAAAACCAAAGCTGTTTTCATTGCACTGTGAATGAAGTCCTTGACCTACAGAACTTTCTTCATGTCTATGAAAATCTTCAACTTTCCCTATGCTCAAAATACAGTTTTCCTTTTGTTGCCTTCTGCCATAAGGCAAATCTTTATTTTTACTTGTGTTCTGACCCTTGTCCCATCTAGAAGTTTTAATAGGTACAGAAATCCGCAATCTGCCAAAAAATTTTTAAAAATAACCTGAAATCTTGATCAAAAGATTTTTTTAAATGGATATCACAAAAAAAGTTTGTTTTTTCAGAAGGCAAAGCAGTATTTTATTCACCAGAACTCAAAACATTAGATACCTAATTCTCTTTAGCAGGAATGAGATTTAAGTGTGTAAATATTTCTGCAAACCCAGGCCTTAGACAAAGATGGATAATCCCATAATGTGAATGGTGGTGTATTTTTCTCCCTGTAATTTAATTTTTCCCTTGTTATCCCTTATTCTCTGCCTCCTCTATTCCCTCCATGCTTTTTACAATTCCTTTGCTAGTAAACAAACAGCTCACTCTTCTAATTCCTTGACTTCAGTGTGCCACAAATCAGCCTAAGAATTAAAATTTTACAACTGCAAAGTAGAGGATGGGCTGGCAGATCCAGCTCCTGCTGAGGACTGGGAGTCCTGGCACCCAAATTTATTTGATTTATTCTGGTCTAACCCCAGGCAGGTTCTTTGGCTTGGGAAGAGCTCAGCTGGTTGGAATCCAGTTCAATTGTTCTGAGGTGACCAAGTGTTAATTTGTCACGTTCCAGGCTGCAGGGACAGGAGGAACACGGATGGGAGGGATGTTACAGGCTAGCACACCTATAAAATTGAGGTTAAAAAAAACCTACATAGCAAAACCTCTGGAAATGTCAATAACTGCTCATGAAAGCCATGTTTAAATTTCCAGAGCAACCACAATGAGGTTTAACCCTTTAAGGATGAGAAAAGTTGTCTGAAACAGAAAGGCAATGAGTTTTGGGGCTTTTTTTTCCCCTCCAAATGTGGAATGTGCTCAGGAGAAGCTGAAACTGAACTCCCAGCTAGAACTGTGCTGCAGATTGCACAGTCACCTAAATGAGAGGGACAGTGTGACCAGGAGCTGAGAATGCCACAACAATCTCCTTTAAAACACAAAATCATCTCTCATGCTCTCCAGATCATTACTGATTTGTTATTGTGAAGAGAGTTGAAGGCTACACAAGGATATTTTAGATGTTCTTTACCTTCATCCATATCCACATTTTTAGTTATTGCAACTTTTCCTTATTTATTTGCTGTGTTTATTAAAAAGCTTCTTGGTGTAGAACATCTTCTTGGCCCATAATCTTAACCAAATCTTTCTTTACATTGTGCCATTTACATTTTTTCATTATTTTGTATTATGAGTAACCTGTGTAATTCATTCTGTGAAAAGGGTTGTTTTTAAATTTTTCTCTAAAGAAATTAGACCTACTTTTTGGATCATTAAGTAGTGCATAATCTTCAAATGGGACATTAAAAACTGTAATCAGTGACATCACCATGACAACCGATTAAGAAATGTCTAGAGAAGCCTCTGGAAATGTAATTTTTTAATATAATACATTTAAATGAGTTCATCAGAACAAAGCACCCTAAGTAGATTTATTGTGCACTGAATATCTAGAAATGATTTGTCTACATAGCTAACACTAAAAATCTTGTCAATGTGACTTCAATAGATTGGGGGTGGGCATTAAATTCTCCCTGTGATGTCAGTGGTGAGGGGAAGAAGCATCAGAAGGAAAAAAAAAAATTTTTTTGTACCAATAGACAAACCTCCACTTCTTTAATAAGTTTTTTAGTTTTGCTACATCATGAGTTATTGTTTTTCAGTGCATTCTTCTTCCTATGTTGTTTACAAGGTCTACTAACATGTAGGTGCATATTACACCAGGTAAGGGCCTCTACAAATGAGGCATTGCTGAAATTCTTACTGTGCTTTCAGCCCTTGGTTATGATGATTTTTTTGCCCATTGTCCTGCCTGCTCTAATGAATAAAATTGGAAGCAGCAGAAACCTCATTATTGAACACAGCAACAGTAAAATATAAATAAATTATGCCATAAAATGCCTACCTGCAATATATGGTGCTACAAGGTTACATAAATTATAGGCTCAGTAGTTCAGGAGAAGGCACTCATGAGAGCAACCACCAAACAAAATAATGCATTTAAATGTATTGCAAAAGCTTAAAAAGAGAGGAAAAAAAGTACTTTTACAGATAATCTGTTTGAAGAGATTAGTTATACTTCACAAGAGTAAACTACCCAGCACACTCTGTAAAACTCCTGCTTTGTCCTCCAAACAGCTGAAAAACCATCAGAATTTCTTCTGCTCTTTCCAACCTGTCGATTCAAGTTATGGCTTGTTCTTGTCTTTTATGGTCCTGTCTCCTGCTCCTGCCTGCTGGCTTTATGATGCCCTTTTCCAGATGAGATCTTGAGTTACTTATGGCTGCTGCAAGCAAGGAATAAAGCATTTCCAAAATCCTGTCTGGTGGTGAGTGGTGTGGCTGCCTGATTGAGGCAGGGGAGGTGTTTGGAGCTTTCCTCAGGACACAGAGCTTTTCCTTACACTGATTTGTCCTTTTCCTACTGCAGGGAGTTCATGGTTAGGGCAGATCTGGGGTTGTGATGTTTCACATCAGCTGCAAATCTGCCTCACAAACCATGCTTTTTACTCATGTTGTCTATAAATGTCCTAGATAATCTCAAAAATCTACTTACCAATGGAAAAAAAAAAAACCCACACCAAAAAAACCTCTGAGATCTATGTACTAGAAACATCTTCATTTCAGAAGTCTCCTGAAGATTGTGGATCTTGATGGTTTAGGAAAGAATTTTGCCTGGGAAGGATAAAAGAGTCTATTGGCTTTGGGGTGCTCACCCTCAAATTGCTTTAAAGCACTTGCAGGGAAAGGATTGAAGCTCCTACTGAAAACGAGGTGTTTAGAATTGATATCAGAACTGAGGCATTCCCAAATCACCAATACCTCCTGAAAACCCAGGCCATTATCCTTACAAAAAGCTGGCTCTCTATTAAACTCCTTGTTATTCTTTTCCTAATGAGACACTTTACCAGCCTGTCATCACCCGCTGTGATTAATTCTCTGCTTGTAAAATTTTAGCTCTCTCTGCTGCTGCTGTTAATGTGCTTTGTACCAAATAAAAATGAAGTTGATGTTTACAAATCCTGTCTGGGGGTTGCTTTAAAAAAGCTCTGCTTTGCCTTACATTAATGAGGCCAAGTGTAGTGATTTTTGTTCTAAATTGTTCTGGATAATTAAACACTGTAACACACTAGCATGGAAGGTGTGAAACTCATCATTGCTTAAAGAGCTTTAAAATATAATATCTATGGAAGTTTATGCTTTATTACTACCTGCCTGTGCTTCACACATGAGATTGCATGTGTTCTTTTAATCTCAGCAGCATTAGTAAATCTGGGGATAAGCAGGAGAAAACATTTCTAAAAGACAGGATCTATGAGTCCTACAGTTATCTTGGATAAAAACTGACATGAAAATCTAAAATGAAGCAGATGTTTCTAGTACATAGATCTAAGTTGATTTTTTTTTTCATTGCTAAGTAGATCTTCTAGATGGCCTAGGACATTAATAGACAACATAAATGAGAAATTGTTCTGAATTACACTTTTACTGTTCCATAGTAATGTACTTGCAATTCAAGACTGGATGCCTGAGCATCCTCCTGTATTAAAAGGAACTTCAGAAGCTATTCTGCCTCACAATTTATAAGGCAGAAGGAAGGCAATATCTAATTCATCTAAAAAGCACAGTGGCAGTGTTCAGATTGCAGGCCTCTCAGGAACTAATGCATTTAAAGAGCTTTTATGCTGGAGACAGTTAGCTTTCTCCCTTTTTCATACTAAATAAATTTAATTAAATTAAATAGGATGAAGCCATCTGCTTTCTTTAAATCTTCTAGTCTTAAAATCTTCTAATGCCTTGCAAATCTCAAATATCCCAACTTCAGACAGCAGATGGGTCTTGCAAGAATGCAGATTTCTAACCGTATTTTTTCTTCAGTTTACTCAGATACACATATTTACTAAAAGAATACACACAATTTTGTATTTTAGCACTGTGATTGTATGTGTTTGTGTCTACTGTTTCCCCACTGGTGGGTGGCTCTCCATGGGAAATCAAACTGAGCTCAGCAGAGGATTTCACAGGAGCTCATGAACAGTGGGATCCCTCCTCTCCTTCCTCCCTAAGATCAAGGCTGGAAATCTGGGCTGTATCTGCATGGGTGGGAACAGAAAAACATCAGTTCTCTGCCAGCTCCCAGCTCTGTGAATTCAAATAATTGCCACTCCAAAAGTCCTGTGGGTTTGTTAGCCCTCAGATTAACAGGCAGCACCCTACCCAGGGCAGGTAGAGGTCTACAAGTGCAAACTCCTGAGTTCCACTGTGCTCCCTTATAGGAATGCGCACTCTTGAAAATTGTTTAAAAAAAAAGTTTTGCACTGACAAAGTTCTGTAAGTTATTGTTGTTGTGCCAAAAAGTTATTAACCTACCTCTATGTTCAAATCATACATAGCCAGAAATCTGAGGCTTGCCTGGGAAAACACTTCACCAAAGTTAAGATAGAAGATTAGAACCAAATTTAAAAATGATTAGCATAACTACAAATTGTCGACAAAAGTGAGACTTTTTCAGAGCATGTTCTTTTCTCCTTTTTCGTTTTAGATGCATAGAAAGGGTGAGATATAGGAACGTGCTCCTGTTGATGGGGTGATGAAACTGTCCTTAGTCCCCTCAAAAAGGAAATAAGCCCAGAAGTTTCTCTCCTGGATTAGGTAAAAAGACATCTCATAGGATCTTGGGGACTTCACCTCAAACTCAAGGATGGTCAATTGGACAGAAGGCAAAAAGTCCTGCCTGGGCAATTTACTAGAAAAAGAACAGAACAAAGAAACCAATGGCTTTTGTGAGGTGTTTTACTAGGAGCAAGAACCTCTTGCACCTGGCTTGGTTTTTCTCCGTAAGGAGTTTTGTTATTTTGCCTTTTATTAAAGCTTTTTTGTTTCTAACACTACCACAAAAGCCATCCTGCTGATTTTATGCCTTCTAAGGCAGCTGAGCTATCTTGGGTGAGAAATAGATCTCAGAGGTTATGAGACCTGGCTCGAGGAGACCCATGTTTCACTCCCTGGCCACTCATACTGAGCTTACAAGTCCTGTTTCAGGATTCCCTCATCTGGAGGAATATGTGGAATGCATTTGAAGGTGCATCTCTGTGTTTCACCCATTACAAATTACATCCAGATCTGAAATGAGGACGGAGAGCATCGTTATCAGCACAATGCAGTGCCTGGGGTGCTGCCAGGGTCACTCAGGGCTCCTGAATTCACCTGCACTTGTGCTGAGGACAGCAGCAGGACACAGGTCCTACACTGACCAAATTCCATGGGAACTCAGTTAAAAGAGCCCATTCAAATCTCCATTGTTCCATTATCTTTATTTTTCTGTCACTTCATTTTCATTAAAATTATTTATCTTTCCTTACTAGAAGCCTGCCACATTGATATAACGAATTACCAATAAGAGTCCTCTACCAGTTCCTTTTAACATGTATTTAAAAAAGGAAGCCAAATGCTTCTGTGCTATTTTGTTATTTAACAAAACTAAAATTATTATTTACTACAAGGGCATATTTTAAGTCATTTGGTGTAATCAGTCTGCTACAACAATAAACAAATACTCTGAGGAAGCTCTGAACTGTGAGGTTTTACCCCTTTTCATGCACTGGGAGAAATGCCTTTTGTGACCAACCAAGAGAGAGGAGCACAGCAATCAGAGGTTGCTCCTCCTCGTGCTCCCTGTGAAACACTGAATATCCAGCTCTGGCTGTGATCCCTGTGGGATGAGCCCAAGTTTGTGGCTCTCTCCAGGCAAAGCAGCAAACAGCATTAATGTTTGAAAAAGGGGAGCAGCAAGTATCAGTAGCACTGTAAACCAAGATGACAAATTTGGACAAAACATGACAGGTCTACACAGAGCTTTTCCTAATTTAAATTATTACAAGTGGCTCCACTGTGTAACACATGAGAGAAACATGTATAAATAATACTAAAATACATGATTACAGGATGCTATCCATTATTTCACAGCACTTACACATTGTTATGTGCATTAGTTCTCACTGACCTACTCAACACTGCCCTAAATAACTAAGGAGGAAAATGTGTGTTAATCATTTACTGATTACTCATATATTGGTTTTAAATGGCCACAAGTCAAAAATGTTTTTACAACTGATCTTACATGTGAATTTTACAATGAAAGTGTGTTCCTTAAGGTACAGCCATGAACTTGATGTAAATTCTATATATCTATATGTTTAACAAAATTTATATATAGTTCATGGTTAGGAATGTGGGCAACCTTGTAAGAATGGAAATCATATATACCAAAACAAAGGGGCACTGCCCTAAAAGGACTTTTATACAACATATTGAGGCATTCATGTTAGAGGCACAGCTTTGTTTTCCTCCCATGTCCAAACAATAGGCACCATTAAAGTCAACAGCAAAAAATTTTCAAATTACCTAAGCCACAGCTGATTGGGACATTTGATACCTCTAAACCCATATTCAATGTAAAAATATCTCCTCCCTTCCTGCCAAAGATATACACCAGAATAAAATATGCTAGCAAAGATATAAATGTCAGGAATGTCAACAGGACTCAGAGATAGATTATATATGCTGGAATTTTCAAGATATCCAAAATGGTTTGGGTCCATTTCAAATGACAAGTAAAATGCAGAGCTTATCTGAGGAATGACAGGGACATTGGCTGTCCTGTGATGTACCTGCAGGTTTTGAGCTGAAATTTGGATTTCTGCCACTGCAGAATCAAATCAGGAACCTGGTTAACAGTTACCCCATAGCTTCCATGCACTCCTGGGGTGGAAAACCCTGGTAAGGAAAATTCTCATGCAGGGAAGTGCAATCTTGCCTTCTCTCTATCAGACTGTCCACATGGAATAATAAGATGCTGACATAAAATAAGTTTGAGTTTTGAAGACTTGTAAATTTTAAAAAATATTTGTTTTTACTGCAGCAATTTGGAGGGAGATGATGCCACCAGGCCCAGGGGATTGTCCTGCTCTGCTCTGAGGCAGCTCTGGGCACCACAAAGTACAAAAGGGCCAAAACTGCTGGAGAGTGTCCAAAGGAGGGAGCTGGGGCTGCACATGAGAGGTTTTTGGGGTGTCTGCAGGGACAGGAGCTGGGTCAATGATCCCTGTGGGTCCCTTGCAGCTCAGGACATTCTGTGTCCCATGATGGTTTGAATTGGCACAAATTACCATCAGCAGTACCTTCTCACCAACTGCAGAACCAAATATGAAATTCTCCCCACTCCCCTGAGTCACTTGCTCCCACTTGCCTGAGTTCCTGCAGAGCTGCCTGATAAAGCAGATAAAGATCCAAAATATTTGCTCTGCAGCCACTTCAGACAGGCCAGTCTGTAGTGTTAACTGAGAATTTTCTTTCTACTGACCACACAAAACCTTTCCATGGAAAATCTGTGCACACAGTAACACTCCTCCTACACAGGGAGCTCCTGGGATGATAGAAAAAATTAATTTGCTGTTTAGACCAAAACTGTTTTGGTTTTTTTGCAGCTAAATTTTCTACAATTCTTTCTCCATTTTCTTTTTCTGCATGTTCAAAACGATCTCTAGACAAAAGCACCCTTTGGAGAGCAGCATCTGCTCCCCATACTAGTTCAGTTAAATATTGCCTGATAAGTAATGAAGCTCATATGTTTTCTACAGATTTGTCTTGAAGCAAACTTTGCTGCTACTTGCATTTGAATTTTCTAAGAGTATTTAGAGTTTTTCTAGGGAAGAATTCTAAAAGGAAGAGAGCAAATTATCTACACCACATTCATTAGCCTGAAAGTCTTATTGAAACAAAAATTCTAAAAGATATTCCCTTTTTTAAATCTACTGATGGATAGCTAAATTAGGTGGAAGTACTATTTAGTATTTTTCATGTCTGATAAAATATCAAAATAGAAATTAATTGTTTTTAATGTCCTATCCTCACAGAGCTTTTTTACCTCCAGGTTCTGCTTGGGGAAGCTGAGGCAGGAAGTGAATTCCTTTTGCTGGGGGCTATCCCATTAGACTTGGAGCCCTTTAGGCTTTTGTAACCCCTGTGGTGACATGAGCAGGGGCAAAAGTGAGATTAAAGACAGGTCCCTGCAGCTCATTCAACAGCATCAAATACCTGCAGCAGCACCAGCCTGTGCAGTTTTTTACATTCCCAATCTTTAAGTATTCTTCTTCACGTGCCTCACAGATCCTAAAAACTGTTTCTTTCTGATAGAAAGCTGCTGAAAACAAGAAAGACCTCATACATGAAAAGGAACCTGTTAAAAAACATGAACAAGTTTCTCAAGTAAGTGGAGGGACTGTCTGGCTCAGGGGAAGGTGATTGAATTTCAGAAAGGTTTAAATCTAAGACACCTCCTGAATCCATGGCAGATTCCCCGGGAGTGAAAGCCATTACCATGGTATTTGTGCTGAGCTATGTGAGCTGAATTTGGTGTCTCAATCCAGTGTGTCTGGAGCAGTCCCTTGGATCACAAAGTCACTGTGACACCCCTCAGGAGCTGGCATTCTTATTGATGGAATCAACAGCATTTAATGGCCACAGAGACTGAACTATCTTTGCTCACACTCCAGGCATAGAGATGAGGCAGGGTGGATGTTTGTGCTGTCACTGACTATACTATCACAGCCCCAAGATAAGCACAGGCATTTCAGCTTTCAAGCCTGTCAATCTGGCATTTTTCACAAGAAGGAAACACACTGAAATAAAGAAGGGAGCAGTGCAGCTCTAAATGACATTAATGCTGATGAGTGGCTGGGAAGGCCATGATTAATATCAATTTGTTAAAAATAAAAGGCACATGCCAAGTTTTCCATATCCTGATTTTCAGCCTGTTTTAACAGAACCACCTGTATGTGGAGAGGGAGAAAAGACAGCACAAGTACAGGTTGTTAGCACTGCATTGAAATCATACCTGACAGAAATGTAGAAACTCTGCATACAGCAGTTCAAAACCAAAACACAACATGTTTCTGTATTTCAAGCAGCTCAGGCACAACAAGAATCTAACCAGAATAAGTGAGGAGTAAAAGCACTTCCATGGAGTGATGGCTTCAGTAAAATTAGTCATTATGGGTAGGAAACACATTATTTTTTTATTTTCCCATGACAACAAGATTTCTAACTGTTGACAACTTCATCAGGAAACTTGGTGAGGTTTATTATGACATTTCACAGTCCCTCCACTTCGTAAGATAAATTCAACTGGCTGGCAACATTTTGTGGAAAAGTGAAGAGGAGAAAAAAGGAAAGAACTTTTATAGTAACAACTGCTGTGTGAGTCTTGGAATGTGGAGACTTGTATTCCTCTGTTGCATAAGCATCTGAAAGTGAGGGCTGTACTTTGACAGGAGAAAAACTTAGGCAGCCTACTTTAATAATTGAAGTGGAAAGAGAAGATCATTCTTTCAGTGCCTGCTTTGCAGCAAGAATACACTGAAGATTTTTCTCTGGAAACAAAGAGGAGATTAACCACTGGAAAAGAGGTTTCTTAAAAAACTTGCAAGAAAATTTCCACTGTTCCAGCACTTGAAATGAGATACACAAGAGGAATTTTGTAGGAAGTTATGGGATGGAAGGGGAAAGAGCTACTAATCACTTCATCACTTTATCTTCTTCACAGCTCATTGGGACAGTCAGCCTCAAAATATATTTCTTTGCAGTGCTGGTGCAACAACTGAAACAACCATGCAGAAATGTTTTAAAGGACTCTTTTCTTTCTGGCTTACTTAAACAACAACACACCAGAAATACCACAGGAGAACATTTATCAAGATTGATACTGCAACCCTCATTTTTGTTGGATGGAGGCAGATTAAGAGAGGAAGTTTCTTTTCATAAGTGAAGTGATAAAACACCAGTGTAAAAGAGTCACTTGTGAACATATTGGCTTTTCTGTCTCATCTTTTCACTGCTCAGTCTTTGATTCTTTTTTGCTTTTCCTTGAACTTATTTTTGCAAATCTTCTTAAATAGCAACATTTATTTCAGACACTGATTGTAATTTATCCCTAGGTAAAACTAATTGTAAAACAATCTTCCAAAATGTATTGGATTTTAATCAGAGAGTCACTACAATTAATAAAATTGACTCCTCTTCTGCATTTCTGTTGGTTCCACAATAACCAGCATAATTTCTGAATAAGGAAAGACATTTTGCCCTTACTAATCAGGAATTATTGGTACACCTGTTTGAGTTGCAGGGTTAAATTCCACAGAGTTTTCATGGTGCTCTAAAGGATAAAAAAGACATTAGTAGAAATCAATGGATACTACAGTGCCAAATGATGCACTTTTAAAAAGGTCATTTTATAGTAGGGAATAAAACCTGCATTTGACCATTTGGGTATCCTCTGATAGATGTCCTCCTTCTAAAACTCTTACCAGAGCAAAACAAACAGAAACCAGCTCCTAGTTGGCACTGGCAGTAAGAAACTGCACCAGGCAAAAGTTCAGATTCAGGTTCAAGTCCACTCCCTAAAGTCAAAGAAACTCAAAATGTCCATTGCAACCATGGTGTCTTGTTTGATCCATACTAGTGAGGAAATGTTTCCTTCGGTGGAGGTTATTGTATCAGGAATTATATACATATATATATACACATATATATAAATATATTTAAAAATATATATACACATATATATATATATATATACTTCCACATACATACATACATATATATATATATATAACACATACACACATATATACACTTTTTTTTTCTCCCATTGCTTCCTTGCCATTCACTAGACATTGCTAGGGGACAGCCATTGGCACAATTCTGTATTTTTAAATATTGCATTGTACCAATTTATCTTGTCCCTAATAAATATAATCTCTCAATTGTTCCTTAAATCCAGTATAGAGTTTGAACCTGGATTGAGTGGTGCATTTAAAATACCAACCAAGTACAATTAAAATACCAACCAAGAGACTTACAAACAATCCTTTCTGGTTTTCAGTGGCAAATTAGTCATATCTGAAGCAACAATGCAAAACCTGTATTTCAGCTTGCTGCCTTCATAAACTGCTGTAGTTATTGCATGTAAGTAAATTAGGGTTTCTGATGTAAACATCACTAAAATCTACACCATGCTTGTGCTGACAAAGTGCAGCAACAGAACACAATATCCACCTTTCCAGATTGCCAGCATCAAAACCTGATAACAATATGTTTCCCTGCCTGGTTGCTCTCTGGAGATAAAATTAAGAAATTATTCTTGCAACACTGCAGAGGGTAGAAAATATTTCTGTTTCATGAGGAATATCTTTACATTCTTATCTGAATAAATTAAAACAATCTGAAGCAGTGTACACACACATTTAACATGCATGAAAATGGAGGACAGACCTATATTTAAACAGGACTCAACAAATCAACAGAACATTCCCATTGCACTCAGAAAACTCTTCAAAAGGATCACATTGAGAGAAAAAAATTGGGGCAAAAGAAGAAGAAAAGCAGGTAGAGTTACCTGAGATAAATATCCAAACACTCCCCCCCCTATCCTTTAATTAACTCTGTGTTATTTTCATAACTCTAGTTCTTCAACTGTACACAAAAGCACACAAGTTAGTGCCAAATCAAGAGAACTGGGCATTTAACATTCCAGAAACATGGTAATCTCTCATAGCCTTGGTAATCCCTGACCCCTGTTTCCTCTTAAAGGGTCATGGGATTAATGGCTTTTATCTCAAGTTTATTGGCTCTTTAGTAACCTTTCTGCTTTATTGGATTATACTTGTATAAGTGTTCTACTGCAGCACTGTGAGGCCATTAGATATGTGCTGCCAAGAAAGGGAAGTCAATCACCAAGAAATGCCATGTCATTTGAATTGTGTATTTTGGCCTAAATGTAGACATAATATGTGCTAAATCTATTCTTAGAATACACAGAATATATTTCTTCACTATTTATCTGTGATGTGATTTTGTTTCTTTGTCTGAGCTTCCAAGCTGGCTCAACAATATCCAAACACAATGCAAAATAAATAAGAAATCACCTTCTAGCACCTAGTCTCACTGATACTCTTTACTTCAGTATTCCATCTATATTTTCACTCTCTGCATTTTGTGTTCACAGTTATTTTCTGTCTGTAGCTCCAAAAGCTCCCTTGTAAACTGCACAACAAACCCAGGGCTGCACAAGGCCTGGGAGTGCTCTCTATTTTAGTGCACATTACTGTTACACTCTGTAGTAGCTGGGAATTCACTTAGGCAGTGAATTGTACCCATGCAGATTCAATTCTGAATTTAAATCACCAAAACACTATAGGGTGCAGTTTCATGTCTATGCTTCCTATGTGGGAACCACAAAGAATATTCTGTCTGAAAATATCCAGCAGAGATTTTTATTGAAATGAATGTGATCCTTCTGGGTACAGGCATTCCAGCTTTGTACTTCCTTGCCTTCATACCTCAGCCCATGGATGTGACCAATTAAGCAGATAACAGGGCCCAATACTATCCCAATATAGTTATTCTTTTTTTATGGAGAGCCCATTAAGCACACAGATCCTGGCAGTCAGAGCTGACTGATATTAAATGAGTTTCTCAGGGACTCTGGGATTACAGATCAAGAACCTTCACTAAACTACCTGATTTGCCACAGACAGTGTTGGACCTGTGAGAAAAATCCATTGCCAAGCATTTGATGGAAGCAAAGCAAATTCCAGGAGGGAAGGGTTGACCCTGGGCTGGTTCATTGCTGCCATGGCCATTGCTTCAGGTGTCTTCACTCCCAGGCTGAGCTTCATCCTCAAAACAAATCAATTCCCCAAGCACTTAAAGGAATAATTTCAGTCATCCACTGCCTGCAGTATTATCCAATAATAATCATTCCACAGAAACATCTTTCCCATAAAAAAAAAAAAATTATATATATATATTTTCACTAAATGGGGGGGTTTAAATTTACACTCATCCCACATGTTTTTGATCTGACCACTCCCAACTGGGCAGTTTTACAGCATGAGGAGAAATTGATTCTTTCTCCCCACATCCAGGAAGGTGCCAACACAACTCCCTCCCTACAGGAGAGGCAGAGCCTCCACAGGTGATGGGATTCACACAGAATCATTATTGCCTTTTGAGCACAGTGGCACCAGCACCAGAGGAATCTATACCTCCCACACAGGCACTGCTCCTCAGTGTGCTCAGACCAGGAATCAATGTTCAAATCAACACAAAAAACACATCTCAAATGGATGAGAAACAGTGTACAACTCCAGGGCTGAATCTGGACTGAATTTATCCACTTACTGTCATCCAAAGCCAACCCCAAAGATGCTTTGCAAGATTGTATATGCTGCCCTGAGTTTGGTGCTAAACACATCCCAGTAAATACAACCAGTTTTGTTTGCCTCTTTTGATGTAACAAATTAGAAACTTGGGCACAAGAAAATACATTGCAAGACGTTCATTTACATAAATTGGAAAATGATCTGAATTAAACAGACATGGTTTTTCTTTATAGTTGCTAACATTCTGCATGGCTTAAAACTTTCTGCTTGAAGTGGTTTATCATAAATAGACATTTCTGAAGGTCCCCCAAGGCAGACAAGTGCACTTCTAGAGAATTAGACACAGCTTTGTTTGAAAGCAGCCTAAATTTCTTTAATTTCAATGAGAGAAAATTTGTCAAGTAACATATAACATCATTGTTATATATCATCTTTGATGGAGTCTGTCAGTAATATCCATTCTTAGTTCAAAGCAAACTAATTTTATTTTCTCCTTTCTAATCTGGAGTATCCATCTCATTTTCAGTGCTTGCAGAGATGATAAAATAGGTGACAAAGAAACCAGGTAGGCTCTGTTTATCCATAGCTATCTCAGAGTGGAGCAAAATCCCTGTCAGTGTCTCTGCAGACACCCCCCTCCAGCACAAACACAAATTACAGCCTGCAAGGTTAAATGTTAGCAGATTTCCTCATCCACAATTCCATCTCCTCTGACCTGCTCATTCACTGCTCCTGGCAGAGTGCAAGGACTAGATTTCAAGCCTTTGTTTAATTAATTTCCACTGCAAGAAATGGATGTAAAGTTTTTCAGCTGGACATGAGGATACCTGAAGGCAGCTCCCAGTGAAACTCCTGCTCTCACAGCAGGATATAATGGGGTGGCTGCACTGATACCTGTGCAGCACTCAGGAAATTCCTCCCTGCAGCACAGGTCAGGCAGTGCTCCCTGGGCCCTGTAAGGTGCTGACCTATTCACAGAAAGGTCATTCTGCTGCAAAGACAGTTTATAAGTGGAAAAGAGCCCAACACATACTGATGCTGAAAGCTTTTGATCTAACCAGCAGCATTTTGCACACACTTGAACTAACAGGAACACAGGTATGTACTGAAGTACATCAATTTTAAGTGACATTTTTCAGACACCTATATTTTAAAGAATTTAATTTAGCTTTCTCTTTAGTACCCTCGAGCAATAACTCCATCAGTGCTTTAAAGCAGGATTTTTTGTTCCTCAACATCTGCATGTCCTCACCTCAGTCAGTGCTTTACAGTTTCAGTGAATTTTGCAAGCATGATATGGGTTCTTACTATTAACCTTGATGCTGGAACCCTAGATGCTAAGAATTTTAGACTTCCTGTGTTTTTAGACACAGACTCTGAAAAAAACCCTACATTTAACCTGAAGCTGTAGAGAAAGCTTCTAAAATTAACTGATAACACTGAGATTATAAGTGTACAATTTGCATAAGTGTATAATATCACATAGTAAAAAACTTGGAGTTTAAAATTTTAGAATACAGTAATATATTTAAAACTAAGATAGAAGTTTTAAGGCAGTAACTAATCCTTCTTTCTCTTCATAAGTTTGAGTAGTATTGTATCATTAGACAGAAAAATCCACATTACAGTAATTAGTTATTGAGTTAAAAGTAAAAATAATTTAAGCATAATTTCTTAATTAGATAGTTTTTCCTCAAAAGACCTTGTAAAAATAGATATGAAGCCATTTTGTAGCTTGTTAGTGAGATACTGTAAGACTCATGACTTTTAAGACTGTAATATAGATAAAAAAATAATAAACAACTAACTCTGAACAGAAAATACCATCTCAAACAATTTCAGTTCCAACCATAACAAAAACAAAAGATAAAAAATCAACACCTTGGTTCTAAAAAAAAGCCAAAACCCACAGCATCCACCTAGAAAAAAAAATACTGCAATGAGAAACCAGGAAAACTACAATGCTTATTGACTCCTCTACACAAACCCCTGAGCACCCAGCACCGTCCAAGGCCCTGAGCTCTGCTGCTCTCAGCCTTGCAGCAATCTCATATGCAAAGCAAGTCACTGAGATTCCTTCTGCTTGGGATGAACCATTGTGAAATTTGGTGTTTCTTCCCCATTTTGATGAAGCTGAAATGCCCAGGCTGACAGCATAACTCACCCTGTATTGATTCCACGCCAGCGCTCGTTAATGGAGAAGCCGATTCTCACTGAATGTATGACCTACTGATATCCCAAGGCAGTTTTTGTCTCAAATACCTCCAAACACCCTGAATTATTTAGAGCTCAAAAATGTTACAAATGCTTGGTACATCTGCACATCCATACCTGTGTACAGGTATAAATATCCACCAACTCCTCTGTGAACACACAAACACACACTGAAATTTGGCTGAAAGCTCCACTGTCACTGGTATATTTTCTGGAAAAGTCCCCTTGCCCAGGAGTCTTCTCCTGAGAAAAAGGAAAACAACAATTATCTCATTTGCTTCTCCTGTGTTTTGCTGCTTTGGAATGTGGTTGGAGATTGTTTACCCAACATGTGAATTGTTTTAATTAATGACCAATCACAGTCAGGCTGTATTGGACTCTGTGGAGAGAGTCAGAGTTTTTAATTAGTATCTTCTAGCTTTCTGAAAGGATCCTTTCTCTATTCTTTGGTATAATTTAGTATAGCATTCTTTAATATAATATAACATCATAAAATAATAAATTAGCCTTCTAAGAAAATGGAGTCAGATTCATCTTTCCTCCCCTGCAAATACCACACACCACCACAATCACTTTGCTTTAATAAAGCCTCAGGTCCTTCAGCCTCTCACTAAACATCACCTGCAGGTTCCCTGGGGCAAAATAATTTCATCTGTAATTTGCTTAAGTGTAATGGATCTATAGTGACAAATCTGGTCATTGTCAATCTATTGACCTGAAGTTGCAATTTACTGATCCTTTTTGTGTCATCAACCACTGTTTTAGAAAGAACCTGTGGTGATAGAGAGTCTGTGGATAAACACTATTTTTTTGTAAAGTATGAAACCCAAGTCTTCCTTAGATATTTAAACAAAGCTATAAAAGCATCAGCCATGACATTTTGTATAAACATTTTCCAACTGCCCCATGGATTTTGCCAAGCATGTGTTCCAACATTAGGAAATGATAAGAGACTTAAGAACAGATATACTGTGAGGAGATATCTTCTTAAATTCTTTATTCAATCAGCTGTGAAACAGTATAATATCTTAAAAGGACACATTTGGTAGCATGAAAGACAAGTGCAGTGAGGCTTGAGCTTGCTAAATTCGTTGCATTCTTCAACCTTAGGGCTGCAAATAGATTATTTTTTAACCTCTCAAGAGGATGGCAGGTATTCTGCAAGCAGCTGGCATTGTGAAGCAATTTAAATCCTCTCTATTTGTTAGCTGGTTTAGTGACTGCTAAAAGGGGTGGGTTAAGTTTCTTAGAGGCTTTTTTGCTTTTTCTCAGTAACTTCTAGGCTAATAGCTTGCATTGCCAAGCCTGACACAATGAATCCACTGCTCCAAATGGATTTGAAGACACAGCTTTTGGAGAGCTGGGGACTTGACTTCTGAAGCAGAGCTTGCAGGGTAGGTTAAAATGTGTCTGTGGTAAAATACAGACATAGCTTTTGCTCTGCAAGCTGCAGACCTGCCAAACTACTTTGAAATTATTTGTGTAGTCTCTGGGAAATCACTGCAGTTGTCTCACAACTCCATCCCAGGCTGTTATGACACCAGAATGCTTTTTTGCCTCTCTCTTGTGTTTTCCTGATCTCTTTGAACAAGGAGGGCTGGAAGCATTATTCACTCAGCCTCCCAGGTTTGTATTAATTGCATTCATGAAATGGGCTTCATTTACTTGGAAAACTGCATGAACCTGTTGAGCATTTCAATCTGGCAACACCTTACTTTCCAAAATGTACTGAAATTTGCTGAAGTCCTAAATTCTACCTGCATTTTTAATTGATTGCATATCACTAATCTTCCTTTGAAACTTGCATCCAGCACACAGACAGATGGGTGCACTGAAGCATGATATTAATCAATAGGAAATCCAAAATTATGCCATAGCATATGAACATCTCAGGCCATCCACAGAGCTGAGTGTGCTTTGCCAGTCTGGGCAGAGAGTTTGGAATCCCCTTGGTTCTGCACAGAAAACTACAGACATTTCCATGCAGCTAGAGCACTGTACATGGTATTTATCAACAAGGAAGAATCCTGCCTCATGCTCATGTGGCTGGTGCTGATGCTGGGGCTTCTGCTGCCTCCATCTGCTCCTTTGCCACTGCCATGCCCAACCCTCTGCTGGGAGGAGCCACAAGGGGAGCACAGCCCCAAGGCTCAGGTGGGAAGAGGAACAAACTTGTCACTGCACACAGGATGGAAGGAATAGGTCACTATCTGACACTCCCAACCAATCTTTGGCTCTGGAAATACAATGGGATTTCTAAAGAAATAATACATAGCTTGGGACATATTCAGTGTCATACTATGCTGTACATAATATTTTCAAAATATATTTTTTAAAAATCCTTGGCATTGCCTAGAGTGTAATTTTCCCTGTAGTTTCTTTCTTCATTATATCAGGAAGGAATTGCAATGCCTGTGCTGGATGTATCCACTGTGCTTTAGGATTCACACCTTTTAAACCAGCAGAATGGCACAGATTCACACACTCACACAGACACATTTTGCCTATACAGTTAATACAAATGGAATCTGCAGGAGCCAATCAATGTGATGTAAAAATGCAATTATTAGCAGAAGGGTTAGGCTGTACCTTGCCTTGTGGATATCTTCAAGAGACCAACCCCACCAGGCAGAGGTGAAGGAGAAATGCTATTCCCTGTAGGTGTTCCTGATCAGCCAGACCTTCCTAGGTGAGAAGAGAAGATTCAGTTCTTTGCTTTACTGAGACCCTCCTTATACAACAGCTCCCTGTGCCTGGTTTAAGTCTGAACCCATCTTTTCAAAGCATTTCTAAAGCCACAGATGTTTCAAGATGTTTTTTTCTGATGACCATGACCGGGTTATATACAGAAAAGAACTGCATTTGGATATTTCTATTTAAAAGTTTATTTTTATCTCTTTTTGTCACATTGACATTTTCTGAAAAATCCCTTCACCCAGGGTTTTTCTCCTGGGAAGCTGAGAGGCCTCAGAGAAAAGGAAAACAATTCTTCTCTCATTTGCTTCTCCTGTGCTGTGCTCATGTGCAATGTGTTTGGAGATTGTTCACCCACAGGTGATTGTTCCATTGCATTCTGCTGGGAGTTGTTTTCACTCTTTGGCCAATCAGGGCCAAGCTGTGTCAGGACTCTGGAGAGAGTCACGAGTTTTCATTATTGTCTTTTCAGCATTCTGTAAGTATCCTTTCTGTATTCTTTAGTTAAGTATAGTATTGTTTAATAAAATATAGTCTTATAAAATAATAAATTAGCCTTCTGAGAACATGTAGTCAGATTCATCATTCCTTCCTGCCATGGGGATCCCTGCAAATTCAATATCTTTTGACCCTGGAACTTTGAGCCCACTTCCCTCTGCATGCTGAGAGAAGCAAGTTCTGTGCTTTGAATGTTTGTGTAAGAAAAAATAGTTATGAAAATTAACTATTGAAACCCACAGCATCATCTCCATTCATTCTTCTGGGCTCTGGAACCAGCCTGTCTGTGGTGTGGGCAGGGACTGATGAGAGAACAGGTCTGTGCCAAACATAATCCAAAAACATGATGCATTTCTGTAACCAGATGGTTACCCAGCAGCTTAACACAGACACTGAAATCCTTTCTTATTATTGCTCACCACACAGAGACAGATAAAGATAACAGGCCTGGTAGTGCCATGCTGAAAACTCAGTATGAGCTCCTTCCCACATTGCACTTTTTATGACTCTTTTCAAGTTCCTCTCTTCTCTTCAAAACAAAAGTGTTCTTAAAGTTTGATGTTTGAGCATCCTATTTGTGTTTCAGTGTATTATTATACATGACCAAGGATTTTAAATGTGCATTTCTCTGACAAGTATGAATTGTGATAGGTTTTAGCATTCACATCTTACAGTCTGGCTTCAAGCTCTTCTCACACTTGATTTGTATCTTGTGTCTTAGTGGATAACAAAAAAGCACTTTCACATGAGCTATGCAATTTATGCAGATTCTTTTTTTTCCACTGAACCCCATACTCAAAATCAAAATTGCATATAAACAGCACATGCCAAGCAGCCAAATCAATACCCAAATAATAACTAAAACGTGTTACACTTTCAAGAATATAAGAGAAATTAATATAAAGAGCATTACGAATCCTTTGAAGCACAACAAAAGGAGCCATAGTTAAAATTTTAACAAGTTAGAATCATTAGCTAAACAAATCCTGACAGCCTAGCTTTGCACTTCCAGTCACACATGCTCAGAACAAAGGCTTGATATGTGAGGCAACTTTAATAGGTCCCTCTGCATATGACTAATTTTTCCTCAAACAGTCATTTTTTATTTCTTATTTTCCTCTGGATCCTGAAATGTCACATTTTATTAATCTGTGTCACTCATGTGGATTGTTAAAAGAACAGACTCACACTGGAGGAAGTGCTTCTCATCATTACCATACGTACGTGGGATGACAAAGGAATGTGCTCAAATTTGGAGTATTATTAAAAGTAGAACAAGCAAGAAGAGAATATAACCTGTTTTCCTTTAACCAGTTCCAAACTGCTCTTAGAGAAATGGCAACAGCAAGAATTGGTCCAGAAAAACCCTGGTTTGTGTTTGCTCCCTCAATAAAACACAACGTGGGCTCAAATTCACTGGCCCCTGCACCAGCTCTCAACAAAGAGCCAAAGATGATAAAAATGCTGAGTCCCTCTCAACAAAGAGCCAAAGATGATAAAAATGGGCATTTGTTTTTACTCCTTTTAGGTCAAGTTCCCCGTTTGAGTGAAAATATTTCCCAGCATTCACAGAATTAGCCAAAAGCAGAAACAATGCATTTTGAATGAACTGACTCTCTCCTCAGACAGCACTGGCTGAGGTGACCTCTCAGACTGTAAATCCCCATGCAGAATTCAACATAACTCCATTGTACCTTCAGGAAGGTACAGCACACATTTGGGACAGGAAGGGGCTGAGAAAGGTGTTCAGTTTTCTGAGAAAATAAATCTGTTCTAAATGATGCATTTTAAATGGCATATCCATTCTCTTAATAACCAAGAGCAATTGTAAATTTCTTTTAACAAAAACATGGAGTAAAAAGAAGACACTGTAGAGAAAGAAAAATATAGAAATGTGAGGAATTTAATATACAAAAACGTAATTGAAAATTGTGTAGAAGATATTATCTCCAATTCCAAAACATTTGCCTGAGGAACAGGCAGTACAAACACTGTTACACAGGCTATCCCAAAGAGGAAATAAAACCAAACAAACTACTGAAATAATTATCACAGCTCAGTTGTTTACCAACCTGCTCCAACCAAACCAAAATATTATGACAAAAATAAAATAAACACACTGCACTGGCAGAACCACTGGGGTGCAGAAGCAGGGTACCTAAGGTTATAGCACAATATTTAACAGTTTACATTCACTAGGTGTAAATATATTTCTATTTCTAATTGATACCACAAAGCAGTTTATCAGTAATTATCTCTTTAGCTGCCCACATCCACACTGCAGCTTTCCTGTCTGTGCTTCACAGAATTATCTCTTCCTAAGTCCCAGCTTTACTCAGTGAATTTGGAGGACCAGATTAAGTCTGAGGAGTAGCTGGATTGAGTAAAACAGAAATCCTCTTCCTCTCACAGAATGCAAAGTTGCAGATGGACACTGAAAATGCCACTGAGAGCTTTCCTTGGAATTGATTTAAATTAGGAGGCTCTCCAACTTTCCAATGGGTTCCTAATGAAGTGCTCTATGAATTGTGGCCCTAAATGTAGATGTTTAGAACATGTCAAGACAGTAATGTAGCAGAAAAATGATGTAATTTTATAAAAGATACTTTGCTATATATTATGACACAGCTACCATGAAGCATAAATGGCATTTGACCCTAACTCTATTATAGTTACTTCCCTGATATTAATTTGGACATCTGTCTGAGGAGAAAATACAACAGATGGATACAGGCAGAGATGGAGATGAAAAAAAAAAAAAAGCAGACAGTGTTTTTCTTGGTACCATCACACGAGGATTAAACAATTTAGGCTGAAAAGATGAACTCATAATTTCCCCAGTGTGCCTGTTTCACTGGCCATCACACCAGGCAAAAAAGAGTGAGAGTTATACAGATGTCAGGGTCAGATCTGAAAACCTGTTCTCATCTTCCTCTGAAGAAGACAGAGGAAAACAAAGGGAGACTTTTAAGCCAACCTAAGATTTGATATATTTTTTTTTCTGTCAAAAAACCTTACTGCAGTACTTGAAGTGTATTCAAACCAGACTGGTTTCCCACCCAGGATTGTGGGATATAAAGTCTTAAATTAAACTGAAGGTTAAATAAAACAGGCAAGCCCATGAGTGCTCCTGGCCTTGGCTGAACACGTGCAGAACAATCTGGCAATTATTCAGTCACATCTGCGTTAGTGGCACACCCTGGAACAGCCCAGTGCTTACCTGCAAGAGGTTCTGATCAGTGACATATTGTTTGCAACCTCCTTGCAAGGAAAGCTGTGTTTCTCCCACACACACATATGGTTACATAGACAGGAATTAAGAAAATATCTTTCCTACCTTTCCCTGGCTCTCCACATGGCAAGCAAGACTTCCTAGAGAGGAGGAGCAAAGAAAATAATTAGACATCCAAAAATGAAAACCCTGATTTTTGTCCTCACAGACTAGGTGATAAACAAGGAAACTCATCCCTATATATTGAAACATTTTTACTGACAAGTTTTGCACAAATCAAAGAGTGCAATTATGCTTAGACAACCCTTACAATGGTCCATTAACCCATCAATCTCATCTGGGAAGATGATTTCCATTTCCCAGCCCCAAATCTGGCAATAATGCTGAGATTGTGAGCAGAACATAAAAACCAGGCCTCCCAAAAATGAGATATTACAACAAGTATAAAGGCTGTTAGACTGATCAACAGCAAATCCCTTGAGACCCATGGCTTCTGAACTAGAACTGGAGTAATTTTAAGTTCAAGTTGTATTTGGAACTAGCAGACACTTCAGTCTGACCTATTTCATATTTATTCCTATTCCAGGTGTGAAGATGGGAGAATGACTCTTGAACCAGGTTCTATTGCTTGCATAGTAATCTTCCATTTATTAAGAAATATAGATTTAAAGAAAAATCATTTTCTGTGAAAAGTTAGATTTTAAATTGAATTTTAATCTTCCTGCTCCCACCTTTGAGGCTCTACATAACTCTGCTCCTCACTTCTCACTTGATTTAGTCTCTTCTCTCATCCCACTTCACCCATATCACCACAAAAGCAATTTTACATAATCAAGTGTCCAGCTACCCCAAAGCCACATCTACAGTTGCCTCCCCCTTCTTCAACAAAATATATCTTATTTTAAAAGCTCATTTGCTCACTCAATTGTTCCCTGCACATTCAATCTGAAGGCTCAGTAACTTGCACTCCCTCTCCAGATCTACTTTGCAATTTGTTTGGAATCCTCAGTTTCATCTATTTATCTAATTTCTTCTAGATTTCATTAAGCCAGGCATTGCTTTCACTCCTAAACAGCCAGGTTGCTTTGATCATAGTAAAATTTCCTCAGGGAAGCAATTCCTGCTTTCACTTACTGTTATAGCTTGCCTTTAAAAACAACAAGGAGATAGATTGGGGCTTAAGATAAATGATTGAGTGGCTCATATTTTATAAAAGCCAGTTTACTTAACACTAATAGTGAAGAGGTGTTGACAATTTAGGCAACAATTTATAAGAGTGGAATGAAATCACTGTGATTTATTCTGGTGCTCTTCTGTGCCCATAATTCTGGAAGTTACAGGTAAGAAGCCTGTACCAGAGGAAAGGAAAATACAACCTGGATGTGTCAGCATTTCCAGGACTAAAATACTGCCTGCAGATATAGCTGGAGATAAAAATGCACTGCTGGGGTTGGAAGGGCTCCCCAGACACTGCCAAACAAACATTGGCATGACACAGGGCTCAGGGAGTCACCCCAAAATGAAATAATTCACCTTCTCAGGAGGGCCTGAAACAGCAGCTGAGGATAAGGAGCTCCATGGTACAGATTCTTCATGTTTTAATCCACATTTTAATATTTATCATTTAACTCAGAATGAACCACTGCCCTTCCTCTGCTTGGTGAACAACGTTTCCAAGCTGTTGTACCAGGTAACTGAGAGGGATTACATTTACACCAATTCCTTTAGTCCATTTTCTCTCTGTAGGCATCTCTGTGCCACACAGCTTCAAGAGGCAAACAGAAAAAATCTTTGCAACCTCTCTGGCAAAGAATATTTTTGGTAAACACATTGCAATAACATGAAGTGTCAGGATATCAAAGACTTCCTGAGCAGCTCAGCAAACATCTCTAAAGAAATCCAAAGTACTGAGTACAAATCCTTTACAAGATGGGAAGACCCTTCTTTAAAAACCTGCAATCTGAACAAAGTCACCTTCGTCTACTGAATGCCCTAAGCATAAAAAGCAGAATAAGAAATAAAAGGTGTTGAAGTTAAAAATAATTCTGTCTCATCTGTGATAATACTTTCACATTTAATTAATATTTGAACATATAGAGGGTTGTTAAAAGGTTTGACTGCTTTATATATACACATTTAAGAAACAGAACTGCTCCTTCATGACCCAGGCAGAGGTATAATAGGTAAAATGTAAATCAAAATAGTACCTTGATATTAAGATTCCTCTAGGAAGATAAATTTAAACGTTTTTAAATTCATATAATTATATGGCATTCCTAAACCCTCACTAACCCCAGCATCTCCAGGAGATATCAATAACCTCCCCAAAACCTCTGACTCAGCCTTGTATTGAATGGCACCTGATCTGGTTTGGGTCAACTGGGATTAATTAGCACAACCAGGAGACACACCAAAACCACTGAGTGCTGCCACCTGATCCTTTCTAATGCTTTCTGTTCTAAACCTGAAAATGAGTTACCACTACCCATGGACAAGCTGTGAATCCTGGCTGTGTGCTGGAACGTGGAGTACTGCTTTTCATTAAGTTGCTACACAAAAAAGTGAACAAAAGTCTCCTGATTTTGGCCAGTCATGACTTCTCCCTCCATATCCAGCATATTCTCCTTTCTACAAATAATTTATTCTCAGAAGCTCCTCCTCACTGGCAAAAGTTAACCATTTGTAAGTTTTGGAGGCCCATTTTCACCTTTCATTCCCCATGATGGTCACTTCCTGCATGAGATGAGACTTTTCCCAAAAACTTTCACATCCTCTAAGACCTTAAAAGAAAATTTTGGTGTGTTGTTTTCAAATTATCTGCAGAATGCCAGGTTTTAGAAAGGCCAATTTTAGGAATGGGGAGACAATCCAAGTTCACTCCCTGGAGAGCTGAGTGTGTATCTACAGTGGGCATAACTTCAGGGAGCAAATTGACATCATTCACTCCACTTTGATGCAGATGTTAGAACTCTTCCTGGAATTTCACTACATTCTTCAACTTCCAGTCACAGATAAATTTTAACCTTATGAGGACTGTAATATTTTTTCATATGGGCTGAGACAGCTATTTTTTTTCTACCTTTTTAGCAAGTAAAACTGTATTTAAACTACAAAATCTGAAGCAAGCCTACTCATTTAACAGCAACTTGAAAGGCACAAAAGACTCGGGAAAACAAAATTATTCAACTTATGAAAAAAGAAATCTTATAATTTGGAGGAATTACTAGTCAGCAATAGGAAAAAACCTCCCAGTACCTCATCTATTAAAGAATGTGCCAACTAAATACACCCCAAAAACCCCTCATCAGTACAGTCAGGGGAAGAGCTGCCCCCATCCCATTTAGCAAGAGCAGGGGCACAGCCCCAGCTCTCTCTAATTACACAGACTCAGCCCAGCGTGTTCCTGGTGACAGCAGTAAACAGGGCCTGATGGAAACTGCTAATTTAGAAATTAGGCACCAAAAATAGAATCTTAATCTGCCACTCCAGCGAGTCTGACAGCAGAAGGGATCCATTAATCTGAAGTTTCCCAGAGCAGCCAATCTGGGCTCAGCCAGGGGTGTGTGACAGGCAGGTTATGGATGAGGATCTCAATGCTCCACCATTCCATGGACTGCTGGGAATATCCTGCACTTCATTCTGCCCCAGCTAGCTTGAGAAACAAAAATATCCCCTCAATCTGATGCATTTCAGCTGAATCTTACTTCTCTTTTGGTGCAAATCTGTTTGCTCTCTGTCTGTTCAGTCAGTGGTAGATGCTGTCATCACTAATGACAGAAATACCTTTGTCTGGACTTTGTGCAGCCCAAGCTCAGCAACAGGAAAAAAACCCAAAAATTATCCCTTTATTGCAATATTGAACACTGAAAGAGTCCTGTAATTTTGGATCTCTGCAGTGCAATAGTTCTGAGAGGAGTGGGCTCCAGCCCATGGACAGGCCTGCACAAAGAATTGCATTCCTGCTGGGGCAGAGCCTTACTGCAGTAACTCCAGAAAATAAATTCAGAGAATATCAGGAATGAGTGATCCTAAAGCAGTTATATATTGGTTTGTTAAACATGTCTTTGATTGGTGAGGTGATGCTGTATTTTAGTAACAGTGAATTCTTGTTCCAAGATAAAAACAAGCACACATCTACTTGGGTAACACTGACACCACACTCCTGCAGTAAGCAATCACTAATATTTAACTGCATAGATTTTATTGTTAAATTAATATTAAACTAATTAATGTTGAAGACAGGTCAATAAAAGCCATAAGTTCCTTTGCTGTTTATTAACATGCCATCATGTATAGCCCATGTATTAAAAAAATGTGTCAATATACATGTGTGCATATAAAAAATGAGGTCTTAATATATAAATATATTTAAGAACCTATATAACTACATATCCACTGTAGATATACACTCTCAGCTCTCCAGGGAGTGAACTTGTTTTTACTCCCCATTCCTAAAATTAGCCTTTCTAAAAGGTGAAGAGTATTTCAAAGTGATGCCTCCATTCTGTTGTTTCCTGCCTTTCTGAGGAAGCATGAAGGAGTCTTCCTCCTCACCTGGGGATGAATAACTCTCCTCTTACTCAACAGCAGTTTCATATTGTTTCTCCTCTCCAGCACGAAAACCTTGCACAGAAATAATTCTTTATGGTATCTGAGAGAGAGACAGCCTCCTGAGACACAGAAAAGTGATTCTCAAGGAGATTCAAGCATTCATAGCAGCCCCATAACAATATCCTGTTTCTGCACCCCCTGAGCCCCAAACTGTGGCTCTGCAGCCACCCAGGGCAGGGTGAAGCCCATCCCACCCCTCTGCCCCTGCAGCACATCCAAGTTAGAACAGCCTGAACTGCAGCCCAACACCACACACGGTGTTTGCCTTCCAATCCCTCTGCAAGTTTAGCCTAAATTCAATATGTTCCCACTGTAGGCTATGTTTACTGAAATAAAGCTACATTCAACTATGGGCAACCTGTCTTTGAACATATGCTGTAGGCAGCAATCTAGCAGAGAAATGGGCGACAAGCTGTGAGACTAAACTTTTATCATCGGCTCCATAAATCAAGATGAAAGCTATAGACTTCCTCCTGTGGACCTCATACAGCCTTGAGAAAGAAAGTTAAAATATTTAGATTGGAAGAACAAAATAATATAAAGAGAAGAGGAAAAAAAAATAACTCAAAGTGAAATTTAGTTGAAGCATTTGTCCAGTAGTAAATAGAGTTCCCAAGAAAGCACATTTTAATATATTTTTTTAAAGACATACTTGACATCAATTACTAATTAGTAAGATTAATGATGTCTGGGCCATTCAAAAGTCTTCTTTCTTCAGTCCCATTCATGTTGTTTGCACAGAATTCCCACTAATCCAACTGTACAGAAAGTTATAGCAGCACAGCTTTAGTGCAGCAAGTAAGAGTCTTCTTGGTAATTAGCACCTGCCAGCTAATTAAGCAATTTACAGCATATCATATAGGCAGGTAATAGCACCTGTAGCCCCATAAACAATAAATCCATATAGATTCCATTAAGTTTCCAACATATATAAAATTACTGTAGAGAATAGGGTTTGCAGGGATGTTTTTGCACTAATAATGAATACAAAACCACTTTGTGATCTCTGGGCAAGACTTAAAAAATCCTCAATATCTGGTTAAAAGAGACTTTGCAATTTTATTGAGACCCCACCTGCAGAGCTGGGCCAGCCCAGGAGGGACCTGGAGCTGCTCAGAGAGCCCAGAGGAGGCTCCAGGATGAGCAGAGGGATGGAGCAGCTCTGCTGGGAGGAAAGGCTGGCACAGCTGGCATTGCTCACCTGCACAGGAGAAGCTTTGGCTGAGCTCAGGGTGGCCTTGCAGGGCCTGAGAGAGCTGCAGGAAAGATGGAGAGGTGTTATCATCTTATTGCAAATCTTCCATACCTGCTGGGTGATTTCTCATGGGCATCCCCTCACAGCACAGCCAACAAACTCCAGGTCCCTTCTCAACCAGCTCACCCACTCTTTTATAGCACTCATCCTTATTGGACACAGCTGTGCCCTGTTAAGGGCAGGGTTGTTCCTAATCTCTGGTGATTGGTGCAGCTGCAGCTCCTTAGGGGTGAGATTGCCTTCTGCACTATCGTGATTTTCTTACATTCCATCCCCCCCCAGAGAGGGACTGGGAACAAGGGCTGGAGGGACAGGAGCCAGGGAATGGCTCCCAGTGCCAGAGGGCAGGGCTGGGTGGGATCTTGGCAATGAGGAATTGTTCCCTGGCAGGGTGGGCAGGCCCTGGCACAGGGTGCCCAGAGCAGCTGTGGCTGCCCCTGGATCCCTGGCAGTGCCCAAGGCCAGGCTGGACACTGGGGCTGGGAGCACCTGGGACAGTGGGAGGTGTCCCTGCCATGGCAGGGGTGGTGTGAAATTATCTTTATGGCCCTTTCCAAGCCAAACCCTTCCATGATTCTATACATTTTTTCCTACCATTTAAGCTATCCCTCCCTGCATGGCATTACTTCTTTCACATCAGAAGGATAACAGAAATAACCTTACATTGAACACTAGCACCACATCTAGAAGCAGCATGCAGAGGTAGGGCTTAGACTTCAAAATAAATAAATACATAAATAAATAATTCATCCCCAGGCCAGAGATGTCCTCTGAAATGCACAGAGCAAAGCTCACCCCTGGTAACTCCTCTTGCCCTGCACGCTCCACTCCCATTGATCTCACCAGGGGATCCTCTCAAAGTGAGAGCTGCTTATTAGAGCTGAGCTTCCATGTGCACATCTAAGAGGGAAATTTTGTCCTTCAGACAGACCTATGATCAAGACATAAATTTAGACAAAAAGGAAGCAGGAGTAAGTGAACACTTCTGTATTTGCACAAGCAAAGGGGGTAACGAGACAGGCAATGTGAGTGCCTTGAAATGACCTTTACATCTGTGCACACCAAAACCAGGCTCAGAAATGTGAAAAACGTTCCTGTTTTATCAAAAGCAAATACCAAATTATGGAGTTCATCACTCCAAGCAGCAGAAGGAGAAATTATTGCAACAATTTTGCCCTTATTTTTCATCTGCTAGTTGTCATGTCCTCTTCTACTCTCTCTCTAATGTTATACAGGTTCCATCTTTTCATTTAAACCTCCCAGTCTTGGAAATAATGAACCACAAAAAGTCAACAAGAGCCTTCATACTTACCACATTGTCTTGTAAAGGCATCAAATAAAAAAGAGCTGTAATATCTTTCTGACTTCCATTCCTGCCAACATTCCTGCTCTGACAGAACACACATTTCAGAGACCTCCTGTATATTTCTTTTTTCTTTGAGCTTTCTCAGTCAGAGCTATTTAACTTAACCATCTCAGACCAATGGTAAAGTGCTCAAGAGCTAAGTACAAAATATCACAATATTAATATTTCTGCCCTTTCAGAGCATTATGTAAGGCTTGCTTTATCTCCTGATATGGCCAGGACACACCAAAACTATCCTATTACATAAAAAGGCAAATTTTCCTTATTTCATTTAAAGCCAAGACATTTTCCAAATTCAAATTAATATGCACATACCTTGTATCCTCTCTGACACAAATCTATGCAAGATGCTATTTACAGCGTGCCTTTTTACCTACCTACAAATTCTTCTATCAGCAGATAAAAGAGATTTATTGTCAAATTCCCATTTTATCTTCCAACATTTGCCTAGTGGGAAAGCATAAAAGAGACAGGTGACCTCCTGTTTGGGGGTTTGGATCAGTGCTTAGTAATTCCCTGAGACAAATCCTACTTAAGGAGCAACATTCTTGTTTCCTTTTTTTTGTTAGATATAAATATTTGACACCACTTTTAGAGCTACAGGAGGTGGATTTACCTGTCAAAAATTATAGGAAAAAGTGTGAAACACCCCAAGTGTTTCTAAAACTCACTCCAGATATTTGAGTTTAATTTGAAATAAAAGGTGTGTTGAAATAAAATAGGCAGATGTCTTGCTAATTCTGGTGTGCCAGGGCATGGTGTGCTGCTGAGGTGAGGAATGCAGAGATTCCAGGTGCTGGGCATTTGTGTGAATAAGGATGTGCAGAACCAGAATATTCAACACTCCAGCATTTGCAGACAGAATTTCAAACCTCAATCTTCAGACTCTAAACACTGGAATGCAGGGAGAGGACTCTGCTGCACAGCCCCTGTGCCACCCCACACCCTGGTGCTGCTGGCTCTGCCACACGGTGACATGGAGCAGTTCCACAGGTCTGGAGAAAAGTGACAGTGCCTGGCAGTGCTCAGTTTGTCTCTGCAGACAGCCTCTGCCTCACCTCAGAGAAGGGCTTCTGAGGAAACTCCGTGGGAAACCAAAGGACATGGAGGATAAGTGCAGGAGCGAGGTCACAAAGCTCCAAGGATGTCCTGCTGCTCCCCCTTTCATCACCATGACCCTGGTACCCTCAGCAGCTACAGCTCGATCCCATCTTTGCCAGCTGACAGTGGGGAAAAAGGATAGACCTTATCCCTACTGATGTTTCCAGCTGTCATGCAGCTGGAAAAATCCTGCCTTCACAAAATAAATTCAGTAAAACACTGGTTTTGGTGGCCTTGATGAAATGCCTGTGCTGCTGTGCTTCTCAGGCCGTGGGAGATGGAGATGCAGGGCTCTGCTGTGCTCACAGGGCAGCTCCAGATCTGTGGTTGTACTGCAGGGATGGATCTGAGAGAGGAATAAATTGTGGCCATGGCCTGACTGGATGTCACTGACTCAGGGGTGACACTGTCATATTTTCTGGAAAAATCCCCTTGCCCAGGATTTCTTCTCCTGGGAAGCTGAGAAGCCTCAGAAAGAAGTGAAAATAAAAATTATCTGATTGCTTCTCCTGTGTTTGCTGCTTTGGAATGTGGTTTGGAGATTGTTCACCAACTGGACTCTGCTTGATTGGTTTCATGTGAATTGTTTTAACTTAATGATCAATCACAGCCAGCTGTGTCAGGACTCTGTAGAGAGTCACGAGCTTTTCATTATCATTCTTGTTAAGCCTTCTGTCTGTATCCTTTCTTTATTCTTTAGTATAATTTAGTATGGCATAATAAATTATTATATTATATTATATTATATTATATTATATTATATTATATTATATTATATTATATTATATTATATTAATTATATTATATTATATATTATGATATATAGTATAATGTAATATATATTTTATGACAATATAATAGATATTGTGTTACAATGTATAATATAATATATATTATAATGTAATATAAATTATTTTACATAATATAATATAATATAATATAATATAATATAATATAATATAATATAATATATAACATAAATAAATTAGCCTTCTAAGAACATGGAGTCAGATCCATCAATTCTTCCCTTCATCCTGGGGACACAGCAAACTCAACACAGGGGGAAGGGAGGTGCTGTCACTGCAGAAACAGAGAGCAGGGAACACACACAGGGAACTGTGAATGATCCAGGCTAAACCAGTCCAAATCCTACAGCAGATTTGAGATCTCTGGTTTTCAAAGCAGATCTCAGTAAATCTCTGAGAGAGCACTGAACACACTAACAGCAAATCTCCACTAGAACCACACAGGAAAATGTAAATAGTAAATGATATACTAAAATGTCATCGTGGAGCATTTGGAGAAGCATTTTTAGCTTTTAGTGCTGGAAATCAAAAACTTCAGGCCTTTGTGTTCTAAGGAAGAGAACTAAGAGCAGCAGATTTAAATGCAGATAAAGCAAAGGTAACACCTGCTGTTACATCCTCAATTACTTGAGAGGAAGCTGATGCCTACATCAGAGACAAGGAAACATTGACTGTACAGCTCTTGTAAGTGCTACAAGTGCACAAGAATTACACAGCCCAAGTGCAGCAGCAGGAAGGGAAAAGCTGCAATTTTATTTAATAAAAACCTTCATGTTTATTAAAATCATACAGATCTTCATTTTAATTATTTTTTATCTCCTTCAAGTTGTCATCTTCCTGGACTTACAATTTTACATTTCTCTAAGCCATTTGAAATGGATGATTTAGGAAACAAGGTGAGATAAAAAACTTGAAAGCAATAACATGATTCATCTGAATCAAGCTCTCTTATCCTCCACTCTGGTTTATGACTCCAGATGCTGCATCAACCACCTGGCCTCCTTATTCCTCTGCTTTGGCCTTAACAGGATATATCAACATTTTGCTTGTGATTCTATTAAAATTTGGTGTTTGAATGTTTTCCCATTTGGATGAGAAAATTTCTTAGAGCTCCATAATGCATTTAACAAATCACATTACTTGGCTGAAGGTAGTTATTCTGGAGGATAATTGATTTTATGCTATTCCTACCTACAAAATTTGGAGAGGGTCTTAGGGTGTGGAGGGACAGGAGCCAGGGAATGGCTGCCAGTGCCAGAGGGCAGGGCTGGGTGGGATCTTGGCAATGAGGAATTGTTCCCTGTGAGGGTGGGCAGGCCCTGGCACAGGGTGCCCAGAGCAGCTGGGGCTGCCCCTGGATCCCTGGCAGTGCCCAAGGCCAGGCTGGACACTGGGGCTGGAGCAGCCTGGGACAGTGGGAGGTGTCCCTGCCATGGCAGGGGTGGCACTGGATGAGTTTTAAGGTCCCTTCCAACCCAAACCCCTCTGGGTGTGTGATGCTGATGGCAGCAGGGGCCATACTGAGGTATTTTCATCAACTCCCCATAACATCTTTTTTCTCTTTACCCATTATCCCCATCAACACCTGAACCATCCACTGGGAATTATTCTCTACTCTACTCTTGGCTCTCTCACCCCATCTGAAATGTCACACACACTTATTCTTTCAGGACAATTATCTTTCAGGATAATTTCTACTCTAAACCACATGGGTTTGGTTGTGACTGTCATTTTGAATAATTACAGTAATTCTTGTGCATTGTGATACATCCAGCCACTGGATGATGCCATATTGTGCTTGGTCTGAATTTGTAGAGGTCTCCTAGAGCAGCTTTTTTGAATTGTAAGCTGTGTGACATGTTAGGGGCATGGTTCAATCATGCCATGGCCATTTACTGGAGAACTGCATCACCTGGGCCTGTGAGGAAGGTATTAAAGTGGGGTAGGAGTTACTAAAACCTGCTTCCAGCAGCTCTTTCTGCTCCCCCCAGCCACTGCCCTCTCTCTTCTCCAGGCCTGAGTCCCTGCAGGGTGTCTCAGCCCTGCTGGGGACAGGCCAGCCAGACTTTCTGCTGTTATCTCTCCCATCCTGAGACAACCCACAAATGGAGTTTAATTCTCTTGCTGTTTTGGTGACATTTGAATCTTTCCTTTGGCAGCCATTAAACCCAGTAAGAAGCAATCAGTGTGTTTATAAAATGTTGGTATGCACAAAATCACCGAGACAAGGGCAGCCTCTCTGCTGAACATGGCACTGCGAGTGACAAATCTCTTTAAAAATTAAACTCTTTTCTCCACACAATCCACACTGAAAACTCGGATCAACAATAAATACTTTAGAGTCAAATGTTGAGCCAACATGAATAATCCAGTGTGCACTGCAAAAATGAAACTAGGAGAGCAAATAAAAACAGTCCTTGAAATTACTATAAAGAGGAAAAGGTTGGGTTTTGTTTGGGTTTTTTAAGGGTAGAAAAGTAGTTATGTTAACCACACTCCCTAGGGATGGCAAGAACACAAGTGATGCAGAAAGGCTCCTCCTACTTTTTAAATAATTAAAATTTGGATATAAAAGCTCTTGAGAATCCAGGAAATGGGCACAACCATCACCCACCCCATCCTACCAGTTTGCCATTCTCCTCCTCCTCCTCTCCTGCCCAGTATTCAGGGGAATAAACAATTCACTTAAACACAAAACAAACAGTTTTGTTCACTCTGAGTGGACACCTAAAATGTGCCAAAGAGCTTCCCAAAACAAACACATCCTTCCCCACAAGCTCCCAAGCCCTGGGCTGTGCAAAATGCTTTTGTGAGTGCATTCTATGCTGCTCTCCTCAGGCACCTTCCCACAAAAACACCGTGCACTTATTACATCTTATCTCAGAAGAAAAGCCAACTTATCTGCAGGCCATCCTGGGAGAGTTATTTCATTATATCCATCTTTATGCATTTTAAAGCTCCATGCAGTGCACAGGTCAGGCTCAGCAAAGTCTTGGCTGCAGAGTCACAACAGCAGGACCCTCACTGGGACTTTAATTGCTGGCAGAACTCCTCGGCTCTCTTTCATATGTGCAGTGTGGGGATATTTTCTTAGTTAAATGCTGCCTTGCCTTTTGATCCTGCTCCTGCTGATGTTGCTGAGTGATAATGATCTGTGCATCTGGACTATTGATAGGTATAAAAATTAATAGCACAGTTAAAGCTAGTTTATTTACTTTGACCTAAATTAGCAGAACAACGGAAATTTCAATGCGACTAAAAGGCGAGAAATTTAAAGGCAGTTTTAAAAATTACCTACAGTTGAATTTTCAAGCCTCAAAAATCGATTGAAACAAACAGAATGATAAGATTTAAAATAATACCAGACATACAGCTCACTTCTGATAAGAGCTTTTCCAATTATACTCACTATGGTGCTGCTACAAACATTTTCTATTGCAGCATGACTGTCTCTCCCCTTGTACAAAGCAAATACTTGGGTTTTGCTGAATTTGTCTTACATCAGTACTAAAACCACAAGAAAAAAAAAAAGCTACTTCACAGGTCATTATTTTTTTGCAATTTATTTCCTCCATTCACTCAGATAATCACTAAATGAATAACTATCAGGAATTTAAATAAAACACTACATATGAGAAGAGGCAGTCTCTAAGACACACACAAGTTGGACATAAGATGAGGCAGAAAAAAGTGTCATGAAGGTCACTTTCATGCTTGATTATGCATTTTATAATATTCTATATGCATCTAGAAAGTTTTCCCATCAAGATTCAATTCTGTCCCTCCCAGCCATGCCTTTGCACCAGCCCCCAAGATAAACAGAGGCTTAGGAAGGAGTGACATTATATTAGAGGACATACTAGATCATCCCATGACTATTTGTCTACAAATCAATTGCAATAAACTCAATAAATGTAATTACAGGAAATCCTGCAATATCTATCTCCTCACAGTGCAGTATTATTTTGCAATCAAAAAAGTCCTGATAAAATCAGGTTTGTACAAGTATAATCTGCACTGACAAAATAGTAAAAATGGGGCAAGCATAAAATCCTTGGGAGCAATGAATGCTGACCTGAAGAATTTAATGTTGGCCAGAGAAGGTGGTCCTTGCAGAAGGAGAGTTTTATCACTACCAAGTAAGCAAGTTACAGATAACAATCTGATTGCTTCAGTTTCACACTTACAGAGCAATGGAAAGCAGGAAGATAATGATTTTGTTTCAACACATCTCAATTTAAGTACAAATCAATGGAAACAGAAAAAAATAAATATTTAAAATGCACATAATGGCCTCACTTTATTAAGTGAAATGTTCCATTGGTTAAAAGTTTGATGGCATTATCTACCAAGATTGATATTATTACAACAGATTATTCTTTCCAGGGAGACTGCAGACAGAAAAGTGAGGCTGTAGAAGCATAATACTACATTTAATCAAATTTCCTACAAAGAATAGTTCTATTATATTAGCATTTGAACAGCTTTCAATGAACCAACGGGCAGCTGTGTCTTCATCTTTTATTTCTAATCAGCTAATAAATCTACAGGTTGCCAAAGCCATGCCCAGATGTTGATGTGCATTCTCATTGCTCATCATCTGACTGCAGCCATGTGCACCCCACTTCACGCCTGCTGCACACAATGTCTACAGGAAACAAAAGCCCATTTTTAAAAATTAAGTTTTCTCTAGTTGGTCCATCAAGCTGCCACCCTGGTACTTTGTTTATTGACTGAGTATTTTGGTTTAGAGCCTCTTGTGGAATAAATCACAGTGGGTGGATTAGAAATGAAAGCACAGGGGTTTCTGAGGGGCAGGATGGGGATGGGGGAAGGCATTGCCCCCAAAGTCCAGAATAAACAATCTGGGAAATCAGCACAAGCAGTTTAAATCTAAAAAATAAAAGTGTCATTAGGCAAAGAAAAGGTCAAGTTTAAGAATAATTGTTTGGGGTACTTTAGAGACAAATCAAATGATGCCAGAAACAGAATATGGGAAATAATAAACTAATATACTAAGAAAATAGGATAAAAAATAAAAGGTCTTAGGAATTTAGGCAGAGTTTTGCAGCTCAAACAAAAAAAATATTTATTCTGGAAAGAGTTAAGCAGAGCCTTAATCATGTGACTTTGAAGATGGGGACTTATTTTTTGGTTTGTTCAATTTATTTGTTGAGTTTCAGGTTCTTTTTGTTGTTGAGAGGGGGTTTTTTTAATGGCTTTTTTTGTGGCTTCCCCCTCCTCCCCATTTTTACTTAGGGAGATTTTTACTCCGTCTCATCCCCATTCCCCACTGCCAACTGGTTTGATTAGGCTCTATACTGGAAAGGACAGAAAATAAATATCCCAAATTCCCTTTCTACATGTCACTCACAACTGAGCAGCTCTCTGCTATACCCCCTAAAGTCATCCCTTTTCCAGGCTGAAAAATCCTGTTGGATTTAATGGCCCATATAGAGAACATGTCCCATATTTGATTATCCCTGGTGTGCTTCGTGGGAAAACTTAAATTCTTTGGCCAAACAGACATAAAATCCCCAAAATAACATTCTCATCTGCCAAATGAATGTACCTTAAATGAGACCTGAGATGTTTTAAGCCAAATGAGGTGGGTGTGGAGAGCAGTGGAGTCACAACAAGCTGGACAGAACAAATGGAATTGAGCTCAGAGTGCCTCCCCCCAGGTTTTGCAGAGCACAGAGCAGGCTCTCCAGCCCACCCAGAATGCCAAGGCACTGCTATCAAACTGTGCAGGAGATAAATCCTCCCAGCTAAGCACAGAAATAAATGACATATCAGAACTGTTAAGCTCCACAGCTGTGAGAGTGGTGCTTTAAAAATGAAGCACATAAACCACGCTGGAGAGGGGTTTGATAATGATCCCACAGTCACAGTCCAAAAGGCTGCCTGCTCAACAGAACCTTCTGGGGACTGGCACAATGCTTTCCTCAGCTTTAGGGTCCCAGTTAGGCTCAGGATTACAGCTGCTCAGGCCAGCACATGTGGAGAAAGCAGAGCAGCTTAAGAATCTCTATGTTAAAGCTGAAGGCTGCCAGCAATAGACAAATATTAAAGTAAAAATTAACCTGAAATTTTTAATTTTGGATTTAAGCATCTGAACCCTGCTTGTGTCTGGTGAAAATCCACCCATTCTGGTTTGTAATCATCACTGCTCTACTGGGCTGACCTGAACATTCAAATCATGGGAATCTACTTGGAAGGATGATTGATTTCAGTCTGTTAAGTAGACCCTTCATCCACATAGGAATTGAAAGAAAAAGAAATAAAAGCTTGATGGTGAGCTGCCTATTCAGCTCCCCATGCTTATTTTTTCCTGAAAGGTCAGATAATTGAAAATTGCAATTTACTGTCTTGGAAAAAACCCAGAAGAAAGCAGGAGCTGTGATACAGATTTACTAATAGCAGAGTCAAGACACGTAGTTATTCTGGGCTTACCTCATCTGCATTGTTTTCATTTACTTAATTTCAATTAGATTGCAAATTATACAGGGATTAAGGTGTTTCTGCTGTGTGACCTATTCAATTTTGCAGTCAATTGATTTCTACTTATTTAGTAAGTGTTTGGACATTAGCTGCAGTGGCAGTTAGATTTGCACTTGAAGTCAACTCTCCAGCATGGCAAGATGCTCACAAGTTTTGTTCCTCAAGAAGAGGGTGGAGGAAATAATAAGGTGCAGGAAAGGACCTGGATGAAAATCACCTTTAACAGGATTTAAGTCACCAATACAATAATTAGGCAAAAGCAAACATTATATGTATAGTAGGACATGCTAACAAAGCACTTTGCAAAACTCAGTGTTATCCTTCCACTCCATCAGGGTCTTAAGATAAAGATGTAGTTTCACATCTTCCATAAAGATCTTTCCATAAAGATCAGTTTCAGCATCTTTCTTCAAAAATACTGATGGAAAAACACTAATGAGGCAGAGATTAAAAGAGAAAAAAGTGTTAAGTGCTGAAGTAAAGGGGAGGAGAGCGGGGAAAGGCTGGCCCAGAGTTCAAGCCAGAGAGGAAAATTCCAGGGGAAAGGGAGATGGGAGGACATGACAGCAGCCTTCAAATAGAGAATTCTGCTGCAGACAAGAGCAGTGATTACTGATGTCTCTGGTCAATATAGCAGCCAGAGGATTAAGCTGCAGCAAGGAAGAGCTGGGTTAGACATCAAGAATAATGTTCAAGTTACTGAAGGAGTTCACTGAAGCAGTTTCATTTCTGTCAGTAGATCTTTAGCACTCGGACATGCAACTGTCAGAAATGACAGAGAGTTCATCTGGATTTTCACAAGGGGCAGAAATAATGAGTGGCCTTCTGAGGTTTGTTCTGATCACAGGAGAACCTACACAATATTAATCTCCTGTGCTCTACATTCCTGAAAACACTGAGGGCAAGTTCTCTCTTAGGAAAGGGGGTTTTAACAAAGGGACCCACAATGATTCTAACATTTTTTAAAGTAGCTGTAGTGAAAAGAGGCTCCCTGATAGCAAGCCAGGGACCTTGATTTGTTATTGGCAGAGATGTCACAAGTGAGAAGGACAGCTCTGGGATGCACAGACAGCAAGCACTCCCCTTCTCTTTGCATCTTACCATGCTGAAAGGCCACGTTTCTGCTGGCTTTTCACTTCATCATTGCTGAGCAGCTGATAATGGCGTTAGCAAAATTAATAAAGATGTTAAGAGGGATTCTGGATATTCTGATGAAATGTTCAGAGCATTCAGCAGGACACCATTCAGTGTCTAGTGCAGATGTGTGAAGGGAGAAGGTGCTTCAAGATCTGCTGTCAGGCTTCAGTGCTGTGCAGAAGGAATATGGCCAGAGGGAGTGCAGCCCTGCCCTTACTCAGGAGCATTTACACCCAGGTCTCACCCAGAAAACAGCACCAGCTTCACTCAGCTGCTGGCATATTGTTCATAGCACGTAAGGGAACACAGCCTGGCAGCCCATCCCCTCCTGTGCCTGTGCAGCTCTCAGCATGCAGGAAGTCTGGTGGCAGCAGCTGCATTCCCTGTGTCCCCCTGGCTCAGAGGAGCATTTGTCATGGACACAGCCCCCAGCACAGCCAGGACAAGGCAGGACAGGGGAATACTGCTGGCACTGCCTCAGCCTTTCGAAATGCAACACAGATAGAACCTGCCAGATCTTCTCCAAAAATGTATTGCAAATTCCTTTTCTTCCTTTTGCACAAGTAGAATTGTTTTTCTACTTCACGAGGACCTCAACCCTTCCTTTACCCAGCCCAACTGTCCAGCTCAGAGCTGTTGTGGCATCCTTTGCCAAAAGCCATCAGGAAAACCCTCGCTGTGACTGCAAGAGGCATTTTTTATGTTAACATTTGTGCTTGCTGAACATGTCTGATATTAACTCAATTTGCATTGCTCTTGTTTAGCCTTGCTGTTTAGGGGGTTGTTCTAACCTGCTTTGTGGATTGAGGGGACATGTTCACTACAAAGTATTCCAACAAAAAAAAATGATCCAAATTACTATTCTGGGCCACAGCTTTAGTTGTATTTATTTTTTTGCTTATTGAGTTTGCAAAGCATAGAAATAGCAATCCCCCACTGTTTCCATCATGTTTACTTTCTTGTTATATGTGTTTGCTCTGTTTTAGGGTTTTTCCTTTTGATTCTTATTTTATTTTTAAGAGTCAGGGCACAGTTTCTTAAAAGAAAAGCAATCAAACAGGGGCACAGATACTGCTCTGCAGATTACCAGATAGTGAGGAGTATGTTTGTGTAAAGGACATGTTTCTATGTGCCTCATCCTAAAAACACTGCTGTCAATACAAATACATTCAGCTTATCCATGGAAATCAGTACTTGACAGGAAAGGGATCTGAAAGGGAGCAGATGATTCCACTGTTCTTGTTAAGTGCCTTAAATGTGATCTAAAGGAATTATGAGCAATTTACTCATGAAATACCAGAATGTAGCAATAGTGCTGCTAAGTGAGTATTTATGAAGGAAAACAAAGCAGAATGATTTAACAGGAAGGACTTTGAGAAAAGCATGGAGAGGAAAAGCATAACTAAATCAAGAAGCTCCCATAAAACAAGTAGCAAAGAAAGAAAACCAGGCAGTGAAGAAAAGAAAGTAAAAACATTCAAGAAATATATTCAATTATTTAAGTTGATACCCTTTTCTCCCCCAAGCCTTGCTCCATGATGAATATCCCCACAATCCTTCCAGCTAGGAAATAGCTCTTTGGATGCAGACCAGGAGGTACAATGAGTCAAACAGAAACAGTCAGGAAGGAGAAAAAAAAGACTGAAAAATACAGTGGCTTTACATAATGCATATCCACAGTCAGCAATGTGGTCATTGATTTCTGACCCAAAAGGTAAATATAAATAAATAAAGATCTAAAATAGTTTCTCTTACTCAAAGACAAGTTAAATATAAATAGAACAAATACATTATTATTACTGCTCTGACTCTGAGTGCCAGAAATGATACAGTAACTTCTGAGAGTTTTCCCCATTCGAAATGGAACTTGAAAATAGCAATGAACCACAAAACCCTGGATCTCCTGTGCCTCTGCCCAAGAGCAGCAGCAGTCATTAGTGCCCAGTGATCCAGGTTCTTTGGGTGGCAGGTGAGCCACACTGCCCAGGTGTGGGGGGAAAGAGCTGGATGCTCCTCTGGCTCTGGTCCAGGGGTTTCCCAGGTGCCTTGGGTCCCATCTGGGTCACCAAAAACTGATGCCTTGTGAAGGCCGACCTAGAACAAAGCTAAAGAATAAAGTAGGGATTTATTAAGAGGCCTCAATGGATCCACCTTGGGCAGCACAACCCAAAATGACCCCACAATGGATGATTGTGGTCACAAGGTCTCACACTTTTAAAAGTTCTGCCCCATTTGCATCTTGCAGTTCATTGTCCCATTCCAGCTTTAGCCCAGGCAGTCCCACCCTGCTTGGTTTTCTCTCTCCAGGCCACGTTGTTTGTGCTCTTGGGCTGAGATTTGGATCATTTGTCCTTGGTCCCCAGCTGGAGCAGGAATTGTTTTGTCTCCCTGCTCTGCGCAGAGAGCTCACCATCCCCTCATGTGAAGCTCAGAACTACACAGTAAAGCAGCACAGAATCTGGAAAATATAAAAACTAAAACCTGAGGCATCACTCAGGCACTCCCACATCCATGTTGCCTCTCCACACAAGACATCCCTGAGCAACTGTACAGGAGAGGGACAGGGGACTCTTGAGACACTTTTTTAGCTGGAGAAACCACACTCCCTGACCAGGAAGGAAGTGCTTCAACCTCCGAGTCACTCAGAGGTAAACACCTTACTGAAAGTGTTTGCTTGACCACAGCCAGGAAATTCTGGGCAGGACTGGGCTGGTAGAGACTGCCTTGGTTTGGTGCCTTCTTCTGAGCCCTGGCTTTGTGACCTGAGCACTCCTGTGCTTGTGGGAAGCCTGGCTGCCTCTCCAGTGCAGATGGGGTTTAACTGGAGCATGAGAACTCAGGCTCAAACCACCTCCAACCCTCTAAGCCTAAACTTGGGCAGAACCATTGAATTAGATTGGAGAAGGCCTCTGGCATCACTAAGTCCAACAACCAGCCCAGCCCCTCTGTCAGGTATGGCAGCAGCTCTCTGGCCACAGACAGAAACACAACTTTCCCAGGCATCATTCTGGGAAAAGTCTGTGAGATCAGAGAAAAGAATGAGAAACAATTCTTACCTTCACTTGCTGCACCTAGTATTGTGAACATGTGGGATGTGTTATGGAGATTTGTTTACCAAAGGGTGGTTTCTTAATTAGCCAATGGTGATGGTGTTTTGATTGGAGGACCAATTAGGTCCAGCTCTATCATAACAGTCTATAAAAGAGCAATGGGTTTGTTAATAAAGATTATTATTGATCAGCCTTCTGCGAATCATGGAGTCTGTGCTAATTATTACCCAGCCAGGGCCCCCTTGCTGTAACAGCCATGCTCACCACTGACCATGTCCTCAGGTATCCACGTGCTTTGTGAACACTGCCAGGGATGGGCAGCCCATTCCAACACTTGAAAACCCTTTCCATGAAGAAATGTTCCCTAATATCCAATCTAAATTTCCCCTGGCCCAGCCTGAGGCCGTTCCCTCTGCTCCTGCCCCTGTTCCTGGGAGCACAGCCCGACCCCCCGGCTGTCCCCTCCTGGCAGGGAGTTGTGCAGAGCCACAAGGGCCCCCCTGAGCCTCCTTTGCTCCAGGCTCAGCCCCTTCCCAGCTCCCTCAGCCCCTGCTGGGGCTCCAGCCCCTTCCCCAGCTCCGTTCCCTGCCCTGGACACGCTCCAGCCCCTGCAGGGCTCTCTGGCCAAGAGGGGCCCAGGACTGGACACAACACCCAGAATCACAGAATATTCTGCATTGGAAGGGACCCTCAATGATCTTGGAAGAGAGAAAGACTCTAAACACTGGTCAGAATAGAGATGAGAGCCACTGGGGAATGAGAGCAGCAGTGTAGGAGTGATTGATTCACACAGGATGTGTCAATGTGCAGATGGGGCCCAGCACTTCCACACAGGTCACCTCCACATAGGTCACCTCCACACAGGTCACCTCCTTGGAAATCAGGGCCATGGACAGGGATATTAAACCCAGCCTTCATTTCAGGAGCTGGGATAGCAGCAACTGTGTGAGTGAGAGATGGGCTTCAGCTGGAGCAGCTGCAGAAACCTGTGGTGGTGGCAGTGCCAGCTCCCTCAGGCCATGTCCATCCCTGCTGGGCTCACCCTGGCACTGCCATGGGGACACTCCTGCTCCTCCTGCTCTCTGCAGCCTGGCTTTCCATCCTGCACAGAGCACACACGCTGCTGCTAGCAGCCTCTAACCTTTCCCTTTAAACCATTTTACCGGTTAAACTCGAGTTTTCTGCACCTTAACAAAACAGGAGCAGCTCATCAGGAGGGCAGGGTGATCCCTGGCCAGGTGGCCACACAGCTGGAAGGATCAGAGCTGATGAAAGCTAGCAGTTAAACGGGCCCTGGAGAATTCCAAGCACTTCAAAAGGCAGGAATCAGGAATTCACTGTGAGCCATTCAGTCCTGAGCCATGCCAGGGACAGTCCCACACCGCAGTCAGTGTGGGTGTTTGGCTTCAAAGGACACATGAATTTTGCACAACACGAATCCTCTGAATTTCACACCACTTCCCAGCAGTTTTATCAGCTTGGTTCATGCTCCATGCAAGTGCTTTTAACACTATCCTACCTTTCATAATGTGTGATTTTGTTTGCCACATGACTTCCTATACTCCAAGTAAAAATGACACTAATACAGGACACCTTTTCAAATTCTACTTTAACTTCATAATTTGTATTAATAAAACTGTACAACATAACTCATTTTGCATAGCACCAAGACTATGGGTACCCTCCTACTAAAAAACTACCTCAATTTGCTTAGTTTGCCTTCTACCTTGAATGTTTCAAAGTAGAAGGCAAACTAAGCAAATTTTTAAAACCATATTAGCCGTATGCAAAACTTAAGTTAGATGCTCAGATCTGATAATATATATCAAAGATAAAACATCTGATGCATCAAAAAAAATCAACGCATCATCCTATTTTGACCACATGAACATTTCATAACTAAAGCTGGTTTGATAAATATTAATATTCAATTTCTTTCACTTATTAAAATGTCAGAAATCCACAAGATAGCAATTTTGTAAAAAGTGCAAGAAGATAACATTCCTGCATACAGGGAAATCTGGAAATTATATTGAGTAAGGCTTCTTTAAACAAAAAGATAAATTTTAAATGTGGTACCTTCTGATTTATTTGTTAGTTTTATACTGAAAGGATTAATAAATCTTCCAGAAACTTAACATGTGTAAGTATAATATCAGGTTAATATATCAAATAAGTTATCTTAATAATGATCATATATTCCCATCTTGTGAGTAAAAGAAAGATTTTTCTTTCCACATAGTAGATCCATCCCTTTTACTTGGGAAATCCCTTGCTAAAAGGAAAATTTCCCAGCTGTGCATTCTGCCTCTAAGGATTCTTTTTTAAAGCCCAGGAACTCTGAATGATAGGTTATGTGAAGGCACAGCAGCTTCACTTGGATCATTGTTTTTCACAACTCTCATCTCACACACTGTTGAGAGAAAGAAGCAAGAAGCTGCTAATATTATTTTCCAAATATATATATCATAATATAATATAATATAAGTCACAATATCATTATATAATATACATTAATAAATATAACTAATATAATATTAATAATCGTATTAATACAACATAATAATATTAATATAACAATAATTAATATATAACATATGTAATAATCTAATATATAATATATAATTATATAATAATATAGTATAATATATAAATGATATTGTGCTATCATGTTATATTATAATACCATATATTATATATGTCTAATAATATATAATATATAATACTACAATAATTATATTATGTTATGTTGTATTATGTTATATTACATTAATTATATTATATTAATTATATTATATTCCAAATATCTGTGTGAGTACCAGCTGCTGACCCTTAGGGCCTCTCTCCTCCCCACCAGCACTTGTTGCTGCTCAGAGCCATTATTTGGGTTGTTGTCCCTAAGCCAGGGTGTGGATTTTTGAGCCACATAAATACACTGTGTTCTTCAGGAGACACTGCAGAACAGTCAGACAGGCTTCAGCTCTGCAGCCACCTAAATGATCTAGCACTTAGCAGTTTTATTTTTCTTGTTTAACAAAAACGATCCCTGGCTAGTGTAGCATGAATAACCTTCCTCAGGATAGTTTAAAGGCACACTGTAATAAAGTATGCATCCCACTGCAATGATTACAATGTCATCTACTCCATTTCTGCATGAACAGCCTAAATTGTAAGTTATTACAGCATTGCTGGCAGTGTGCTGGGTATTTTTTTAAACTAAACTCACATGCTTAGGGGGCAGGCACAGGGAAAGGCTGCAGAGTGGAGGTCAGTGAGGACAAACCCAGGTGGCAACTGCAGTTTTAGAATTTCCACTTTGTTGACAGAGTCCTGCTCCAAAGGGCTTGGAGACACCAATTAACTGCTTTTGTGGTTTTGTTGTTGTAGTTTTTATATTTTTTAAAATTCTAAGCCAAGGCCAGAGGCTGGAAGTTGATGGTCCTTGAGGGTCCTTCCAACTTAGGATATTCTACAATTCTGTGATTTCCATTTTAAATTTAAACTTAACATGTAATATTGTGCATTCAATTAAAAAGTGATGTTGAATGAAAAATCATAGAATCACAGAAGAATAGAAAGGTTTGGCATGGAAAGGGATACTTGAATTCATCTTATTCCAGCCCCTGCCATGGCAGGGACACCTCCCACTGTCCCAGGTGCTCCCAGCCCCAGTGTCCAGCCTGGCCTTGGGCACTGCCAGGGATCCAGGGGCAGCCCCAGCTGCTCTGGGCACCCTGTGCCAGGGCCTGCCCACCCTCACAGGGAGGAACCCAGTGCTTCAAGCAAAGCACTATTCTAAATTCTAAAATTACTTTTATAAACAGGCTGTTATAAAATACAGGAATAATGTTCTTCTGTAAGCCATTAGTTCAAAAATTCTTCATCAGCACCCACTGCAATGCTTCCATGGCTGTTTCCAAAATCCAAAGGTTTTGCTGCAAACAGAATTCTGTGAGAGGGCCCTGAGCTGAGCCAGCTGCTCTCAGCACAGTCCATAGCCATGCACAGCGTTCCCCTCCTGGAGCTGCATTCTGCCTGCATCCCTGCCGTGTCAGTCCCAGGCACTAAATGCCCAAGACTTACATGGCTCCCTGCTGAGCAACCTTTGCAAAGTTCAATGCCTAACAACAGTGCGGTTTGTTCCATTTTATGTCCACAGTGTTCTGTGATGTGCAAACATCCCTGGAACTGAGGGGACACGCTTGATGAATGCAATCTCTTACAGAAGGTACTGATGAAAATCAGCCTCCAAACCATCATGTAACAATGACTAAATAACTAAAACTGTCCAGAATTAGGGAATATCAACCTGCAGAAAATGAGGCTCGCTGTTGGTTTAAAGCCATATCTCCCTAGTCCAGTTCTCTTTGGATATTCAATGCACAGTTTCAGACCAGCCTTCACATCTCTCTTTGCATGCAGGCTGTTATCACTATGGGCACATAACTCCTAATTTAGGCTCAGACACATTTAGATACCAACATCTGGATAGGAGAGAAGCAGTATTAGGCAATTCCTTTGATCTGACACACATATTAAATGTATCTAAACTGCATGTTTGTTATGAAAGGCAGCATTTTATGCAGATCAAAGTGTGCTTATGTGATTTAACATTTGTTAACTTCCCATTCTACAATTTAACTGCTAGGACAGTATCTCTGGCAAGGCCATGCCAATGCTCACAGCTCAGTGTGTTTAAAACAGGAAATTTTTTCTGATGGGGATACTTGGGGGAATGATCACATCATTATTTTTTCTATACTAGTATTTTCACAATTGGCAGGTGAGCCATGTATTCCCTCCAAGTCCCTGCTGCCCGTTGGGCACAAACTAAGCACTAAAATTGCATCTCCAAGATAAGTGAGATGCAGCACTCACACACAGAATATCCATTATTCCATGCTGTTCTAGACCAATTGTTTCCTGAAGGACTCCAAGGTGAAAGGACCACAATGACATAATGGCCTTCAATTTATAGTGCTTTGAACATTCAACAATTTCTATGTTCCTGCATTTTTCAGCAGTGGTAAGAAACATTAATAAAAAAAATATTAAATTCTAGGTCAGTGTTTATTTCTTGGAAAGACTGAAAACCTTTCAGATATTCCAGCAGTTAAAATACAGCTGTTGTTCTATTAAAATTTGGTTTTTGAGGGTCAGTCACATTATCATGAAAGAGGTGAAATAGCCCTGAATTGACCAAGGGACATTTGTAAAATGTTTTTCACAGACAATCCAGGGAGATGATCATTAGCTGTGTCTCTAGCACAGGTGGGAATGGGACCCATGTGGAAATCACCCTTCACTTTGCAGTGCTTTTCCCTTGAGTTTTCAGTAATTCCATGGAAATTACCTGGTAAGAGACCAGGTTATCAATAAGGCTTGAGGAAAAAAACACCCAGAGCATGCTGAGGTGACAATGCAGAATCTGTGAGACAGAAATCCTTTTGGAAAGCTCTCTGTACAAGAAAACATTTCAGTTTTTTTCTCAGATTAAATCAAAAAGTTTGTCTGAATAAGGACAAACATTTCAGTCCTTTTCTCAAGTTGAATCACAAAGTTTATCTGAATAACCACCATATATTAAGAAGGAAATGTTAAACCCACAAGGCAACTATGAATATAATTGTCTAAATAGGAATGTCAAGTCTAGTTAGTCCAGAGTTTGTAGGAAAACTTATTTTTGGTTTCCCTTTCCTATGGAAAGTGAAACATTAGCTGACAAGAAAGAGTGTGGAATGAAACAAAGCAGTGATCCAGGGCTGTGTGATTGAACTGCAGACAGCCTCCAGCTCAACCCCCAGGAGCACTGACCCAAAACTCCCCATGGAGGCAGAGTGGGAAGCTCCCTAAAGCATTTCAAAAATGTTTACCAGGATACCCTCATGAGGGTGAGAAATCATGGAGTTTTCACAAATTGGCAGGTGTGTGCTGAGGAATGATGGAATCAGCCTCAGCCTTACTGCAAGAGAATTCTGCAGCAGGGACCTCACCACAGACATCAGCAGGGGCTGGTGCTGGTCCAAATCATGGGCCTCAGCAGAGACAATTTAAACACTAATTTTTTAACGTTTGGGGCAAAAATAATTTATGTAGAGTTTCTAATCATAGAATTGTTTTGGAAAGGGACCTTGAAGATCATCTAGTTCCAACCCCTCTGCTGTGGGCAGGGACACCTTCAACTAGATTCAACATTTAATAGACAGAAAATGAATTAGACACCTGGCTGAGAGCTGGTGTCTGTTTATTGTTTCAAACAAGAGGTTCTAACTGGACCAGCCCCTAAACATTCACTAATCTTTAGACTGAAGTCTTCAGAACTGGCAGAAAACAAACCCTGAAGGAATCATTGTCTGACAGAGAGGGCACAGGAGGCAGCTCAGCCAAGGAGGGGAGGAAGCAGAGATTTTGGAGTTGCTAAGCACACAAAACACCTGAACTGTGCTGCCAGAGCTGCTGGTAACCCCACAGAAGGGAGGAGCTCTCCAGCCTCAGCCCTCCCAAACACTGGAGCAGAAAGGCAGGCAGGGAATGCAGAGTGCAAAGGGTGGCTTGCAGGCAGAGCTGGCTGTAGGTGTGCCCAAGGCAGGAGCAAACACCCAAAGCACAGATTAGGAAGATTAGGGAGATGTAATGCAGGTGTTGCCCCTCTCATTGGGCCCCAGAGACACCCCTGAAGGGGGAAAACCTCCTTTTAACAGTTCTGTGCCAGGATTGAGAGATGCACAGGACTTTTTTTGCTATTCAGATTGCTGTTTATTGTTGTCTCATCAGAAGTTCAGCATGCTGCCTGCACCAGAGCCAGAATGCAAGAAAACACAGGAAAAATGGTCACAAGATGTACAGTTTCAAGGTCTTTTAAAGCTGTTTTATCCAATTAACTCTTAAAACATACTTTATTTCTACTTTTCTACCAACAACCAATCCCCTGTCTGTCCACATAACCTCTGCACTGCTGCTTCCTGTGGCCAAACTCTGTGCCACCAACACTGCAGAAAATGGAGAAGAAGAAGGAGGAGAAGGAGGAGGAGGAGGAGAAGAAGGAGAAGGAGGAGAAGAAGGAGAAGAAGGAGGAGAAGAAGAAGGAGAAGAAGAAGGAGAAGAAGAGGGAGAAGGAGAAGAAGAAGAAGGAGAAGAAGGAGGAGAAGGAGGAGGAGAAGGAGGAGAAGGAGGAGGAGAAGGAGGAGAAGGAGGAGAAGGAGGAGAAGGAGGAGAAGGAGGAGAAGGAGGAGAAGAAGGAGAAGAAAAAGAAGAAGAAAAAGAAGAAGAAAAAGAAGAAGAAAGAAGAAGAAAGAAGTTCAGACAATGCCCAAAATCCTCCATCTTGCCTCCTATCTATTTCCATACTAAATTCCCAAAAATAAATTTCTCAGCCTGTGCCAAACTACACTATTCTCTATTATCTATTTCACATTCTGGTAGACTCTGGTCTATCCCAAAGTCTTGGAAGCCTTCTCCATGGGTGAAGGTCAAAGGCAGTGCTTCTCTGGGGGTCAGGACAGAATCTCAGAATGATGAAGTTGGAAGAGACCTCTAAGATAATCGAGTCCAGCCCATGCCCTAACTCCTCAACTGGACTATAGCACCAAGTGCCATGTCCAGTCTGTTTAAACACATCCAGAGATGGTGATTCTACCACCTCCCTGGGAAGAGCATTCCAGTACTTTATTATTCTTTCTGTGAAAAACTTTTTTCTAATATCCAACCTACACCTTCCCTGAGGTAGCTTGAGACTGTGTCCTCTGGTTCTGTCAGAGACCAACCCCACCTGTCTACAGCCTCCCTCAGGGAGTTGTAGAGAGCAATAAGGTCACCTCTGAGTCTCCTTTTCTCCAGGCTACACAACCCCAGCTCCTGATAGGGTTTGTGTTCCCAGCCCCTCACCAGGCTCCTCAGAGCAGGCAGAGAAATATTCCCTGTGCCCTGGGTTCCAGCAATGCAACATCACTTTAATTCCAAACCCAGACAGTTGTGTGAGAACAGACTAGATCCCTGCCAGGACACACTGCAGCTCCTGAGTGCAGGCAGGGCAGGAAAGGACAGGGAAGGGAGAGCTGGAGCAGCTCTGATGGACAGGAAAAGATACAGCCTCCAAAGCAGGATTAATGAACATATTCTTCAGGAAATTCAAACCCAAATGGAAATTTGCAAGGCAATAAAAAGGCACAGGAGTGAGGATGTGTACGAAGGAGCAACACAAGCAAATTTCAGTGCAATGCTACCTACAACCACCAAAGAATATGGAGGTCAAAAAGGAGCACAAATATTGTACAGATTCACCTCCCATCCAACAAGTGAAAGGAGAGAGTTATAATTAGCAGCCAACCCAACTTCAATTGCTTGACAGGTTCTGAAAAAAATTATTAAATAATCAATTAATAATGACCTACAGGATAATAAAGTGATGGAAAGAGGCAACACAGATTTGTCAGGAGCAACCAATTAAATTTCCTTCCTTTACAGGTAGCTGGTGTAACTGATAAGGCAGAAGCAGTACATGTAAAACAGCCCCACTTTTATAAAGCTTTAAATACTGCTAGGCATGGAATCTCCATTGGCAAGCTAGGGAAATATTACCTGGATGAAAAAGACCCTTGAGCTAAATCCTTAATTAATTTAAAAGATATGTTCAAGGAGCACTTACCAATATTCTTATTTTGAACTGAAAGATGCATTAAGATGGAAATTCACAGGAGTCCACTCAAGCAATATCTAAATTATCCTCCAGTGAAGAGGGCCAGGAAAAAGTGCTGGGGAAAGAAGGCAGGAGGACATGCAAGCATGGATCTTTGTGATCCAAAATGATCTTTACCAGCTGGAAACAAAGCAAATAAACACCCCTAGGATGAAATTTGTTAAAGGCAGATTCAAGTCATTGTGTGTGGGAGTAAGTCATGAAATGCACCAAGAACACTTAACAAGAAAAGGGTCAGATGTCAAAAGTGAAGAAAATAGATGAGGTGGAATTTGAACAGCAGTGAAACAAGCTCATTCTCCAGCCCCCAGCACAAGCAGGACTGTGAAACATGGACAGGCATTCCTGACAGGTGTGGGGATGAGCCAGGTTCTGAGATCCCAAAATAGAGGATGTCAAATTGCAGGCTCTACAAGAGGGAAACAATAAAGACAATAGATTTTAGAACATGACAGATAAAGAGGAGCTGAAGGAACTTGATGTGTTTGATTTACAAAAGGAAACATTAAAGGGAGATTCATGAGAGACTTACAATGCAAAAATCTGCAAAATGACAGTCATCCTAAGCAGGGCAGGAAAAAACAAATGACAGGCATTATAATTTGGTTCAAAGATTTACTTTAGATATTAGGAAAAGTTTTCTGACTAAAAGAGGTACTAAGTCTTCAGAGATTTCTAGAAAGGCTGCAGAAAGCCTTTTGATTTGTTGTTGCTATGAACACATTAGACAAACAGCTATTTTCGTGCATGACTTCTTACAGACATCCTAGCCTTAATTTTCTATAGTTAATGGATTATTTTGCTACAGCCAGAGTGACTCTAGACCAACAAAATTCTAAGCAAACTGAAGAAATTATTTCTAAATCCTTAAGGAAAAATTAATCTTTGCAATTTTAGTGAAAGTCACTAAAACACATAGAGTAAAATAGATATTCAATTCTAAATGTGATTGAAACTCATTAGAGGTGGCAAGCACTAATACCCTGCATATTTTTTAATTGATTTTGCTTTTTTAGAGAAAACTTTCTCCCAATAATAATTTGTTACTACAGATCAGGTTATGTAATGGCAAGGACAGCTGAGCTTATGGTGTTCACTGGGATTCCCCCCTTATATTCAAAGTCTGATTGTAACTGTAATGAAGAAAAATGTCAGAACTTAGTACTTCTGACAAAGTACTTCTAAAACTTCCTTCAGATGGAAAAAAATGAGCCCCTTTGACATCCAGGACAAGAATTTAATGAACTGCAAAGCATCACATATGGTGACAGCATCCCTGCTGTGGGAAGGAGCAGGGAGGGACAGCAAAATGCATGGGAAAAAACCATTTATTTCCAGTCACTTCATGGAATGGCTGCAACTCAACCACTGAATCCAACCTTAGTGCCACCTTCAGGAGCAGAAATTTTCACCTCACCAGTGCAATTGGTCATTTAAACCTGTTTTGATCAGCAGAGAAAGATACCCAGTGATTGTTTTGTACAAATAAATGATTTACCCCCCAATCCAAATTCCTAAACCACCGAGTTGGGTCAGACCCAGTGTCAGGGGGATTTTCAGCCCTGTGGGGAGGATGATCTCTCACTGAACCCATCCCTGACCCTACCACAGCCCCTCTGGCTGATTCATTCCTGGTTGCCAAGAAATCACACTGCTCCTCCCTTTACAGTGTCCTGGAGTTTTATTTGTTAGGCCTTAATATAGTGTTTAATTCATACCTTTTGTTTATTAAGATAATTTATATTTGTTTATTAAGATAATTTAAATTTTTAAAGATATTAACTAATTATTAAGATATTAAGATTATTAAGATAATTTGTGATTCTTGGAAATATGAATAAGCCACCATTTATAATTTAAAATAATAAGAAGCCACCATAAACAATTTAAATTTGTTTCTTAAGACAACTTAAATTTGTTAAAGTATTAAAAAATTATTAAGATATTAAGTAATTTGTGATTCTTGGAAATAGGAATAAGCACCAAATGGTTGATATGAGCTTCAAGTAGTACAAAAGGTGAAATATTAGCAAGAGGATAGAAATAACCTCAAGCTCTGTAGAACAGATAATTGACAGCTTGGTTTAAACTGGTCCTTTTCCCCTCTCTATTTTGCAGCCTAATAGGAATTTCTAGGTTTTAGGAGCACACAAGCAATGAAACTTGGATTTTTCAGGCAAAAATTGCTCCAGTGTTGTTATTACCTGATAAAATGCTGACCAATTTTTGGTATCCCACTGACAAAGCTGAATGCTTTCATACAAAAACAGAAACAAAAGAAATTTTATTTTCTGGTCTACTGACCAGCAGGCACATAGGAAATAAGGACCATAATGGACATAGAATGTCGCAGTCCTACTTATTGATAATTATCTTTTACATATCTGAGTCAGCTTATGTTCCTGAAGGTGTAGGGATACCCTGGAGGAATAACAGCAAGAATTAACACTCTAGTGCACATGCTAATTAGGATTTAATTAGGGAATCTAAAAAATGCAGAGTGCATGTTTTCAGCAAGTGCAAATTACCAACTTATTGCTTATAGGGTTGGGGGGTTTTATTGCAAATATCATAATTGTCACTTTACGTAAAATTCAAGAAATTCAAATTCTATTTCAGTTTTTAGGAAGAAATAATTTTTCCTCTGGCACATTTTCATTCATTATAATTCTTGTAACATTCTAGCCCAATTTATAATTTTTTCTACATTACTAATTCAGCGTGAAAGATATTAAATTGCTTTTCTTTATGCTATTACAATGTACACAGGATGTTCCCTACAAATTGCACTATAACATTTTCCTTCAGCCTTTGCTGTTCATCTGAATAACAGTTATAACCTGTGGGTCAATAAAACTATTCCCTCAAAAAAAAAAAAAAAGGAAAAGGGTGCAGGCCTTTCTGGGTTTATTTTTTCCAGGAGAAAAAGGAAAATGAAAATGCCAAGCTTTGTTTTAACACAGCAGTGCTTTCCCCTCCTGCTCCCACCTTTCCCTCCCAGGCAGATGTTCCACTTCTCTCAGAGGCTGGTGGGATCCTGACATCAATGGTCTGGGAATTTTGACCCTGATCAAACAGTGCTGACAGGAATTCTTCCAATCCTTCCCCTGCATTTGGCCACTCTCTGTCTGCTCGCTGGAAAATCCACACAGGAGACAAATCAACACGCAATAAAGGCAAAGTTTAAAGATCTCTCTAGCTGGGCTCTGAGAGGAACTTCTGTCTACGGACTTCCTAATGAAAGGGAATTAACAAGATGATTAAAGTGTTAAGAGAACTCAATTTGCATCAGAATTTTGGTTCTTTCAAAACAGACCCTTTAAACAAAAGGTAATCTTGTCAAATACCTTTCCTCCTTAATTATTAATGCTAATTGTTGTTCTTCATTGATTTCTTTTCAAAATGAAAACTTTTCCAGTGTGCTTCCTTTGCTGTTTCTGGATGTGTTTTCAGCCCCAGTGCTCAGTGAACCCAGGTGTGGGATTTGTGTCATGGGAGGGCCAGCACAGGAACACCCCCTCAGACTTCCCACTCTAATTCCTGGACATCTTCAGAACCTACTAATTAGACTCCAGCACAATTAACATCCTTGCAAGTGTCTCCCTCCTCCCATTCTCTGTGGATGAATGGGGAGAAAGCAAATAATGGCAACTTTACTGGAATCTCTGGGATGGACCAGCAGCGAGGGCACTGATGGCACAGCCTGGCAGAACCACCAGAAAACCTTGGCAGGATTGCTCAGGACACAGAAAACTCCTGTGCACCACGAGCCCAGAGCTCCTTTGAGTCAGCACTCACCACCAACACTGAGCAGCAGTGTCAGTTTTGGGGCTAGAATATCCACGTTTATTTTCTTTGTTCTCACAGGCTGCATTTTGATTCATTTGCTGAACCAAGATTTGAAAAAAATGAAAATTAAATGAAAACCAAGGAAAAAACCCAACCAACCACAGACCAAACAAGTGGAAGATGCTTCAATAAGACAGCCCTGACACTTCATTTAGTTGTCTGAGGGGTTTTTAGTGCTGATATTTAGGCAGGTAATTTGGGTTCTGCACCACTGAATTCATCAGGTTATTACTGGTGAGGTGGGGAGAGAGCCCCTGAACACACAAGCACAGCACAACTGGATCAGAAAGGAAACAACACCTACAAGACACTGGGAGATGCAGATGACACATCTTTGTGGTAAAAACAATTAATCTAACTTCAGATACAAATCCTTTTCTTAAAAACAAGACAAAACAAAAAAAGCCCCAAAAAGAACTAAAAAAGCCCACAAAAAACCCCCCCCTAAAACACACCTAAATACTCAATTCCTCCCTTATCATAAAAACTATTGATCTACTCTACAGTGATCTGAATAAACACTTCCTTCAGTGCCTGTACTGAAGCTTATTAGAAGCAAACAAAACATTTCAGAAAACAGATCAGAAAGGAAAATTTCTGACCTTTAGCAGTCACCAGATCCAAGAATAAAATTCATTTTTCTTGAAGATCATGCCCCATGTAAAAGGTAAGTGAAGTATAGTCCTAAACACTGTGATTTTGCCTCAGTGAAGTTACATTTTAAAAAAAGAACAGAAGCTTCAGGGACTGTCTGGCAGGATGGATGTGCTGTGAGAGGACAGCCCAGCCAAAACTGGGACATCAGACTTGGCTTTCATTCAGCATTCAGGTTCACCCTCACTCAGACGAGATTATAACATAATAATAGGCAAGAGCTAATAAATGTGTGCTCTCAGTACATCACTCAGCTGTCTCTGATATCACAATATTTAAAGGATCTATCACAGCATGAAACATTTCAGATAAGCCTTCGTAACAATTGCAAATTAAATCATTTAAAAACAGTTTTATAACCCACTTCCTTCCAAACACTTTTCCTTGCCAATAGCTGGCCTGAATTTCAAGACAACATATAGGAATATGATAAAAACAGCACAAAAAGGCAAAGTTTTTTATTAAAACATTGTTTCAGAAAAGACTTTAAATGAGATTAAATTTAGCAGATGTTTGTAGCTAATTAGTAGGTCATGAAGTCTCATGAAATGTTTCAAACCACATGAAATTTAGCAGATGTTTTGTAGATAATTACTAGGTCACTTAAAGAAATATTTACTTTTTGACTACTCACCATGTGTACAGTAAAACAGGTGGTTTTACAAGCACTTCAAAGCAGATCAGGGATAGGCTTTATCTTATAGAAATTGAATTTATCCTGCTGAAATGCCAAATGCTGTCAATTGAAATATTGAAATATAAGACGCAGGTTTTTACAGAAATGCTGTAAAACATTTGAAAACATCAGAGCAAGGACTCTCACAGCTGGTCACCCCCCTGCTGTATTTTCAGTGACATCCCCATCGAGCACAGCACTGGATGCATTCATGTTGCACTTTTACCTGCAAGCAAACCACTGAAGGGCAACAATAGCAGAAAACAAAAATTTCTGTAATAAAAATTTCAGAAAATGAAATTTTTTTCCATTTCTTCCTGGAGCAACACATCTCTCTCCAGCAACTCCTCCAGGAAGCTTGGCAAGAGCAGTTTGGGTTTAATTTGTAGGCTGGAGGAGAAAGATGGCATTTCATGTCAGGACCAGAGGTTCTTTCTCTCCACCTCCAAGGAGGAAAATCAGGGATTCAGATGGGGCAGACATTCAGGCAGAGCCCTGCTGTGGATGAGGATCCACCTTGGGATTTAACTTCCTACCAGTGACATCTATCCTGGTCAAATCTTCATCAAAAGATCAAGGATTACTCTCACTAAAATAATTCTATTGTTATTATTATTATTATTGTTAAAACCAGCCATGTTAGTTAAAAGTCCAAATAATTATTATTATAGTAATTAATAATTCTGCTGTAATTATTAATTAATAATTATTATTATTACTACTACTATTATTGTTTAAAAACAGCCATGTTAGTAAAAAGTCCAAATCTAAATTCAACATGTTTCTTTCACATAACTTAACTTTACGCCCACTATTCCACACTTGTAATTTTCAAATAAAGTGTGAAAAAATAGTGTTCCTTCCCATGACTGCTTCTTTAACCAAGTTAACTCAAGAAGAAAGGTGATTTAATTTGAGTGCATTTCAGGTTGTTGTGTGTCTGAGCAGCAGATTGCACCACACAAACACTGACCAGTGAATAAAAAAAATGAACAGTCCAGGGTACAAGCTTTCAGGATCTAAAAATTAAATTTTATTTGTAATATTTAGAATCACAGAATATCCTGAGCTGGAAGGGAGCCCCAGGGATCATTGACCCAGACTCCCCAGCAATCCCCCTGTGCATCCCTGGCAGCCTCGGGGCTGTGCCCATTCCCTGGGCAGTGCCAGCACCCCTGGGGGCTCAGAACCTTTCCTGATCTCCAGCCCCATCCTCATGACTTCAGACCTTTGGTGCAGTCCAAATTCATCCTCCTCTTACCCATTTTAAGCACAACTTTCAAACCACATTCCTACACCACTGAAATCCCATTTTGTGAGCAGTTGGCAGATGCTTTTTGGGCTCTCCTGCTCGTGATGTCTCATCACAAACGCCCTTCCCTCCATCCCTGTCTGCAGCTCCTGGAGCCTCCCCACCCACCCAGCCCTCCACAGGGCACCCTCAGCCCCCCACACCCTGCACAGCTGAGCTGGGAGGGTGCCACCAGCATATTTTATGAGAAATCCCTTCACCAGGATTTCTTCTCCTGGGAAGCTTCAGCTTCTCCCTGTTCTGCTGCTTTGGAATGTGATTTGGAGAATTGTTTACCCAGAATGTTAATTGTTTTAATTTAATGGCCAATCACAGCCAGCTGGGTCAGACTCTCTGATTCTGTCATGGGTTTTTATTATCATTCTTGTCTAGTCTTCTGATGTATCCTTTCTCTAGTATCATTTTAGTAGAGCATTTTCATATCATATCATATATATTATATATAAAATGATATGATATGATATGAGCCTTCTGAGAACTTATTATTACCTTTTTATTTGAAAAGTTATAGGTTGGAATAGTGAGTTTAAAGTTAAGTTATCTGAAAGAAACATGTTGAATTTAAAGTTAAATTATCTGAAAGAAACATGTTGAATTTAGATTTGGACTTTTTACTATCATGGCTGTTTTTAACAATAATAATATTAATAATAATAATAATTACTGGGTCTCAGAAAAAAACGCTTAGGTTTTGTAAGAACCAAGCAATGGTAGATCATCCCTTTAATTGGCATCACACTCTTCGTGCAGTTGCTCTTTTCTGCTGCAGCAAGGCTCTTGACAAATTTTAATTTTCAGGCCAACAAAGAAATGCAGCAAAGCTTCCCAGTCAGATCTCTCCAAAGTCAATGGTAGCAATCAAACTTGTATCTGGAATTTTATTTTTTTTTATTAAAATTTATTTGCTGGAATTAATTCATACTCAGTAATTCCAGCTGAAAGAGCCATCCATATAAACATGTTCATCTATTCCTCCCAGGTCCTTTAGCAGTTTTCAGAATTCTCTCAGATTACACAGAGATTTAAAAGGGATAAGTCATAAAATAAGAAGTATCTCCCAGTAGTTTCTGCTTGTAGTTGCATTCATATTTAACTGAGCTGTGCTTGTCTTATTTGGCTCCACTTAGGAGCTAAAATGTGAATTTCACCACGAATCCAGGGAAGATGAAGGCCTCCTCAATTTGTAAACTAGGAATTAACACAGTTTGCTTTAGCACTGCAAAATGTTGCAAACAAACAGATCCTGAGCGGTACCAGCTCCTCTCAAGTGAAGTGACACATTCACACCTTTGCTGAGAGCATCCTTTGGCTGCAGAGCTTCGGCAAGGTTGGGCTGACAATGCAGCAGAGTTTATGTTTGCATGCTGGCACTGTATCCTGGAAACAGAACCACAGCTTCTGGGCTAATTCCAGAATATACCTCCTATATTCCAGCTTCTTGTTCACATTTTTTCCCTCTAGGCGTTGTCTGGTTTTTTGGGGGTTTTTTGCTTGTTTGTTTTGGTGGGGGTTTTTATGTCTGTGTTGTTTCTGATACCAAAACAATGGCCATTGGAAGAGTTTCTGGGGATTTCACTGAATTATTTGTGGCATAAACCAAGCAGAAGTGGTCTGGCCAAAGCTCTGCCTAGAGGCAGGCAAGGAAGAAATGTGACACAAATTCTACTGGTTTCCTTAGGAAACAGAATAAAGCTTATTCTGCATCACCCTGAATTCCAGTCCAAGCCATTTCAAATTTCTGCAACACCCTGAATTCCAGTCCAAGCCATTTCAAATTTCTGCAACACCCTGAATTTCAGTCCAAGCCATTTCAGAGACAAATGTCTTTCTGTTAGACATTTGAGTGTTCCCCAGCAGAACCCACACTTAGAACTTTTAAGAATGACCACTAATCATAAATGCATATATACTAGAGAAAAGGGAAGGGAGCAGTTATCATACACTGGAGTTTTCATTAAACTTTACCATAAAGTCATTAATATCCTCAAAAGCAAAATTAATGATGAGGTTTTTTAAACACTTTAGCACAACCACTCCCAGACAGAGATCTGCAGTTTCCAATAAAAATATCATTCCCTATTACCCCAACACAACCTCCCAATATTAATTTGAGGTTACCTCCAAGCCACAGCAGCTTGGCCTCTTCACACAAATTCCTGTTATTTCCAGCAAGGCTGCAGATCTTTGGTTAAAACCCCCATAACCCAAAGAGCAGCACTTTTTTCTTTTTTTTTTTTTTCAGTGAATATTACACCAAAAAAGCTTAAATTATCAGCATCTCACCAACTCCCTAATGGCAAAGTTGTATAAAGTCATATTTAAAGAGCAAAACCACTGTGTCCCCATCTTGAGTCATACAAATTACTGCTTTCAAAGGACCTGCTTGCTGAAAAGGAATATGCAGAAATGTCCCTGCATCTTTCAGCTAATTTAATTTGTTTTCCTTTTTTTATTTTTTTTTTTTTTTGACCTTCAAGTGTCATCACAGGAACAAGCACAGAACACTAATTAGGACCCTCCAACCACTCCTAATAAGTCTTAATAAGCAGTCTGCTGTACTGGATGAATCAGCACCACTGTATGAGGCACTCCTGCAGATTTCAGGCAATATTCCACCACGGTCTGTGCATTCCTCTGCCAACAAAAAACTCACCAGCACCTCTGCCAAAATTCAAAACAGAGTTACTTTGCTTCTAGTTACTTAAAATGAGATTAATGAGTACTCACTTTAGCTTATTTTTTACTTATTAAGAGTTTATTCAATTTTAATGTAGCCTAAATCAACAATTATGGGACCTTTGTTGTTGTTTGCTTTTAATGCTTTAGGCACTTTCAGGATTTACTGTTCACATCTGAAAAAATTGCAAAGGTGCTCTGGGTAATTTTTCCTCTGGAAATGTACATTTACAATTAAAATTAATTGCAATTATTAAACACCAACACTTTGCCTCAATTATCTGAGCACTCACATTAGAAAAGAAAAACCTTAAAATATTTATTTGCAAGAATTAGAGAACCTTACTTTGGGCCTTAGTGAAGTCTAAAATTTCCATTAAATGTCTGAGTGAGCTTTGGAATACTCAAATTCCCATTAAAGCTAAAATATTGACCACAGCACACACATTGCTTTCTCTGAACTCACCTACAAGTCTAAATCAATTCCTCAGTTGTCTGATACTTTGAAGGAAGTGGCTTTTTGAAAATATCAGGGTACAAAGAAGCAATGAGCATCAATCCCTTGAATAAAAGTATTTCCCTCGTTTGGCCTTAGAAACACAGGAATCGTTTAGGTTGGAAAGGATCTCTCAAATCACTGAGTCCCACCATTATCTCAATTCATAACACTTTTTTAAAGAGGAAAAAACCAAAAAATATGCCAAAGTACCCTCATCATGTGAGGTTCTATGTAGCACACATAATTTTAACACCCCACTGCTTTGAAAAAGAGCTTTTTTAAAAATCATCAGGGTCCAATTCTGAAATTCTGTCACATTTCTCAATGATCTGCAGAAATATTCTGCATGATATCCAGCTTTGGCACCTTTGTGCATGCTGTTCATTAGCAAACACATCATTTGGTTCTGTCTCTTCTGAAATGTCCTGGCTAAAAGGTCCTGAAAGATTTCCAGGAGCTTTTGCAGAGTGTCCATCCCTGATCTCCAGGCTGGTGTGACCCCAGGGACTCTGCTGGAGCTGCCTGGGACCCCTGAGTGTTTGACAGCAGAGTTTTGGATCTGTGTGAGTCATGGCATATTCCAAATTCCTGCTCTTCAGGACACAGACAGGTCCCAGGATCACCTGGGACATAAATAATGAGCCCAAAATGGTATCACAGCTGTAGGTGTTTGCTGTTTGTCCCCTGCAGAACCAGACAAGGCATGGAAATCTCCCTGCCCTCCTTCTCCCAAACTTGGCTCCAGTCTGCCTGATGCTAACACCTTTTTTTTAATTATTATTTATATTAACAACCCAACAGCAACACTAACTGTAATCTCACTGATATAAAAATGCAGTGCTCCAATGAAGGAGACATGAGTAAATAAATTTCCAACCAATTTCTTAATTTTGTCTGTGCCTATTTCTGCTGTCTGAAATGGAGTACAGAATAAAACAAATCTACAGAGTCTTCAAGAAACAAACAAAGCAAGAATATCTCTATTTTTTTATCCTAGTAATACTTTAATTGTAATCACCTTGAATGAACTTAGACTTTTCCCAGCAAAACATTAATTTCTATTGACCAAACAAAATCAACCAACCTAAATCAGCAGGCTTAATAATTGCACATCTCCTGATGAAAGCAACTTATTTCTCTACTTCAGAAATGCTAAATAAGCAACTTTTTTTCCTTACTGAAATAACTAGATTCATACAAACACTGCTATTCAACAAACAGTACCACCACCAATATTGTGAACTTCTTAAATATCCAAGCTGGGTCATTAAAACAGGTTGGTGTAGAATTAATTGACAAAAATTGCTACAGCTTACCTCCAAACTATTTGGTCATGATGAGGTAAAAGGCCAAATTTTATGTAAAATCATATTCCTAAATCAGCATGAATCAGCCTGGCAGTTAGGCTGTTAACAGTTTAATCCTCTTGGATGACAGAGTTAAGAAACATTATATATTATTAAAATGGATGGCTAATTTCTAATTAGGAACCCATTAGCAGTTCTAACAACAAGAGATTTTGATGGATTTGCAGTCAACCTGGCCAAAAAGAAAAAAAAATTAATGAATTACTAGGTGACCTCTTGCATGGGATTCTTCCATCTGTCCATTATCATTTAATGCCAGTCAAACCTGGATTGAAAATAGAGGAAATGTGGGTGTGTCCTGACCTCATTTATCAGTGCACAATGACCTCTTACCTTCTTCTGTGGGCTTTCCTCAGGGGATCATGGCAATTTGTCTTAAATCAAACTGTTTCTTCTTAATTAAGAATAAAAACCCCAAGTTATTTCATAACCCACTCATTCTCCTCAGTTTGGAGGTGCACCCTGAGAGAAATGCAAGCATTAAATCATACCTGCATGGCCTATTTGCAAGAGGAAAGAATAATAATTGACATTAGTGGGGTCTGGGCTGAGCTCTGAAGTCAAGACAGCTCCAGTGGCTCTGCAAGGGAGCTCCAAGAAAACCAAAAAATTGCACATTGAGGGCTGTGAGACTCTGCATGGAAAGACAAATGGGCAGGAAAAATTGAGAAGCTTCTCAAGGCTTATTTAGATGTCCAACACTCCTCCACAGGGATATGTTTAATATCCAGTAAAACATTATTTATCTGGTTTTCCCTTTCATTGCTTAGGGCTCATAAAAGCCAAATTAATGTGAGAGAGTTTGGAATAAGCTTTATTGGAGTCCTTGCTTGTGGATGCTGAGGACTGCTGGGAGAAGAAAGTCAGATAAACTTTCCCAGACATTCCTCTGGGAAGTTTAGAGAAGAATTAAAACAACCCTGCTGCTGCTGTTTAGCACTTGTTGTTACCTGTAAGATGTTTACAAGAGGGGTGTTGTTCCTAATTAACCAATGGTGTGAGGAGGGCTCATTAAGGACCAACCAGGTCCACCTTTATGTAACTGTCTAGAAAAAGAGTGTGTGGTTTCTAATAAAGAAATTTGTTAAGAAATTAAAGGCATTGTGCCTTCTGAGCCTTTGGAGTCTCTGTGTCACTTTATCACCCATCCTCAATAAAAGAGCCACAGTTCCTGTCACCAGCTCAGCTCACAGCCCCAGCCCAGGGGTGGCTCCTGCTCTGGAGAAGGTTTGGCAGCAACAGTGAAAGGGAAAATAGGTCAAAATTGCAAGGTTCAGCTTGCCCTGAACAGCAGAGCATTAAGGAAAAGGAAATGTGGAAACTTAAAACTCACCCAGATCCTTCTGTGGAATACCTGGAAGGCCTCTGGGATCAACAGAATGAAAGGATGCTTTGAAATGTCCATGTTCTGCTGGAGCAGACAGTCCCAAGTGTTGGGGGCACATTTCTAAAGAATACTGGAGAACTTTTAAACACTGCCCATCACTGAACTGCTGCTCCTTTGTAAATCTGTAAATTCCAGATGCTCTGGCTCCTGAGAACACTGAGGAGCAGCTCCCACCACTTTCCTGGGGGCTGACATGAAACTCTGCTCTGGAGAAGAACGAAGCAGGAAAGGAAGAAGTTCCAGGATTTCCTAGGACAGGATGCAACAGACTGAGCAGCATCTTGTGTCCCAAAATTCATAAAGGGCATGTCAAACACACAAACAGGGCACAGTGGCAAGAGTAAAGCCAACCTGGCCCAGCACAGCTGCCTCCAAACATTGATCTGGTGCTGCTTGTCTCAAACCTGTGGCTATTGACTGGAATAGATTGCACTGAGTGGCAGCACAGCTTTCAGCTGGGTCAGACTGGTTTGGAGAAAATAATTGGATACCAAGCCACAGAATAAAGCAGATTATAATCAAAGGAGAATATTTCTCATGATATTCCACTTCTGAAATAAAGCAAAAAGCTCATGCATTATCCTGTGCTTGCAAACTATAAACTCTGTGAACCTGTAATCCCACTCAAAGTAGCAAAGGAAAGGTCTCTTATTGCTGTGGTGTTTTTTGGAGATTTATTCTGCCCACCCACTCTGGTACATACAAATCCCCTTTTCTTTCCCTTCTCTTTCAAAATAGCAAAATCAGGTGGGCTTTTTTCCTTGTTTGTTGTTGTTTTGATGAGTGATGAAATATGAGTCAGAGCATAAAAATATTATCAAAATAAATAAAATAAAAAATATTTTAAAATTTCACACCCCAAGCCAAAAAAAAAAAACCCAGAACACAAAACCAGAAAACAAAACCAAACTAAAATGTCCCCAAGTATTACCATAATACTAATATTAATTTATCATTTAATCTGACATTCTTGTAGGTTTTTATTAAGAGCAAGAATAAATTTGGGGGTTATCCACTACCTTATAATGAAGATTTCAAGTCAAGCATACATTATAAATGCTAAAGATGGCTGCAACAAGTTAGCCAGTGAGTTATTCCCAAAATTCTCTGCCACTAAAATGAAATTGACCCTGTAGCCAGCCCTGTTTCTAGAACATATTGTAACAGATTGTGTTTTATTGCTGATTCTTTTAAAGATCTCAGACTGCCAATGGAAAGCCCAAAAGCAGCCATTTATGATTCAGTTTAGAAACCCTGTAGAAGTATGGATTATACACAAATTTATAACTCATATACATTTAGATCTGCCTTGAAAAAGATGAGAAAATACAAAATGTTTGTAGGAAAGAGGCACAATTGAAAATGAAGAGCCAAAACAGGATTGGTAATCAAATTTTTCAGTGTTTCAGTGTCTGGCTCTCTTAAAATAGTTCCACAACATTTCACAACTTGGCTTAGGTTACACTGCAGTTCAGTTTTTACTGCAGGACTGCCTGGATTTCAGTTCTTGGTGTCCACTGGCATTTGGAAATTTGGTCAGTGGCTTGCACCAGCACAAGAAAATTGCAATTAAATCCTTGTGTGCCCTTCTAGCAGTGTAACCATCTTTGCTGTGAAGTGCATACCCTGTGCAGTTTCATAAATTATTATTGATATCTAATCAATAGATATCTACAGCCATGAATAACAGGTTTATTTACTGTCCCAGGCCAGAAAGACTCTCCTTCCCTTTCTCATGAAATAAAGGTTTATTCTGCTGCAATGTCAATCAAAACTTGATTTTAAGTTCCATATTGAAATAGTTTGATATGTTTATTGTTAATTCCAAGCACCGCCTGCCACAGATTCTCAATTATTGCTCAGTGCAGTCATAACTAAATTTATTTTTTTAAACTTATGAGCAATGGCTGCTTTCTGCCTGATTCTGAAACCACATTTTTCTCCAGTGACTTGGGCATTTGCTTTCTCTTCCCAGACCTCCCTTTAAGCTCCTGCATGGGCAACATCCCCATATTTCTGTTTTTCTAGTCCAGAGGAGAAGCTGATGCCCTTTGGTCTCAAGGAATGGTCCTGTCCTGAGGAAATAGTAATAAATCCTGCTTTCCTTCCTTTAATATCTCTGAGTGCAATATTCACTACTTTAGAAGATATTTTAGCTTTAGTCAAGGTATACAAACACACATGGTGTGAGATCATATGTGACAACTTCTTTTTCCACTATCTTTGCTGAGTTATTGTAAGAAAATGCAACATGTTCTTAAATACTGCAGAAAAACAAATTACTAAAAGCCATTCACCTTCAGGCTGTTTTCCTAAATAACTAAAGTCCAGTTAAATTTTCTCTTAAACCACTGTGGACGATGCCATGTAAAAACAGTAATGGAAGAAAAAAATACCTTAAAGTTGGCAAGCTGAGTAGCATGAAGTTTGTTCCTCTAGAAAAATCAATTTCTAGAAAGGCAAAAAAGCTGAAAGGAGAGCAGGCTGATGAGAGAAAGGAAAATTAGGATTTCATTGTTAGGCAGTAACGTTCCCACTGACAACTCTTTTCTAAAGATGCTAAAGACAGGTTAGAACATTTATATTTTGAAAACAGGTTTTCCCCTTTCGCCTCAGATTACCTGAATTCAAATAATTTGAATTTAGAATAACTCTGATTTACATATCTATATTGTACTTCAAGTCTAAGTGTGAAGGAGGAGCCATCTAGAAATCCACAACTGCCACTTACAAGCTGGCTCAGAGGCTCTCCCTCTGAAACTGAAGTTACAACATCCATCCCCACATTCCAGAGGTATTTTGGATATATTCAGTATGGAAACCAGTGGCCCTACAGAATCCTCAGTATCCTGCATGTCACTACAAAAGCTAAATGCTTAGTTAAGTTACATTAATATGTTGGTAGTTAAGGTACATTCATATGTGGGTATGCACAGCTTTTCAAAAGCAAGACACAGAAAATTATTAATTCATCAAAATTTGAATTTTAACAGAGCTGCAGCATTAAAGATAAAAACAATGTTGCTGCTGATCACCGAGCAATAAGAACAGCATGTAAATATTTGCTTGATTTCAGTTCACCTTAAAAGAACAACAGAATACAGAACAAAGAAATAGCAGATAATGATGCAACGCCCACTTAAGAATTGAGCCTTTGCCTCACATTTATGAGGAATATTCCTCTGCTTCTCAAATGATAATTACAGCTTTAAGTGAAGTTTCTAAATATTCTTGCATTGTGGCCTTCCAGTACCTGAAGCAACAAGAATGGTGGAGAGAGACAATTGACAAAGGTCTGGAGTGGCAGGACAGGGGAGAATGGTTTCAAACTGCCAGAGGGCAGGGCTGGGTGGGATCCTGGCAATGAGGAATTGTTCCCTGGCAGGGTGGGCAGGCCCTGGCACAGCTGGGGCTGCCCCTGGATCCCTGGCAGTGCCCAAGGCCAGGCTGGACACTGGGGCTGGGAGCACCTGGGACAGTGGGAGGTGTCCCTGACGTGGAGGGGTGAAAAAAGATTTTAAGGATCCCTTCCAACCCAGCCCATTCTGTGATTCTATGAACATTAAGCAGCTTTCTGCTTTTTCTGATGGGTGTTAGCTACAAAATGGATTTTTGCTCCCAAAGTCATAGGCACATGAAGGAGGAAAGAAACTGCAGAAAAGTCTCCCTACATTCAATTTCCTCAAACTGCAGTTTGTTTGCAAGAGAGGGTTCTGGTTAGTCAGATTCCAGTGTTAGTTTGATTTCATTTAATGTATGCTGTAGGATCTACCAGGTATAAGGAGAAATCAAGTTTGAACCTTCCTCATGCTGGGGGAACATAAAAGTAGAGAAAGACACAAAAAATTATCTTAACCTTCACTTCTCTGCATGGGCTTCTTTCTGGTTCTCACCCTTTTGCATTTTTATGCCCACAGATATACATGTCTAAACCAATTAAACACACAGAGACATGCAGAGCTTTTATATGTAGATAAACAGTCCTGTGTAATATGGCAGCTCCACATGCATGAGCTGGAAACATTGCTGCTACCACCACTGGTAACCATGGCTAGGATAAAGCTAAAGAGCCAGAAGCAACGCAGGCAAAGTGCCACAGTTTATAGAAAGGACTTTAGAGCTGTGGCTGAGCATCAAGACCAAACAGAAGAGCAGCTCTTCACTTCCCAGGGTTTGTTTTGCAGTGGAGCTTCCAGTTCAGTGTGTCAGCCATGGTTCACACCAGGCTGGGACACAAATCACTGCCTGGAATAGGAAATGATTTAGAGACCCTACAACAAGAGCCCCTCTGGACCACTTAGAGCCTCTGTGGGGCCCCAAACCATCAGTGCTTTGGGGGCCTGACTCAGTGCAAGGAGCCTGGCAGGGTGTGATGGAGCTGTCACATCACAGGGGTGGTGCAGCATCACCGGCTGGGGTGATGTGTACAGGGACAGGTGAAATGTGCCTTGAGCTGTTTGATTTTCCAGCATCACTCTCATTACTTGGTTATGACAATGGGAAGACGCCAGCAGCTCACATCCCAGGCAGCAGACAAAGAACTTCATGTTATAACTTACTTTATAAGGTTTTTGACCAATCAAACAAAGCCAAAGCACACTGACAGCAGTTCCATCCAACCAGTATAAGCACAGGTACCTTTGGTTAAACAATGCTTGCTTATTTCAAATACAACACCTGCTTGTGAGCCTTAAAACACAACGCACAGAGCTCCATTATTAAGCTTAGAACTTCCTAATATCTCACTAGATAAACTTTTCTGCAGCTTAAGGAGTTATTCTACACAAACATTAATACACAGACCATTGTTCTGTTTGTCCTTACTTTTCTACTTTTTAAATAATTTTTCTGCTGACCTATCTCATGGCTGCTGCTCAGCTCCAATCACAGTTCTGCTGTCTCTGAGGCCTGCCTTTTGCAGCTTTCCCAAAACCCTCTGATTTTATGGACTCCCACAGTGTGGGTAGGAGGACAAGCTGAGGGAAGCCTTGCATGGACCCATCCATGGTGTCTGAGTGGGACAGTGTGAAATTCACATTCTCTGAACAGAGAGAGAGATAATTCTCTATCTCAGGATTTTCCTGGGAAAGGCAACGAGAAGCTCAGAGAAGAGAAAACAATTCTTACCTCTACTTGCTGCTCCTGTTGTTTTGCACATGTGGAATATGTTATGGAGATTGTTTACCTAATGTGATTTGTTAATTGGACACTGGTGAAGGTAATTATATAATGAGAATTCTCATTATATAATCAACTTATCAACAGGAAGTGTTTGAAAGGGTTAAGACAACCTTTTTTAAAGTATTCATGTAGCATTAACAATCATTGTTTATTAGTATTGCTTATAAAAAAAACCCCAAAATAACAAAGGTTACACAGGCTAATGAGGTCAAAGCTGTGTCCTGGCTGTCTCAGACAGTCACAGGTTTTTCTTTAGTATCTTTTTAGTACAGTATCCTTTAGTATCTTTGTAATATAGTATCTCTTTAGTATGTAATTTAGATATATATAGTATAGCTTAATAAAGCAATTGTTCAGCCTTCTGAAATCATGGAGTCAGAGCACATTATTCCCTGGCTGGGGGATTGTTTCCACCATAGGGCAGTGCTGGAGAGCTGCTGTGAGCAGCTGGCCAAAGCTGAGAGAGCCCTGTTCACCCTGCCTGCAGCACCCCAGCAGGAAGCTGCTCCTGAACTGAAGCTTTTAACTGCAAAGACAGACATAACAGTCCAAAAAAGGCCAAAAAATCAAGCAGGGCCAGGCTCAGCTCCTGCTGCTCTCCTTCTCCAGCTGCAGTGTCTCCTGCTGGGAGGTGAGGCTGCACACAGAGCCCAAGAGCCACCACTTGTCCCAGAGAGACTTCAAGGGGACCCCTGGGCTTCCCCACAAGCCCCCACAGATCATCATCCTGACAGGCTGGAAGAAGACAAGTGAAATTACTTCCAGACAAGGTTATTTGCTTTTCTCTCTTAGGTTTGTCTTTTTCTCCTACCATAGTTTGCACATTTGCAAAAATATCAGGAAGTATCACTCGGGGCAGGGACCAGAAACTTGTTTCTTTTCATTCACAGGGATCTTCTCAGCCCTTCATCTCTGAGAAAACAAAGATCTGATAGAAGTTGAGTGCTGGAGTATCTATAAAACTTGGGGAAAATATTTTCTATGACTGAAGATTATGTTTATTCCTTTAATGATACACTTAGTCACAAGGGCTTTTCAAACATGTATGAAACATCAAACAATAATAAGTATCTAAAAAGATGCCCTAGTTATAAAGGCTGAGCACACACAGCTCTCAAGCTAAAGATCCAATCACTTGTTTGGGGTATAAGGAGTTTCAAATAGAATTTTTGCTGGTTTTTGTTCTCATTAACACTGAGTGATATAGCAGCTCTGTGGCATAAGAGGGAACTCATGGAAAATATAAAGACAGGTCTAGAGATGAACAGAAAAACTGTGATAGTGGGTCTGGTATTACACATATAAATATGAAAAATGCTCATCCAAATGCCACCAATTTTGTGATGATGCTCTTGAACAGAATAACAAATCATGTTTCTCATTACTGCTTTGATAATTCTTTTTCTTTAGAGTTTTCCGCTTTCTCCTGTGCTTTACTCTTCTGCTCCAACTCCAATGGCTTAACAGGTTCTAGATCAAAAATGCATTTCAATAACTGAATGCAACAGGCACCAGCATTTCACTGTCACCCTGTACATAAATAAATCCAGAAAACCATGAGGATTCTGAAGCAGAACAGGCTGACTCTTCAAGAGGTGAAGCAGACCAATGTAGGAGTCCAGCTAAAACAAGTCAAATCCAGCCAGGTCCTCTGGAATTTTGTTTGCAAACACATTCAGCAGAGATTTTGCCTTCCCATTGTGGAAACTGCAGCAGCAGAAGCCTTGAGATATTCATGTTTATCACATTTCTCCTGCTTGGATCTGTGGAGCCCCACAGCAGCAACACTTCCAGTTCTTTCCTTATTTCTACAGATCCCCAGCCTTGCCTTCATTGACACAAGACATTTTTTTGGGAGCTTGGGAATGTGATTTTCATGATCTTTCCAAACTGCTTCCTCCTTTTCTCTGCATAAAGCCATGGATAATCCTATGCAGAAGGATTATTTGTGGCTTTATCCAAAGAAAAGGAGAATCACACCAAGAGGGAACATCAGTCGTCCCTCCTTCCATCTCACTCTTCTCTTGCTCAGACCTGGGATCAGTCTAATAACAGCAGTTTCACACCTGAATTTTTTCTGATAATGATGAAACTGTCACTAATGGTACAGAATTGCTGCTATCCTACTCAGCTGGCCTCTGTAATTCTCTAGAGGAAGGAAATATAATTCATAATAATGTAATACTTTTTCCTCTCCAGCCACAGCACAACTGTGAACTTCTACACTGCACTAGCTCACAGCATGTTGTGTACACTCCAAAAAACATTCCAGGCTGCTTCCTGATGAACATTTTGGTATTTACTCTTGACTTAGGATTTGGAGGCAAACAGAGCTGAGATAAAGAAGTTCTCTGCTTGGACAGTCCTTGAAGTTCAGCCAGCCTGTCTTGACACAGGTGGGATGCAACCAGAGCCAGCATCACCTTAAATCCCTCGTGCTTGTTAAAGATTTATGATTCAGCAAATCCTCCCTGGAGCCTCATACACAGGGACAGCAGGAGAATGCAGTCTCCAGTACACAGCATATAATTTACACAGAAAACTGAATTTTACTGGGTCCAACACACGGAGCCACCAACTGTGACAAAATCCAAGCCTTTAAAGTGCACTGAGCCTATTTACAATTTCTGTGTCTTAAAAAGCTGCAATTGCCCTTATTACCAAAACCAGATTTCCACCAAATTCTGAGCAGCTGAGCAGAATTTTAAGGAAAATACACCCTTTTTGTTACACATGGGTGTTCAGGTGCTCTGAACATCAAACCTGCATCACTCACTGTTGTTCAAACACAAACATTTGCAGCTTTAGGTACTTTCAGGCTATGTGAATCTCCCTTGTTTAATTGCCTTAGAACACACATCAAACATGATTGAATGAGAAAGATAAGCCTTTCCTTTTTGAGGAAAGATTTGTTCTAAATTCTGTTGAACAGGAAACTAAACCAATATGAAATGTTTCCCTTCACATCCTGATCAAGCTATCAACAGCACTGAGCAAACAGATTGTGCTTTATCACCTGTTTTATTGTCTGTTTATGTGCAAGCACCACTGCTATCAACTGGGCACATTCCTCAAGCCTCTGCAACATCACAGCCCCTCAACCATTTGATCTACAGGCAGAATTATGATAAAATATGAGAGGGTTGATAGATTTCTCAGACAGAGAGGAAACATGAAAGGGGAAAAAAGTGGGAAATTATAAAATAAGCTTTCTATATATATCTTTATGCTTTAATCCTACCAAGTAGATAACTATTATACTCCATTTGCTGAAAGTAGAATTGTAATTTGTACACATACACATAAGCTCTAACAGAAAATAGAATTTTTTATCACTTGAAATTGAAATAGAGACATTTTGTACAGAAGCCTAAAAAGCCCCACTACATACCTTTAATGTATCCAAGCTGAACAATATTAATTGTCATAAAAAGTAATTTTTTTCCACTCTGAGGAATATCAGGTAAAATATTTGCTAAGCAGATGAAGAGGTAAATAAAGTCTGTGTTACACTGTAAGGCAAAAGGAAGAAACATTTCTTCATCCATTTTCCCAAAGGAATAAGGCTCACACACAATAATTTAGAGGAAAAAAAATTGCAGGAGACTTTCTTATGAGAGGCTACATCCAAAATCCAGTAAAGAAAATGGGAATTTCTCCACTGAGATTACAGGACTCTAAATCTAACACAATATATAGAAAAATCCCAATGTATTTAACTTCAGCTCTCTGTAGGAGATATACAGAAAAACCTCTTTTAATGATCAGAAGCACTTATGTCTACCTCTAGCAATTACCATGCCAGGAATATGTTCTTTCTTTGGACACACTGGACTGCAACAAGATTGGGGCTGAAAGCAGAGCAACCACTTTTCTGAATTACTACAGAAGTGTTCAGGGTATCAGCTCCAGCAAGTGTCTCATGGCTCACCTGTGCTTGTCTTAATACCAAAAGATGAAAATGCATCAAACAAAATCTGAGCTCATCAGGGAGTCAATCAAAAAAAGCTTAGCCTAGGAGGGAAAGAAAAAAAAGCTAAAGGAATCTGCAATAAAATAGAGCATTTTTATTTGTTTCTGGGATTCCACACAATATTGTTCTCCCTTCTTACTACTAATAATGAATCCCAATATAGAGTTTATTTGGAAAAGTGCATGTAACCCTTCTGCCTTGTTATGAAAAGAAATTCTTCCTGAATTAAAGGAATAGGGTCATCTGCACAAAAACTACTTTATCTGAAAAAGCACAATTCCTCTGCAGTTTTTCCTTCTGATATCAGCTCCATGTTTACCACTTCTCTCAAGCAAAAGGACCATGTAGCTTTCATAGCTCACTTTTAAACTTTCATCAAGGTATGAACAATATTAAATAGATTTGATTCCACTCATCAAAATACAGTTGGATTCTTATATTGTGATCTTTAGTAAAGAGAAGTTTTGGGGTCCAAATTAAACTAAGTGCAATTGATCTGTGGGCAACACCAAAAAGGAAACCCTTCTGCCCTTCGTTCTTTAAAGAGAAGACATTTGCCCAGGCAAAAATCTTGTAACAAACTTAATTCTGAGCACATGCACTGCATAAAATATAAATAAATGTAGAAGCAAGTACAAGAAGGGAGGTCACTTCAAACATCTGGTGTTCTGTCTCTAAAGTTCTGTGGTACTGAGTTCTAGCTGTTATAACCAGTAAGATAAATTAAGAAAGAGTTATGAGAATTGTAGCCAGTTAGAGGAGAAATTACATTTATTTCATGGAACCTCCACCTTCTAATGGCACTGATCACTGTAACCTAATTAGACCAATCAACACATTTTGTATTTTTTATGTTTTATGTAGATGTGCACACACTCACAGATATATATCTGTATATATATGTTTTACATATTATCTATATTTATATGAATATAAATATATATTTACAGAAATATATATTTATATCAGTAAATATAAATGTTTATAGATTTATATTCATATGAATATATATATATTTATATAAAAATAAGCTTAATACTTTTGGATTGTGCACTATTCAAGTTATTAAAGTAAAAACTGTGTTTGCTTAAACACCACTTTCCGCTGCTTTTTACATATTGTTTACACTGGGGAAATCACTTTCTTTAGGTAAACATTTCCTGATTTCTCCATATTTTATGGGAGAAAGATGAGGCTTTGCAATACAGAAGGGTTTGATTCCCCACACAAGTGTTTCCTTGTGTAGAACAGCAAGGATAAGGATGGATTCCTCTGAAGGCATCTCCAGTCTTCTAGCTGGTTTCATTGCACAAGAAATGCTGAATATAAAGGGAGTTCCCTTCCCCCAAAGGCACAAAGCACTCCAGTTAAATTTCTCAGATAATTTCCAGTCCCTGACCCCTTCTCAGACTGACACATGAAATGAGGAGTAGCCCACAGAGCATCAGCTCTGGAGTTTGTGTGTCACATTCACATTTTTTGAAAAATCCCTTCACCCAGGATTTTTCTCCTGGGAAGCTGAGAAGCCTCAGAGAAAAAGGAAAGCAATAATTAGCTGATTTGCTTCTCCTGTGTTGTGCTCATGTGCAATGTGTTTGGAGATTGTTCACCCACAGGTGATTGTTCCATTGCATTCTGCTGGGAGTTGTTTTCACTCTTTGGCCAATCAGGGCCAAGCTGTGTCAGGACTCTGGAGAGAGTCAGGAGTTTTCATTATTGTCTTTAAACCTTCTGTAAGTATCCTTTCTGTATTCTTTAGTAGAGTAATTAATGAACCTTCTGAGAACATGGAGTCAGATTCATCATTCCTTCCTCCACCTGGGGGAACACAAATGCAATATTTGTGCTTTGTCTCAGGAGGATGGAGGCATTCCCAGAGCTTCAGCTGCCCATCACAGTCAGTCACTGCAGAGCAGGGCTCCCTCCTCCTGTCCTGACAGCAGCTGAGCTCCAAAGCTCATCACCAGCTTCCTCTTGACTCCTTCAACACGAAATGTTCCAGTGCACTGCTTGTCTTGGGAATAGGAATCGTGAAATGACTTACTGGATAATTATGGCTTGAGAAGAAATGTGTTAAAAGCACAAGCTGTTTAAAGACAAAACCCCTACTTGAATTCACAGATAACTTATTTACTGTAAATGTTTGTGCTCTAATCAGTAAGTACTTTAGAAATCAATGTGGGCACACTGAAAATGTTTTACTCAAGAGATGGAATTATCTTGGGACACCTCAGGACCGTGGAATAAATCTTGTAAACTAAAAACTATCATAAATACTTGCACATTTCAAGAAACATCCTGCCACAACCAGCAAGTGTGTGGCTGTGTAAACACCTGTGCTCCTTCCTTCCACACACTCCTGCCATCAGCAGCACGTCTGTGCACCTATGCTGATTATTATTTTTCATGAGAAAATTTTGCTGCATTTTTAGGGACATTATTCAAGACCAAAACATTTTTTTTTCTGTGAATTTCAGATATTATTCATGTGGCTTTCTAAAACACAAAGTCTTCCTTCAGTATAAGACTAGAAAAAATCAGTTCAAAAGTTTGACAAAATTTTTTTTTAAAATAATTTAAATTAAACATATTTGTGGAAAAACAATTGTATTTCCAAAGAATACTGGCAGCACTCCTTCTGCACCTCCCCTCCACATAAAATTTGTCCATGAATAAGAAAATATTCAGTTTTATGATTTCATGACCAGCAACCACATTTTTAAGTCGATTTGTTGAAGTATCTCCATCATAAAATACATATCCAAATTCCAACATAGCACCAAGTTTCACAGCTTAATAAAAATTATTGTTAAAGTTCTCATTTTGCAAATTTAGTGGGGGGATTCAAAAGAGATTCACACTTTTTAAAATGTGAGTGACAGACCATAAAAAGGGGGAAAATTATTGTACTCATTGGGTTAAATATTGCTTATATGCCTGCAATCCCTGCTGCACAAACCACCATTTTGATAAATATTTTGTAACAGCAAATATCCAGCATACAACGATAAAATATGTACCTGGAGAGGAACCCAGCAGGACTCCAATTTTCAGAGCTGTCCTGCAATTAAACTTTTACTCTTTACATCAATAATGACACTGACTATTGAGCTAGATTGCCATGCAATAATGAGCTTTAAAACAGGACTCGCATTTCGGAATGCCTCGTGGGCTGTGAAATGCTGGGCGATGTTATTTAGCACATGCACACAGCACGTTGGCAGCTCCTCCCTCCCAGTGAAGGATGCTGTAAGTAAAAAAATCTGCCAATTTTTTGGGGAAAAAAAAAAAGGGCTGCAGAACCAGTTAAACCAGTTGCTGCCAAGGTGAAGTTCCACCTGTTTGTTATTGTAATCACCGAAACAATTTTAGCTAATTGCTCCTTTTGTATCAGTAAGGCCCTGCCTGGGGCTAAGATGGTCCTTCTCCCCAAACAGTGAGAGGAGGGGACATGGGGGCGGGAGGCATTAGAGAAAATGCAAAATAACCTCAAGACCAGCATGCCATGGGAAGAAACCCCATCAAACTTACCGAAAAGACCCCAAAACCAACGAGCCAACACAGAATTAAGAGATCAGAGTGATGTGTGGACATGAGGAACAAATTACCGAGCCTGCAGAGATGCTGAAAACCTTTGTTGACTCTCACCCTGAGCACTGACCTCAGTTGGAACCAAGAGCCCAACCCTAGATAGCTCAAAAGTGAAAATATCAGGTGCTATGTTCAATGTTTTCATGAGGAGGGGACCCCCAGCTCTGCCCTTTAGTGGACAAAGCTGCACATCCCTCCTCCTCCGAGTCACCCTGGGAGCGATGGAGCAGTTTCAGACCTGTCGAGCTTCCCGACATGGAGCTGCTCACTTTTAATAAAGGCGTTAAAAGTAGAAAAAACTCTCTGGCCCTGTTAATTTTAAGGGATGGCCATGAAATCTGTATTGTCAGGTTGTTGCTGACTCTTTCCTCCATCAGTGCTGCTCAGCTGTGCTGCCGTGGCCGGGATCCTGGCACTGAATGATGACCACTACAGATGTGTTATGCATCTGTCTTAACGAACAGTCAAGACAGGGAGATAACAACTTTTAAGAAGGATGCCAAATAACAATTTGTTTATTCACTGCTACACGTTTCTCGTGTTTTTGCTTATGACAGGACACCTTTTACATTTTTGAGCAAGGCATTGCAGAAACAAACATTGGAGGTGGAGTGGAAGATGTAGAGCAATAGCAGAGATAAAGTGAAATAAGACACCAGCTTGAACACTGCCAGAGAACAAAGGGCTGACGTGTTGAGTAGGCAGGTTACAGAGAAAAGTCCCTGTCCAAGATAATTACATTTTGCACATCAGCTTTGGGCTGGAGAAAATAGTCCCGGGTTTGCTTGTGCATCGTGACTCCAAGATTTGAAACAAGTAAAAGGATGAAGGAAATCAGCAGTGCTGTCATTTTCTTCCCTGACACTAATGCAAGAGAAAAAGAGAACATGTTTATATGGTGTGACTGACACAAGACTTCAGCTTTAAGGGAGCATAACCATTTATCCTTGTTTACAGCAAAAGAGAAGGATAAGGAACTGCTCTGTGATAGCAGAGGCACAGCTTTCATTATCAAACAGCCTACCCAGAAACTGAAGCACGTGTATTCTAGAAACAAACAAAAATCAAGATTGGGAAAAATATTTCAGGAAAGTGAAAGAACAGATCCACAATCCCTCACCTCCAAAGGCCATGCCACACACACTCCAAAGCCACACAGGTTATTTAAGAAGCAGGGTTTGAATCAGTGCTTTCACCCTTTGCATCCTGAAGAGGTTCTGAGAGAGAAGTTCCTCTGCTTCTTGATGCTTCCATAAAAGTCAAGACATGAACTCTTTCTGATGAATAAAGGTCCTCTTAGAGATCACCAATCCAAATACAATTTCAGGGAGTCACGACAATTTGCCTTCCCAGAATGACCTTGTTTTGCATTTCCAGTTTTGTTCTGAGCCTTTTTCGTAGCAGGTTTGGTTTTTACCAGCTGCTGGGTTTCACTGCAGCAGTGCCTCTATTGATTAGGACAAGAGCACAAACGAATTTGGAATAGGAGAGCTGATTTAAAGTGGGAGGCTGTAACTTTATTAACTTTTATCACAAGCAGAGATATTACACTAAAATGTTTTTGCTTGGTTCTATAAGTTGCTAACAGTGTTCCAAACCAAATAAAGATACAGCCCAGGCCCTCAGATCATCAGGTATTCCATTATTAAAAAGGAGGAAAGCAAATACAGAGGGGCTGTCTTAATCAGAGAGGATTAAAAATACCTTTTTAAATTATTGTATCAAAAAGATGGTGCTCATTATCTCCTTAATATCCTGCATCACATTGGAGATAATTTGTTATACTGCAAGCAAACCTGTTGCTAGCTGAGTCTACAACTTCCCTCTCCCTGGTGGCCTGGCTCTAAACATCCAGCCTGCTCTAAGAGGAGACCTTGGAAATGCAGATTCTCCAGAAAAAGACATTCTGATTTGGTCTTAGCACAGTGTCCTGGGAATGCCAGGGCTCTCTTTAACCCAGGGCAGGGAGGTGGTGCTGTCCCACTCATGGACACACAGGACAGAGAAGCAGACAGGAGCAGTTTTGCTCTCCTGGACCAGCAGCTGGTAAAATGAAGTGGGAAAGGACCTCAGCCAGGACTGCAGTGTGATGGTGTTCACAGGGGTCCTATGTTGAAGGAAGAGATGAAGATCTGACTCCATATTTCAGAAGGCTTGATTTATTATTTTAGGATATATATTACATTAAAACTATACTAAAAAGAATAGAAGAAAAGGTTCTCCTCAGAAGGCTGGCTAAGCTAAGAATAGAAAGGAAAAGAATGATAACAAAGACAGATGTCCTGGGCTCTCTGTCTGAGCCAGCTGACTGTGATTGGCCATTAATTAGAAACAACTAACATAGGCTAATCAAAGATCTACTTGTTGCATTCCACAGCAGCAGATAACCATTGTCTACATTTTGTTCCTGAGGCCTCTCGGCTTCTCAGGAGAAAAACATCCTAAGGAAAGGATTTTTCATAAAAAGATACCTGCGATGCTGCAGGGCTCATTTCCAGGGATCAGCCTTCTCCCTGCCTGTGTGATCTCAGGTGTGGACAGACAGGAGGACTGGAACTGCCCTGGAGCCTGCACACTGGCACTGGGAGGGCTCCAAACCCTGCCAGCACTGTTCAAACACACACAGACCTGTCCCAGCTCACTCCAAGGATGCACAGCATAACTTTTGAAACACCACAGAGTTTTAAACCACATTAACAATTGCTCTCTAACACTGTAACTTGCAATTTAAAATATATATATACATATTCCTTCACCCTTTATGGTTCAAACAGAACCAGTGAACTCTGCTTGTAGCAGAAAGCAGATTTTCTGCAGCAAGAAAGCCCTGCTGTGGTATCAGTTATTTATATTTGCATGACAAACAGTTGCTGGCTCCTTGCCTAACGCGTTGGTGTTGGAACATTTGGTCCAAACAGTGTGTCTGCCAGCTCAGGACTGTGCTGAATCTGTCACCAGGCCTTAGATAAATGTGTCACCCCTGACAGGCTGCATGTGGATGGTTTGAACCACGATGAGGGCGAGTGGCTGACCACAATGCAGCCTGTCCTAGGACTGCACACACTTCCCACGCACACAAAATAGTGAGGGCAGCTCTAGACCCATTTCTATTTCCTGACTGTGGGTGTTGTACTGTTGCCCACCACTCTGAGTACTATTTCAGCACAAGTGGGCCAAAGCAGCCTTTACAGCCAAAAAAAATCCCAAACAAAACAAATGGAATGAAACCCCAACCCCGCACTCCTGTGTCAGCAACTCAAAATCTGTTGCATAAATTAGGATATTCAATTCCACAAGCAAGTTCTCCAAGTGCCTTCCCCTGAGACTGTGCCACTACAGGGCACCTATTCCCCAAGTCAATGGGTGCAAAGTGAGCAGCTCAGGCAATGAAATCCTGCAGTCAAAAACAGCCACCAGGGCTCTCACCAGCCACTCTGGTGTGTGTCTTCACTGTGTGGTGCCAGATGTACTGAAATCCACTCGTTTAGCCCATGCTGGAATCACAGGGATGATTCTGAGCCTCTGCTGAGGAGGCTGCTCTGTGTTTCACTGACCTTCCTCCCTCTGAGCTCAGTAGGGGTTGGCTTTCAAAGAGAGAACCACTGAGCCCAAAGGTACCCACGCCACAGGCAGCACCAGAAAAACACCACTGGTATTCCAGTGATTCGATGGAAAACTCATTTTTGGTGCCTCACTGGAATGCAGAAAATCATTCTTTACAAAGCAAACAGAATGAATTGTAATAATTGAAAACAGCGTGAGCTCTCACTGTTAATTTGGGGAAAGGGATCTCGAAATCTGAACAGTTACCATCTGAAGCAATGACAAAGAATTTACCAGCAATTTATAGAAATACCAAGCCAACGTAATAGGGATTTAACTGAGCAGCAGATGGAAAGGAAAAGAGTTGTCTCTGCTTTTGCAGAACTGCTTAGCACAAATGAAGCCAGCAGGGTATCTGCTGAGTGACATCACACTTGGATAATAAATAGATCTTCCCCGGCAAAATTATGACCCAAAAATGTAACTCACTTTTGGAAAGTTTAGAAAACATATATAAACAGTACACAATTCTTATTTGTCCTGTTTTCTGGAATACTAAGTGATAGCCAAAAACTTATATTTGTACCTGCATTCTGTGCTCTGGACACTCATCCTGGAAAATTTTAACACTTGTTCCTCAGCTTTAAAAAAAAAAATTACCTATATTGTACTTTTTTGTTGTTGTTTTGTTTCCTTTTGGGATTTAAGTCACTACAAACAAGTGATTGTCCTTATCAAAACAGAAGACTTAACTTTGCTTGGAGGTTTCTGAAGCTTAATTTCTACTTTCTATACACTCATGATCACTGAAGTCATAAATATACTTCACCTCACTGCAGTCAATTATGGCAAAACTACGTGTCTGCATCTGCTTTACTCTAATCCTCAACATAAATGTGCTTAAGCATGGGAATTAACCTGCTGAACCATACTTAATTACATCTAGGGAAGAAAAAGACAGTGAAGAGCCTGTCCTGGAGATTGGATCCATATTCCACACAAAGATCAGCCCAGCAGGAGGGCTCTGCTGGGCCCTGGGGTGGTTCCAGGGGGTTGGTACAGGCTGTGATGCTGCAGGAGACAGCCAGGGCTGGCAGCCACAACAGAGCCTGTGCTGGGAACAGCTGAGGACACAGCTCCCTCCAGCCCAGATGTGCCAGACAAAAGCTGCTGCCAAGTTCCCTGTGCCTGCTCCTGCTCTCACAGCTCTGTCTCTGGGTGCCATCCTCCCTCAAATGAGCAGGGTGGCTCCAGCCAGTTTGTGGAGGAGTCTCTCCCAACCCAGCTTGCTGCCTGGAATGGGGCAGGGAGCTTTCCAAAGGGCAGCAGTGATGCTGGGGAGCACAGCTGGGCCTGAAGGGATGAGCAGGGGGTGCAGGGCATCCCTGGCAGGAGATGATTGCTTCCAGAGGCACAGGGAGCTGCAGCCTGGCACAGCTGTCTGTGCCTGAGATGCCTTGAGAGGCTGCCCTAGAACAGAGGCTGGGCAGAGCTAAAGGATAAAGCAGGGATTTATTAAAAGGCCTCAACAGATCCACCTTGGGCAGCACAAGAGCCCAGCCAGGGCTGCACCCAAGATGAACCAAAATGGTCCCAAAATGCACAACAAGGCACAGGGTCTCTCACTGTGATCAGCTCTGCTCCATTTGCATATTGAGTTAATTGTCCAATTACAGCTTTAGCTTATGAAGTCTCATCCTTCTCATTTCACAGAATCACTGGGTTGGAAGAGACCTTCAAGACCATCGAGTCCAGCCCAGCCCCAACCCCTCAACTGAACCCTGGCACCCAGTGCCACATCCAGGCTTTGTTAAACACACCCAGGGATGGGGACTGCACCACCTCCCTGGGCAGCCATTCCAGAACTTTGTCCTTTCCATGAAAAACTTTTTCCCAATATCCAACCTGTATTTCCCTTGGCACAGCTCAAGGCTGTGTGCTCTGGTTGTGTCAGTGCTGCTGGAGACAGAGCCCAGCCCCAGCTGAGCACAGGCACCTTTCAGGAGCTGTGCAGAGTGATGGGGGCACCCCTCAGCCTCCTTTTCTCCAGGCTAAACAACCCCTGCTCCCTTTCTCTCTCCAGCCCATGTTGTTGATGCTCTTGGGCCTGAGATTTGGATCATTTGTCCTTGGTGCCCAGCTGGAGCAGGAATTGTTTTGTCTCCCTGCTCTGTGCACAGAGCTCACCATCCCCTAATATGAAGCCCAGACTCACACACTAAAGCAGCACAAAATGTGAAAAATAGGAAAGCTAAACCTGAAGGCGTCACCTGTGCCTGCTGATGAGCTGGGAGCCAGCACAGCCCAGCTGGATGAGGGCTGCAATCCCCAGCCCTCTCCTCTCCCACCTCCCCCAACCTCCGCTCATTTCCACCAAGCCCATCCCTGTGAAAAAAAGGCTGCAGTAAACCCAAGGCAAAGAACTGGTAAATGTTTATCTGGTCTTTTCACCTGGATTTTAATGATTTTACTGTCCTTACAATTTTGAAGTACTTTCCTGAGAATCCCTTGAATTATTCATCCATTGTGCAGGAAGGCCAATGTAGAACACCACTAAATATTATGCAGGTACTGAATGGGGAAGTGCTTTGTCTATTTGCTATTGTGTTATTTAAACAGAATTCTTATTAGCAACAAAACATGACCACCAGCAATAAAACAGCTCTTTTTTGATATCTGAGGGTTCTCAAACTGTTTCAAAATGCACCACACTCAGTGTTATGCTGGTAAAATTACACTTTGCCTCTCCACCTAACAAGCATTTCCATTAAACATAGCATTCTCAGCAAGATGTTTTCTCAATGGCGAATACTTTGATTGACAAAGGATTAAATTACTGCTGAGCCTTTCGTGATTTATGGCTCTTAACACCTGTTAGGTGTTAAATTTACCTTTTCACATCTCTGCTGTGCAAGATATCTGCTCCCACTTCATTAAGGTCCTGTGTTTTACACCAGTGATGACACTTCAACACAAAAACTGATGCCTTTTTGAATATAATACTGAGAGGCTTTTTAATAAATTTATCTTTAATGATTTCACTGGCTATTTTTTGTCTCACAGAATAGATTCAAAGAAGGAATTTTGGAAGAAAAGCAGTGCTGAATTTGGAGTTTTTCTTGTTGCCCCCTGCAATATGGCATAATGAAAAAAAAGATACGTTTTGCACTAACAAATTTCTGTGTCTGAATAGCAATGGGCAAAATATATTGAATTCACCATCTAAATTTCAAGAAGGGATTCTCTTAAGGGCGATGAATTACACCTGAAAGAGGTTCAATATATATGTGCAATCAAATATAGCATATAATTAAGCAAAAAATATTTAATCATCACCCAAATTTTCTCTTAAAGAAATTTATTACAGTGCTGCAGTAGCACAGTTAAAAACCACTGAGACTATCAGAGCATCACAGTGTATTTGTACAGGCAAGAAGTGCTCAAATGTTTTAATAAGGTGCTGTGCAGTAATAACTTCAGTGTGTTCCCAGATCACAGAATTAATTTACAGTCCTTTTGCAAAACTAAATGGATTTAATATAGTGATCATAAATTAACACTAGCAATGGATGTAAACAGCTATCTGAGAGAGATTTCCTTCAGTTCTGTACCTGTTTGTGGTGTGATAAACCAGACTTCAAGGTATTACAGCAGAGAGGCAATCTGTTTAATATGGGAAACAGACTTGGAGGCAGGGAGGTGACCTGTTTGCAGAATTCTCCTAAATCCCAGGACAATTATTAGAGAAGCACTTCTATATAATCTTGACAAAGGCAGTGGAACGTGGCTCTGTGGTGATGTGACTTCTCGAGAAATCTTTTAATTAAACAAATGCAAAGGGAAAGGTTAAGTGAAAAATAAACAGCTCCTAAACAGGCATGATGAAAAGAGCTTAACCCACATCAAAGGGGCAGGAGATGGTTTCAGTATTAAATCAGACCTTGGGAGTTAATCTGGCCAGGAGGAGCCTCAGAGTCTTTTCTGAAGTGCACATCTGTGTGACTCAGCCTGTTCTTGCTCACAGCCAGGATATCCACAGACTCCATTAAATACATATGCAGGTTTCCAGCTCCATGTTAAACCACAACAACTTGCTTTCCATTTCCTTCTTTTGGAAACATTTTTAAGACAGCTGCAATCCACTGCTTCAAGATTCCAGACTGGAATCCTGCAAGTGGAAAAACTGCACAAAACCTGCAGGAAGCCCAGACAAAATTCAGATTGGGTAATTCTTTTTTATGTGTGAGTCCTCTGTACTCTTTGGAATAGCAGTGAACCAAAACCACCTGGTCAACTGGCACAGGCAGGACATAACTCTGGTTCTGAGGAGGAGGAGCTTTCCACCAGCTGCAAAACAAGCTGGCACCCACACTGCCCAGGTGAAAGCTGCTGCTCCACTAAGACCTTTGGAAAATCACTCTACAGGTAGTAGGAGAATCTCTTCCTTCTATTGAGTCTACCCCATTTCTTCTTTCTCTATAAGAGAACATGCAAAATAAATCCAGTGAAGAACTGTTGGAAAGACAAATTCTCAAAGACCTGAGAGCCTCATGCTCATGGCTGTGGTGACAGCCCCAACACCCATGCACCTGCAGTCAGTGTTTCCTGCTACTTCAACCAGTTCTGAGTGGTTTGACTCTCATTTTGTATAATTCAATGCCTTATCTTCCCAAGATCCATACCACCACTTCCTTAAATCCTACTGGGAACACACTCTGCATTTTCAAATGTGAGAAACCTTAATTGGAAACACCAAATGTGCCTTTTTACATCTCATCCTGGTAGACAAGAGACCAGGCAGATTCCAAGTTGGATGTGTGTACCAGATTTAAGATTTAAAGGAAATTTATGTGCTTCAATCTGCAAGAGCAACACCCAGAATTCCCATCTACTCCCTTCATGCAAGTACATTTTCACCAGTAATATTTCAGGTGTTACAGATGTGATTTTCTGGTGAGACCAGACCTAAGCTAGAGCAAGGCTTCCTTTGTTTGGCTTATACCTCAGCAACATTTGTCTTCTATATTCCTATTTTTTACCAAACCAGAGAAGGGGATTCTCTCTTCTCCTGGCCCAGCACATTTGTTTTATATTCTCCAGGGCCAAGTAGAGGCACCTAAAGCACTTTACATCCTGATGGGGAGATCATCTGCTCCCTCTTCTATCCAACAAAACTCTTTTTCATGTTCAGCCTCTCTCCTGGCCACCATTTCCAGGTGGTTAGGTTGCAGTTTGACTGATCCCTTGCTGAGGATCAGTATATTAACCCAGAATTATGATTTTTCTGGTGGAGGAAATGGGGCTGGGGTTGGTTTTCCTGGGCTTGACTCAGCTCAGTGAGTGGTCAGCAAAGCACCAGATGGACACAAGTGCCCATGCAACTTTGAAAGGGACAAACAGACAGCTCTGGCTTCAGATGAAGAGGAATATTTAGATATTTCTTTTGCTATCTAATGGCTAACATTATGTTCTTCTCATTCTTAAAGGTTTTTATATCAACTTTCCAGGTTTCTTCATTATCTGAACACCTTTATTTGATACCTAAAGTATCTAGTTCCAAACCCAATGATGAATTATGAATAATGCTGGATAAATTTATAATACATCCAAAATCAGATAAAAGATGTAAAAAGAAACAATAATTAGTTTTATCACCTGCTTTTTCTGCGAGGCAAAGAATTTATCAAGCTAAGATCAAAAAACCAGTCCTCTTAAAAAAAAATAAATATTGTTCTTAAAAGAAATATTGATTTGGCATATCTTCAAACAGTATAAACCAGGAAATAATACTGCTAATGAAAACATCTAAACAGCCTAAGGTACTTGACCTTTCCCAAAGCTCACTATAAATAGCTTCCAATACTGAGGCTTGCACTCTGCAACTGCAGCAGATTGATAAGGAACAGCAGCAATGCAGAGGGAGCAAAACAGGTTATGAAACACTGTCCCCTGTTTCAGATAGCACAATATAAACCACTCCTGTTAATGCTCTGAGAATGCCAAGGTTATGTGGCTGAATTCAGTCCTGAGATGAACGAGTGCAAAGGATGTCAGAAATGTGCTGGGATAAACAAAGAGCAGAAACAACTCTTGTTTCTGCAAGAGAAAGTGGCATTTGTTTGGAAATAGGCTGGGTTTTTCTGATAATTCCCTGAACAGCCTGGGAGCCTGTGCTTTAGGCAGCACCTTCAGTAACACAAAGCTCAGCCCAAGCAGACAAGGCCATTTGGCAAGGAGAGATACAATTAAAAAATTAATGGTAAAAAAAATATAGGGTAGAATGATGTTTTTGGAGTTGTATTCTCTCCAAACACACTGTTCCATGTTGCTCTGAGGCAATCTTTTCCATAATAAACCCACCTTCAGAATGAAGATATTTCTTCTGATTGCAAAAAACCCACATAATTCATAATTCCACATCAAGAGCTGTATAGAAAGCAGTTTTATTTCTTCAAGGTAACTACTTTCTCTCTTTTGCCTTAAAAATATCCAAAAAGCATGGTACAAATAGAGGTAAACTCTATTTATCTAGGGTAAAACCCTTCCACAGTATTTTATTTTTCCTAATATTGCCCCAAGAATTAATTTCTAAGAATTAAACAAGTTGGGCCTTTCTAAATATTGACCTAGTCACCAATGTTTTCCTTTTTCAGAATTCATTAGACACTGACATGGCTCATTTAGAAACCAAAGTACCTGATCTATTCAGTATCCTGTGAACATTCCCTGCCAGCCTGGGGCTGGACATTTTTTAGCTCCATAATTCCATTACAAAATGTTTCCAGTGTAGTTGTGATGTCTTTGCATATGAAGATCAGCATCTTACACAGATAATAGAATCTGAATGCTAATTTCTCCTAAAAACAACCACTAGAACAAGAATCATCAGGCCTTGCTGAAGTATTAACTGTGTTAAAACCAGCATTGTTCCTTTACACGTTTTTAAATGCCAATAAACTACCTTGGTCCCCACAGGTCTGTCATAATTCATGCATGAGATTATCTCATTTTACTACTCTGGAATATGCTCTGAATACAATTCTTGCTTCATTTCTTCTGGGAAAAGGGAGAGGTTACTACTTCAAACTGCTTCATCTGAAAAATTTCATAATTAACTCAATGTTAATTCTGTGCTACAACACAAACATAATCACGTTATTAAATTAATATTTAATTATAAAATAATCACTGTGCAATATAAAGGGTAAAAACAAATTACAGAATGATTACAGGGTAATTAAATATTTATCATTGAAACATCTGAGTGACAATTTGTGACCATAATGTGCTGAGAATTTTGTCCACAGCAAACTGCTGTGAACCACAGTGAGTCTCTTTCCTTATCTTTTACACTCAGATTAATAAACCAGGCTTTATCATCTCTGTGTGAGAGTAACCGTGGGTTTTTACTCAGCTGTATTATCCTCTGTGAGTAAATACAGAACTATTACTCCAGAATTGTGCTGCTCACTCAAAAGGAGTAACTGAGCTACTTTTTATAGCTGTTCATTAAGAATATCATGGAGTACAAATGTTTTCGTTTCCTCATGTGAGTTTGTAAAAATAATGGAAAACAAAAGGCCTGAAAACTTCTGAGGTTTAATGAAGGGAATGAGACAAGAACTCCTCCATGATCAGGGATTGCTGTCACTGTCATATTTTCTGGAAAAATCCCTTTGCCCAGGATTCTTCTCCTGGGAAGCTGAGAAGCCTCAGAGAAAAGGAAAACAATTCTTATCTCATTTGCTTCTCCTGTGTTGTGCTCATGTGCAATGTGTTTGGAGATTGTTCACCCACAGGTGATTGTTCCATTGCATTCTGCTGGGAGTTGTTTTCACTCCTTGGCCAGCTGGGGCCAAGCTGTGTCAGGACTCTGGAGAGAGTCAGGAGTTTTCATTATTGTCTTTAACATTCTGTCTGTATCCTTTCTGTATTCTTTAGTATAGTTTAGTATAGTATTCTTTAATATAATATCATAAAATAATAAATTAGCCTTCTGAGAGCATGGAGTCAGATTCATCATTCCTTCCTCCATCTGGGGGCAATGTAAACACAAGATATTCCCACACCTAAAACCCCCTGGGTTCAGCCTAACCCAGAACCTTCAGATTCTGGTTCAGATCTTTTAAATATTGAAGATATTCTAAATTTGAGTGAAAAGCAGCTGCACAGACACACTCCCATCTTCCCTGGCAGGATAAATCTCCTTCCTCAGGCACAGCCACCAAGGCCAGGCACAAACATTTCCATGCTCAGAGCCCTTCCCTCCCCTGAAACGCTGGGCTCAGACACCAGCAGGGCTGCAATTCTCTGTGCCTCACCCAGGGAATCAACATTAAAGTTTTCACAGGCAAGTTTCCTCCCAGGAGCTGCTTCTTGTCGAGACAAAGAGAGAAGCAAACATGAGAAGAAAGCGAGCGCGTTACTTCACTGCTAAAAACAGCTCCCCTTGAAATTTCACTGAGTGATGATCTAAAAGAAAGCCATGATCCTTAGGGTTGGGATCTGAAGGTTAACCCTGAGCAGAGTCTGCACTCTCTGTATGGCTGGAAAATAAAAATGTCCCAGAAAAAAAGATGCTAAATTTACCATAAGTGTAATACATGATCCTAAGAATAAAGGTAAAAGTATTTCTGCCACTGCCATGCAATGAACAGCTCATTCTGTGCCTAAAAATAATCTTTTTTTTTCCTATAAGCACTGGTGATGGCACAGAGGAGATGTCACTAATCTACTTTGCTTTCCAAATCTAGTGACAAAGATAAATATTCCCAGAGAATTTCTGCTGTGAGGTTCTCTTTGCTTTGCCTATTCTCCCTTTCATTTTTTTAGCACCAAATCTAATTTACTTGGGAAATTGTGGAAAATTATCAAAACAGCTCTGATTTCACCCCTACTGCATAGCAAAAAGCCAGTTTTTTACAGCATTTAAGTTTCCAAATTGAGAATCTTTGTATTCCTACAAGATATTTTACTGTGGGAGTGTAAATGAACACAAGGATGTCCAGAAAAAAGAAAAAAAATCACACTTGGGAAAGGTAAACTTCTTCAAAGAGCCCTCCACAGCAGGTTATAAATGGAATCTAATGGAACTTCCTAGGAAGAGCAGCTCTGAGTGAATTGCTGAAGGAACTAATTACTGCAGAGTAAAATGACAGCACACAGTGTTGAAGGGGTCTGAAGTTCCTGACACAGTTGGCCTGCTTGTTACTTAAATGAAAGAGCTGGGTAGGAAACTTTAAGGAGGACAAAGAGGTGAAAAAGTATTTTCTTGAGATGAAACAGAAGGTAACAACATAAATCAAGAAATTAAAATCAAGCCTGGGCTAACTGGAAGTCAAAATACAGTTTGACTGGGCTAGAACAGTTCCTTCAAACATGGTGATCAAAAAATTCTGTGGGAATGAAATTTTAACTGAACTAATTGGACACCACAAAATTTTTCTGGAGAGAATCTTAGAAAGAAAGAAAACATTCTTATCTACATGTAAATATTGCTGGACAGCATTAAGTTTTAAGACAACTCCACTATAAATTCATACTTTATCATTAATACCATTAATAAGACTGACAAAGCAAAGAAATCAAGCAACAAGTTGAAAATATATATTGGAAATAGCTTCAATAGCAAAAGTCACTTTCATGGCATAATCTCTGCTTAGTCAAGAATGAGTAGAGCTGAGGAAGGAGTACCTGATGTAAAGCAAGGAAAGCTTAAAAATTTGCAATCTGAAAAATAACATGGCTAAAGATAAAAGCCAGGCCTCCATATGGTAAGCTAAGCATGTTTAGTATTTTATTAAAAATGTGGTTAGATTTTTTTGTTATGACGAGAGTGTTTAATTAGGGAAAAGAAGAAGGATGGGTGTTTGTAGGGTATGGGATTCCAGAAGACATTACAATCCATTGACTCTGCCCAGAGGGGAGCCCTCCAGACTTGTGCTGAAATCCTGGATTGACCATAAACTCACCCTTTACCTGGTTAACTCCACCAGGATTAGTCATTTATTCAGACTCTTTTGCACCACTTGGGCATTAAACATCTTTTGCTTATGCCAGCAGAAACCTACAGCAATCTTGCTTTACATCAGCATGAGACAGAATGCAGAATTTAACACCAATTACAAACTGGCTCTTCCTTTAGCTGTTGCCAAATAGCAAGGAATTATTTGTTGCTTCCTAGGTACCTTGGTGATTAATGAAGTTTAAGAAGGGCACCTTCACTAATAATATGTGCCTCACATTGATCATGTTTCCAGCAATCATTAGTATTCATTAACAGCAGTCAACTTCTTAATTCCTTTTTGCTTAAGTCCAAATTATTGCAAGTTATTTACAACACCCTGTAGGAAAGAACAAAGCTCTCACAAAATCTTAATGGCTTATTCCCAGATCCTCATATACCAGCACTTCTGGGAAATACATGCACACTGCAAAAATATCCTGGCTGATAGTCCAGAGAATTAACTGCACATAAAACTCTCTGTCCAGAGTAAGCAGAAGATAAACTTGCATCAGGAACATGGCAGAAATACAAGATACAGGAAGGTAAAATAACTCACTTACTCAGATCTGATTGTCTTCTATAAATCCAGCACTGCAGGCTTCTCTTTCTCCAGGTGGTCTGGTGCAGTTTTAGGATAATTACAGCATCAAACCATCCTACAATTTGTCTGCACAATCTCACCAGAAAGCTCCCAGGCCAGCTCCATACAAGGAGCTCTCCCAGTGTACCTATCAATTTACTCCTTGCTTCTTACAAACCAAATCTATTTTAGCATCATGGAAGCACAGAAGATGCTGAGTTGGAAGGGACCCATCAGGATCATCCAGTCCAGGCTCCTGTCCCTGCCCAGACCCCCAGCAATCCCCCATGGCATCCCTCTGGGCTGTGCCCATCCCCTGGGCAGTGCCAGCACCTCTGGGGGATCAGAATCTTTCCCTGATGTCCAACTAACCCTGGCCCATGGAGCAGAGACCAATTCCTGCCCCTCTGCTTCCCTTTTACAGTCCTTTAAGTGGGAATTAAAAATATTTTTGCCCAAGCTGAGTATCTCTTGCCTGTGACAGTGACTGGTAAAGATTTTCCCCTCTGTTTATCTCACCCCAAAACTTAGTTATTCCAGTTTTTTCCCCCCATCCAGCTGAGGAGCAGGGGGGTGAACAAGAAGCTGGGTGAGCAATTGTTGGAATCTCTGTCTGCCCAAAGATTTCCAACATTTCTTGTTCACAGTGGTGCCATCCTATTATTTCAGAACCTACTTTGAGATCTCCCCAACCAGCTTCTCCACTTCACAATCTGTGCATTAAAAAGTATTCCAAATAATATCCAGGCATCCTTCTTATCACTTTTCTCTTTTGATTTAAATATTCAAATATTACAAGGCAAAGCATCAGAGCTCTAAGATTTATGAATATATCACCCATCTGGCAATGGTCTGAGGTTCCTAGCTGCAGTTCCTATAATTTCAGAGTAAATCTGAAATTATAATTCCTTCAAAGACCGTCAGGATGACATAAATTTGCTAAAATCTCTAACATTTTGTGAAATGCACTAGAAACATTGCATGCCTCAAGATGCAGTGTGTTTATACCCCGTATCTTGAGTTCAAATATTGGAAAACAAATAAAATCTATGATAATTTTTCCACTGAGGAACATAAGAAAAATATAATGCCATAAACACAGAGACTGCCTTTTGGAGAGTTAGTTTCTAATTCCTCTATTGGATTGAAATAAAATGGAAATATTGTGGTTCACAACAGTAAAACACAAATGTACAAGAGAAAACACAGACCTCAGCTCAGGAGAAATCTGTTGAAGAAAAAATAGTTGATTGCATTTGAAAATATCAGAGATTTCTGCTGGTGTGTCATTCAGGAGAGATTGTTTCTTTCTTCCTCAGGTGAACTTCTTGTGCAATAGGAGAACTAAACAAAACTATTGTCAGAACTTTATCTGGGAAAACCCTGTCTGCCAACACTCACTTTCTCTTGCCATTTGTGGTCTTGCATTTCTGGTGCCTCATGGGGCATTCTGGAGGCATCTGAGCATCATTCTGAACATCATTCTGAACATCATTCTGAACATCATTCTCATTGATGTTCAGGCCTGCCCAGCCAGCCCCAGAGGTCTGTGATGTGCTGCAATCCTCCAGCCAAGGAATTGATTGTCTCTCCCACTCCAGGCTCTCTTCTTTCCTTTCACATCAGAGAACAGCACAGGAAATAGGAGAGCAAGGTTTGGATGTAGGCTGTGGCAGGAAAGGCTGAAAACCCTTCCACACTGGAGATTAGCCCTGCTAATGATGCCTTGAGAGGCTGCCCTGGAACAGAGGCTGGGCAGAGTTACAGAATAAAGCAGGGATTTATTAAAAGGCCTCAATGGATCCACCTTGGGCAGCACAAGAGCCCAGCCAGGGCTGCACCCAAAATGAACCAAAATGGTCCCAAAATGCACGACTGCTCACAGAGTCTCTCACTTTGATCAGTTCTGCTCCATTTGCATCTTGCTGTTCATTGTCCCATTCCAGCTTTAGCCCATGCAGTCCCATTCTTGTTTTTCTCTCTCCAGCCCACGGGGTTTGTGCTCTTGGGCTGAGATTTGGATCATTTGTCCTTGGTGCCCAGCTGGAGCAGGAATTGTTTTGTCTCCCTGCTCTGTGCAGAGAGCTCACCATTCCCTAATGTGAAGCCCAGACCCACTAAAGCAGCACAGAATCTGAAAAATATAAAAGCTAAAACCTGAGACATCCCTAACACTGTCCTGAGTACTTTGTGCAGCAATGAGGGGTCAGTAACTCCAAAGCTGATCCCTCTCCTGGGTCCAAGCAATGTCCTGTGCTGGAATATTTCTGATGTAGAAATTTGATTTTGATGAACAGCTCTGTGACATAAAAAGAAATAACTGACATCACCTTCCTGAAGAGCTAATTTGAAAGCCTGGCAGCTATAAACACACCTCCAAGCAGCAGCTATTAATGAATGGCTTTTCCTCTCAACTTTTCAGGTCTGAGAAAAGAATAAGGAACTTCAAACTTGTCCATATGAATGATTATGGAGATATTTGTCATGCACAGGCCCAGTTTCATGCATGGCTCAGCTGTGGATTCACCTCTGTGGGTTGGCATGAGGCCTTGCAGCCAGAAACCAAAGCAGAACTTCAGCAGTGAAAAACCTGATCCAGGCACATGGTTAAGCAGCTTAGACATTCCTTTTCCACTGGATTTCTTTGTAGCAAAGAAACAGCTAAATAAATAATAAAGCAGGTTTTAGAGAAAGGCTTGAAAAATTAATGGGAATCTGTGTGATCAAGCCCGATGTGAAGCTGGCTGCAGAGCTCTGATCAAATCAGAATAGTCAGGGAACAGTTTCACAGCCATGCAGACATCTCTGGGAATACTTTTATAGTGACACCACCTCAGCACACTTTATTAGACTTGTTAAGACATGTTATAATAATATCTGACAAATAATAAAGTTTGGATCTGTTCCAGAATGAATCTATGTATCATTATAGCAGATTCACATGCTGGTTTAAAAATATGGAATTATGCAATAGACAAAATTACCATAAAGGTAAAGGAGCAAAATAAACCAAGAAGTAAAATAAATTGATTTTCAGGTGATATAGCTCTTACACCTCCTCTGAACCCTGGCAGTACAAAACAACTCATGATGAAAGGAAAGAGATGAGCAATTCCATTTCACTTGTCCCATTGCTGGACTCCAAAACCTGGAGCAAATTAAGGGATGGGAATTTCTAGAAGGGATCTTTCTTCTCACTACTACTTAAACATACAAAATAAAAACAAGGACTATTTAGTGCTGATATTGGGGAACTCCAGGCAGCACTGAACACCAAAACTCCATGGCTGCTCTTTCTTCAACATCCTGTTTTTTCTGGCTCAAACTTTAGCCAACTCTGCTGGCATTTCCTACACTGGGTCTCTCTCTCTCTGGTTGAGCTTTTCTTTCTCATTTTTGATACTTTCCTCCTGCTCAGCCATTTCTGAGACTGGCAGTGGGAGAGAGGAATTTTGCACATGTAAAACAGTTCCCAGACTTTTTTGTTTTGAAGCCTGCAAGCATTTCCACACTTCCCACACATGTAAGCAGGAGCTCAAAGAATAACAAGAGAAAGAATCTGTTCTCAGTGACTGAACTGCAGCCTCTCACAGCTCAAACTGTTGGATTTTGCTGACCAAACTTTACAAGCATTGTGTCTCTGGACATATTAAATTCATGTCCCAGTGCTCACTGAGCACCTGCTGCTCTTTGGTAGTGGAGAAGGGTTTAATGATAATTGCTGTTACAAGACAAAATCAGGTGTTGGCATAAAAAGCTGAGATCTTTTGTCTCCTTGCACTCTGCTGGCATTCTGACACCACTGAATCACAAGCTAAAGAAAGAAAGAAAAGGAGCAGTCTGAAGGTGCAAAGAATGTGCCAAAAAGCTGACTTGTTAAAGAAGAGGAGGTTGAGATAAGCAAAAAAAAAAAAAAAAAAAAAACCAATCCCAAGCAATCCCAAACAAACCAGGGTTAGTTGGTATTTCTGAAGGATAAAGAGCTGGGAGGCAGAAACAACGAGCAGCTGAGAAAGAAAGCTGAGCTTTTGTAATCAGTCCCTTCTTGGTGGGGAGCAAGGTGTAATCATAATGTACCTGCAAGAAGGGGCCAAATGCCAGGTATTTCTCAGCTTTTAGAGGGATGTACAGTGGAGTGGCACTTTTATTGTGTATATATTTGATGGAACATATATGTGCTGAGAGAAGGTTCAAAAATGAAATTTCAGTTTCTCAGGAATTTTTTATTTTCTAGGAAAATAACACTGAGTCAAGACAATGAGCCAAAACTTGGGAGCGTGTACTTATTGCCAAATATGACATTTCTAGAATGAAATATCCACTTCAAGGTACCAAATTACTTGCTAAAAATCAGAGCAGGACATCCAAGCAAATTTGGCAGTTCTAGACAGATACAGATAAAATATATGGATATGGATAAAATATCTGTCATTTCCATGGTTATTCACCATTGACTAACACAGGAGATTTTTATTCTGACTGTGGAACTCAATTTCAGTCTGCACCTGCCACAACTCCCATCACAGCTCATTAGGGATCCCCCACAGTCAGGAAATCTGGAGAGCAGATGCCAAACAAGTTGGCCTGCCTGGGGATCCAGTCTAGAAGCCATGGATTATGAAATCACATGGCAAGTGGTTCCAAATACATGACCTAAGAAGTGTTGGGTGCTTGGCAACCCATCTGTATTCATCTAGAGCCAGATGAGCAATTTAAGAGAAAATGAAGTTTCATTATGAGCTCATAAAAATGGAAAGCACTTACATGAAATGCTTCCAATCAGATAATATGAAAAATGGAACAAGTGAAAAAGTCACAAATTGCAAGATCTATCACTACTACAACAATCTGGTAAATAAATTCCAAAAAAAAAATTCTCATTTTCATGTTCTCCTCCATTGCTAGGTCATATCCACATAAATTCCTGAAAACTCTCACCAAAGGAATACAAAGAGCAGCTTCCTCCTGTGGGAAAACACTCAATGTTGTAATGGCAGCACTTACTACAATTTATAGTTTGCTGCCAAACTCCACACTGCACACAGGGCACACTGCTGCAATGCATATAGCATCAGTGCTCCAGTTTTTAAAATCACACAAAAAGGGGATATTTATTGAGAAGAAAACCTGACCCTCAACAAAGCACTGTTGTTGGAGACGATAAGAGGAAATCACATGATATATTTCACACTAGGACCTAGGAGAAAATGCTTCAAATCAAATGCACTTTCTGGATGAAGGAGAACACGCAAAGGAACACAGAGAACCTGTGACAACAGGGTACAATTACAGTTACAACTGATCCAAATGCTGCTCTCCAAAAGCAAGCGTTTTTTAGAATTTCTTTGGGACCTCTGTGGCAATTTAGGGTGGCTTCTTTAATGGAGGAACTCTTACAACAATGGGAAAAACTCTGTGCCATAAAATTGAAAAACGGTTACTTCTCCTCTCCCATACAGCACACAAGCATTTTGATTACCACTCCACACTAAAAGGATGTTTCAATTTAAAGCTCTTCAAGGGGCTGCCAGAAATGCTCCTCTCAATGATAAGTCCATTTTACAAGACAAGTGGGAGAGCATTGCCTTCCTAAGGGCCAGGGAAGTGTATTATTGTGTTATTTACAGCCAAGTGACAAAACAAAGAGAAATGTAGAAGATGTCAAAGAAAATCCAAGACCAGAACCATTAACAAATAGTCTGAAAAAAACACACAGTGCTTTGGGTTTTTTCTCTCCCCCATCCCATTGGTCTTCATATACTCTGAAGTTTAAAAGTGATGGAAAACCTTCTGAGGGAAAACTCAAAGCTGTGGTCGGGAGGTTAACCAGGAGGTAACTTGGTTCTACAGGCTGAACAGTCCTACCTCATAAATAGGAAAAAACTGTTTGAGGATGGGGAGGTCCATGGCAGCCCTGGCTGCAAAGATCACACGATGGAGCTTCAGATCCTAAGAGAAGAGAGCAGAAATAACACAGCTGAGTTAGAGCTCTGAACTTCAGCAAAGGAGATTTCAGCCTGCTCAGGACCTTCAGGGAACATCCCAGCATGAGACTGCCCCAAAGGGCAAAGAGGTGCAGGAAGGAGGCCGGGCCTGGCAGGGGAAGCGTTTCAATCAAGGAAGGTCAAACCACAAAGTGCTTTAGCAAATATCATGGACATTTCAAATCCTGCCCAGAGAGTTTTTCTATGCACTGGGAGACCATTCCCTACCCCTCTGAAACATTCCAGCAGCCACACCAGCTGCCCAATGCACAGACCCTGAGCAGGCTGCTGGGAAAAGCAACACTGCACATGAGGACAAGAGCAGGTGATAGAGAGAGGCCTTCTAAAATAAATCATTTTAATAAAACCAAAGGTATTTTGGCAAATAAAAGCAACAAGACCCAGGATTATTTATTTATCACACATGCATGAATGAGTATTGTTTTAATGTTTCTTGTGCTGCATGTATACTGTGATAAATACAAAATACAGATGTACTGCGTTTGAGAGAGGATATAAACAAACAGTAATCTCTTAATAAAACCACATTTCTTGGTACCAAGAATTTAAATAAGAATGCACTTTATCAAAAAATATTTTCCTTTGTCAAATATCCTGTGCAATGATTACTACTGCATTTTTAACAATCTGCCACTGGCAGATTACAAGTCTAATACTGTACAAAAAGAAAATAAAAAAGTCTATTTCACTAATATTTTTTTAAACACTGGTTTCCTATCCTTGGAGGTATTTAAAAGCCATATAGATGGGGCACTCAGGGATATGGTTTTGTCGTGGGTCTAGCAGTGCTGGCTTAATTGTTGGACTCAATCTTAAAGGTTTTTTCCTACCTGAAAGATTCCATATTGTTGTAATTCTATGATTATGGCTCTCTCATTCAAAAACGCCCCCAGATTATTCCAACATCTTCCCTGCAAATTGGATCAGACTCAAAGGTCAAGAATGGTACCAGAAGACTGACTAATCCCCAGCACAAGTGATGAAAAAAACTTTATAATTTAGTCATTGCAAGTGCATTTACCTCCCTTTCTCCAGGCCTTGTGGTGGCTGAACTCCTCCAAAAGCTGAGGAGAGGCAGAACTTTAGCTACAAACAGAACAAACAATTCTCTGAGGTGCTTGGTGAGTATTCACCAAACCAATACCAAATATTTCCCTGCAGAAAAGCTGTGTCAGTCCATGAGGAGCTGAAGTTTGTCACAGTTTGTTTTCCCTGTTTTGCTGCCACCTGAGTGCCAATTTGCAGCCAGGTGAGGCCCCTGCCCCTGTCACAGGTGCCATCGACCCTCACAAGGAGCACAGCAATCACAAACACCTTCTCAGGGGGCCCTGGCTCTGAACAGAGACAAGCAGCTGACAACTGCCAATTATTTCATCTTTTGTGCCCATTTCCCTCTGGGACACACACAGTGTCCACTGCTGGAGGTGAGTAAGCTGCAAATGTCTTCATCCTTCTGGTGCATATTCTGCCCAAGGGATTTAATTACAGGGGGAGTCTTTGGAATGGGTTACACTTGCAAGCAGCACTACACAACAGAGATGAGAAATAAAAATAAATGGTAATGTTTCTAACAAAAAGACAGGCATAATGCATACATTTTATATTAAATAAATATTACTCATTTTGTTAAAAAATTACAAACATGTATCATGGCAAATAACCATCTGTCTTTGTAAAAGAACAAGGAGAACCAACCAAGAACCAACTACCTGCAAAAAAGTGCAAGTAGTTCTTGGATGGCACCAGCTCCAGGATGGCATCAGCTTCAGAGCAATGACCAGATCCTTAGGAAAGGAGCTGAGGCCAAGAGAGAAAACTGTGGCCTCAGTCAAACATGGCACGTAAGCATCAGTTAAGTTTTAAGAAACCCTACAACCCTGGTGATGTAAAAAAAGGTAAAAATAGACAAAAGTCATGTTTTAGATGACCACAGTGACATTATTCACATCTTTAAAAATGCTTTGGATAGAGATATGTGCAAGCAGAGCACAGTTCTCAGACTATATGGAAATTTTTTTGAAGTATGAGCTTCAAAGACTCCCCCTGTAATTCAATTAAATGTTTTAGAAATCCTGACAATTATAATGCTGTTAATCAAGATCTGCTTATTTTATCATGGTAGTGTGTAGCAGTAAGAGCAGTATTTGAAAAAAATAAATTAAAAAAAGAAAGGAAAAGGAAGTTACTGGCAAGTCCTATCAAAATCATCACAAGCTCTATTTTAAATCTTAGCACACCTGTTTTCCAAGCTGTTGACCAAGTTCACAAGAAGGGTTTGGGGAGCACACAGTGCAGATTTCTGTTGAAAACATCCATCTTAGCCATCAGGGGAAAGAATCATAAACTAGTATCAAAGAAATGAAGGCAGAATTGGATTTTAAAGTAAAAGCCCTTTGTTCAAGTTTAGTACTCACTATTGCATTCAGCTACAAGTACCAAAATACTTGGTTAGTTACAAAGCTACAACTTCTCTCCAGGAAAAAGAAAATGCTAAATTAAATAACTCCAGCTATTTAATTATTTAATTATTAATTAGTCAATAAATAATAATTAATAATCAATTTTAATTAATTAGTTAGTTATTTAATTATTTAATTAACTCTAATATCACTTCTTCATAGGACTTATCTTTTGAAATAAGAAGTTCCAAAAATGTTGAGAAAATTTCAAGGGAAACAAGTGGGACAAAATGAAACTCTTAGATCACCCACTAAGAAAATGTGTTTATTTTGGTCATTTCATACCTCAGGGAGAGTTTCAGGCACTTGCTTAGAGTAAGGGTACATTTAGGCACTCTTCAGAACAAGGACCTATGCTGGCTTTGCTCTGGGAATCATGGAATGGTTGGGGTTGGAAGAGACATTAAAGATCATCTTCTTCAGAACAAGGACCTTTGCTGGCTTTGCTCTGGGAATTGTGGAATGGTTGGGTTGGAAGAGACATTAAAGATCATCTTGCTCAGCCCTTGGCATGGGCAGGGACACCTTCCACCATCCCAGGCTGCTCCAAGCTCCATCCAGCCTGGCCTTGGACATCTCCAGGGATGGGCCACACTGAGCTCACCCCAAAGCTGGAACAGCCCCAGCTGTGCCAGCCTGTGCTCCCAGCAGAGCTGCTCCATCCCTCTGCTCACCCTGGTGCCTCCTCTGGGCTCATTCAGAGCTCACCCATTTTAGAAAAGCACCACAGCAAAAGCATCTCCCCCTGAATCCATCCAAGAGCTCCTCTTGTAGAGCTCTTTGCAGGGGTTGTGCATGTGAAGTGCAGCATGTACAGCACTGCTGATAAGTGTTGGCACAGCAGGCAGCCCATAATAAGCCACAGAGACAGTAAAGTATTGCAGCAATTCAGCACAGAGACAAAGAGTTCTGGCCATGAAGTCATCTGTCTGCACAAATCTAGGAAAAGCAGGAAAAATGACATCTTCACCGAGGCAAATAATGTTCCAAACATCCCAAGCCATGTAAATCATTGCAGGAGAGCACATGTTCATCTTCATGAGCAGGCTGGGTGCTGACAGGTAGATCATTCACAGCACTGGCAGGCTTGGGAGAACTTCTGTTTTCTCTGACTTGACTTCCCAGCACTCTGCTTACTTCATACATTTCAGTTGGAGGGAATAAAATAATCCAGCACCAATAAATTTTGCCACAGAGATTATTCTGGAGTTACATACTCAACACACTTTTTCTTTTTTCTCACATTAAGCAGACTAAGACTTGCAGGAAGAGCTTCTCATATCCTGACCAACCTGGGGATAAATCCCAATTAAGTCCAAAACAGTTCATGCTAAAGAAAAAGAGTCTTTCAGAGATGGGTACTGAACCAAACCAATGGAGTTCAGAAAAGAGATCTTTATCTCACTGTGGCCAGTTCTCTGAAAATTAAAAAAAAATATAACCCATACAATTATTACATTATACTCAGGAATTCTCCTTGATTTGAATTCATGGAAGAATGGCATCTCATACTGCAGCCAGTGTGGGCACAGAGCTCAGAGAAGGGGAAAAAGAAGAGTAGGAAAGACAACATCATTGAACAGTCTGAGAAAGAGGCATTAGAACACCACAGAGATTTATAAAATCCTGAAAAATAGTGAGGAAAAAATGTGGGACAATAGATTTTCTCACAGTACAAGAACTGACAAACCATCAATGCAAGTATTAGGTAGGATATTAAAAAGTCCAAAAAGGAAAGTAATGCTTAAACTTCCAACACAATCCATAGTTACATTGTGAAATTCATTCCCACAAGACGTGGTGCAACACAAGAATAATTTTTAAAAGTTTGAGCTATATTTCCTGGAAGATTCTTCACCAAGTCACAATCAAATGCAATGAATGCTTTTCAAGGCATTTCCAACTCAATAACTCTGCAGCATTGTTGGCTAAAAGCACAAATAATAACGAGGGGAAGGGTCACTCTGCTCCTCTGACATTTCTAATCCTTTTTCCTGGAAACACTTAGTGAAAACTCTGTAGCTTCAGATATTAGGAACAAGATACAGTGTATGACAAGTCCCAAATTCCTATTATCTCCTTAGGAATCCTGAAGGAAATCACAATCAGACTGCACTTTATTAAAGGGGTTTTCCTTGCACAGATGACTTTAGGCTGCATCATATATAACAATATCAGTTTCTAACAAGGGCAGACAAACATGATTAATTGATAAGATGGAGACATTGCTACAAAGTCCTTTCTCAAACCAGCACCAAAGTTTCAAACTCGCTAAACTCACAGAAAACTAAAGTTCTCAAAATCCTGCTCAAACCATGAGCTACATATTTTGTATTCTGGACAATATAAGTTCATGCCTTACATTTCTAACCTTCTAGTACTGCCATAAATGACAACCAAGACGTGTAAAACCATAAAAACCAATTCCCCAAAAGTACAAAATTAGTGCATGCAGGGATATTTCCTTTTCCTCTTCCCTGTCCTGTTGGTGAGTTTGATCAGTAGTCTTCTAATTGCACTTAGCAGAACTTTGTTAATTAGGCCTTTGCTAATTTTTTCAGAGCAACTGGAATCAACAGACAGAGCTTCAATTCCATTTAACATCATGCTCCAGCTATTGGAAAGAAAGCTTATATACTTCATGACTGGCTTCCACCTTAAAATTCCTATCTTGTTTTATATATATTATTATATTGTAAAACTTTCAACTCTAAGTTTTTTACTATGTGATATCACACACTTCCATTCAAACTCCACACCCACAATCCCAGTTCTATCACTCAGTTTTGGAAGCTTCTCCACAGCCTCAGGTCAGTGCAGTGTTCTCCTGGGGGTCAGTGCCTGTCTGCACAGAAAGTCTGAAATTCTCAGTAACCAGGGTTCCAACATTTGTTTTTTCTCCATTAGCATTGTACTCTACTTTATTTAGAATGCACCATTGACAGGGGAAATCTTCCTGTTGCTAAAAATACTTTGGAAAATTGTTTGTATTGATTCTTGATTCAATTTCTAATTGATATCACTAGTATTCTGTGTTTTGTACCAGTCCTTACATTTCATGCAACCTATTTTACCTATTAATTTAAAACCAGGAATGTATTCCACAGGAGCTGGATGCCATTTTTTTTCCTACTTGCCATGCTAATGTTCATAATGGTTTTACCAAAAATCATAGATGGATAGTTTGAGTTAAAATTTTATTAATTGCTACCAATGCCACGTGTTCTGAGTATTTCCTAACTATGTATAAAACTGATCCTTTAAAGATTAAAACTCTATTTTCCATAAATTTCTATCAAGTCTTTTAACAGAGTTCTGCACTGGTATTTTAATGTTCACTTGCTTTAAAAACAAAGTGTTTTCATCCTGCAGATATTTCATTATTTGTCAATCTTGACAATTTCTTTGTTCTGCTCTCTCATAAACCACTTTCCTTGGGAATCCTTGAGGAATGCATGTTTATCCTAGGGAATACCTCCTTCCCATCAGTAGATGTAATTGAGGAATCTTTTTTCACCCAAAAAGCACCCATCAAACAACAAACAAACAAATCACGCCCCCACATCTTTCAGATCATTGTGCTTTTCAAAGGAAGCACCTTTAAATTTTTTAGGAATGTGGTGAAAAACACAGTAAAGAACATGCAGCTCCTGTAAACACCTAGGAGACTAAAATGTGCTGACAAAAACAAAAAAATGTTGTACGCTTCAGTCACCACCAAAAATATGAATGAACTTTTCTACTGATTGACTACAAAAGTCTACAGTCCTCTAAAAGAGATTTGCTGTATAAAGAAATGTGGTAATTCCCCAGCAGCAACAGAAAAATTTAAATTCAAAATTATGTACAGCATTTTACTTCCTAATCAAATGCTTGCCAGATTATGGATTTTGAAGCACACAGCCACAAATAACACTTGTAATGAATGCTACTTGTCAATAGCTGGTCATTTATTTCTCCAAAATCAAGTGTTACATCATTGAAAAATTTGTGAAGGGAAAAAAAAAAAACAATAGCAGCGACAATAACAGAAAAAATCCAAAAGAACTTCCTTATTTCTCTTTTCTGTAACATTTGAAGTGAGAAAGTGAAGAATCCTTAAATACATTCTGTGCTTGACTGGTATGCAAAACTTCCTGTCAATAGATGTAAACTCCTAAAAAAGATCTGCAGTGTAGATAAGAGAGCTGCAGTGGGACCAGAGAAAAGAATTTTACCTCAAGGATAACACAGAAAAGAAAATAAATGTCAGGTTCAGAACAGATGTTAGGAAGCTTATCAGGAGATTAAGCTGGAAATGGCCTGAAACACAAAACATCCCTACACCTTGTAAGATGCTTAGCAAGGTGCATCAGCACCACCCAAGCACTGCAACTGAGAAAAGGAAATTTTCTTTTGTTGGCTTCGTTTCTAACATATTCTTTAATCCATCCCGAATCTGTGCTGCTTCTGCTGCTTCCTAAAGCAGCTGCTCCTCCCTGGCTATCAGCCAGCTCTGCCTCCCTCCCCTGTGGAATTCTGTCATCAGCCCCAAATTCTCTTTCTGTTGTCTTCACAAACCCTTGGCCTTCACTCTTCCTCCTGCCCTCGCTTATCCACTTCATTCTACTCCCATTTCTCACCAGTCACCCTTCACACAGCAAGTTTTACTCCTCTTCCCTGACAAAGTAATTCTAAAAAAAAAACCACAGCATCTTAGCATTGTATTACTCACACCTGCACACATTATTTCTATTGCTGTGTTATCAGCATTCATTACAAACTCCTTGATAAGAGGATTACCTGTTGATCTCTAGCACCTCTTCTGCACTGGGTATGCACCAATATCTGTTTCCTTGCCATTAATATAATTTGGTACTTGCAGGCTACGAGTTCCATGGGATTTCAGTCTCACCCCAAACTCCAGATTTACACACTTACTTGTATATTGTGAATGCACAGTGAGCCCCATGGCAGGGAAGAATGATGCATCTGATTTAATCTTGTCAGAAGGCTAATTTATTACTTTATTATACTATATTATATTAAAGAATGCTATACTATGCTAAAGAATACAGAAAAGATACTTACAGAAGACTAAAAAGACAATAATGAAAACTCCTGACTCTTTCCAGAGTCCTGACACAGCCTGGCCCTGATTGGCCAAAGAGTGAAAACAACTCCCAGCAGAATGCAATGGAACAATCACCTGTGGGTGAACAATCTCCAAACACATTGCACATGAGCACAACACAGGAGAAGCAAATGAGAGAAGAATTGTTTTCATTTTCTCTGAGGCTTCTCAGCTTCCCAGGAGAAAAATCCTGGGTGAGGGATCATGTTCAGGGAATGTGAATGCCACACTTGTAGTTCACTCCACAAGATGGAATTGTTTTCCCCATCTACATTTTAGTTTTTAAAGCTTTTCAGTAACACACAACCATGCTGCCTTCTCTACCTTATTTTAATGAACATTGCAAGAACACATTACAGTCATGCATCTCACAAAAAGCAAAATTTTTACTTTGCTCACCCATGCAAAGAAGAAAATCTATCTTAAAATGTTTAACTGTCTTTAGGGAACCTTGCAGCACTTTTATTCTGAAATAAAACAGTTCCTACATAAGCCAGAAGGGCACTCCACATTCTAAGATTTGAGCTCTGCTTAATAATTGACATTTTTTTATTCAATTGTTCATTGAAAATTCAAGTTTTTGATACTAAAGAACGCAGTTTAAATGAAAACAGGATCCCTGGAGAATTTAATAGCATACTTCCCATAGTTTAGACTTTCTGAACAAGTCAGCTTTTATCAGCAATAATTGAAGTTGCCAAATTCAAGAACAGAACTGATGTGGCTACACACTGTGAAACCATTTAGTGACAGCACAAATACAGAACACTGTAATTAGTTGCCTAACCATTGGTACAAAAAAAATTGTGCAGTGTGCTGCCACCTCTACATAAATTTCAAAGTGCTTATATTGTGCAGTATTTCTAGAGTCATCAACATTAAGTGGTTTGCTTTGCCCATCTGTACTTGTAATTAGTTGATTCATAACTTTATGTAACTGAACAAAGATATTTGAAATATATTGAAGTAAAACACGGTGTTATTGAAAGATCATTATACAAATGATCACAATGGCTTCACAACAGCACCTACATTTGAAATGTTTCAGTTTGACTTGGGCAAAAACATTCTGAAGGACTACCCAAAGAATGCTTTTAAAAGTGATTTTTGTTCCCATCAAGTACATGATGTTGCTTGCCTTTAAGCTGTTTCTGAGCCATTCTTATTTAGTGAAGATCTTTTACTTCAAAGAACAGAGGTTTACATGAGGTCTCCCCCTTGGTGCAACTTCACAGCTGCACAGGTGGAGAAAAATGAGTGAGCACCACAGCAAAGAAAAACAAAACATGTTTTCATACAAAACTCCCAGAAAAGAAGGTTATGAATGTGCTTTTTGACTTTTGACTTACATTTTTATTATGCTGCTTGACCTGACCTTCAGTCTAGCCTTTCTCCTGCCCATGAAACTCACAAGATGCAGAGAGGCCACATTACAGTCACAAAAAGAGAGAAATATGCCCCATTTTGTTGTTCCAGAAATTTACCTACCATCACCAAGCAGTTTATTAAATTCCATGTAGCAGAACTGCCCAGAACTTTAATTTTTACCAGCCAAAAGTAGAAGACATAAAGGCCATTATATTATTCTACCAATTTTCCTCAACCTAAATCCTTTCAACACAGCCAAAGCCATGTGTACCAAGGAAATTTAAGAGGAAAAAAAACAAGTGAGAGGGCATTTTCTCTCTTGACATATAAAGATGGAGTTCCATATTTATGTAAATTATTTAAATTTCCTAGGTTTATTCTACAAATTTAGATGCCCTAGTTTTGAGAGGTAAGTAGTTTATTGTACATATGTTCAGAACATCTTTGCCTGGTTCCTTTAATCTCTCCCTTGCACAGATATCAAACTATGATTCAGTCACTCAGCTGGTTTGAATTCTTCTAGTTGTTCCTCTTACAAGGACAAGTGGAAGTAGCCTGTGACTTCTTGGATACATTCACTGTAACTTTTAAAAAATTAAATTTCCCTCTCAGAGCAGGACACAAGTGATGAGACATGACATCATTCAACCCTCCAACCCTCTCCTCCATCAGCTCCTGATGCTAAAAATGTCCCCCTAAGCTTCACTTTGGACAGCACTTCATGAGGTTATTTAGGTGGGACTTGAGATTTCATACCAACCTCCTTCACTGAGGATTTCTTGTCTCTTGTACTTTGCTTTCACAAGCATAAAAATCCTTAAAAAAACCAGATCATTTAGAAAGGCACTAACATCATTGTGCTTTTTCTTGACCCAAAGACTTCCTGAAGTTTCAATTCTCTGTTTCTGTGAAGCATCTAAAATACTCTTCAGATTCTGAAGTGACTGGCAGCAATTAAACTCCATCCACAATACAACACTGGATATTAATTTAGGCACTGGGCAGCAAAACTGACTTCAGGGATGTCTCAAGAATTATTGCCCTTGCTGTGTATGCAACAGCTATTTATCCCAGGTTCCTGGGCATCAGGAAGCTGGGCAGAGCTCCAAAACTCTTGCCTGGCATGTAGAATTACTGACCAAAGATCAGATACTGAATGTAAAGAGGGAAAGTTCAGGAAAAATTTAACAAATACTTGAAAAGGATTAAGAGGTGGTGATCTGAGTGTACCCCTATGGCAGTCAGGCCTGGATGTTCATAGAGCTCCCACTAACACCTTCTGCCTGTGCATATTAATATTTTTAAAGTCACTGGGCAGACTGAAGAACTTTGGAGGTAAGGAACACGTTCCTTGATTTTGTACAGTAGCAGAGCATGGTGCCAGGAGCACCAAAGCCATGGGTTGGATCCCCATAGGAGCCCCTTGGATTCAGTGAATCTCATGGGTCCCTTCCAACTCAGAATGCTCTGTGATCCTAACACCAACAAGGTTTGATATTTAGGTAATACAAAAGATGCACACTCTAAGAAAAATCAGCCCTCTCCAACACTTCTGTGCAGTTTCATGTGCCTGATCACTGCATTTGTTCCCTGCAATCATTCCACAAACAGAAGACAAGTCCCATCTATTTGGAAGAAACTTTTCATAAAATTTCAGAGTGCTACTGCATATAAGCACCAAATACACTCCTGTTTCTGGAGAGAGGTTGCCATGGGGCTGAAATGCAGGAAATATGCACTACAGCTTAGAAAATGACTACAGGAAAAGCCCCCTGTACACTTGCTTTTATTTTCTTATCCCTGTAAGTGGTAATGAATTCAAAAATTATTAACATTTCCTATAACAAGTAACAATGGATTAAATGTCACAACAGCTATTAAAAATATTTTGTTATCAAACTAGAAAGATTTTTCTCCTTCACTTTCAATCACTTTCAGCACCAAAGACAAAACACTCTTTTATAAAAAGATAAAATAAATGCAAGACATTTTTTGACCATCTAACAAGACTACATGTAAAATAACAGTGTTCAGAACTCTCTGTTGGAAATCTATCTGGAACAGACAGATCATCAAGAAAAGAAAAATTTAAAAAAGGCAGAAAAAAACCTGTACTTACACAACATTAATTTGTAGTGAAGAATAATCAGGTAAAACTCTTCACAATTTTGTGGAGCATTTCACATGTCCACATGTACATGCTTTTCTCCACAAATAATCTGCAATATTTTTTATAAATTGTCAGAGAATGGCATCCTAGTGTCCTAAGTAAATGTAGCCAGCTAACAGCACTGATTGCCTGTATTTATTACTGGGGGTTTGCTTTAAGAGGAACAGATGGTTTCCATGTGCTCCCAATCAAATACTCTCAGCTGCTTATTTGATCATCCACACTAGGTTTTTTGATTTAAATAATTGAGCTTTAGCATTCTGTACTTTTTAGATTTGACCTGCTGCCTGCAGCTCTTTTGACTTGTGGCAATTGCTGTTGGCTGGTGGCCAGCAGCCTTTTCCTCAGACCCCAGCACAGTTAATTCAGCAGTGAATTGAAAACAAGACACTCTGTATTCCTTAGGATAACACATAGTCTAAATTCTGTTCTCCAAATAATCCCTATAGAGGCATACAAGAACAATTAATAATTCAACTATTAACCAAAAAATGAAAGACTCGTTTAATCTCATTTAACACTGAGCAGTCTTATGACACATAAATGAGTGGCTTTAACCCAGTGTTTATTTAATTATTTAAAGAGCAAAGTCATTTAAAATACAAATGCATAATTTACAGGGAGACAAATAACATTTAAAATCCACCTTCTATTTCTCTTGTCCATTTGTTTCAGAGCCAAGGCTCATTGCAAAATCATTCCATTACACTCTGCATCTTGGGTTATTTACTTGAAAACACAAATATGAATATAACTGAGTTCTTTAGCTGCTATTCACTGCAAAAAAGCAGCTCTTGGTGTTCTGCTGAGTTTAGTCTGTTACTGCCACTGAAGTTGGATGTTTTAATGAGATAATATAAGCTCTCTTGCCTGGCAAGTGCAAGGAAATAAGCACACTAGACTTGTCTGGTTACTGAATGATGGAAATGTATGTTTGTAATTACCAACACACAATTTGGCATATGCTCCCTTTTGAGAGAGTTCTTCAAATAAAAGTTTTAAACATCATGGTAATCATTGGCAAAATGGAGGGTTAATTCAAACAATAATCTGAGAAAAAAAATGAAAAATTGAGGGAGTGAAAAAGTGCCCGGGAAAGAGCATAAAAATGCATTATGAGAAATCTTATTTCTTTATAAGTATATATTGAAGGGTCTTCTGAAAATGAAAACACATATAACTGCACCAAGGCATATTCCCTAATGGTGGAATTGCCTGCAGAATTCAGAATATTACATTTACAAATTAAGTTTTAATTCTTTTTTAGTTTTCTGATTTGGTCCATCAAGGTGAGGCCTAAGGAAATTTTGGGTTAGATTGCTGACTGTCAGTATAAAATTTCAACCTAAAACCTCTGATGGCTAAATCAGGTCAATGAATCTGTTAGAACAGAATGGGATTAGTAGGTTGTTTTTCTTCTGTGTGTATGTATATGCAGTGAACAAAAAAAAAGTTTAGGTGAGGATAATAAGGGTAATTAAGGTAAGGATAATTGATTTAGTTGTTTGCACCCATCCTCCAGGATTTACAATAGTGCACCAGCAAAATACCTTCAGAGTCAAGAAAGGAAAGCAAAACAAAAAAAAAAATTAAGAGTAGTTAAATTCTTCCAAACACAGAAATGGTGCCCAATGGGCACCCTGGCAAATGGAAACATGCAGGGGAGGAGGAGAAGCAGTGGGTCAGACAAAGGGTGAATATTCTCCAACCCCCCGTGGTTCTGGGTTCTGACAGCCAGGGAGCAGAAGGTCACAGCACATTAAACTGGAGTTCCTGCACGGGGAGGAGGAATAATAGTAAAAAAGGGCAGTGCTGCCAGTGCTGCCAAAAGCAACAGCACAATCGAGGGAGAGGAGGAGGATTCCATATGCCAGAAGGATGCAGAGCCAGATTTGCAAAGATACTTCAGTACCTACCAAATGGTACTGAGCTCCTAGCTGCAAGACATGTTAACAGCTGATTACTCTCACTGATTACAAAGCTGTGCAGTAGTTAAGGCTCTCAATTCCTCAGGACTTAACAGGGTGTTTCAGCCACACAGGTTTGTCAGCTGATTTCCACCTACATTCATCTACGGGTTTGGGAAATATTCACCCAGTCCCGACCAGACCTTCAAATTTTCCAAGATACTGCAATATTTGGATTTAGAAATGAGTACTCTGAAGGTATCCCAACAGTTTGTAAATGAGTAAAAAACCTCAGCTAGCAGTGATTGAAAAATTATTCCAGACTTCCCATGTTCATCAACCAGAAGTATCTGTATTTCAGTTTATTATTTGTTTTTATTTTCTGCTAATTAAAAGCATAAAATGAAAGGAATAATTATTTAATTCTATTGGGGTAAAGCCCTTAGTTGAGCTGAATTAGAATGGGAAAGCAAGTCCCTGCTCAAACTTACTTAGAGTAGAATGTTGGATGTCTTACCCCAAAGCCTTCTTCTAGTCTAGGGGACATTGTAGGGCCACTCTCACTCAGCTTTACTATTTCAATTATTTTAGACTGCAAAATAATAAATCAGTTGTTAATAACAAACAAAGGCAAGCAAAAAAAAAAAAAAAAAAAAAAACAAAAAAAAAACCAAAAAAAAACAACAACAACAACCAAAAACCCCAAACCAAAACAGAATCTCAGAATGGTCTGGTTGGAAGGGACCTTAAATCCCCTCCAGTGCCACCCCAGCCATGGCAGAGAAACCTTCCACTGTCCCAGGCTGCTCCAGCCTCAATGTCCAACCTGGCCTTGGGCACTGCCAGGGATCCAGGGGCAGCCCCAGCTGCTCTGGGCACCCTGTGCCAGGGCCTGCCCACCCTGCCAGGGAACAATTCTGAGGGAAGGTAAAGCACAGAAAGAATATGGAATAAAATTGGGAGGTAAAGAGTACAGCTGCTCACTGGAAAAACCAAATGGACTTGGAGGTCTTTGGGTGTTGGGATCTCTAGCTTGTGAGAGAGACCTCAAGAAGAATTTGAAAGTCTCTTTTCCCAGCCTGGTGCTCCAAGAAGCAGTCGGGGCTCTTCAATTCTCGCTCTCAAGGTTGTTCATTGTATCTCATCTATAAAATTCTTTCTCCTGTCCAACCGAGGTACACTCAGCAAGACAGTCAGAGGCACTCTGCCTGCCCCCAGGGCAGTGTTATCTTTTTATACTAAAAACTACCTGTGCAGTATTTACAATTATTTTCCAATACCTATCACCTGTGTTAGACAGTGAGCTTCTACTGTAAACCAATCTGTGAGTGCCACCATCACAGTGGAAGATGGAGGCCAAGAAGAAGAAGGAGGAAGGCTGGACATGCCCAGATCCCTCCATCTTGCCCTCCTGAACCCCCCATTCTAAAAAACCCAAAAATCTATTTTTCACCCTGTGATAAATTCATTGTCATTCTACTTAATTCGTCATGGCTTGCAGATCTTCATCTAAGGTTGGTAACTTGCTCCACAGGTCATAATCAAACCCACAGGGGCATCCTGGGCTCTGTGCCAGGGTCTCTGAGCCTCCTGGCAGGGGTCTGGGCTGCTCAGGACAGCCAGAGGGATGTGCTGGGTCCTGACATTTGGGGGTTTATTTTTCAAGGTAACTAAAATATGCTGGTTATGTAAGAGGCTTCTCCTAACTTCTAAAGTGTGCATCTGCTCAGAAAGCTCTGCAAAAGCAAAGCCTGACAATATGGACAAAATAAACACCTTGATCATTACCAGATGGAATTTGTGTATTCGGCATTACTTAATTTCATAAATACTTAATCATCATTAAAGTCACTAGATGGCTTTTTAAAAGCAGTTAGTTGTTAAGATGATTGGCAGTTTTCCTTGCTGTTGATAACACCTAATGATGCATTGCAGAATGGAAAGCTACATTAAGAAATCCAAAAATACCTTCCCTGTACTCGCCACATTAGATAATTCTGAGTTTTTCTTTCCACAGACATTTACTGGTACTTAACAAGTAAAGAAGGCTGATGGATGTCAAAGGCTCTCCAAGGATACTTTTCTGTTTATTTATTCAAAAGTTTCTTCAACAGATTTTTATGTGCTGGTTGTTTTTCCCCCTACTCTATGGGCCCAACAAACACAATTAGTTTCACGGTATCAGCTGAATCACTTCAGAATTTCATCAATTTTCACCTGTCTCTATATAAGAAACACAATTATTATGTTCAGCATTTAAACTCAAGCCTTGGGTTAGAATGAAGCATTAGGACATGAATAAGTATCTTCACTTGTTTGTGCAATAGGAAAAAAAATCTGTGGGGGTACTGAAGAGGCCAAAACCAGAAGATAAAAATGGGATCAGCCTCATATAAGAGTTTAGTAAACATAAATTAGCTTCAAAATCAGATTTACACAGGACAGCACTCACACCTCTAATAGCCACCCTGACTTTCAGCAAGCCCAGAGTACAAATAGAGACTGCACCTTCCAAACATTCCTTTTTGCTTCTCTTCCCAGTGTTTATATACCAGGATCCTACAACACTGAGCATATTTACTTAACTTCAGGCAAACAAGAAAAGCTCCTTAGTGATGTGCTCTACTTAACTATTTTTTAATTAATTCTAAATACAGAGGCCTTTGTTGTATTTAATTATTCGTATTTTGTACGACAGACTAATCACAAACATTATCATTAATTCTGAGTAGAAGAAAAAGAGAATATAATATTTTCCCTAAATTTCTAATTTATTTTCTTTCTTTCTGGTTGGCTGCATCAGTGGTAAGTTTCCCCTACTTATGAAGGAAAGGAAAAAATAAAGAATTTGCAAAGCTAACCACCAATTTTGATATTTCTTTGGAAATGTAATTGTTAATTCCAATGAGAAATTTAAGTTATGCATAATTTAGAGCTTTTAGTCTGTACAAATACAGCATAGCAATAGAACAAAAGAGTTACTACCTAAAAGTTTTAAGCCTTAATTTGGCCTGGATTTGTAAAGGAATGTTGGATTTCTCTCAAAATTGAGTTTCCAGTTGTTCACAGTGCCTTCACATAACCACCACCAAGGCCAAGGGCTCAAAAAATAGGCTACTTTTTATTTTTAAAGCCTGTATATAGAAGCCAGACTTTAAATACATTTAGAAGCATACTATATGAATACTTTGAATACTATAGAATAATATACTTTCAATACTATAGAAGAAATTCCTGCAAAAGAGCATAATTTTACACATTAAAAATACAATAACAAGAATACCCATGCAAGTTCTTCACAAGAGGACTTTAGATGCTCCACCCTGTGTGGTGACCATGGCCAGGATGACTGGCTGCAGCTCCCTGGCTCCTTCCTGCCCTTCAGGAACACTGAAATGACATTTTGCATTCCTCCAGTCTTCAGGCCCCTCTCCCAAGCTCCATGGCCATTCCAGGCTTGTGGAGAGTGGCCTGACAGGGAAATCAGCCATGAACCCATCAGGGCCCAGGCACTTTGGGATGTGCAGTGTAGGTGTTCCCCAACCTGATCTGGTCCCATCACAGCAAAGACTCCCTGGGATTGCTGGGCCCTGGGTTCCTGCAGGCCAGCCTTGCTGCTGGGGCTGGCATGGAGGAGATGTTTGATGCCTCATCCTCCTCACCCCTGTGCCCCCAGGGCCCTGCCCCAGCTCTGCAGCAGGCTCCTGCTTTCCCTGTATTCCTTTGGCTCCTGATGTATTAATGAAAATCTTCTTGTAGCCTTTGACAACTCTCCAGAGTTGACTCCAACTGGGCTCTGGTTTTCCTAAGCCCACTCCTGAATGCTCAGCTTCTCTATCTTCCTCCCAGGAATTACTTTGCCTTTGTTTCCATCTCCCATGTATTCCCTTTCCATTTTTGAATTTTGCCAGGAGCAGCCTGTTGATCCCTGTTTTTGGCTAGGCTGTTTTTAGCTTGGAGGATGTTCTCCTGAATATTGACCAGCTTTCCTGCAACCCTGCTGCCACTAAGGCCCCATCCCTTCCTGCTGAGGGAATCCACACTCCCAGCAGCAGAAACCTGAAAAGATCCAAGTCTGCCTTTCCAAACAGAGCTTTGTGGTTTCTTGTCTTCAGGAAGGGGCTGATTCTTTAAGTGTGGGGTTCCCCCTCACCCCCTAGCATGGGGCAGCCATGGGACACCTGCTGTCCCTCTGCTCCCTGGTGTCTCTGTCACAGCTGATTTCTCAGCCCCAGAGAGGGCAGCAGGGCTGGGACCCCTCGTTGCAGCCCCCAGGATGAGAGCCAGCCCAGGATGCACTGGTGCTTTGGTCAGCACTAAATAAGCTCAGTCTACTTAAACAGAACAGAGATGAGAAGCCAAAGGAGCCTAACATGGGGGCTCAGACTACAAACCAAGGCATAACTTCTGCCCCAGCAATGCCACCCTCTGCAAGGTGCCAAACCCCACAGCACTGTGCTGAGGCCACTGATGCACTTGATGGCACATAACTCATGCTCTGTAGCTTAAAAATACCCCAGCTGCTCTCTAAGGTGACACCACTTTTCCTTCTGCAGTTTTTTAAATGATGCTGAAAGAAGAGTCACACCTTGTGTTCTTAAAATAAACAAAGTATTTTGCTTTTTTTGTAACCTCTGACAGCACAAAGTAAAATGATTCATTAAATGACTACTTTATGGTTATTTATGAGATGCTAACTAGGTGTATGATGTGCTAATTATTAGGAAAGCACACATTTGGAACATATCCAGGTGTCTTTCCAAATCTTTTTCCCCAGGTGCAGCTGTTTTTCAATTTCTTTCTGTTTGAATGAACATTACAGTGTCTACAATTTCTTCACTTTCATTGTTTCATCAGAGCAAATTCAGGGCACCTGATCACCAGTCATTCTCCCTCACCTGGACACTGCTTTTACCAAATCCACAAAACCATTTAAGCAAGCAAAAGAATCCCCACCATATTTTTTGAAATTAAAACAGACAAGATACAAGACTAAGTCGCTGCAAATATTCAAAGCCTCTGCAAGGGCAGTGAAGAAGATCTTTTTAAAGATTCCAGGAGAAAAAAAGGTTGAAGGGCTCCCCAGATTCATCCCAGTCTAACTCAGGAAAACTTTCCTATTGCTGATAATACAAGTCTGGAAGATCAACATAAGCACCTAAAAAGAAAACTGATCCCCTCCATGCTCTGTGGCTGATGGAATTGTCCTGTTCTAAACACACAGAACAAGGATGAGGGTCCCTGAGAGCCCACCTGCAGAGCTGCCCCAGCCTGGGCCAGCCCAGAAGGGACCTGGAGCTGCTCAGAGAGCCCAGAGGAGGCTCCAGGGTGAGCAGAGGGATGGAGCAGCTCTGCTGGGAGGAAAGGCTGGCACAGCTGGCATTGCTCACCTGCACAGGAGAAGCTTTGGCTGAGCTCAGGGTGGCCTTGCAGGGCCTGAAGGAGCTGCAGGAAAGATGGAGAGAGACAATTGCCAAGGGCTGGAGGGACAGGAGCCAGGGAATGGCTGCCAGTGCCAGAGGGCAGGGCTGGGTGGGATCTTGGCAATGAGGAATTGTTCCCTGGCAGGGTGGGCAGGCCCTGGCACAGGTGCCCAGAGCAGCTGGGGCTGCCCCTGGATCCCTGGCAGTGCCCAGGGCCAGGCTGGACACTGGGGCTGGAGCACCTGGGACAGTGGGAGGTGTCCCTGCCATGGCTGGGGTGGCATTGGATGGGACTTTGAGGTCCCTCCCACCCCAAACCACTCTGGGATTCTGTGTACTGTGGAAAGCAAGAGGAACCCAAAGCAGTGAATCTCATCCTGAAGTTAAATAACTGGGAAATTCTTACTAGACTGGCATGTTCAATTGGAGGAGATCAATACACACACCCCATTTCATGGACTATTTACTAGTCTGATTGTGTGATTGCATCAGTGCTAAATGGAAATGTATTTCAAAAGGATTCACTTACATTGACATCACTGTCACTGATTACACTGATGTGGTCATGCCTGGAAAGATGTTTAAGTAGCAGTAGAATTCAGAATTAATCAGTTTTGACATATATTTGAGTGCAAAACCTGTGGCTCCACAGCACAGAACTAAGAAAAGAAAGAGAAGAGAAACTACCACCAGGCAGTGATATTCTTTACTCCTGAATACAGCATTTTTTTATCTCACCCCTAGCATTTTCCATAGTACTTTGTTAAGATTATTCCCTTACTGAATTAGATGTCAAACCATACAGAACAATTGTATCTTTGTGCTTCAAACAGTCAAGAGCTAAGGACTGAGTTCCAGGTTTCAGCAAATGGAAGGATGGAAAAGGAAGATATTTTCCTGACAATAAATTTGAAGTTAAGACAATAGTAAATAACAGAAGGCAGCACATGTGTACAGAGCCATGGCATTACAGATAAGGCACAAAGCATTTGGTGCATGCCACATAATTAAGTTTAATATTGACATTTCCTAACATAAAAAATATTTTTAAATTATAGATTGCAAACAAAAGGTTTGTTCACCTTGCAGTAATGGGAAGAATAAAAGATTTCACTTAATATTCTGCTAAGTCTAAATTCCTGAGCAGGTCACAGAACATTTATTTTATTTTTCAGTTCCTAAAGATGCCTGCGTAATTTGAGGATGGTTTTGATCTTTGCTTACAACCTGCATTTTTGTGTTTATTAGCTAATTTAAGTTCTGTTCCATATTTTGAAAAAATGATTTCAAGTATTTGGTTTATGTTACAGGTCATGTGTAATAAGTTAAAAAATTAATTTCATTGCACTTACCCTTTAAATTAAGCAAAGGTTGGAAGGGGGGGAAACAGTTAAAGTTCAGACCAACAATAGATGTTTTACGAAAAACTGAGCTTGTGAATTGTAGAAACAAAAAATATTTGTAAAATAAAAAACTGAGCATATTTTCTCCTAAAAGCAGAATACATTTTTTGCTTGGTTTACAAAAATCACTAAAACAATGTTGAAGGCAACAAAGAAATATTCTAATACTGAAAATAAAAGAACATCAGCTTGTTGCTGGTATAGATAATTGTAGCCTCAAGTTACAGCTTTATTCAAATGCACATTATTTCCCCCCTCTCTCTCCTGTCCTACCCTGAAAATGTTAATGCATATTTCAGTGACCATGACACTCTCCCTTTTAGAACAGCCTGGTCAGCTGCTGCTTGATGAATTTCTGCTTAATCTGTAATTATCTATGCAGTCTGGAAAAGAAAACCAGGACAGACTTAAGAGAATAAAAGCTATGAGAAATTCTGGATATATTTTTCTCTAGAAAATACAGTATGTTTGGATTCATTTTCATCAATGCTTTGCTAAATCTAAATAATTTTCAAGAAAGAACTTTTTTTTTTTTCATTTGATAACATTCATTCAAAATGCAAATCCAGCTAAACATGATTTTGGTATTGTTTGGGAAACTGCCCAGAAAGTAGGAAATGAAGGTGCAGTCTAGGCTCAGGGTGCTGGCCTGGCCCAAAATGTCACAGGAGCCCTTGAACTTCCTACCTGATCCTGCAATGGTTTGTGCTCTTAATTTAATCCTAATGGGAAAAACTCTGGGGTTTCCATAGGTGAGACTCAGGTTCAGCCCCTTCTTTAAATGCTCAGAAATTATCCAAAAACAATTATTCCCAATTCCTCTAGAGAGTATCAAGAGGAATAACAGAATAAGTAAAACCCAAAACTCAATGAGTTGAAGCTCTTTCTTTGCAGCACCTGCCCCCAGGCTGGGTTGCAGCAATGCCCCTCTCCCTTTGCCTGGTTCTGCTCTTCATTCCCACCAGGAATCTCTCACCCAAGGGCCCCACGCTGCTCTTGCCACTTCTCCACCAACACCATGATTGTCCATCAGTGCTGGGGCCACCTCCTCCCCTCCTGATGATGCCTCAGGTTTGAGCTTTTATATTTCTCACATTCTGTGCTGCTTTAATGTGTGGGCCTGAGCTTCACATCAGGGGATGGTGAGCTCTGTGCACAGAGCAGGGAGACAAAACAATTCCTGCTCCAGCTGGGCACCAAGGACAAATGATCCAAATCTCAGGCCCAAGAGTACAAACACCGTGGGCTGGAGAGAGAAAATCAAGCAGGGTGGGACTGCCTGGGCTAAAGCTGGGATGGGACAATGAACTGCAAGATGCAAATGGAGCAGAATTGATCAAAGTGAGAGACCCCGTGCCCAGTCGTGCATTTTGGGACCATTTTGGTTCATCTTGGGTGCAGCCCTGGCTGGGCTCTTGTGCTGCCCAAGGTGCATGTTTTGCGGAGATCCTTTGAATAAATCCCTGCTTTATTCTATAACTCTCTCCAGCCTCTGTTCTAGGGCAGCCTTCACAAGGCATCACTCCATCACACATGTGTGTGATGGAGATCAGGCAGCTTGGGCTGGCCAAGCCCTTTTTAACCAGCACACAGCCAGGAAAGCCTTGCTGGGGTCTGTAAAATCCAAATATCAGTGACAACAGCACCCAGCTCCAGGCTCTCCTGTTGTCATCATATTTCAAAGTTCCATACCTTCTCAGTGATTTCTCACGGGCAGCTCCTCACAGCACTGACTCCTTCTTCTGCACAGCACAGCCAACAAACTCCAGCTTCTGCTCACCCACTCTTTTATAGCTCTCATCCTCACTGGACACAGCTGTGCCCTGTTAAGGGCAGGCCTGCTCCTAATCTTTGGTGATTGGTGCAGCTGCAAATCCTCAGGGGTGAGATTGCCTTCTGCACCATCTTGATTTTCTTACTTTCTATCCCCCCACACTCTCCAAGGCTCTGATTATTCCACATTACGGAATCTACTTCTATTCCTGAAAATGATCCTTTTAAATCTTGTAAAAGAGGTAAAGCCACAGTGTTGTAGCCATTTTGATAATGAAAAGAACAAAAAAATCCTAAAAAAGCAGTGCACAGTTTAAAAAACCCCAAATATTTTACAGTTAATATGGTTTTAAGTATTCCAACAAAGAATTTAATTCAGTCTGTTGTTTGGTCAATATATTTTTTGACTTTGTTTGGTCAATATTTTTTTTATTTTTACTTTAACCCTAAACTATTTGCTCTCTTGTTTCAGGGTTAAAAAAAAAATTCAGCTGAACTAAAAATTTCTAATGAGCATTACATGCAGTCTGGAAGATAAGTCATAAAAAATAAATTCATATAGAAGTTGATCTTAAGCTAGCACAGATTTAAGTGATGGTTTAATATAATATATAGACATGTTTTTAAAGAAGATAATATATTCCTCATGCATGAAATCATTCTGGATCAAGACTGTAGTGAATTTCTAAACAAATAAAGGAACATGATTAGAAAAAATGCTTTAGAAGTATAAAGAAATTGTCTAAATTTCACCAAGTGAGTTGGTAATTGAGTTAGTTAAGCTAAAGAAAGAGCTCTAAAACACTTAACAATCATTTCAGAACAGAAGCATTAAAAGTGTCTAAGGTGGGCAAGAATATCCATCTGCAATCAACCAGAATCCAGATATTGTCTAATTTCAGTGCAGTACAGTGGAAAAGGCTTATAGGTGACATAAAATCTTATTACAATTTTCCTCATTCTACTGGTAATTTTCATTAATATGAAAAATAAAAAGGCACATTACTATGACAGTGACATGATGTGAGCAATTTTATTGAAGTAGAAAGCTAAGAATGATAATATGCAATAATTATTTTATTGATGCACAGGAAATGAATTATTCATAGTTACAAAGTATCTGTGGATAATTCTAATTACTTGCTTTTAAAGTATATGAGATCCACAGAAAATACATTAACAACTTTGATTGAACACCTGCTATCCTGTGGAAGATAACAAGCACCAGATTCCAAACTTTTCTGACATTGACGTCAATGGCATTAGGGCTTCCAAGGGTGTATTACTAAAAGATCATGGAGGATTTTGTTCTATTCTGTGTTTCACTGGCCTGTGATAACTTCTGATAAAACCAGGCAGACAGTAAGAGCTCAAGTTCATCTCCTGTTTCATATTTTTAGTTCATGGCTCACTCTGTATCTGTATTTTATCTAATGCAGGGTTATTAATGAGGTCAGTGTCTGTATTATCAAGCGTCCTCTGAGATAAACTTATTATTTAAATTCTCTAATCTGCATAACTCTCAGTGCTAACATGTAGTAATAGTTATTGTTATTCTGTGTATTAGCTTGACCTGCTAATTGTCTGATGTGTCTGATCTTTGCAAACACAGTTTTAGGTAGGTGGCTACAACTCATAAATTTTGAATTCCTGACGTTCAGATTCTGCCACTTCACTCTGAGGATTACCTTTGGGCTAAGAACAATCCAGTATTTCTGCTATCAGCTGCTCAGCTGGAAGCTCAGTGTTACAGGGAAGGGAATAAAGTCCATTCTAAACTTCAGGCACGTGAGGTAAGGGGGAGCTCTTCCATAAAATCCTTTCCAAAAGTGGTGTGCACCATAAAACCCATTGCTTTGAAGACAGGCAGAAAACTCATGGATTATTTCACTACCCTTTACCAAAAATAAAATTAAATCCAGAATGATTTCAATGGAATCTCTACCTTTATATCCCTACTCTTTCAATGAAACAGCAATAAATATTTCTTTGGGATATAAAAAGAGCTCCCTTCTTTCCTGTTTTGCAAGACAAATTATGGGCTGTGCAACTTATTTCTGAAAAATACCCAAGAATATTTTAGTACTTATCTGGACATTGACTGATCTGGCTTTCAGGGCAGATAATTACCTGTTGCCTTGGGGTTAATCAAGTTAATTACAGTATGAAACACACCACCATATGATACATTAATTTTTAAAGATTCCTTCTCTATACATTCTGCTGAACTACAACACATATTCCACAAGACCCCACAAAATCTTTCCCCTCCACATTATTCTATAAATCCATTTATTTCCTGTGTATTCTAACAGGACTGCATACTAAATAAAGTATTTCCTCATAAGTTTTTGTAAAAAATTAAATACAGTGGACATGTGCTGTGTTAAGCTCAGCCACACTTCCTGTTCATACAGCATATTTGGTCTCTTCTAACCCAAATAATCTTCATTTCCCAAGCAGTCACTCCATTGTTAACTTCATTTTGTGTGACTAAATATAGAACAGCTTTTGAAATTACTTGGCAATGTGTTTGCTAGGGCAGTTGCTCAAAATAAAGGAAATGTCAAGAGAAGCTGAAGTGTTGGAGCTGAAGGTCAGCTGATTTTTCCTGTGTACATTTGTTAAGCTCAATAATGATTTACCCTTTTTCAATTGTTTAAATGTTTAATCAAGCAGATGCAACAGAATTATGAAACAAGAGTAAATATATCACAATCATTTTGACACAGACTTCATAAAATCAGAATGGCAGGTTTTGTTGGTTTGAATTGTTCCAAATCAATCTGGTGTTTGCAACTGCCAATTACATTCTTAAAAATTTCTGTAGGTTTTCAGCTACTTACAAGCAGCTCCAGCTCCCCTTCTGCTGTGAGGATGCAAGACCCACAGAAGCAGCTTAAGAGGAAGAAAAATTATTTCATTTTCCTTCCCAGCTCTGGTTTTCAGTCACACAGAAATTGTGCCAGGGCGCAGTGTGATGGAAGGGATTGTTACACAGTAATTATTTCTCTCTAAGAAACAGATTAAGAAATTGATATGTCCTAAAAACCATGAAACAGCCACCCAGATATGATTTTATCACTGTTGGATTTCAACTGATATGACACTATTTGAAAAATTACTCATCCTATTACCAACCTGTGCACGTGCCATCTTCTACTGTTCTCTGACAAGACTGGTCTTTAAAAGGATATTGATTTAAAAAAAGGAAAAAAAAAAAAAACAAATCAGAAAAATGCTACAGAAAATTGTGATACTATTTTTTAGGAACTTTTAGGACCTTTTAAACAAAAGTTAAAATTTATTCCCAATTTTACCCAAAGCAGATGGTGGGATGCTCTCCTTCTCCATGACCTGTACCAAAAAGCACATTCCATTCTTCAAGGAGTTCATAAAATATCAAACATATTTCTGCTGAGAGGGGCCAGACAGTAGAAAAAGAGGGACATTAAAAGATGTTTAAAAAACATCCTGACAGGAAATAAAGGTGGAGAATCAAAGCACATAAGAGTAACTTGAAGCCATGAGGTCTGTCAGTTCAGGGCCTGCTGCAAGATTAGGAATTCACGTGTTGGAGGATGCTGTATTTGTTACTGGTACCTGATACACACCTGGAGAACATCTCTGGTTGTTTGGATGAACCAAAAACTGAAGAAAAAACACAGCTGCCCTCACCAGAGCTGTAAGTTACAGACAGTAACTCAGCCACTTTAAATAACATGCTGGATTTTGGAATAGGAGAGGATTCAGTACCTCAAAGAGAGGGGGGAATTGTCAGAAAGGAAATGCAAAGAAACTTGAATATACACGGAGCAAAGCAGTCAAAGTGAGAAAGAAATAAAGTGCATTGCTACAGGAATTAAAACTTTTGATCACAACCTAATATGTATACACAACAAAGCAAGATGGACACAGGGCACTGAGGGCTGTGCCCCTAAAAGGATGGAGATCATTGGTTTGCTTTATATGAAGCAAAGGAAATGAAAATATAGAGCTTAGATATGACAATTAATCTCTAACAATTTTTTGCTGAGGTTTACCCTACGTGTACCTCATGTAACTCACTGAGAATTGTATTTAAATTGCACAAAATCTGAGAGAAGCCTTCCATAACTGCCTACTCCAAAACTTTTTAGCTGGCTGTTGGCTCTCAGCTGTAGCTCTAAATCCACTCTTATCTTCCATGAAATTCCCACAATTCAGTTAATCCAAAAATACAAACATTTACTCATTTATGAGCTTCGGAATCAAACAAGTTTCCAAATGTAATCTCTGAATATGACAGAGGAAACAGCATGTCTAGAAATGACTGATCAAAGCAACAGCAAGAGCACATCCAGTCCTTGGATTCACATTGAAATGCTTGGCTTGCCTTTAAACAAGGTACACGTGTAAGATGTGAGGTACAGGGCTTGCAGTTCCCATCTAACTCATCCCCAGTTTGATTTGTGCAAATATGTTTATTTATTATTTAAAGATGATTACTTATTTTCAAAGTCTTCCCAGCTAAAATGAGAACAGAAATGTTGTCATCAGCAGAGACTAAGGTAAAGCTTTGCTAGAAAATAAAGAAAATTTCACTTTCTATTGGTGAATGGAAAGCCAAGTCGCAGCTGAATTGTAATTATTCCAAAAATGTGCAGCAATTTCATGTGGCAAAGTTCAAAGGAAGTGGTGATGTACTTGGGAAATGGCAGAGACATCCTTAGAAAGGTAAATATGCAGGTATTTTCATGTAAATAAACATACTGCACGACTAAACCTGTTAATCAGAAAAATAATGACTGGATGTTATAATGAGACATGTCTGCCCTGAGCTGGTTGATCACTCAAGGTTTATTTTTAAGTGCTACACCAGCAAAACCACTAACAACAGCAAAGCAGCTCAACCTTTCCTGGGACATTTTCAAAATTAAAAGAGAATATCTTAGAGAAAAACAGCAAAAGGCAACACCACCCACAGGCACCAGGACCACAGGTTGCCATGAGAGCCATCTCCATGCAGGGAGCACATGTACACAAAACAAATAAATGAGAAAAGAAAGGCAGCCAAAGTGAGCCATTTGTACTTGTGCCATTGTAATTATTGCCACTTTTGAAGAGGCCAAAGTTTTGTCATTAGGGCTTTGTCATACCATGGCATAAATATTACTTCATGTGAGCTGAGGTATTTTTCTCAGTTTGGCTTACATTGGACAGAACTTTCCATATTCTTGGAGAAGAAATCTAATTCTCCTACAAAAATACAGTTATTTTAATTTAAAAAATAATTCTATGGGACTGAGCATTGTATCTGACCTTGTGCAATGTGCTCAATTAGGATAAAATGCCAAAAGTCATTCTCTGGTGTTGCAAAAGGCAGCACCAGCCACAGGCACCAGGACCACAGGTTGCCATGAGAGCCATCTCCATGCAGGGAGCACATGTACACAAAACAAATAAATGAGCAAAGAAAGGCAGCCAAAGTGAGCTATTTGTACTTGTGCCATTGTAATTATTGCCACTTTTGAGGAGGCCAAAGTTTTGTCATTAGGGCTTTGACATACCATGACATAAATATTACTTCATGTGAGCTGAGGTATTTCCTTTGGCTTACCCTGGACACAACTTTCCATATTCTTGGAGTAGAAATCTAATTCTCCTACAAAAATACAGTTATTATAATATAAAAAATAATTCTATGGGACTGAGCATTGTATCTGACCTTGTGCAATGTGCTCAATTAGGATGAATTGCCAAAAGTCATTCTCTGAGAGAAACCCATATAAACTCCTTCATGCTTACCTCAGAATAGCCCAGTGTTCTTCAACATGCAACATGATTTTTAATTGAGAGAAGCACATAAAAACATCTTTATACATTATAGACTCACTGCAGAGAATATAAATAAAGGGTACGGTAGGATTCAGATTAATTCCTTTTTTTAAAAGTCATATTCAGGCTACAGAAAATTAACTGCACTTTTTTCTTTTTTTTTTCCTGAAGGTTCATATCTGAATTAAAAGTGGCAAAGAAAGAAGCTGATAAAGGAAACAGCAAGGACACATCTAATGTGATCTGAACAACACAGAGAAGGAGCAAAGCCCATAGAGACCTTCTAAGATTGTTCAGCAAAATAGAATTTGAAGTAGGGGCAAGAACTGCTGCATTCAGGGAACCAGAACTTCATAGATGTCCTAGAAACAAATAATGCACCAAAATGAGAAAGGCCTCACAGGAGAAATGAAATGCAGAACCCTGAACTTGCAGTTCTACTCCTGTGACCAAACAGGACAAAACTTTTGGCACCTGACCAGCCCTAAAAACCCCAAACCACAGCAGCTTTTATGGTGAGATACCCTGACAACTCTTCACATTCAGATCTCTTGTAGGAAAGGAGTCAAATCACCCCTCACTGACAGAAACTGAGGCAATAGCTTCTACAGAATATTTCTGGCTACATCCAACAGACCTTTCCAGAACAGCTTAATGCTCCTTTCATGGTGTCTCACCTCTGGATAAATAAAAAGCCCAGGGAATCAGCACACCAGTTAGACTGGGAAAAGCCCCCTACAAAATTAATACAATTTTGATGAATGTTAAATTTAAAAAATATTTCAAATTGACAAATAACAATAAGGAAAAAAAAACCAGTCGTTTTTATGCTTTTCCTTCTTACATTAAAACATGTGAATTACAGATGTGGCAATACTTTCCCATATGCTCTTTTATATTCTCCAAGGTGCCAGAGGAAATTAAAACCCTACTGAAAAAAAATTAAATCCCTGCAAGCTCCAGCTTTTATTTATGCTGGAGATATTTTATATAACTATGTATATGTATTATACATATATACATTAAAATATCTGAAAGGCAAAGAGTATTTTTCAAAATCTGAACTGTATTTCATTCTGAAATGTGCACAGTTACCTTAATTTTGAGAACTTAGGAAAATCCAATTTATATAAGCAGATTTGGAATCCTTTTCTGCAATTGCCTCCCCTGAAGGTTTTTTTGATGTCTGTCTCTTTTGCTGGAAGCACTGCCAATGACTTTTTCTGAAAATATTTGAAAGAGGCAATATTATCAAATGCATAACAGGTAGAAACATATTCTTTTAAATAAAATAAGACTTTTTACCACAAAATGAAGAGATAGGCTAAGCATCTTCTTCAAGATCAGCACCAAGGCAACTTTTGAATGGCTGTGGTTGCTGCTTTTCAAAATTATGTGTTTCTTTGAAACTAGAAAATATAACTCTAAATACTTGGGCACTAGTCATGTGCAACACATGCCTGAGGCTGAGCTTCCAGTTTCAGATATTTTATTTTTTAATATATTAAATCATTCCAAGGACTACCACCTCTTACACAGGGACTAGAGGAAGCTAACACTTTGAATCAGAAAGAAACAAGGATTTTTTTCTTTTACACTTCTTTTATTTATCCTTTGCTATCCCAAATCCTCTCTATCTTTGGGGATGGGTTCCCATCAAGAAGGCAGCAATAAATTCTCTTCCCTTTCAGAACCACAGTTACCAAGTAAAAAGATTTTTCAGAATCTAGGTATTTGTATTCTAAAATGACAAAAATTACTTATTTGTATTCCTATTTGCCATCTAAAACTAAGGTCACTTTGAAACAATTTATAATCTTTGCAAATAATACCACTGGAAAATGCCACATCATAAGCATGATGGATTAGTTTGTTTTAAATATGATAAGTGAGAATTAGTACCAGTCTGGTAGTTCTTTATCTAGCAATAGTTCATTTCTTTCATCAGCAATTATAACAGAAATTGGAAAATCATGGAACAATTCTGTATTCCCTGTGTACAGCTCATGAATCTTTATTTATCAAGCTTATATTTTGTGTTTAGATAGTTTGAATATTTCATAAAATCTGTGATGTTAGTAAAATAGCCATTTTTTCATGAAGAAAAAGAAAATAATATTTATATGTCTTTGTTTTCCTGAAGAACAGCTTTTCATCATAGAATATCATTAATATCAATTTTGAAAATCAGCAGAAAGCTTATCAATTCTCTCACTGAATTTCATTCAATTTCAGTAATTCTCAACTAAATCTCCATTAAACCCAATTTCTTCACATTAATTTAATTACTTCTGATCTCTATCAATACCCTTTGTTAATTTCAATTACTTTCAATAAACCTTCAATTAAATCCTTTTACCTGTAATTCATTTCCATACATTTGTTTTCCTTCAAATCACCTGATGGCTTTAAAACCAGTCAATACAATGTCTGACAGGTTTTTCTCTTGAAACATCATATATATATAGAAAAAGTAAGAAAAATTATGTATATTTTGGAAGAAATTAATGAATTAGAAGGTTTATATAAATTTGACAGCTTCTAATTGCCTATGGAATTAATTGTGAATACTTTGATAAAACAGTGAAAGCTCTTGGCTTTTCCATCACATTGGAGCTATGTGGGCATCAAAAGTTTTTCAGTTATCCAGATATTTTCCAGGTTATCCTCTCCAGATTTGAAAGTTTCCTCAAAGATTGTATTTAGGGAATCAATGTACAGAAAGAAACTCCCAAGGGCCAGATTGCAGAATTCAGAGCAGGTGTGCACACTCTGTGTCCAGGGAAATGCTCTGGCTTCACCTGAATGAGGCTCTGATCACTTGGAATTTGGATTTTTTTTTAATTTGCGTTCCAAAACTCAGTTTAAATCTTTATTCCTTCATTAGTTAGAACTTATATCTGAAGCAGAAGACAGAATTAAAAAACACTGGTGGTTTTTACTTGATTAATTTAATTTAACCAGTGATGCTGTTGAGTCAGGGATGGAATGAATGACTGCAGTCATCAGAAGGTGAAATAGAATTCCTTCATTAGGAAAAAATCTGACTTTTATAGTCTGACTCACTAAGCTGATCCCTGATTGGTCTCAAAGTGAAAACCTCTCACACCTTTGGTGACCTATGAACAGCACACTCTGGAGAACCATATCTATAAACAATGGTTACAGAAAGAGAGATAATAATTGTTGGAATTCTTTCCTTTAAGTTCCTCACAGTTTCTACACAGCTTCCCAGGATTTCCCTGGGAGAACCATGTCTCTCTCTGTTCAGAGGATATGAAATTATTACACACTAGCTCAAATTATTCAAAACCAGACTCACAGCCAGGGCAGCTCTGTGGATGATGGTTCTGATCCTTCTCTTCTTCCTCTCTACCAACCTGATGAGGCCAAAGCTTTTTAGGAGTGCAAGTTACACTCTGCTTCCTCTCAGCTCCAGGAGCTGGGAAATTCCTGAGCTGCTGCAGCCAGGACCACCATCAAACCCCAGCTAGACAAGAGGTTTTGCTGCTTGGTTTAGCTCCCACCTCACATTCCCAGTGAGCACATTCCCACTGGATGAGCCAGGCTGCAATTCAGGTGAGAGCCTCAATATTCCCATCTCCTTAGGGCCCATCCCCAAAGTTCACCAGGCAGTGACTCTTACCACTGAATTTTGCAGAATCCTGTGAAAACTACCCTAATCTGCCAAAAAAAAGAGATTGTTTCTTAGTAAATGCTGCAGAAAGTTGTCCTGAAGGTGGTTTATCCACTTTGAGTCACTGAGGAAAACATATACATGCAACCCTAAAATCCAGTGTAAGTCAACACTTCTTTCAGGAAATCCACTTTGAGCCCCTATTTTCCTGTGCTTGTGTCAAGTCCCCCTCTCACCCTAAGTATTTCCTTCAAATGTCTGAAAAAGCCTTTCAGACTTACAGGAATCTATCAAATGCTCATAAAGCCTTACATTCCTATAATAGAGCAATAACAGAAAAATAAATACACTGAGCTTTTCTAGGAAAAGGTGTTAATTTTCAAAGAGAATGTGTGTGTTTTAAGGCCATTCCTGAAATAATCCCCCTGGTTTCCCCTCATTAAAGAGCATTCCATAAGCACTCTCTCTACCCAGAGTTGCTGATAATTAGACCATGAGGGATTCTTTCCAGCCTGGCTTGGATGAGGACCTCAGTGCCCTCAGGCCAAACTCCTTCCTCTTGAATGGAGGAAAGTGAAACAAAGCTTGGCAGGTTTGGTTTCTCTAAGCAGTTTTTAAAGCTTCTTTTGTTCAATATGGGAATTGGGTTTGTTTTCTTTCAATCTCTGGGGTTTAATATAGAATGGTACCCTGACTCTAAGTATTGTGAACCAGGAAAAAAAAAAGATTCAATGGAGTACTTTATGTTCTTCATTCTACATATTTTCTTCACTTAAACTAAAAAAAGAAAAAAATGGGGAAAAAAGGAAAAGAAACGCCAAAAAAAGAAACTAACAAAAAAACATCTGGACAGAAAACATTCCCGAGACATTTAGAATATTTTTGTGTAATATTCAGCTCTTTCCTCTACTAAAATTCTTACTAGGACTTTCCCAAAGCAATAATTTTCAGTTGAATTTATTAAATACTTACAGCCAAGCCAGAAGTATGAAGGGGAAAAAAATAAAAACCAGATTACTGAAACTTTAACATGTTGCCAATCACCCTCTCTGCTGTATGATGACCTTCTGAAGCAGGCAGTAGTAAATCATCTTCTGTAATCTATAGCTTATAAATTGTCACAAATATATTTTTCTCTTTTAAACTGCCACTGAGAAGTAAAGAATGTCTATATGACCTAGACTTTTGAAAATCCCACAGAATAATCACTCATCTGGGGAAGAAAGTTCTTGAATGCTGAGGAAGTGCTATAAAATTTAAAAAGGGAAAAACTCCTCAAGTAGTAACGACTTCTACACTACAATTTAAGACCTAAAATCCTTTAAATACTCAACACCTGTAAGACAATAAAAATATAAACAGAAGCACTAAACCAGTGAGGATGGAAAATCCCTGCCAGCCCATGGAGTCTCCGCTGTGCCCGATGCCCACCTTGTCCCCAGAGCCCTGAGTGCCACCTCCAGCCCTTCCTGGGACACCTGCAGGGATGGGCACTGCAAACCCCCCTGGGCAGCCCCTGCCAAGGCCTGAGCAGCCTTTCCATGGGGAAATTGCTGCTGGTGCCCACCCTGAGCCCAGCCTGAGGCCGTTCCCTCTGCTCCTGCCCCTGTTCCAGGGAGCACAGCCCGACCCCCCGGCTGTCCCCTCCTGGCAGGGAGTTGTGCAGAGCCACAAGGGCCCCCCTGAGCCTCCTTTGCTCCAGGCTCAGCCCCTTCCCAGCTCCCTCAGCCCCTCCTCCTATGACTTACAAATTTCCCCCCTTCCCTACCAGATATAGGCACTAAATAGAGTTCAGGTTTAAATGAGATGCAACTTCAAAATGGAACATTTTTGATAAAATTAGCATCTCTCTCCAGCTATTTGGCACAGAAATCACATATGCCAAAGATATAAAAAAAGTACACTTACACTGCCTGTAACAGCCATGCACTGTTTTCTTCCTCTAAAAGGCACTAAGCTTAACAGAGGAATTCAAATTCCAGTCTCTATTCTCTTCTCCCTTTTCCTCCTTGTCCAAACCTCCTAATGATAACACAGCAATAATTTCTTCTATCCCCACTGCAATGTACTTCAGATTTTGTCAGCATTTTCCACTTCAACGTGGCATTATTCTTTCCTGTCCTACTTTGAGGTTTCTGAGTAGTTTGAAAGTGCCTTCCCAATAGAAATATCTTTGTGCAAGTATGTCCATTTCTGAATGGTTATGATTAAGGAGATGATGTTGCAGGCAACTAGCAGAGCACATCTTGTAATTAAAACCAATTCTTTTAGGGCTGGTGCATCATTCTTCCAAGCTCAATACCTTGGCACTTCTGTGTCCTCCTCATAAATTCAAATCTAGTTTTATCCCAGCACCATCACAGTATTTGTTGTACAGTGTGTGTGAGAAAGCATTTTGAACTTCTTGCAGTGTTTTTCAAACTGCTATAATTTTTCCAAATGTGGTTATCTCTACAATAAGTAGAGCACACTTGAATGTTGAGGACACGGTCTATTTAAAGAAAATTGTTTTTCTGCTAATCCTGTATCATTCTACCTTCTCAGAGTAAGTCTGGTCTCTTCAGAATACTTGTCAAGGCACACAAAAAGCTCTAAGTTTACACACTCCAGGAATTGTCAGGACAGTAGCTTAAAACACAAGCATGATACCCCCAGAAGTCATCTTTGTGCCTGATAGTTGAACAGTTCAAATATTTTCCATTACCAGAAAAAAATGAATTTCTATTGATCTTCATCCTCTCTAGAGCATCCTTTGGAACAATGATATATATGTATAGATGAGGCACTGCTCACTTCAGTACCATAACGATTGGCTCCAAGTGAAAAATGAGGACAGCAGCTCATTATGGAGCACACATGGGGCAGTGCCTTTGTTTCCTTGGCTTTTTTTTTTTTTTTTGCCAGAGTAAATGTTCTTATTTAAAACTTCCTCACCAAAAGTACCTGTGTTTACATTACAGCATAAGGAAGCTTTAGCCTGCAACCAAAAAACCCAATCAAAAAACCAAAAAACCCAACCACCAACCCAAAAAGCAGGGGAGAGAGGGGAGGTTTGAGACAGTGCACAGTCCTTGCTCCTCTCACTGTAAATGGATAAATCACTAGCCATTTTTATGGAACATAATCTATTATCATTTCTTATTTCTCTACAATAATTGTATTTTGCTTTATAACGTTGCTTTATAAACATTGACGAAAAAAGCAAAATTATCTCAATAAGGCAATCAGATGAGGTTTTGCAATTAAAAACAACAACAAAAACACAAGCAACAATCCACATTCAAGATCAAGGAAAAAAGCCCAGTAGTTTCTCATAGAAAATCAGAAGGGTTTGGGGTTGAAGGGACCTTTAGGATCATCTTGTTCCACCCCTGCCATGGGCTTCCACCAGGTGGAAGTGTCCAAGGCCAGGCTGGACAGGGAAAGTGTCACAAAGCTGGAACTGGATGCTCACAAAGCTCCCTGCCTACCCAAGGCACTGTGAAAATTCAGAGGCTGAGCACAATTTCCTTATCTGATTGGAAAGTGGAAGAAAATAAGATTAAAGCCCAATAATTAATTATCTTTATGAAAGAAAGAAATGTTGTGGAGAAATTCGAGAGGTATAAAACAGTAGGAAAACCAGCACCAGAAAAATTTTTTTGTGAGCCACAAGACCCCTATTTCTTTTTCAAAATTCTCTGCATCCAAGTGGAGACAGCATCACAAATCATCTCTTATGGAAAGGGTTATATTTCTGTATTCCAGCCCAAAAACTGCAACAGAGGAGCAACAAAACCAGGTGATATTAAATTGCTCCATAGTGACTCCACTCTGAAGAATTTGCAAAAGGCAGATTCACCAAGAAAATATGGAATAGGGAAAATCCTAATCACTTCTGACCAATTACCCATACACCAGGATATACCCTGAAGCTTTCTGTGCAGGTTTCACTTCCACAACCGAGGACAGGAGTTTTGATTGGTCTGAATAAAGGAGAGAATGGAAGTTTCCTATCAATATTTTCCCCTCTGGGCTTTTTTAGGAACAAACACTTACTTTACTACAGCTAAGTCCTCTGTTTTGCATCCAGCAAAAGGTTCTCTACTCTGGATGAGCAAAGGAAGCTGATTAAATGAAAGGATTCCTGTTTGCTTTGTGCAGGAAGACAGCTTCTTCTCAGGTTTGTAGATAACCAGAAAATTCCTCAGAGGTCCAATCCTGCAGACACAGCATCACCAATTTCAGAAGCAGCTGAACACTCAGAGACATCACAGTGACTGTCAGAAGTTTGGTGCTCTCATCTTTGCTAAGCCTGATAAACTCATTTTTATTTCATGCCAGCAGTTGCCAGTGGTGAGAGCAGACCCCAAGCAGGCAGCACTGCACTCCCACTGTGCAGCAGCCCCAGGAGGCTCAGAACCAAGGGGAGGAATTCATGAGGAGCCTCTAAAGAAGGTGAAAGAAGTTCTGTGCAGAGGGGTCTTGGACTAAAAGCTACCAAGTGTAGCTGTGCAATCAGTCTAAGGTGGGATTTGCATTGCAGAGTTTGGTTCCTTCCCAATCACCAGCTCCAAAGTGGGGCTCTGATCATCTCCCTGCAGCTCCCCAATCAGGAGCCCCTGGCAAAGTGCAGTGAAGAACTACATGATGTGACAAAATATGATGTGACAGAGAAATTTTAAAGGAGAACCCACTAATTTGAACCAGTAATTGCTACAATTCACACAGCCCCATGACTTATATACTGAATTTTCCAAGCTGGATTTGTGGCATATTTTTAACTGGATTAAATGTCAACTTCAACGGAGCAATTAGCATTTTTAAAAAATATTTCTCATCAATAGAGTACTATTTATCACCTGGCAGGTAATAATTTTTTATTCCTACCTTTAGAACAGTGGAATATTTTCTCTCAAATAATATATTCAATCAAAAGAACACAACATTTTATGCTAATGTAATCTTTGTACAGCTTTAGCAAAAATCTCAAGTGCTGATAATTACAAAGAAGTCTGTGATGGGATTCCAGAAAACTGGCATTTTATTTATTTATATTTAGGGGGACAAAAACTTCAGCACATTCTTGAACAATGTTCAAAATGTTATCTTTGCATGTCCTGTATTTCTAGCTGAGATATTGGAAATAGCTCTGGAAAAGAGCAGACAACACAGTGCAAATCTTCTGGAGAACTGTGCCATCTACATACAAACACCACACATTCCTTTGGAAAGGTGACACAAACATTTCCATCTGTCAGCTTTTAAATTTAAAAAAGAAAAAAATGGGCCAGGTTCTATATAAAGCAGCACTCTGGTACCATATAGCAATATTCTAGGATGACAGAAGTCACTCTGTGAAAATTAATATAAACTTTTGGATGGTCTGCTGGGCACCACCACAATGCTTCCATAACTGGAGGTTTTGAGTGGAGGCATCATCTTCAGAATGAACACAGAAAAAGTAATTATTGGAAGATGAATGTATGTATTTAACAGAGTATATATTACAATCCCAGAATGATTTGGGGTGGGAGGGACATTAAAGTTCATCCCATCCCACCCCTGCCATGGCAGGGACACCTCCCACTGTCCCAGGCTGCTCCAGCCCCAGTGTCCAGCCTGGCCTTGGGCACTGCCAGGGATCCAGGGGCAGCCCCAGCTGCTCTGGGCACCCTGTGCCAGGGCTATGCAGTGCTCCCATTCCAAAGAAGCAGAAATTTGATTTTACCCTCCTTGTGTTGCCAATAACTCCTCCCTTGACCCAAACCCTAAACTCCACCCCTGTGATACCCAATAAAAGCCCCACAACCCTGCCTTTACCCAGTCCTTTGTCTTCGTCCCTCTCCTCGTCCCCAGAGGTGATGAATGGATTGTCAAGCTTTATTAAACAAAGACTCATTTTGTTCCCATGCCCAGCACCAGCAGCTTCACTCTCCCTGGACATGATGGACTCTGTTGCAATGTGACACAACACAGGGCCTGCCCACCCTGCCAGGGAACAATTCCTCATTGCCAAGATGCCACCCAGCCCTGCCCTCTGGCACTGGCAGCCAGCCCCCAATTGTGATTGTGGACATTCACATTTCAAAGCTTGGACTTAGCACCAAGCCTTGCTCCAGGTTTCCAGTGTCAGGTTTATATAGAAAGGAAACTGCCCATTTCTCCTTGTTTATTTACTGCTTCAGATGTTTTTCCTACACCTAAATGGTTTTGTTCCTAGAAATTTCATAAGGGATTCATCCAAGGCTCAAGCTCCTGCACAGCTTAACTAGTTTTATTGCCAGTACCAGCCAACTGAGAATAACAAAAAGATTGAAATTCTTTATTTTTAGGTGTGTAATTGGCTTGGACTATTTTTAAAGCTAACAAAATATTGGAAATCCTCAACGCTACTGCACAGTCTCAGCTCTGTTTTGCAGGAAACTGCTCAATATCTTTCCATTCTTTGGGTGATGTACCAATGTTAGCATGTATTAAAAAGTTCCATGCAGTACATGACCATTTCTAATCTCTCACATCTTCAGTTTTCTCACAGCAATGCCCATACTGGTTATTTTGATATTAATTACACATATTTCAGGCAGGATTAAGCAGCACATAAATAAATAAAGAAATAAATAAAATCAGAGGAACCAGAAGGAAGAGGTTTCTTAAGCTCTTTTAGCTGCTTAGAAGTAAATCATAAAATGTCAAGCTAGAAAAATTGGCTCAGATAAGTATGGTTTTTCCTGAATTAGTTCCCTAAGCTTTTATCCTTGCTGAACACTTTCAAGTCAATCCTAAATGCTGTGCTTACCTTAATATTAAACAGTTGTGCTACAACACGTGCAAAATATGGGATGTATGAGCTGTTCTCAAAGTGAAAGAGTTTGTCTGTCTCTGTTTAAATAAGGAAAATATCGAATTTGTTTGGCACCAGAAGGAACAGCAAAGCCATTAGAATTATTTTTAGATATTTCTCTTCTATTTAGCTGAGGGCTTTCACTGGTGTTATCTTCCATTATATTCATTATACACTGCAAAACTTGAGATCTTAAATCTCGCAGCTATTTAATTTCATATATTCAAGTTGTAACAATAATATAGTTACGTCTGTTAGCAATTACACTGTCATAATTATATCATCATATTTTCAAGTGTTCAAGGCTTTAAAAATTTTAAACAAGCTGTCATTTCAGATTCCACAGGGCTTTCATTCTTTTTCTGTGACCTATGAGAAATCCTGTTAATACTTAGTCGTGCACTATATATGGAAAGAGAGTATATAATTTAGACAATGTATCCTTAATTCTGTATCCAATGCCCAGAATGTAGGAAAGGAAGTGTTTTAAGGAAATATTAAAAACCTAAAGTTATGTAAAATTGAAATTCTAAGCCTGAAAATAGCTCTTTAGAAAGCTTTTTCTCAGCATGTTAATGAAAGAATTTAGAATAAAAATTATGTTGATGTCTATATATTTTTTTTAGATAGCTGCAATATCCATGATACAAACAAGACAGAAATTCCACAAATTTTGTATTTAGCTACAATTTTGGCTACACACCTCAAGTTTAAATGTTCCCTTTGCTCCCCTCCCAGACATCACCATCTTAGAATCCCCTCCCATCCCTGAATTAAACTATGCTCTTGTTCCCAAACCTGCAAGATTTCCCACCGAGGTAGATCACTGAGACCATGCAGAATGTTGTCAGGGAGCCCTTGATTGTGGCCTTAGTAGATAAGACATGATTCTATCAGCTCTGTGAGATGTTCTTTCCTCTCAGGAAATGGCCACCAAGGATGACAGCTGCTACCTGCATATCAAGAAGATAAATTTGCATTTGAAGTCCTTTCTCCATTCCCCAGCATCCCCAACACTGAGGAACACTTCCTGCAGTGTAAGCAGCCCAGCAGGAGCAGGGGTTTGCAGGGATATTCCCTTCCCAGCTGGAACAGGGCTGTGCAGGGATGTTCATCCCTCCAAACAGGAACAGGGCTATGCAGGGATGTTCATCCCTCCTGCAGGAACAGGGGCGTCACATTCACATCTTCTGAAAAATCCCTTCACCCAGGGTTTTTCTCCTGGGAAGCTGAGAAACCTCAGAGAAAATGAAAACAATTCTTATCTCATTTGCTTCTCCTGTGCTGTGCTCATGTGCAATGTGTTTGGAGATTGTTCACCCACAGGTGATTGTTCCATTGCATTCTGCTGGGAGTTGTTGTCACTCTTTGGCCAAGCAGGGCCAAGCTGTCTCTGGAGAGAGTCACAAGTTTTCATTATTATCTTTAAACCTTCTGTCTGTATCCTTTCTATATTCTTTAGTGTAGTTTAATATTGCATTCTTTAATATAATATAGTATCATAAAATAATAAATTAGCCTTCTGAGAGCATGGAGTCAGATTCATCATTCCTCCCTGCCACGGGGCACCCTGCAAATACAATAGAGGGGTGTGCAGGGATGTCCATCCCAGCAGGAGCACAGGTTTGCAGGGATGTTTGTCCTTTCTGAAGGAACAGGGCTGTGCAGGGATGTTCCCTTCCAGCAGGAGCACATCTTGGCAGGGATGTGCCCCTGCCTGCCAGGACTGTGGCTTGCAGCACTGAGGTCAGGATGGTGCTACTGCCTCCCAAACATCTGCGTCATCCTCTCCTAGTGTGGGACCATTTTGTCAGGCAAATCTATCTGGGCAGAAGCGTATTTGAGAGGAAATACCTGTAAAAAACCTGACTTCTGTGTGTGCCTTGAAACCTAAACAAAAGTATGTGCAATTCTTGTGTGTGCATCTTATACACAAAGCTAACCAGAAACTAACTACAAACTAACTAACCAGAACCTAACTACAAACTTTCATCACTATAATTTAAAAAAAAAGGAATAATATTAAAAATTACAACAGGATTAATATTAAAATCCATTCCAGTGCATGTACAGAGAGTGAAGGGATGGGCATCATCTTAAGCTGTGCCAGGGCTGTGCTCAGGGTGGGCACCAGCAGCAATTTCCCCATGGAAAGGCTGCTCAGGCCTTGGCAGGGGCTGCCCAGGGGGGTTTGCAGTGCCCATCCCTGCAGGTGTCCCAGGAAGGGCTGGAGGTGGCACTCAGGGCTCTGGGGACAAGGTGGGCATCGGGCACAGCTGGCACTCCATGGTCCCAGAAGTGTTTTCCAACCTCACATATTCTGGGATTCTATAAATAGATCTGTAGTACAAGTCAAATACATATCCAACTTAGCATGAGTTATAATTCATCCACCCTTAAATGGAACAGCAGTTCAGAAAAATAATGCGCAGTTCCTTTGAGGTTAAAGATGTCCTAGGGAAAAATAACGTGGCAGAGTCATAAAACAAAACAAGGGGGAGGAAAATTTGTACTACACAAAGCAGAGTGTTTTCAATCCATCTTGATTGATGGTTCAAAACAAGGGATTGAAAGCAAAAGATATTACATTTCAGCACACAACAATGGTCAAACGTCTTTTCCACAGGGCATATTCAGACTTGCAAATAAACACAAATAGTCATTAAAAGTTTGTATTTAACATACTGCACTTAGTAACTTAGAATTGAGCAAAATCCCTGACTACAAGAAGCAATTAAATGTAAAGAAAATATGAAATTGCTGTAGTCCTTTTCTCTTCAATAATATATGATTTTTTGGTATGATTTTGTGAGGCAGTTTCAGCTGGATCTCCTTTGTGACTCTCAGAATTATTAATATGATGTGCTGTTTCTGAAAGCATTTGGTGAATGCGCCAACATGCAAATTAAATACACTACAGACTTTGGCAACAACATATTGATTCTCCTTTTCTGACAATAAATTTTATCTTAAAAATGAGTACATGCCCATGGACACATATTAATGTAAATAATCCATGAAGGAATACAGAGGCTGATCTTTGCCAACAAGCAATCACAAGGTGCTTATATGATCTCAGTGGAGGTCAAGGGGTTTTTCAGGACTTCAGTAATTTTAAACCAGTCTCTAGAAAAATACATCAAACAAGCAGGTCCCTTTAAACAAAATATTTTGCCTTCTAACCATAAAAGGCACAAAAATATGAAATCTTTGCTTAGAGAGCAATTATTTTTTTAAGTACTGAAAGTAATGCCTGTAGCTGCTCTTTAACAGCACTATAGGCATGACTGATAAGGCTTTTGGAAACAGAAAGAAATGTGACAGACATTTGGGATAAAATGTTACTCTAGTGTTTATTTTTAGTTCCACAAATTTATATTCTTTTAGAAAATATCTTTCCTATCAGCTATAAGGAAGAATCAGTCTACTCTAACTGCTGTTTCAAGTGCAGCTCCAAACTTTCTGTAATCATTTTCTGAATTGGTACAATTTTATGATGGAAATATCCTGAAGCTCTTTAAAAAAAAATAAAATTGAAAACGTGATTTTCTGTTTTCAGTGCACCTGAATAATCTCCCAATGGAAGAGTTGGCTAAATAAAGAGAAAAATAATATAACCTTTCCACTGTTCCCACCGAAGCAGCCTATTCAGTGATCAAACATAACTTAGTTACATGCTGCAGAAACTTAACAACTTGTAAGTAATGAAGAATCCATATTTCCCAGTTACCAACATTTAAGGAACATCTGCCACCTAAACATCTTGATATAAGGGGGAAAAAAATAATTTTCTTTGATGCTCCAATAAAATCAGATGGTGTGTGGTAATGAGGCAGAAATGTTCATGGAGGCACCCAAGGAGCCCAACCAGAGGCTGAGGAAGACTAAAAGAGAAAATTTAAAGGAAAAAAGGTTATTCCTTAAAACTATGAAGATTAAAAAGATCAATTTTAAAATACAAGCATATATTTGGCACAGGCATGGTAAAAAGTTGACTTTCAGTAGCACCACATTAACAGCAGCACTGTAATCCCACTAAAAAAAACAGTCCATCCATAGGTGTAACAACAAAAGGAGGCATCTGAGTAAGAAATTGCTCCAGTTTTTCCAAGCATTTACGAAGACTTTTTCCTGTAAAAATGCTAAAGAAAGAAATCTGAACACCATATTCCAGAAAATATGAATATTGCAACTATCCCTGAATGTAATAGATCCAGTGACTGCTTTACTTCTTTATAATCCTGCCCAGTTCTCAAAAAGTGGTTTCTTAACCCTTCAATATCAAAAGCTGATTTTCAAAAAAAATTAAATAAAAATGTTTCAATTTTTAGTAGAATATTACAAGAGGACTAATTACAACTAAAAATATATACATAAATATCAAAAGATATTTAAACTCCTCTACATCCTTTACCTTAAGGAGAAAGGACAGAATAAAAATTATCTATGTGAATTTATATTGGAAATGAAATGCTTCATCTCCCAAATACACATTGAAACAAAAAAAACCAGAACTGGAAATGAGACCACAAATGAAAATTTCACTGAAAATTTGGATACAAATACATGTCCTTCCAATATCCCTATGACTTTAATAGATTGTATTATTGTAATTTTTACCTTGAAAATTATTGACAGATCTGTTTATTTCATCCAAATTTTAACTAAATCTTTGACAATAGGGAATGTAGAGAGAAATACCAACTCTTGTTTTCTTTTCCTAATTCCTCACTGAAATCAGCCACCACAGCTCAGGCCTGTGCTGTGCACAACCACTGTGCTGTGCCCCCTTCCCTGTTCAAGCCACTGGACATCTGTAGACAATTCATCACTGTATGAAGCCAAAACCCCCTCTATATTCACTCCTATTTTTCTTCTGCTTTTCACTACTCCTTTCCTTTAAAGTGCCCTAAAATTCAGGGAATCTGCTTAAATTCCCTTTTTCCTTTAGAACACAAATGAGGAAGAACACTACATTTGGTATTCCTGAATTCTCAATGTGTAACGGAAAGAATTTAAAAATTCTACTGAAAAGACTCCAAACATGCATCTACACATATTTTCACTTTGCATATCAATCCATAACGTCATTCTAACCATAATTTGAATTTTTTTTTCCAGCCTCCTTTTCAAGCTATACAAATAAACCAGAAGCTTTGCTTTTCAAGCACAACTGAGCCAATTAAGAGATCCAAATTACTGGATAATTGATCTCATTTTGACCTTTGAGAACTAATTTAGGGAGTAAAATGGCAGATCATTAACAGCTCAAGAAAATAAATTCTGTCTGAAAGTCATATTAATCCTTGGTGCAAAATAAGTATTTAAATGTCCATGCAGTTTACTTGTCACCTTTGTGCACTTTTCATCTTTTGTACATTAAAAAAAAAACCTACAGACTATTATTTTGAATTGATACATATTTTAATTTTGAGTTTATTCTCTGTCATGTTCAGGGGCATCCATCATAGCAGAGAAAATTTAACAGACTTACAGAGTGGTTTGGGTAGGGAGGGATATTAAAGTTAATCTCATTGCACCTCCTTCCATGACATGCTTCCTACTATATTCTTCTTTCAAGTTCGAACACAAATTTAAGTAAAAATTTGGACATAATGATTTTCTAGTGAGCTTCCTGAATGTGTGTTGCTAAGGGAATGAAGAACATGTTGAAATTCTGTATGGAAGGAGCTGGATTTGAGAGGTGGGATTATCAGATTTGAAGCAATCACTGAATCACAGAATTGTTTGGATTGGGGGGACCTTTAAACCCATCCAGTGCCACCCCAGCCATGGCAGGGACACCTCCCACTGTCCCAGGCTGCTCCAGCCCCAGTGTCCAACCTGGCCTTGGGCACTGCCAGGGATCCAGGGGCAGCCACATTTCTCTTCACAGAGAAAAGCAAGGCACAATTCTTCCCAAGAATATTTCTGGGATTCACATTCTCTGAACCTCACGAAAAGAAAACACAATTCTTATCATTTTCTGTGCCTGTGTTTGTGCCAAAGTAGAATGCAATATGGAGATTGTTTAGCCAAAGTGAGGATGTTTTGTTTCCTTGCCTATCAGAGCCAAGTGTGTGTGTGTGTGTGTGTTGAGACTGTCAGGGGGTAGTCATGAGATTCTGTGCAGGGTGTGCAGAGTAAGTGCTTGGCAAGTTCAGTTTTAGATTTATAGAATAATATAGTATAATAAAATAATTAAATAGCCTTCTGATATCCATGGAGTCAGATGTATCATTCTCTCCCCTCATTGGGGCCTGCACAGCGTTGCTATACCCAGGGGCAGCCCCAGCTGTGCCAGGGCCTGCCCACCCTCCCAGGGAACAATTCCTCATTGCCAAGATGCCACCCAGCCCTGCCCTCTGGCACTGGCAGCCATTCCCTGGCTCCTGTCCCTCCAGCCCTTGGCAATTGTCTCTCTCCATCTTTCCTGCAGCTCCTTCAGGCCCTGTAAGGCCACCCTGAGCTCAGCCAAAGCTTCTCCTGTGCAGGTGAGCAATGCCAGCTGTGCCAGCCTTTCCTCCCAGCACAGCTGCTCCATCCCCTGGTGATGTTTCCACTGAGACAATTTCTGACCCAGTCCTTTGGGTGCCACTTTCCTGGCAAGCAGTGTTTCCATCCTGGCTGCAGTGTGGACAGCCTGTGTGACCTTGGTGCCCACCCTCACAGCTCCTGGGCTCACTTTGCAGCACGGAATTCCCTCCATTCCTAAAACCCAATACATTATAAATTAACTCCTCCTGACAGAACTCGAGGTTTATCATGTAGATCAATTAAGACTTAGGCACAGCAGACAGTGATGCAAGTTTGATTGCTTTTCAACAATCCATCAATAATTCCTTATGCATTTTTCCTCTTGGGCTCATTCCCACAGCACCCATTGCCACTGCAGGGCAGCCACAGCAAACCAAAGTGCTGACTTCCCTTCTGGATTTTCCTGGTTTGTCTGAGGGGAAATTCATGGCAGCAAGATTTCTCTTCAGCTGTGAGAGAAAAACATTGTTTTTTCTCTCCTGTACACTGGGCTCAGAAGGGTACAAGAGCAGCAGAAACTAATCACCATGGTTGTACATGCAGAGTACAGTGAGTCCTCTCGTTTTTTTTTATCTTGAAGGTAGCTTAATAGTTTGAGAACAGAGTCTTATTAATGTAAATGAAGCTCTAATAGCATATTGCATGAAATTCTTTTTATTAAGCATTTCTTTGGAAAACAGCCTACAAACTGGATTAATCCATTGCACTGTATTTCCTGTAAGCACCTAACCAAAGTGACTTTTCAAACAGATTGCTGAGTAAACTTTAAAGTAGCCAATAAAGATACTTCTGCTGTAAAAAAAAAAAGTGTTTCATATGTAGTTAATTTCACACTTATTTGCACTGGAAAATTAAATTTTTACTTATCAACATGCCACAGAAATACTGGGGGAAACTCTGCTCTGATGTTCTACACAGCACTTTTTGCTTTAGGCAAACTATAATACAATTAATTGACAATTAGGAAGCTGACATTATAATCCTGGTAATATTGTCTAATTCTCCAGTGGAACTGTCCACACAGCCAGTCCATTTCATCCTGAAGAACAAAAATACTTGTTTGCAATGCCTAAGAATGAACCTAAATTCCTGGATTATTTTCTAAAATAGTGTCAAGGAACACTAATCATTGTACTTTGGCAATGATGCCCTAGGCCTGCCATTCCAGGGCATTACACTTTAACTGCAAGGAGAAAGAAAATAGGATTGAGCATCTGTGACTGACACTAACACCTTACACTGGCTCATTATCTACTTGAAATGAGAAGAAAAAGTAAAAATAATTTCTGGGTAAAACTAAAGAAAAATTAATTGTCTGTCATTTAAAACAAAATGGTGTGGGCTATTTCTAGACAAAGTTTAGGAGGTTACCTTCATCAGACTGAAAATCTGCTTTATTTTCAGATAGATTTCAAATCAAGAGGCATTAATAATTTCTTTTTTAGATTTCAAACATGTTTCAAGTTGTAAATATTACTGAGAGTTGTTTTTCTATTTCTTGTCCTGAGGCTTTTCTCATATAACAAGTGTAATACCCAATGCATTATAAATTAACTCCTCCTGACAGAACTCAAGGTTTATCATGTAGATCAATTAAGACTTAGGCACAGCAGACAATGATGCAAGTTTGATTTCTTTTCAACAGTCCATCAATAATTCCTTACGCATTTTTCTTCTTAAATATTGAATCAAGCATCAACAATAAATCCTACTACAAGCTTGCCTCAGTGGCTTAAAGAAGGCATCCATTTGAGTCCCTAAAATACTTCAAATTCCTGGGAAAGTATCAGAAACTACAGGAAAGCTCTGTCCTACCAAGCTGTACACTGCTAATGGTCGATCACAAGAGGAAAACTACAAGAATTGTCTGTGCAGGGCCAGGGGTTCTCCTCCATCATCTCTGTGTGTCCTTTCCAACCCAAGATATTCCACATTCTGGGATTTATCACAAAGCTGAAAATAACACCTAGTAGATAATATATTTAGTGATTATATTTAGTGTGTAGTTACTCATACATTTAGTGATTTGCTTCCATTGCACTGTTGTATGGGCAGGGAATGTCCCAAAGGAGGGAATGATGCATCTGACTCCATGTTCTCAGAAGGCTAATTTATTACTTTATAATACTATATTATATTAAGAAATACTATATACTAATACTATATTATATTAAGGAATACTATACTATATTATACTAAAGAATACAAAAAGGATATTTACAGAAGGCTAAGAAGATAATAATGAAAATTCGTGACTCTCTCCAGAGTCCTGACACAGCCTGGCCCTGATTGGCCAAAGAGTGAAAACAACTCCCAGCAGAATGCAATGGAACAATCACCTGTGGGTGAACAATCTCCAAACACATTGCACATGAGCAAACACAGGAGAAGCAAATGAGATAAGAATTGTTTTCCTTTTCTCTGAGGCCTCTCAGCTTCCCAGGAGAAAAGGAATTTTTTCAGAGAATGTGAATGCCACATTGCACCCCTGACACAACAGCTGAACTTTCAGACCTGTTTAATCAGGAATAAGCCAATTCCATTCCCCTCACTGCTCTCCTTGATCCCCTGTCCCTGTGAGTTTCTGCCATGGTGCTGAGCAGTCCTGAACAGACCCTTGCAGCTCCAAGTTCCAAGAGGAAATGGTGAGGCTTTGTTTTCTCAGCAATGATCCATTTTTTACATTTGACATTACATTTTTTACATTTGCAACAGGTCTTCCCTGAGTATCCATGTGGGATACAGAGACTACCTTCTTGGAAAAGATTCTGCATTCTGGTAATCCTAGAACACTTGTAAGAAAATGTAGCTTTGTTTCTGACAATTTACCAGCCCAAGTCTGCTGTTCCTTAAAGTTTTAGGAGAACAAGTTAAAGACTGATTTTCCCCCTATATTCTCTACTTTCAATGAGTGAATATTGAAAAGTAAAAGTCAAAAGATTTGTCAAAAGTTCTGCAACATCTTCTAAGCAGTGTGCAGTACTCCCTGTAATCAGGCAGTATAAATATTGGCTGACTCACACTCCCTACTGCTTATCTGCAAGTAAAAAGCTTATCTTGTATGTAAGTAAACATTCTCTTACTGTCTTTTATTGATGCCAAATGATAAAATAGAAACCCAGCCTGGAGGAGCCCTCTCAATTTTAAAAGGCTTAGAAGATCTGAAATATCCAGATGCAAGATGCTCAAAGCAAAGGGGTGCAGCAAACCTGCTTGTTCCCTCACTGAGTAACACTTAGAAAAGTGTCACAATGGATTGCTTGAGGGATATATTCTATATATTTCCAGTGGCCTTACTGCTCCCATGCAGTAAACACTGAATTATGAAAGGTTATCAATTATGAGTAACCACCATGCACATTGTAACCACTTTGTTGCTCAATTCTACAATGGTACTTCCATTATTTAAATAATTCCATTTTACTTTCATTTCCAGAGTTGCTAAAATGGATCTTTTACTAAACATGTTTTCCTTGATTTTTATTGTTTTACATTGAAACAATTCAGAAATTTTTATTAAAGAAAAATCATTAATTGAAGCTAAATCAGGACTGCTCAAGTTTAAGTAAAAGTGCTGCAAGTGAGGCCTAATAGTTTATGACCACAAATTGTGGGAGATCTGTAGGTGGAAGACAGATTAAATATAAATAATTACTAATATTTACAATGCAAATCAATCAGTGCCATGATTGTCATATTTCCAATTATCCTTACACAGTTGGCTGTCATGAATGTAAACACCCATGTCTTATAAGACTTAATTTCTCTTCTCAAAGTGTCAGATGCTACTTTTCTTTTGATATATTTATTTTTATTTGAGAGATCATGCTTTTTTTTTACTGGGAAAAATTATTTTCATTCATAATTTCATTAGAACACCATGGAGCCAGAGATTAATTTTTCTGTGTCTCTGTCAATCTAATGTTTTAATATTTTGTTCAGCATGATTAGCTTTTATTTAGTTTGTGTAAGGGTGGGTTTCTTGCATTTTCCCTCACCTTATTTGATTTTTATTCTTTCCCTGCTCCTCCATCTCTCATCAAGAAATAAGTCATCAATACTGGATAAATCATCAATACTACACAAATAAAACAGAGTTGTTGATGGTAAACATTGAATATATTCTCTCATACTCTTCATGCACAACTGCTCTCACCTTGCTTCTCACTGGAAGGTATCACACACCAACCTGGTTCTAAAAGCAAAGCCTTTACTGACACTGTCAAAATACTCTTTCCATCTTTGCAGCCTCTCCTGACTGTCATTCCCACATCTGCCAGCAAATCCCCTCACTCCAAATGCTCTCCAGGAGAACTCCAAGATATTACAATCATCCATTTTTTCCTAACAATCAGTTCAGATGGACACTCACCAGTGCATCAGCAGAGAACAGCTCACACTACCTTTGTCCAGAAAGAATTTCAACATTCAATTCAAGTTCTATTATCTGTGTGGTTTTTGTTTCTCTCTCCTCAGTAGATATGGACAAGGAAGATAAGTGAGGGCAGGAGGAAAATGGGGAAGAAAGCCACAAATGTTATGAATAAGGAATATTTGTGGCCTTCTCTCTTTTTCTCCTCTCCTACCATTCTAAGCTGACCAGGGGAAAGAAAACAGACAAGGGGCAAGAGTAACCATCATGCAAATATGTTAAAGTGCTGTGTGTTAATCTAAGATACCTGACTGGAGCAGGTGATGCTTTAAGGGTTTAGAGGAAGAAAAAGCTGCATTTCCAGCTCCCCAGTGCACTGTCCTTCAGTGCCCTCACAGGGCTCCTTTCCTCCTTTCAGTTGTTAAATGTGTGATTCTTGACTCAAAACCTGTAGCTGATTAACCAAGGGGTAATAAGAGCACAATAGGAATAGAGTGCCAAATAACTTTGTTCAAACATACTCATATGGTCCAACAGACATTTTGAACACACTTTCTCTCCACAAGTTAAACTAAAGAAGACCTCTTCTCTCTGTCTCCCTGTCTGTGTGTACACAGACTGCTGAGACAGACAGGAAAATTGAACAAAATACCAGTTCAGCTCTAACACAAATGACAAAGTCAAATAACGATATTGTAAAGATCTTTCACTCTGTTAGACAGACTGAGATTTCATAAAGGATCCAAAGACCACAGAATTCTGCTGCTTTTTCTCTGCAAGACCATCATCCTTTTAAAATCTTTTTTCTTCTATACATGTTCACATTTCATGAATTATGTGCATTATTACAATATCTGCAGGTCCTGCTTGTGATCAGCTCTTCATGCTACCAGACCTTGAACTTCACAGTTTTGAACTTCCAGGTCCCCAGGTGCTTTTAAAAAAAATCATCTTGTCCTGTTTAGATTAAAATTGATTATTGGCTAATTCACAGCAATAAAAGAAAATTCTAGCAAACTAGAAGCCCTGTCATTTTACTGCTTCTTAATCTCAGCTGAACTACTTTTTTGGAATTTATTTCATTTATTCTATGAAAATAGTAGCCAATTCCAGCGTGGCCAAATGGGCATGTCCACAGGCAGACCAGTGGCAGCAATTTAATGAAGGATAGAAAATCACACCGAACTCTGCTGCAGTGTCCATTAAAAGCAGAGGATAACTTTGTTAGAGCCTCAGCCCAACAATGCTTATAAGATCACACTAAGCACTTTAAGGAGCTTAATGATTCACAGAGTAGACCAGGCCAGCAGGGATTTCCAGGTGCACTTTGAGTGTGGTTAGATATTGCATCTGAGGTTCAGATATCCCTCTAATGACTTCCATTTATTTGCACTAAGAAATACCCTGCTGTGGCTCAAAAAAACCATCTTGATCACAATTGCATCTGAAAGTCAAGAAAGCTTCACATCATTCCAAAAGCTGAAGTGTGTGCTGTGTATAAACAGTACTAACAGGAACAAAGACAAGTTGAGAATTAGGACTGCAGTGTCAGGGAATTCAGAATCAGGAAAGCAAAGCAGAAATCCTTGGGATCCCATACTCTTTACAAATGCAGCTCTCATAACAACACTACAGAAATTATGTACTTTAAATTACTTGGGGGATCTCTAATGGCCTATGCTGACCAGGGCACAAATCCCCTACCATTTTTTAAATTACATTTTTAAGCAATTTATTCTTATTACTTAATTAGTTACCTGTACAGCAGCAGCTAAAACTTCTGATTAAGGATCAAGAACAAGGGCAAAAAGATATCAATTGCACATCACTGTGCTCCTCCACTGTGAAAAAAATACACCCTGTATATGTTCACATGCACATGAGAAACACCAAGCTTTGCTTCTAACCAGTACTTTTTTAGTGTACTTTAGTACTTTTTTACCCTTTTTTTCCTAAAACTTAAACATCAAAAAACTCCTCATGCAGCCAGGAGGTGGGATCTAAAAGGCCAATATTGACAACTTTCTGCCCTAACAGGAAGCATTTCAATTCAGCCTCTTCACAGAATCTAGAAATATCCTGAATAGGGTAAGAGTGAAAACATTCTCTGTTATCTTTCATTTACCAATTAACCATTCCCAGTTTGTCTTCTGGAGTCAGCTGCCCTAAATTATCACAAAGTACCAGCTCTTCTACACTTCTATAACTGCACTTTAAAGTCAACTACAAGCAAAGTCTCATATTTCTTAGGGGATAAAGGTACTTGTTTAGGAATTATGGGATGTAATAGCTAGGTTTTGGATCCAGGGGATATGAGGGATAAATCCTGATCTGCTCCAGTCTGTCAAAGTTGAGATGTTCCAAAATATAATATGAGCTTTAGTGTAAAAATACATCCACAGCACTGCCAGGACGCCTCCATGATTAGACTTTACTGGAGTTTAGGATTCCAACTTTCACAGCCTAAATTCAATGAAGTACAGCTCTGGAGGAATAAATCCTTTCATTGACAGGCAATGATTGTGTATTCTTAAAATTCAAAAGGGGATGCAAGTCTGTGCTATAAAACTCTTAATGGGATTCTGAGGAGTTTTGGAGACTTTTCCTTGTGATCTATGGGATAATAAACTTCATGGGTTACCTAAAATGCATCCCCAGCCTAGGACCAAGGGCTTTCCAGGCTGAAAAAAACATTATAGAGTGCTGTGATACAAAGTCCTAAACACAGCAAAGCTGATTAGGTTCTAATTGACCATTATCTCTTTCACAGATAGAAATATATAGATTTTATGTGACAATGTTTACACTTAGTCAAGAGAAATAAAATTGTTAATGCTGTTAAGTTACAATAAGGAAAAAATTCCATCCCAGCAAAGATTATTTCAGACCTTTTATTACCAAGTGTTTGGATCTCAGTTGCTCTCAACAATTCAAAGAGCACGCCTAGCTTGAACTGGTTTTATGTTTAATTACAGTAAGATGAATGCAACTCATTCTATTTTGCATTCCTTATTAATGTCTACAAAGCACTAAGTGTGGCATTACCCCTTGATATCAACTGGAATGCTGAAGACTATTCAAAAATTTAATTTCCCACTTCCTAAGTTTCCCATTAAAAGCACATGATACACATTGATTGCTTCCTAACATTTAAATACCCATGGGTGGAGCTATTTTTTTAAAACATCCAATTCTCAGACTAGTCCAGAATTCTGTTTAGAGCATCACAAGTGCCCCAGGTCCTGCAGTTACTGAGTTACTGCTCACCAGCTGAGGTCGTGTGAGACACGCAGCCCTGTGTATGAAGGAGGTGATTTAGCTGGAGCTGCTGGGAAAACCAAGTGCATACTCAGAGAGGGGAAAAAACCATATTATCTAAAGCAGTTTTAGGTATTATCCTTTCCTTGAAGGTGTGTCCTGTGAAATTATTAAAATACTGTATTTTCTAAAGCATTCACAGAGAGATCAACACAATCATTTATCAGTGCACTCGACCTCAATCCATTTCAGATAAGAGATCACACATTAACAGACAGGAATTAAATTGGATTTACACTTTTTTATGAAGTTTAACCATGTGACCATGCTTGTGCCCTCTCCAGACCTGTAACACCACTCCAATTCCTGCACAGGCATTACCCAAAAATTAAGATACAGACTTTTTTGTTTAACCCATATTCTGAGACTAGAGCTTGGCAGTAACAAAGTTTCTATAAATAATATTTCCATTTAGCATTTTTATTGTAAAAAGAACATTGCAGCTTCTGTAGACCTACATAATCTATGGTCAGGGCTTCAGAACTCTCAGGCTTTCCTGAAAGACACATTTTATGCTGGTTCTTTATACTGAAGCAGACTTTAAAACAGAGAATTTATTTGTGCAAGTGATTCCTTACTGCAACTACAAGAAGTTTGTATCTATAGATATAAAATTTTGCAACCAAACTCAACTGTTGTAATAAAAATACTAAAAACTGTTAAAAAATACTCCTCTACAAAAAATAAAGCTATCCTGCAGAAAGCTAAGAACTGCCCCACATAAAGACTCCTACCTGCCCTTTCAGGCAGCAGAATTCACAAATGTATTTAGACTTTGTTGAAAAAATGCAAAGAGAATACTACTGTAATTTGAGGTTTTAAAATTGCACAAGTTCCAATGGCTGAGCAGACTGTCATTTTTTGAGACAGGACATGTCTTTTCAGTAGAAACTTAATATCTCAGATTTATAGAAAAGAATATAAATAGCTACTAAATTAATTGTAGTGACATTTTCAATTAAACCACAATACTAATGAAGAATATCAGGGGAAAAAATACAAAAAAAACCCAGTCCTATTTTGTGCAGAGTGGAAACTGAAATAAACTAGAGTTAAAATGAAAGATGAGTTTTACTTGAATTAATAAAAGGAAAAATGCCTCTCAACAAAGAAGTTGTGCCTTCATAAACTCCTACATATCAGCACACTTAAATTTTATTTGATCCCTAAATCTACGTACTTCCAGAAATGTTTTCTGCAGTTTGGTTATATTGCAAAGTAAGATTATATTGCTATTGAGTTCATTTTCTCAGTATATAATGCCAAACCGAGTTGCAGTGTGTGACAGATTTATGTCTATATGCTTGGGAAAAGCAGGAAATAGGAGGCATTTCAATCTACACTGCATGGCAAGACCTCAGAAACAGTTTAAGAAACTCGATGTGGTACAATGCAGAGGAGGGTTCAGCTTCTCCCAAGCCTTGTCTAACCACCACACACACATTTCCTGCAGCATGGTTTGAAATGCAATGCAAAGCCTGAGGTGATTTCTCCTGGAAAGCAAATATCTGCTCTGCAAGACCTAATTGCAGCTCATGGGTAAATGAAAACAAAACAGGGACAGAATTCCTCTGAAGACACTTGTGACAATGTTAATTGATAGGTTGTTGCTGTGAAAAAGCTGAATTTACAATGAATTACTGCATATTTCAGTGCTTTCAGCCATGATTGCCACACAGACACTGGAAGTTATAAAGAAATAAGTTTTTTAATGACCAACTAGTGCATTGCTATTATTTCATATGGTCCTGCATCTGCACATGTGAAAATCAATAACGTAACTGGTGTTTGGTGATGTCCATGATACAAACTGGCAGCCTCTGTTCAGCTGATAAATAAAAGGTATTGGCATCATAGAAAGAATTATCCCGACTAGCACTGTGACAGCCTTGCTGGCAATGTCAGCAGAAGCCTCAATTCACAGAATTCACAGCATGACTGGGTTGGGAGACCTTCAAGATCATCCAGTCCAACCATGCTCCAACACCCCAACTACACCATGCCACCAAGTGCTATATTCACTTTTCTTAAACACATCCAGGGATGGTGACCCCACCTCCTCCCAGGGCAGCCATTCCAGAACTTTATCACCCTTTCTGTGAAAAACTGCAAAGGGAATTATACTTGAAGTGTTCTCTCTGCCCCTGGCAGCTCTGGCAGCCTCGGGGCTGTGCCCTGGGGAGCCTGGGCAGTGCCAGCGCCTCTGGGGGATCAGAACCTTTCCCTGATCTCAGCCTGAGCCTGCCCTGCCCAGCTCCAGCCATTCCTGGGGGATCAGAACCTTTCCCTGATCTCAGCCTGAGCCTGCCCTGCCCAGCTCCAGCCATTCCTGGGGGATCAGAACCTCTCCCTGATCTCAGCCTGAGCCTGCCCAGCTCCAGCCATTCCTGGGGGATCAGAACCTTTCCTGATCTCAGCCTGAGCCTGCCCAGCTCCAGCCATTCCTGGGGGATCAGAACCTGTCCCTGATCTCAGCCTGAGCCTGCCCAGCTCCAGCCATTCCTGGGGGATCAGAACCTTTCCCTGATCTCAGCCTGAGCCTGCCCAGCTCCAGCCATTCCCTGAGGGATCAGAACCTTTCCCTGATCTCAGCCTGAGCCTGCCCAGCTCCAGCCATTCCTGGGGGATCAGAACCTTTCCCTGATCTCAGCCTGAGCCTGCCCAGCCCAGCTCCAGCCATTCCAGGGGAAGTAGAACCTTCTCCTGATCTCAGCCTGACCCTGCCCAGCTCCAGCCATTCCCTGACCCAGAGCTGCCCCTCAGGAATTGCTGCTGAGCTCTGCCCTCACTCTCCAGCCCTGCCTACAACCACATGGTGAAAGCCATGACTAAAATGAAGCAAAGACTTGGCAGGGAAATCACCTCAACATAAAGGTTAAAGCAAGGATTAATGGCACAACAGAGACTTCACTGTATGAACAACAGTGTCATGCAAAGAAATGAAAGACCACGGCTTTCTTCTTCTCCAGGGCATTAAAATAGATCTTTAAAAGAATAAATTCACCTATAAGTTCTGAATATTTACATTTAAAAGAAAATCACCCGGAAACCTGAAGTCCTACAGAGTGGTTAATCTCTGGCATTATGAGCCCAGAGTATCCTCTGAAATATCCTCTGCTAGTCACTACAGCCCTGTGATGAGAGCTCTCACAGTCCCCCTCTATCCTTCAAACAAAACACTTGCCGTGGTTCACTGCCAACACTAGCAAAGGCCAGCTGCTCTGTTTTGTGCAGCAAAAGCACAGCTACACTGAGGGTATATCTGACTTAAGGAAATTTGACAGTTTTTCAATAAATATACATAGCAGCATCAGGTCAAGTGTCATTCTTCAAGCTGGTGTACCTCACCTGTACATCTGCATTTGCAATGCAAACTGCATCTTCCGACTCCATTTCCACTCTGCTCTGTTTCCATACACTCTCATCAAAGCACCAAAACAAGAGATATATATATGTATAAAAATCCTACTATAAAATACTTCTTATCACGTTCATGCAGTTCATTTTTTTCTTAGTGCCTTGCTTTTCTTCTAATTTCTCCTGTGGTGTTGAGCTTTTTTATTTTCCTCCTCCTTTTAACATTTTGAAATAAATTAAAAGAAAATAACAATCCCAAAAAGCTCACGCCAGTTGGCAGGGAAATTAAAAATCACAGATTCAAAAGTACTTTCCTAGTTCATGAAAACATCTCTAATGAGACAGATGAAAATATGAATTGCTCCTAATGAGCTCAAAATTGCACATATTTCCCTTAGTTTAATTTTGTAAGCCTTCACAGATATTTTGTGTTATGCTTTATTATAAAACAAGAAGTGGCCACAAGGCTGTGATAACCAATTTGTGAGATTAAAGTACTCAACTTGAATGGTTTCATTAACTTCCAAGCCATGAGTCAGAGTTAGCATAAAATACAATTCCTTTGCTATACATAGAGGGTCTGACTCTCCAGTGGCTTCCAACATTTTGGATTCATTAGCACCTGAGAAGAATAACACTGTTATTCCTGACAGTCAGTGCTGCACTCAGTGGCACAGCCATGAAAGGAGAATTTACAGCCAAGCTGTGACAAATAATGCCCTGAACAAGGGTTGGGTCTGCCCTGTGGAGCTCAACCTCACAGGCAGCCCACCCTGCAGTGCCCACTCCCACATTCCAAACAGATTTGGAAGGGGATGAAGCAAAGCCAGTGCAAACATTTCAGCTTTTCTGAAAAGAGTTTGGTGTGGCCAGGAATGCATGAGAGTTACTGAATTTTATATAAATCTGTAGAAAATGATAGAAAGTTATTACACCGCAGACAGAAAATGCAAATATGAGATTTGCAAAAGTTCCACATAGATTTCTGTTTTTAGATGTGACTGACTCATGTAATGGAGGTAAGAGAGGGGAGAAAAGGATGATAACAAATGAAAGGGGAGGAGATAACAAAGCTAAGACCCCATGCAGACAGTGGGCAGTCATGCAACCCTGCAACATTCTCAGATCTGGAGTCCTGAGGTTTCTGTATTGAAGTTAACACAAGCCAGTGAACTTCATGTGAGCTTTTGCTTCAGAAGTGGATGAAATATGATCTACTGCTACAAACTACAGAATAGTTGTGGTGTGCTCAACTAAATAAAGTAAATGTGCAACCTCCAGGCAGACTGTGCCTTCTCTCCTGTGGGAAACAGAAGCAGTGTCTTTAGTAAAACTGAGCTTATCTTTGAGAAAAGTGTTTTAACATCCAAATGCATTCAGTTTTCACACTGTCATTTGCTGCTAAATCACAGATTTTAAAGGATGACTGCTCTACCACATACCTCAACCTTAGCACTCTGGCAAAGTGAAGAACCTCATTTTCTCACCAGTTGTATGTAAACAGTTTGAGGTGCTGACCATATTGCAGTGACAGGAGAGTCACAAAGTGCTGATCACAGAAGAGCAGTGTCTGTATAGCAGGAGCACAGGGCAGCATGGAATCATACCCAGCATGGCAACAGAACAGAAGGAAATATCACTGCTGAGTGCCAGAACATGCTCATGGCTGTCCTGTAAGCACCTACAGAGGAGAATAATGAAGAGGAAGAAAAACATTTGCAATAAACATCTTAAAACTTTGAAGAGTGATTCTGTGCATTTGTTAAACCTATTGCAGAAAAGAACATTCAAACCAGGTTGGAGCAACCTGATCACTGGAAGGTGTCTCTGCCCATGGTCCCTTCCAACACAAACCATTCCATGATTCCACAGCTCTCCCTCAGCACTGCTGTTTGCTCCTGCTCTCTCCATTCCAGGAACCGAAATAAGGCTTTCCATAACCCTGACATCTCCAAGGACAATTTAACTGCAAGACCAGGAATGACTTTCTCTGTTTGTGAACCCCACCACTGCCGTGCAGCCCAGGCACAGGTGGTCTCTGCTGCCTTCCCCTCTCCACACTTGTGAGACACATCCACGTGTGACACCAGGGCTTGTGACCAAAGCTCCCTGGAGCCAACTGCTGACAGGTGGAGAACCAACACAATCCTGGCATCCAGCTCAAGTGAACCCAGCCAAATCATACCCAGACAATCCTGGTGGCAGCTCACAAACCGAGTCCTCTGTCCTTTCGTTTTTCACACCAGATTTGTTCATTGCATTAATAATTTTCCCATGAAAATACCACCACTGTACTTGCAGCTTTGCTTAGCATTAACAAAGAGTATGCTGTTAGCATTCAATATGTGAATATGTATTAATAAATAATTTACTGATAATCCAATTGCATTTTGCTGCAGGAATCCACTCTCTAGGGTGGTCCTTTTGTACTCCTGGCTTTTATGGGGAGTTTGGTATTTCTATGAGCATATAGCTAACATGCTGCTTTAAAATTCTTTTTATGCTCTTCAGAGCACCAAAAAGAAAATTAAAAAAAAAAAAAAAAAAAAAAAAAAAAAAAGAAAAGCACACATAGAAAATCTCAGTTGAAAACTGTGGCCTTGGCAAACATTTGTGGATTTCCACAGATCTTCATAGAGCCTTGACTGAACATCAGTCAAACATCAGTCAAACAGATACTGTGTGTCATCTCCAAGAACATCTCCTCATTTCCTGCATGTCAACAGTCAGAAAAACCCTCATACTCGGTTTCTGAAAGCTTGATGGTAATTTGCAATCTACTTATTTCTTTGGGGTTTTAAAATATACTTTATAAAGTCAAGGTTTGGATGTTTAATAAAAGGTAGAATAAAAACAAACAAAATACCCCACCCCAAAATATGATGCCTGTCAAGTGATTTATTTCTATCTCCTTCAGCAATAGGATAAGGTGAGGAATGGAAGAAAAAAGAAAAAAATAGCACAACTTCTGTGGTTCCTTCTATTAATAAAATATTCACTTAGGGGGAAAAAAAAGTATAAACTTAAATGGACTCCAAACTTTCACAATTTAATTAAAATGGCTTTTAAATTAATCTTACAGTGAAAGCAGCAGCCCAGGACAAAATGCATATGGTTTCTTTTTTAAGACCAGTTACATTTCTTAATTGGTTTCAGAAAATACCCAACTATTGAATCCTATAGAATGAGTGTGTGGCCTTTAAAAACCCTTGTAAATGAGAACTGCTGGCAGGACAATTAGCATTTAAAAGCTAGAATGACCTTAAATCTGTGCATCATTGTGATTCGTTTGGACTTTAATATCAAGTACAGAACCAAAAAATACCTCAGCTGCCAAGAGAAAGAGCTCCCAGCAGCAGGAGAAGGACACTGGGTAATAGGGTGAAGCATGTGCAGTGAATCATAAAGGACAAACTGGTGTGATCAGCTTTGATTTGTGTTGACTTAGCAGCCAACCAGAAGGGCCTTCCTGGGCACTGAGCATGCAAGAGGAAGGGAACAAATGTTTTACTTCTGATCTTACACGGGAGAACCTCCCTGAAGTGTTTATCCCTATAATGAATTTCAGGTTGCACAAGGTAATAAACTGGGCGTAAATTCTGTTTCCAAGGAATCACTGGATAAGCAAGTGCCTAACTGTACTGAGAATCTGAAATCATCTACACAAAATAGATGGAACACTTCACTTTATAAATATATATATTTATATATCAGATATATATATAACCATAACGCATATATTTATAAGAGGTATCATTTAATTTTAAATACAGTTTGCATATATTGCTTGCAATTACACTAATTCGTGTAATATTCTGCCATTCTGAAAATGAGATTATTTCTTATATCTCTAGAAATGACAGCACTGGCTTGGGGTTGGTGCAGTGGTGTGTGACAGCTGCTGATTGTACCAAAACCAAAGATTCTTAAGTCAAAAGCTGAACATTTATATTGGCTGAGATGGCAATTAAAGCAGAATAATGGCTACAAGTGTTCCCTATTTGGAGGTGATTTGTTTTAAGTTTAAATCATTGCGTTAAGTCTTTTGCTCCAGCTCTAATTCTCAAACTAGACAAAAATAAACATCTATAAATGTTAAATTTATTTCTAGATAGAAATGCCATATTTTTACAAGATTTTAATAAATATAACTGAGTTAAATCCCTAATAATAATAATACACTGAATATAGATGATATTCTAAATATCATAAATAAATTACAGGAATAATTTGATTCCATGTCCTCAAAGACAACACTACTTAACCAAGTACTCCATACACCAGTAACTACAGATGTTAGTCAAATTTCACTAGCAGATTCTGGAAAACCCACTGTTGGCCAAAAATTACACAATACCCACGTCATCACAGAAATAACAAGATCCCAGAGTGGTTTGGGGTGGGAAGGACTTCAAATCCCACCCAGTGCCACCCCAGCCATGGCAGGGACACCTCCCACTGTCCCAGGCTGCTCCAGCCCCAGTGTCCAGCCTGGCCTTGGGCACTGCCAGGGATCCAGGGGCAGCCCCAGCTGCTCTGGGCACCCTGTGCCAGGGCCTGCCCACCCTGCCAGGGAACAATTCCTCATTGCCAAGATGCCACCCAGCCCTGCCCTCTGGCACTGGCAGCCATTCCCTGGCTCCTGTCCCTCCAGTCCTTGGCAATTGTCTCTCTCCATCTTTCCTGCAGCTCCTTCAGGCCCTGCAAGGCCACCCTGAGCTCAGCCAAAGCTTCTCCTGTGCAGGTGAGCAATGCCAGCTGTGCCAGCCTTTCCTCCCAGCACAGCTGCTCCATCCCTCTGCCCATCCTGGAGCCTCCTCTGGGCTCTCTGAGCAGCTCCAGGTCCCTCCTGGGCTGGCCCAGGCTGGGGCAGCTCTGCAGGTGGGAAATCACTGAGGGCAGAGGGGCACAATCCCCTCCCCTGCTGCCCCCAGCCCAGGGCAGGGTTTGGGGTGGCTGTGCAGAGTCAGCTCCCACCCACCAGCACCCCCAGGATGCTGCAGTGAATGCTGGTGTTGGAGGTCACTGAGATTTGACCACATCCTTCTGAGCCATAGCCCTGCCTGCACCTGAGAGTGTTTTACCCAGATTCCCCAGAATAGTTCAGCTCAACTTATGGCAAGTGAATTATCTTGTCAGTTTTGCACTTTCCATGTGGATTAAGTTTATGATGTGCAGATTGCTCAAGAGGAGACTATTTAAATCGGGTGTTAAGTCCCATTAAATAATTTGTGCACTCATGCCAGGTGTTCCACAGAGATATTTCAGATAGCAATTTTCTTAATATAGCTTACGCAAATACTTAAAAATTTTGACAACAGTAGATACAGAAGTAAGAGTTTGTCATTCAGGAAATGACAGTTCCCTGTAAATAGAGATTACCAAAATATGTGTATGATTACAGTTTTAGAATATTAAAATAGTTAATAATTGACAGATCCCCAAGTGTTAAGCAACACACTAGTTTTATGGATTTTAGGAAAAAAAATTTCACCAAAAGGGTGGTGAAGCATTGGCACAACTGGCCAGGGCAGTGGTGGAGTCACCAGCCCTGGAGGCAACATAAAAATGTGCAGATGGGGTATTTGGGGGACATGGTGTTTGATGGCCTTGGCAATGCTGGGATAACAGATGAACTCCATCTTAAAGGTCTTTTCTAGCCTAAATAGTTCCATGATTCTGTGATTCTAAGTTCATACCTAAGTTTTGCAACACTCCAATATTAGAAAGAGTGCCCTGGCAAAATCCCAGTGTAGATAATCACATCCTACCTGCATCCATCTCTCCTGTCATTTGCACTTAGTCAGTTTAGTTTCCTACTAAGGTTGTCCTGTAGATTTTGCAATTAGCTCCCTATGTCAGAACACACAGCACTGATTCCTACAAATAAAAAAAGGGTGAGTTCAACTCACTGAAGTCAAACACTACCATGGCAATGTCATGTTTAATTCATGTGTAGCCTAGGTTGTTATATAAAATTATGATCATTATTTTCTGTCTCAATTTTGTCTTACATATAATTATAACAGCATTAAAAATTAAGAAATATTCCTGCTCTGTTTATCATCTGAAGAGACTAGAAATAAAGGTGAAGAGGAGGGCAGAGCTAGCAGCTCATCATACTGTGAACATAATCAAGACTTCTAAACACAACAGAAAGTTTAACAGCCAGACAGTTTCCCCAAGCCAGTAGGTGTTAAAATAGTTCTGAAAGATCCCTTGAAGCCAAGCAGATTGAAATTGGGAGTGTGGTCTGCAAGAATCCCACGAGCAGACGGGAAAGAAAACACAACAAATTCTGGATGCAGGGAGGAGAGAGGAAAACGTGCCCTGTGGTACTGGGAGCACTGGGAGCACTGGTGTGGAGCCAGGGCTGCAGCAGGGAGCACTCAGCTAAAACCAGTGAGATCTGAAACCTGGGAACAGAGCTCTGGACAAGGCAAACAGATGGGAGGAGAATGGAGAAAACACACTGCCAAGAGATGGATGGTGTTGAACTGTAAAACTGCATGCACCACAATAACTCTGTGTGTGTGTATATATATATATATAGATATATAAAATTATTGTGGTGTTGTGAGGTCCCCAGGATGAGGTGAGAGATGAGAATTTGACTCCATGTTCTCAGAAGGCTGATTATATTATATTATATTATAGCTATAATAAAGCCATACTAAAGAGAAAGGATACATCAGAAGGCTTAAGAAGAATGAATAATAAAAACCCATGACAGAATCAGAGACTCTGACACAGCTGGTTGTGATTGGCCATTAAATTAAAACCATTCACATGCTGGGTAAACAATTCTCCAAACCACATTCCAAAGCAGCAAAACAGGGGGAAGCTGAAGCTTCCCAGGAGAAGAAATCTTGGTGAGGGGATTTTTCATAAAATATCACGGTGACAAATTAAATATATAATTATAATTATATATTATATAAATTATAATATATAATTATATATTATATAATATATATTATATATATTATATATTATATATTATATATAATATATAATATATATTATATAATATATAATATATATAATATATTATATATATTATATATATAATATATATATTATATAATATATTATATATATTATATATAATTATAATATATATAAAAAACCTATAATTAAATTAAACGTATAATTATATATATTAAATATATAATATATAAGTCTATATAATTAGTATATACATATATACAATATATAATATATAATTAAGATACACATATATAATTTCAAATATGTGTACATATATGTGTGTGTGTGTATATATGTATGTGTGTATATATATATATATGTATGTGTGTGTATATATATATATGTGTGTGTGTGTATATATATATATATGTATAAAAATTATTGGCAACCAACAGCTAGGACAGGATCTGGGAGGGGCAATGAAACCATCCACAGGCAGAACACTCAAGCTACAAAGGACACTGACAGCTGTACTAGTCCTGAAATCAGAAAAGCAAACAGGATGCTGCTGCCCATCAAGGAGCCTTCTCACACTTTTAGGAGTTCCTGAAACTTCCTTGCAAACTGGTGACACTTCCTGAAGGATGGCTGGTCAAGCATGGGTAGAAAGGATTGACCAATATTGTTCCTTCTGTAGTTAGGACAAAGGTGATTTTTCTTCTACTGCATCCCAAAGGTTCTCTCACCTTCACAGGAGTGATCAGAGCCTGTGGAAGCAGGGCAGGAATCCCAGCAGGTTCCTGGTGGAACTGGGTGGCAGTGCTGCTGACCTAACTGCTGAAGGGTTTGCATGCTGGGAAGCTGCACAGGAAGATGCCAACTGAAATAAATACATAATCAAACAGCAAAACAGTGGTGTTTGATTATGTATTTATTTCTCTTAACCTTGCCCAACTGCATTCAGAAGAAAGAAGGTCTGAGGAAACTGCACACATGCAATTTGCAAGAGACAGAGCAATACAATTAAGTGTGAAATAGCTTTGGACTACTCTTTTTACAAAATACAGTTCTATTCTATAAAATAGTTTGAACTAGAATGCCCAAAATTAAGGTTTTTATTCTGAACCATAAATGTTCTGATTTCAGTGGAAAGGAAAAGTCTCATTTTTAATGTTGCATTCACTTAGCTTTCAAAATCTGATCCACATTATGCTCTCTGTGTGCTAACATGAACAGTGTTGCAATCAATTCCATTTAGCACACAGAATTGATAGCAATTTCATTACTATTTAATATTGAAAAGGTGCTGGGATGAAATTTTCCTAATAAAGGCCTTTTAGCAAGACCTGCTTTTATTACCAGTTAATATACTACGTGGGGACCATTAAGATTTGCTCTCAAAATCCTAATCCAAATTCTCCTCTAGTCATATGTGAATAGCACCATTAACAATAATTATATTATTTCAGGTTTCCAGCAGAAAGACTGAACCAAATTATATATTGGAAAATAATGGTGGAAAATAAATATTGGTGGGAAAAAATGGTCGGACAATAAAATGGTGGAAAACAAACAATGGTGGAAAACAAAATGGTGGAAAACAAATAATGGTGGAAAAAAAATAATGGTGGAAAGCAAATAATGGTGGAAAAAAAATAATGGTGGAAAGCAAACAATGGTGGAAAGCAAACAATGGTGGAAAACAAATAATGGTGGAAAACAAATAATGGTGGAAAGCAAAATGGTGGAAAGCAAAATGGTGGAAAGCAAAATGGTGGAAAGCAAATAATGGTGGAAAACAAACAATGGTGGAAAGCAAACAATGGTGGAAAACAAATAATGGTGGAAAACAAATAATGGTGGAAAACAAATAATGGTGGAAAATAAGATTGCACTCAATTGTGGTATAGATTCACTTCTTACTGATTTTTTGTTGTTTGCTTAGTAACACCATGGTCACTCCTTTAGCCCAGAATTTCCACAAGTCTCGATCCCAAAAAACTCTCAATGTCTTTTTGTGCATGCACAGAACAATGAATAATGCTGCAGGTTTTGGCACATTCACACACCATGGGGGAGAAGGAAGGGAACCTTAAAGGCACTTAAGCATTGCTTAAACATCTTTTTAGTGCAGCATCAAACTCGTATACCACAAAATGAATTACATTTAATTTCATGTTTGCAAAACATGTCTAATATTTTTCATTTCCTTTAAAGCACACCATTCAAAAGGAAGAAGCAGGGTGAAGTTGCATCGTTTGCTTGACAAAAAGAAATACTTTTCATCAAAAAATTGAAAGATGTTCAGGATGCTTCCTTTGCTCTAGGACAGAATTGATACCTCATTCATTGTAACCTTCATTCTGACATTAAAAGGTCTGAACTGTGTCTCAACTTACCAACTACAAACAGTTGTCTATTAAATAATCTGAATCCTTAACTTCGAGAACTAAATATCTAAAAACTTATCTCAAAATAAAAAAAAAAACTCATAACAAAAGCCAAACTGATCTATTTCCCAGATCCATCACTGCAGAACACACACAAGAAGTTCCATCTGCTTTTTTCCATTGCAGTCTCACATTAACTTAAGTTTGAATATGAGCCCATTGAATTTCATTTACTATGCAAGTTCTTTGGATAAAAAGAGATGTCACTGAAAAGGGGGCTGAAAAAATGAATGTAACTAAGCAGCTGACATCCTAAAACCACACTGAAATTGCCATGTCTCAAGTTTCACAATCCAGGGAGACATGGGAGCAATCATCCATGTTGTGGTTTGTGCAGAATGGGATTCTGAAGGCCAAACACTGAAAATTGACCTAAATTTCATGAAATTAGTCTACTCATTTTGAATTCATAGAAGATTCAAGAGTTAATTATTTCAACCTATAAATATACCCCAACTACAGTAACTTTAAACAGCTGATCTCTTCCTCCCAATTTACAATTTAAGCTTTTCAAACCAGCGTGAGTGAAACTTGGAAACATTTTGTAGGGACAGAGGCAGCAGCACCTACTGCTGAGACACCTCAGTGTCAGCACTTCATCAAAAAAATGAAAGATTTCCTTTCCCTTTACCCTATTTTCTTATACATTTAGAGCTTTGAAATCAGAGAATATCTTAAATTTAACCAAAAAATTCATACACAGCCAATATAATATTACAGTGATGATTTAGAACACTGAAATTAATTTGAAGTATCTGTTTAGTTTTTTATAAAGATAATTTTATTATCTATTATGCACTGAAAGTGTGTTTTCTGGCTTTCCTTTTGGATTCATTTGCCTACAAATTCCTTCCTTGCTTAACTTCATTCCCCCAGAAAATAATTTGTTCCTCTCCCAATTCTCCTCTTTGAACATCACCAATATCAAGCCCAAACCTACACTATTAAAACAATGTCAATTTATTAGGGGAAAAAAGGATAAGAGGTAGGTTGTAAAACTTTGGATGATTCAGAAAAAGAAATATAGAAAAATACAGCTATGACTGTAAGGTAAATTATGTGCTAACATGTGATAATAAATTTTTATTCCTCACTCCCTTCGTTGTTCTTTGAGAAGTCTTGGCAGCTAGTTCATTAAGAATTCCTTTCACTATATACATTTTTACTACACAAAGTCACATTGAAGTGAAAAATCCATGCACCATTGAGTTTAATATGACTTTATATAATAAGACTAATGTACAGCTATAATATATTTCAATGAACCACCCTGTAAGGCAGGAAAACTGGGCTTAAATACAAAGCATTTATTTGGTGAAAGGGCTGACAGCCAGAGACCAAAAGTAGGACCTAAAGGCCAGACTTCCCCCAGTAGAAACCTGCAGTGAAGTGTTAAATTTTGGAGAGGAGATTATTTTCCCCACTCTTCCCCTGTGCCACTGCTTTTTCATTAAACATCCTTCCTTGCTGATGCAAGGCTGGGCATTGCTGGCTGGACCATCTGCAGCAGGATGGATTCCCCTGGTGCCCTGCAGCCCTGAAAGCAGAGCTGTGCCTCTCTGGGGGTCAGCTCAGCCTGAGCTCCACACTCACGGACTTTTAAAAACAGGGAAAAAGCAAAATTCAGTTCTTCTGGCCAAAGTTTCAGGTAAGGTTTCACAAATGGGCAATGACATCACTTCCAGCACTCTCACTCACAAGGAAAATATCAATTCTCCATCCTCCATTAGGAAAAAACCTGTGAGCTAAACTGCTCCCCCACAACATTAGGTATGTGTCCATGTGCATCGTTGCACACTGCATAATGTACATATTTCTGTAAGAGAAAAATCACCTAAAATTATAACAGCCCTGTAAGTGTGGTGTGTTTATGAATCTGCCAGTTATTTGGATTTTGCTACATTTTCTCAGATGACTAATTACCACTAGAGCACCTCCCAGGGAGTTTAGCTGGCTGCCGTAAATTAAACTGTAAGACCTTATTACATTAATTGAAGAAGAAGTGAAAAAAAAAAGTTAAAGCTGTTTTTGTTGAAAGAAATAACACAGCTTCAGAAATTAGTATAATTTCTTATTATTTCCTTAACTCTTTCTCACCTCCCATTTTTCTGTTCTTCTCTTTCTTCCACAGTATTTTTCTCCTTTCTGATGTCTAATCTGTGCTGATGAAAAATTCTAAAGGCTCAAAAGAATGGGATACTTTGGCTGGTGTATATATATATATAAGTGTTTATATATATATATATATAGGTATATATATACACACACCAGCCAAAGTATGGTATATGTGTGTGTATATATATATATACACACATGTGTATATATATATATATATATACACACACACATATATATATACACATATACACACATATTTATTCATATATATATATATATATATATATATATATAAAAGAGCCTGCCCACCCTGGCAGGGAACAATTCCTAATTCCCAATATCCCATCCATCCCAGCCCTCTGGCACTGGGAGCCTGAAATAGGGGTCTGCTTGAGCCAGGTCTCATGTGCTCTTGGAGATCTATTTGACACACAAAATAGCTCAGCTGCCTTAGAAGGCATAAAATCAGCAAGATGGCCTCTATAGCAGTGTTAGAAACAAAAAAGTTCTAATAAAAAGCAAAATAACAAAACTCTCCACAGAGAAAAACCAAGCCAAATGCAAAAAGTTTTTTCTCCTGGTAAAACACCTCACAAAAGCAATTAGTTTTTTCCTTCTCTTCTTTTTCTAGTCAATTGCTCAGGTGGGACTTTTTGGCTCCTGTCCAATTGACTATCCCTAAGTTTGAGGTGTCCCAAGTTCTATGAGGTGTCTTTTTTGCTAATTGAAGAAACTTCTGAGCATTTTTCCTTTTCAAAAGAGACAAAAGACAACAGTGACAACAGTTTTGTCACTCCATCAACAAAGAGCACATTCCTATAGGATCCATTCCCTGTGTGCTCCTGGGTACCAGCTGTGTTTGCTGCTGAAATTCCTCACCTTCCAGGGTGAGGAGCACCCCCTGCCCTGGGAGCACTCTGTGTTTGGTGCATCTCTCTGCTGATGGACAAGTTCCTCTAAATAAAGAATCTCCCCCCTGTCAGAGGCAGAAGTTTCAAATCTCTCCTTTGGAAACCTAAGTCTGATAAATTTTTCATAAATTGCTTGAACGCAACAACTTTTACAGCTGATGTGATTCTGCATCATTTCCTCAAATCAAGAAATAGCACATTTCCACAGTGAAAAGTCAAACACTAACCCAGCAGTCTCTCCCCATAACCAGCAATACCAAATGCACCCGAGTAACTCTCCTCTTTTCAAAACCTTTCAAAAAGATTTCTATCCAGGACTGAATTTTTATTGTCTGATTGTGTTCACTTTTCTTCCTTTTTTCCCCCCTTTTCTTCTATCTACTACATTTTATGAACTTATTACATGCACAAATCTCCCAGATTCACACATTTTAACATCCACATCACCATGTGAAGGCAGTGAAAGTCAGAGAAACTCTTGGACCATGTGACTGAGCTAAAGTCTGGGAATCCAGTCCTCAAGGAAAAAAAAAAAAAAGGATTTTTTCCAAGATAGATCTTCATTCAATCACAATTAGAATGATTTCCTTTCTTTCTCCTATTATGTAAATTTCTCCAAAGCCCATGACATGTTCCTCTAGAGCAGACAGGCACAACTATCAACATATTATCTACAGGCTTCCTCAAAAGTCTTATAAAATAATAAAGACACTCCCAAGAAAGGCAGACAATTCAGTCACTGCCCATTCAAAATAATCTCATAACCCTCATGACATAGACACTGTATTACTACTTCATTTTAAATAAGGTAATTCATTATTACATCTTATTTATTTTAGTGCTTAATTATAGACTCCTTTTTACATCTTGTGAGAACACACACAGAAAATAAGCAATTGCATTAGCCACTTCAATATTGACAAAATTAACTGGATTACAGTCAGCAAATTGCAGTCTTTGGTTCTGAAATAACTGAAAATTTTCATGGAGAGCATCAGCATTGAGCACTTCTGTTTCTAAACTCAGATCCATACTTATATGCCAGTCTGTATGGCAAAGCTGGAAGTGTGTCATGAACTTTAGGTGTTGTCAAGAAAGAATTAAGACAAACCAAACCCCAACCACACCCACAACACCAACATCCTCTCCTGGTTGTAAGGGATTTTCATTCAGACATCTGAGAGACAGCCAGAGGCCCAAGTATTGAAAATGCAGAATAAACTTTTCTGTGCATGTGTTAATGATCAGAAGGTTACACTGGAACATTTGAGTAGAAAACCCCATTAAAAATATGACTAGAGGGGAAATCATTCAGCTCTGGGTTGCAATGGTGATGAATAAAGGTTGCCATGAACTTGAAATTATTGTCTGAAATTACAATGCTGTATCAAAGGTCAATGCCAGCTTTGCTCATTTAGGAAAAGAGCTAATTATATTTACAACATAAACCACTTGAGCTATAAAGCAATTAAAAATGGTTTTAGAATGGAATTAATAAATTGATTGATAAGTGATCAATGTTATAGGGTTAGCTGATTTAGAAACCCAACACAACTGAAGGAAAAATTCTTGTAGAACCCCTGTGCTGCATTAGGAGCATTTGCCCAGAAATCAAATCAAAAAATATGAGCTGAGATTACCAAATAATACCCAAGATGAGGAAAAGCAGCTTGCCATGGCTACCAAATGTGCAGGCACACTGTGTCACTGGATAATATTGACTGTCCCCTACACTTGAGTCAAGTGCAGAGGACAGCAAGGCCAGCAGAGCTTTGGGAGGTACCAGGCAACTCCTTTGTGAAATGCACAAAGTTTGTGTATTTCAACAGCCATCCTGAAATCTGCCACAATTAGTGATCCCAAAGCAGCGTTTTTGGAAAGACACAAAGAATTTGTTTTGAGAGAGTGAGGTAATGTCAAACTTGAAACAGAGCTTTACAACAAACAAAAAAAAGAAAAAGAGACAAAAAATGACCCACAACCCCCTCCCCAAAGCACACAACCACCCCCACATTGCACAGTAAATATTCCCCAAAAGACCCAAACCCACAGCAGGAACACACGAACTCTCTGCCTCATGCACCAAGTTCATAATTTCCACCCTGAGGGTTGCAGACATTCTGACAATATTGCATTGACCACCCTCAGAATCAAAAGTCTGCCCTGCCCAACAGAGAAAAGACAAAGCTGACAGAAATCTGTCATGAAACACAGCCCTGTAGCCACTTATATTTTTTCCCATTATTGTCAATTTTTACTTGGTCTTTCCTTTTCATCACCTGTATCTCAATAGGCAATTCTGGCATTGTTAATACTGTACTGAGTAATGTGTTGACCATGGAGACAAAGAAAAATACATATTCAGGAGGCACCAAACCTGCATGAAAGAACTGGTTGCAATGTTCTTTGAATGTTATTTTAGTGCTTACAGGGCATTATGCTGTTTAAGTAGCTGACTGAGTTTTTCTGCAAATTGGAGCATTAATATTTTTCAAGATAACAATTCAACCAGAAAGGAAGTGAATTTTCTCTACATGTGACATCTATATTCATATACTATATGGTAGTAACATAGGAAAAAAAGGTTTCTTTATTCTGACTTATGTCTTGAAAGTTGCATGCCTTACATATTGTATTGTTTTACATTCAGCTAAAACCACTCAGACAGCATGAGAAAAAAAAAAGACAGATATTTTAATGTTATTTAGGATGAAAAAAAGTAAAATAAAATCCGAACCATGCACTGAAATGAAAGAATCAACCTTATTCTTGAAACCCATCTTTTTAGCACTTTCTCTGTATTACCCTGGCACGAGGAACAGATGAGCACTGCTAAAACAAAGTTAGGACCAGTGTCAATAAGGAGCAGAAATGAGATATCATGGCAAATGAACTGGATTATCTCCACAGCTGAAGATAAAGGGAATGAAAGCCATAAGTATAAAAGCCAAGAGGATTCAGCTAACTAAGAAAAATCCTAGGCTGCACCAAAGATCTCATCAATCAGAAATGGCTGTGGAGAAAAGGGAGATGGATGCATTAGAAACCACCCCTGCAAAACACCCTGATTGCTGCAAACCATGTTTGCACAAGTCAAACACAAAGCTATAATGCTAAAAGCAAGTTCTATTCACCAGAGGTATTGGAATCAATCCTATGGAAAAGTGTGAAAATGCCAGAACATCATTTCAAATAGAAAGGGGCAAACAGAACGTGACCTGGGTTTGTTCCTGCCTCAGCAGGGATTTTAAATGTGAGTGACCATGAGAGGTGTGCACACTGCTCTGCCACACACAGGGGATGTTTTAGAGGCGTGGTGGTTTTGGTGACTCCTTGTCCCGTTGTTGTATTGCCAGGACAGCCAACAAAACAGCTGAGCAGGCAGAGCTCAGCCTCTTGGAGCTGCTTCCTGGCAGAGGCTCACATCTCCTGTTTGTGTCCCTGCCCTTGGGCCAGCCCCAGCACAGAGAGACCCCCTGGCAGTGCCAGCTGAGGCCGTTAGTCCCCAGATCTCCCCTGAGAATGCCAGGTGAGGCTGCTGGTCCCCAAGGATCCCCTGGCAGTGCCAGGTGAGGCTGCTGGTCCCCAAGGATCCCCTGGCAGTGCCAGCTGAGACCGTTGGTCAGCAGATCTCCCCTGAGAATGCCAGGTGAGGCTGCTGGTCCCCACATCTCCCCTGGCAGTGCCACGTGAGTCTGTGGGTCCCCAAATCTCCATGGGTACATCTGCAGAGGATGCTGTAAAACTCTGAGGTCCTACCAGCACAGCCTTGATAAGTTATAGGAGAGAGATGAAGAAAGGGATTGAGCTAATTAAAGGATTGAAAAACTGTTTTCCTTAAAGAGCAAGGCAAATTAGGGCTCATGGATTTGAGATGGAAATCAACAGTTTTCTACAATTAGAGCTATCAGCATCTGGAACACCGTTAGGAACAGTTTCAGATGAGAAACTGTAAGGACAAACTGACTTTTTAATATGCATCTTCATAAATTTAAAAGAGGAATATTTCATTGCTGTACATCACTGGTGGCACCAGACCTAAAGATCATTTCAGATGGAAAGTTGGCACAGCTGGCATTGCTCACCTGCACAGGAGAAGCTTTGGCTGAGCTCAGGGTGGCCTTGCAGGGCCTGAAGGAGCTGCAGGAAAGATGGAGAGAGACAATTGCCAAGGGCTGGAGGGAAGGAGCCAGGGAATGGCTGCCAGTGCCAGAGGGCAGGGCTGGGTGGCATCTTGGCAATGAGGAATTGTTCCCTGGCAGGGTGGGCAGGCCCTGGCACAGGGTGCCCAGAGCAGCTGGGGCTGCCCCTGGATCCCTGGCAGTGCCCAAGGCCAGGCTGGACACTGGGGCTGGGAGCACCTGGGACAGTGGGAGGTGTCCCTGCCATGGCAGGGGTGGCACTGGGGGGGTTTAAAGGGCCCCTCAACCCAAACCATTCCATGATTCAGTGATTGCTTCAAATCCAGTAATCCCGCCTTTCAAATCCAGTTCCTTCCATACAGAATTTCAACATGTTCTTCATCCCCTTAGCAACACACATTCAGGAAGTTCACTAGAAAATCATTATGTCAAAACTTTTTGTGTTCTAATGTAAAAGAAGAACATAGCAAACACATAATCATTTTATTTTCTGCAGAAAGTGAGTCAAAATCACCTGCAGCCCAGAGCTAGTTAATTATGAAAGACAATTTGTATTGGAAGTATCTTTTGTGACTAGCTAGATACCATAGATTTATTAGTGGCTGATATGTACTTTACACAATTAAAAAGACATAAACAGGTCCTACCTTTATACTTAGGAACTATTAGGATGTTGTTACAACAGCTGCTGCAAATTAATCCAGTATAATCCTTCGACACTCTGCCATTAGTTACACAACAAAATCAGAGCTTCTTGAAAACAAGAAAAAAAAGTGTGAAATTTTTCTAATTACATACTTAACTTATGAAAAATGAGAGTATTTCATTTGTCACCATCCAAAACTCCTAGAAAATGAAAAGATAAATTACTCTGAACCAGTTTACTTTTCACTACAAGATAACCATCTAGTGAGACCTTACCGTGAATTAAGATAATTAAGGTATGTTACCTTAACATTCCTATGGCCAGGGAATTTATTTTCTCTCTTCACCTTATATATCAAGAATTTATCCTCAAGCGAAAAAAGAAAAAAAAAACAAACCCCAGAAGAGTAGTAGATTACACAGAAAAATCACAGTAAAATACTCAACCACTATTTCATTTAATACTCAAACTTCAAGAGTATTTTAATACGCATTTTCATTGCTATCCTCTCCATGAAATCTGACTGGGAAGACAGAAGTGTGGAAAGAATCAGGGAGGATTTAGGAATACTGAAAACCAAGAAAAAATATAAAGAAGAATAAAACCTGTTTGGAACATTTCAAAATTATGTGTCACCAATGACATTCTGCTGTGAAATGATGGCATCTTAATATCTTCATCTAAGGGACCTTGATTTGAAATATTTATATAACACATGAAACAGGACTCTTGGTAACAATGAGAACTGTCAAGTACTGAAAAGAGTGAGCACTGCCATGCAATTTTTTCCTGTCAAGCTTAAATCCTTTCTTTCAGAGCTGGGGAGGAAGCATCAGCTCTCATGCTCAGTTCTTTATTCTTCCTTCCCAGGAAGGACTCCCCTGCCATCACTCTGGGCACACGGTGTGCCAAGGCACATCCCTACCCAAGTCCCTCTCACCCATTGGCAAGCACACAAACCCAGAATATTCTTCCTACCCCAGCACAGTGGGGACATTTCCTCTCTAGGAAAGCTTTACCTGCATGGTCTCATTAGAGAGGGGCCCCAAACTTTAAAAAATGAGTGCTAAAATCCTTGCCATCCTCTCTGCTTGGAAGCCTCCATCCCTGGGGACTTGGTGCAGCTCCTTTGGCTTTTCAGAACAGAAGGGGATTGGAACATTTTTAACACAAACAAAGCACAATTCAGGGGAGCAGTAGCATGTGAGTAAAGAGCAAGCAAAATTTGTGTCATCCAGTTTTTCCTCCTTCCTCATCAACAGAAACCAGGAAATAGATCATTCTCAATATTTCTGTGCCCCATTGGAGTGCCAAGAGATACATCTGAACTCAGCTCAAAGCATCCTCCTCAAAAAATGCAATGGAAAAGATATTTCTGTGAAAATGCCTACATTGTCAGAAGACCAATGTTTTGCCTCATTAGAACATCTTTTCTTCAACAACTGTCAAAAGAGAAAATGGAAATTTCTTTCTCAACACAAAGAATTTGTGATGTGGGCTGCAATTTCAACCAGACTTTCAGTGTCCAATGATTCCCCTTGTCTACAGCAAATATCCCTGGACAGCCATGTCTCAAAACATCTGCAGGGTGACTTAGTTTCTCAATTTTCAATTGACATCAGTCTTCCCAGAAGGGAGTGTGTGTGTGTTGTGTGCTTCTTTGCTGATGGGTTTTCCCATTCACACAGAAAAAATCTGTAGCATTCTTTGTAATTTAATAAAAAAATTAAAATATCCTAAATTAGAAGAACTGATTTTTCAGTTCTAGGGTTGCAGTTTAAAATTAGGCATTAACCAAAACTCACCAGATGCACTGTTCCTCTCATAAGTAACTCATATGTATAGATGCATTTTTATATAGATATAAAAGATACATGTGTGTGTGTAGGTATATAAATATATCCACATGTATATTCTTAGTAGTGTAATGTTAACATCTGGACTGAACATCACAGGGTTTTTTTCCATCCTAAATGATTCTATGTTATAGAATATATTTGCATCATTTAGTGGCAAAGACTACATAACAAAAGGGAAAAAACTTAACTGCTTTTATGAGAGAGTACATTCAGCTGAAACTAAAAACCACATGACTTTTATTCATGGTTTCTTGTTTTTTAATGATTCATAAAAGAGAGCAAATGCTTGAGCAGTAATTAGTATTGAGGAGCCATCAGAATCAGTTGTTACAGGATTGAGATCTTCAAAGCCAGCAGTGATAATCTCCTAAGATTTTCCACTTGGCCAACAAAAAAACTGTCTCAAATACATAAATCAGTTAGAAAAAATAACACTGGAACCCAAAAGTACAGCTACCAGCTTTTCCAGAATAATTTAATTAAGATGGTATTCTGTCCAGCTGAAGCTGGGTCTGGGTGCATATGCTGAACACCCCAGCACACAGCAGAAGCACAGCCAAATAAAATAGAAATAGAAGTACAGCTACTGTTTTCCTTTAGAAAATAATACCACAGTCCCCACTTCCCAAGTACTTCTCTTGTTAATTAACACAATGTTTAAATCAGCTCATGTCCCTTGGAACATGATGGGAATGGACACAGAACAAGGAATAAAAGTCAAAGTCCTGCTATAACTGAAAACATTGGCAAGACTTTTAAAAATTGAATCTGAAAGTTGGAAGTAAAACCAAGAAGCCCCAACATGCTCCAGTCTTTTTGAGATGAAAGCAAAGAAAATAGTAATCTTGAATATTAAACTACCTTCAAGTGAGCAATAGCTCCTTTTAGTAGATACTATCACTGTTATTAACAACCTCTGTTTTGAACTGGTGTAAAAAACACTTCAGCTTGTGGTAAACATTATTGGAAAAAATCTGCACCATTTCAGAGAGGAATAAAGCCCAAGTACATAGATAACTATATAACAATGTTTCATAAAGCCTTTTTATTTGTTCCATTAATATCCAGTCTGCTACTTCTATCCAAGAAGGATAAAAATATTTAATGATATTGACTGTCACTGTTCTAGGCCATATTAATAAAAATAAACCAGTAGAGGGATGCTTCACTACACAGTGTTCATTATAACTGCTGTACAGAGGGAGAGAACCATCCAGAAACTGTGATAAGGTTGCCCAGCAGCACCAGGTGTGTGTAACTCCAGGCAATTCAACTCCAGCACGTTGTGAGAACACAAAAAAGTCAAATAGCTTATTTAAAGTAGCTGCAGAGATTGCAAGCCCAAAACATCCCCTTCACAGAGATGTTGTAAACCCTTTTATGGTCTCTGCCCTAGGAGATCAGACGACACAGATATGCCCAAGTCAAAAATGCTTGGACTGACACCTGGTGCTGTTTGAGCAATGTACAGATTGCTAAAAAAAAACTGCAAATGACAGAAAGAAAACAAATAAGAGGCACAGATAAGACCTAATCATATTTATTATCAAGAGACAGGCTTCAGACACCAATCACACAAACTGGATTCCTTCCAAGCAGTGCCTGAGAAAGCTTAAAAAAACCCCAAAACAACTAAAACCTAAATGACCAAACTAAGACATAAAGGATCATTCGGTCTCATTTGTGTAGCCTGCAGCTCACAAGGACAACAAGTAAAGATCATGTTTCAAACCTTAGGTCATTTCCAATGGCATGCAACTCGCAGGGGTCCATCCAATTGCTTAGGGAAAAAAAATAAACCTAATTAGATAAAAACCTCACATCTTGTTATACATGTCAACAGCCATGAATCCACTTTGGTCAACAGTAAATGTGGACCAACAAAGAATTAACACAGAGCCACTGAATAAATGTAAAAATCCATCTTGCCCTGTGAGAACTGAACAATAAAAGTTACATTTTTCCATCAGTTCTGGGTACTTTGTTGTGGTTCATGTGATGACTTTTGCCAACACTAGACAAAATATTAATTTGTAGAGACATGTCTAATTAAGCAAGTTCACATCTTAAGAAGTTTTTGATTGCAAGAGGAATGGCAAACTAAAATCTACACCCTTTAAGATCTGTTTTATACTGAGCTTAATCTTCTTGCACTCTCTTTTTCCTTTCCAATTCAATTTCAACACTGAGACATGCAATGATTTGGTTACAAACATGACTGGCTGCCTTTATGATATTATATGAATTGTCATAAAGAATGCTTTCTAGTTGAATTAACGTGACAGGTATGTAACAGATTCTGTAAAAATAAAGTCACAATATGCCATAATATTTCACAATGCTCTAAAACTGACAAGCAGTTCCCTAATTACTGCTTACACAGAAATTCTAAACACCATTTTCCTCTGTTTACTTTGCTAAGCAGTCTATTATTTCTGTGCATGCTATGCTGCAAATGCAATCGCAGTTAAAAAGAAAAAATGTGATAGATTTATCTTTCATACTTATCAGAAAAATGTCAAGACCTGACATGGTAAATTAAACATCTGGTTACACAGGGAAAACTCTGGATTTATAAACAGCACTAAGTTTACACAGAAGTATTTGGTTTTATTTCTCCATTTTCTTCTTATTGGCTAAAAATATTTAGCCAATGCCTGCAGTGCTGCTTCAATTCCTAGAAGATTTTTACTCTTGCTGCTTATGCAGATCATGGCTCTGCACTGCAAAGTGAAAAGGGACTCTTTTGTAAAAACCCTTTTTGAGACCAAACAGTCCCTTTGTCTTCCCAAGGCACTGTTTTCATTACAAGGGGAAAGAATCTCCTCTTCAAGGAAATCTTGAAGGAGATTCAATTGATGCAGAGGTCTTTGTACTTGGGGTACCAGTAATTTCAATAGAAATTCAATAGAATAGAATTATTCATCAGAAAATATCCATTTACTCAAATTAAAACAGTTATTGATTTATTTCTATGGCTAAAATATCTCTATTGAACATGAAATTTCTGATAAAATTCTGACATTAGGAGCACAAAACAAACTATAGGCCAAAAGCTGGGGCTGTGAAGCAGGGATTCTGGCACCTCATGGCTTGCTAAATTCCTTGAAAAAAGGGAAACGAGTAGGACCCTTTCTCAAGGCCCTGTGCCCCTCCTAAGCAGAGATCCTCATCCTAAAGTGCTTCCAGGGACCCCCATCCTGCAGGAGCACAGGGCATTTCTCCACCCTTGGGTGCACTGATTCATCACAGCCTATTGTGTGTTTTTAAGCTAAACAAGCCCACACAAAAGCAGAAACAGCAGCTTATGTTCAGCCTGTGATTTGCATATTTAAATTCAGTGTTTAAACATGCCTTAATCTGCATGCTGTGCTCCGTCTCTTGAAGTGGCTATTATAGAACTTATTTGTCTCTGAGAAAGTGTTAGATGCCAAACTAAGCAACATGTCTGGAACACAGCAATCATTTTATCCAGCCTCCTCAAGTGCTTTGCCATCCTTGGAGCCATTCTTCCAGCTTTCCACAGCTTTGCTTCAGTCTGCAGTTCTGCTAAGGACTGTCCTCATCATTAATCCAAATTCCAGTTCTCTGCACAATATTATCACAAACACAATATTAGCACTTAAAACTCAATTGCAAGAAATAGATAAATCCCACACTAGAGATGGATAAATTCTATATGGGCTTCTGTGAGCTCCTAGAATCATAACTTTATGAATAAACAGCTCTTTTCAGTAACTGCACAGCCTGTTTCTTTCTATACCTTAAACCAAATGAACATTAGAATGATTTCTCTATTCCTTAAGAACATGGATTTATTTGTTTCCATTAAAAAAAAAAAATTCCAACTTGAAGTTGCTCACAGTGCCAACAATCACCTGAATGCAAACAGCTGAGCCTCAAGATAAATCTGGGAAATGTCTCTCAAATAATCAGTTTATAAGTGTTTTAAGACAACAAAGGTTTTTGAAATACTTCTGATAATTTTAGATAGGTATTAAAATAGTGTTACTATAACAAAAAACCTGCTTATTTTTCTGAAATGAAACACCAAGGGCTGAGAAAACCACCCCAAAACATGAATGAGACAGTTTTCAGAGAGTTTTTAAGAGAACAGTTGCAGCATTTCCATTCAAAACAAAAATCAACTTCAATGAAAAAAATACAACTTTTACTTCAGTCTACATTTTTGAAGAACTTTTCAATCTTTACCTTGAAAGACAAAGAACTCCCACTGAACAGGTCTCCTTTCCAAAAATGTGCAATTTAGAGTTAAGCACTTACTGTAGCAGTTATACCACTCTATTAAAATCAGTGGTGACTGGTGAAGTTGGTAATCATGTTTGCACTTCAAACCACAGAACAAACTTCATGTTTTTGTTTAATTCAAGCAGTTACTTTTAATGCACTCATGAGCAGACACCAAACTCGTAAATGTTTGATTCTGTGAAGGAAATAACAGCAAAATAAGCCAAACCACAAATTTAATTAGGATGGTGAAATGGCTCCAAAGGAAGCACAATGGTCTGCTGTGACAAACCACAGACCAGAGGAATCCACAGGAGAATTTAACTCAGTGCAAATCACCCAGCTGAAAAGGGCAAAGCTGAGGATGTCTTCAAGGAATGCACAGCTAACAGCTACAGAAAGTTGTTGGTTCATTTTTCAAGTGAATATGAGTACGTTTAACTGCTGCATAAAGAAAATATATATATATATATATGCTCCAGCTGCAGTTTTATGGTTCTTCTCCAAGGCAGGATGGTACATTTGTAGAATCCAATGAAAATAGTTGTTTTCCTTTGCCTACAGAAAGAACGTGGTTGGTTTGCTTGTCTGATGTTTGGTGGTTTCTGTAGTTTTCTTTTTCCTTCCTCCCCTACTCCCTCTCTTTTAAGTGGAGAGATCAAATCTAGCTGGATGTTTTTTTGGAACTCACAGGGCTTGGCTCAAACGCCAACCGCCAACCACTGGCTCTCGCTCATTACTGAAATGGCTCATTATTCACTCAGTCTGATTCTATTCAAATTCTGGAAGGTTAATATTCCACTTTACAGTTTATCACCTGCTATCCGAGCTCTGGTGCCTCCTTAAAGCTCCCAGGGTCTCCTTCAGTCTGAGGGGACAATGCAGCACCTCCTCTCTCACTTCCTCTGCGCTGCCTTTAATTCTCAATACACAGAAACATAACCCACCTCTGCAATCACAGCTTTCAACTTCAACTTGTTTTAATTTCTCTTTCACATGCTTCAGGACCTTTTTTTTTTTTTTTTTTGCTTATATCACTAGGCTATCTGGAGTGGTAAGACCTGTGATTCCACTCACCACGATTTGTTGTATACCTGTATGCTTCAACCCTCCTGTTTATGATGAGGTGAGCAACATAAAATTTTATCTTCTAAAACAAGTCCAGTCAAAAAGTCAGGTCTGTGACAGACAAGAAGGGGCTTTACTGACTTGCAGAGACCTGGCAATACATGCTGAGTGTAAAATATTTCACAGGAAACGGCTGTAAGTTCTCTTACCGGTAGTTGTCCTTGTTCCAGGTTTTCTGACATGTAACTAAATTTCATCCTACCAGCATAATTTTAATAATCTGTGCTGTTGTTCTTTTGCATAATATATTTCTTAAATTCCCTCTGCATTATCTGCAACAAGGTTAACACACACAATGTTCCTACAAAAACCTTTGCTGAGATCTCTCCTGTCCCCAAAGCTTTAGTGCCACCAATGTTACTCTGGTAAGTAAGTGTGCACTTGTTTCCTTGGAACACCATTCCCAACCATATCCCAGGATAGCACAGCATAACCCTCTCCATCAAGGAAAAGCTAGGGCCCCTGTCAGGGAGCTTTTCTTTAGGGCACTGAAGCATATTTTCTCCACCAAACCTGTCAAATTGTGTTCTTTATACTCCAGCTTGTCCCAGGAATGGCAATCTGAAGGGGTGGAATGCAAAAAACGTGGTGGTTTGGCTAAAAAAACAGACACATTTTAACATGCCATCTAAAAAGGGCATAGCTGATTTCTTCTCTACGGGAATGATGATTTGTAAAATTGCTACAAATGTGATTTATTAGACAAATTATAGGCTTGTGTTTAGCATTATTCTTTTAGCACTTCTTTTAGAGTGTGTTATCATTTAGACAGGGTTTTTTACATAACACATCCTGTCTTACCTCAAAATTAGCATTATTAATTCTCAGAATCCAATAGCAAACAAGAGCAAGAAGTCCTAAACCTATCTAAAAATTCATACTGTAACAGAAATTTACATAAGAAAGATTTAATATTTGACATGTATATTTATATGACTTCTTTTTATTTAAAATATAGATTGAAATGCCAGAACATTACACAATAAAATGGGAAGTACAGCTTGGGGAGTAAAAGGCAGTAATGATGTGGCATTTTCCTGTGTGACAAGTACATGTGGAGGCTGGTTTGTGTCAAGTCAGTACACCTTGGAAAAACATGGGAAACTGTTGCAAAGCTCTCATTTTGTTTGTTTTTGCAAAGAATATTTCCATCACTTATTTCTGATACACCAAACTGTGAAAATAAATTCACTAAGCTGACTAAGAAGTCTCGTTTAAAAGGTCAAGATTTTGTCTTTTATCAACACTTGAAAAATGGAGATACCACTTATGATGGGATGAGTAACTCTGTGAAGAAAACACGTAATTTCTGCCTGCAGCTTTTGAAATAAATATGGAACACCTTCCCAAAAGGAATATCAACCTTCTGCTCTAATTGCAGCATCCAGTGAGATACAGACTGCCACATTTCTATGCTCCTTGTTCCAAGTTCCATATGACAAGTCTAAGCCCACTGTACATTAATGCACCCACTTCCTACCAACAGGTCATTTAGAGCACCTGAAGAGACACAGCACAAGAAAATTATTAAAAAGTATTAATTATTGAAACTTTTTAACTTTTAATAAAAGTTTCTTCTTCAAGGAGAAACTACTGCATCTAAACTACCCTTCATATGCTACAAGATGTTAATTGGCATTTAGGTAATGCACTAATAAACCTAAATGCTCTAATTACATTAACTGCAGCAGAGTACTGTGTGGATGTCAGCCACAACCACGGAATCACAGAAACTGGGTGAGAAAGGATTTCAAGAAGCTGTGGGTTTTTTTCATTTCCTGTGCTTTAAAGATACCCAAGTAGATTTCTGAGCTGCTTTGCAATTGTTTCAGATCTATATGGGGTCAAAAAGCAATCCATGCTCCTATGGAACAGTGCTAATAAAGTGACTATTCTACACATTTACTATCTATTACATAAAATTGTTGTTTTGTCTGTTCCGTATGCAAAATGTACCTCATGTCAGACAGCCAATGACATTGGAAAATCCCTCCCAGCCCATGGAGTCCCAGCTGTGCCTGACGCCCACCTTGTCCCCTGCCCAGAGCCCTGAGTGCCACCTCCAGCCCTTCCTGGGACACCTGCAGGGATGGGCACTGCAAACCCCCCTGGGCAGCCCCTGCCAAGGCCTGAGCAGCCTTTCCATGGGGAAATTGCTGCTGGTGCCCACCCTGAGCCCAGCCTGAGGCCGTTCCCTCTGCTCCTGCCCCTGTTCCTGGGAGCACAGCCCGACCCCCCGGCTGTCCCCTCCTGGCAGGGAGTTGTGCAGAGCCACAAGGGCCCCCCTGAGCCTCCTTTGCTCCAGGCTCAGCCCCTTCCCAGCTCCCTCAGCCCCTGCTGGGGCTCCAGCCCCTTCCCCAGCTCCGTTGCCCAATCCTCAATACAGGTAATTAAATAGATTCAGATGCGCAGCCACATCCCAGACTTCTTCCTCTCTGGAAAAAGAGTTTGGAGCTCACTTCTAAGTGTGGATGTGCACTGTGCCTTGGGTTATGCAGTCCTGCCCAACTCAACTCAGCAGATCTGACTTGAATTCCTATGAACAGGAATCTCTTCAGCAGTTAATTAAGCAACTTGTATCTCTCTGACAGGACGAGTGTGATTTCAGTTCTCAAATTCTTTCTTTGGTCGCTGTTTTGTTGGTCAAAAGAAAAGATCATTACACACTGCTGAAGGGTGCTCCCCCTTTGCATCTTCAGATGCAAATGAAGACTTCAAATAGTGCAAACACATCTATTAAACATGAACAAAGGTAGCAAGACTCTGAGAGAAGGTGGCCTTTCATTAATATTAGATTAATGAAAAACCATGTTTCCCACTTACTGCTGTCATAATTTACAGCAATTCCACATGGGAAATTAACTTCACAGACCCTTTTTAACCCCTTATTTTTTAAAAAGTGAAGGCAATTTAAAGTGAAAGAACAAACCCCTCATTTTGGTATACCTAAGACATTGATTGGCACATACAGACACAAACAATGAAATGAATCACTGGGCTCTATTGGATTTTCTTTTTAAATGCAGTATGAGTAAGACTCACTATTTTTGCCTACTTATTCTTTATTGCTGTTGGCCAGTGGATGCAACAGAGTATGAATGGCAGAACCAGCAGCTGTGATTCTACCACATGCTGGAAGAACAAAAAGAATCCCCAAGAAAACAACCAAAAACCATCTCCAGCTGTGCTTTTAGAAGTATCATTTCTTCCAAATGATCACAGGACATGCATTTCTTTGACTTAGGTGAGAGCCAGGGCTCTCAGCCAGCTTGATGCAGCTTTTACTAGCAACATGTAAGAATTAGGGAGCTGTCAAAAAATATCATTAGAGCTTTTTAGTGATTATTTTCCTTCAATAAGTCACTCCAAATTAGAATCTAATGCTTGCTTTCTTTGATGGCTTCTAGTTTTCTGGAGGTGAAAAAATACAGGCCACAAATGAAAAATCCGACTTGGTTTGTTGTTAATTTTTAATTTGTTTTGAAACATTTCCTACATATCTTCCTAGGATTCACAATTAATTTTAGAGACAGTACAGCACATATCTGTTAATAGCAGAGAGATGGAAATCTAAATGTCAGATCCCAGAAGTGAGTTTGCCACTGTTCTGGAAGCATCACTGCCTACATGGTGAAGATCATTCCTGAAGTCCACCATGAAAAAAGCACTCTAGTTGTTAAGGAATCATATATTAAACAAAAAGCTTGTTTCTAAATTTAGGTAAAGATTTATTCCATTATTTGTGACTCACACACCAGACTCTCAAAAAAATTCAAAGTTATTACTGGTTTGGCATTACTGATTAGGTACAACTGAATTTAGACCAATACCTAAGCATGAGTGCACTTTATATCCAAGTTTCTGACACAGCAAATGCTTTCCCTTTATTGTATGCACAAATCTGCCTGCATTGAGAACACACTTCTACTCACCCAGGGACCACAAAGCACCACAGAGATGTCAAGTCAGCAGCACCACTCTGTATGGGGTCCCTGCTTTGGGTATTTATTGTCCATCATGCCCTCCTTACCCAGACCCCACATGGCCACACCTGCCCCTGGCTTCTGCCACACTCAATTCAGGAGGGAAAGGAAGGAGGATCTGCTCTACAGCTCCATGAGAAAAGTGAAGCATCTGCCCCTCTTGGCTCTCATGTGCAAAGTCTGCAACAGCACATGTGAGGAAACCCACAGAAACAAACAGAGTGCATGTTTGTTACTGCACCTAAATTTAGGGATAAAGCTGATTCCTAACAAAGAGCATTTTTATTTGCATCTCTCCAGGTACATGTGCTGCTGCTCAGAAAGGCTGAATTAGGACACACCCTATTTTATCATACATTCAGCAGGGTTTTTTCTCCACTCTGGTAATTTTCCAGTGCCCCCAGTAAATCTGTAACAAAATGATAAGTTTTGAGCACTGCATGATTACTTGAACAATAAGATGATTCTGTCTTCTTGCTTCTTACCTGTCTTATTTTCATTTATTGTGTTCTCAAAGAATACTGATCATGACAGATTGGAGAACACTATTTCCAGAAAGCACTCTGCAAAGTATATAAGGATAGCAAGCTCTTGGTTTCCCTGGTTACCTTGAATTTACATGGCACTGAATTAAGAACAAAAGCCTGTTAGTCAGAATCCTTATTGGTTCCATCTAGAAAGAGATTTTTAGACAATGTTAAACCCCTGCATTTTTCAGGCTCACTAAAACAAAACAAGACACAAAGAAGCAGTAAATTTGTAAATATGATAACTAGAAACTGAATTAAGAAAAAAGACTCAGCCATGCTTAGGGAGCTCTGGAGCTGATGTTGGGATCAGATCCCCAAGGCAGGAATGTGTATGTTATATACATGGCTTTAGACTGACCCAAGGATCCCAACTCCTGCCTGCTCTAGAGGTAGAATTCCCAGAAGATTGCCAAATTACTTTCAGACCTGGCTAATTTTCCCCCAAAATCACAGTCCAGCATGCAGGACTAAACATAAAATAGCAGAACTAAATATAAAATACAGCACTTCCAGAAAAGCTTACAATTTTTGGAGTTCCAGATTAGGTTACAGCCTTCTGTGTGAGAATCTATATGCACACAAGAAAGATGTTCTCTGACTTTCACCAAATCCAGCATCAAATGTTTGGTATTTACAGAGAGCACCACCCTCTCTGCTCTGCAGATTTCACAAGATCTGTGTACAATGCAACCCACTGGAGCCAGGAAAAGTCACAGTACAATTATTTATGTATTTCCTGATTGAAAATAAGCCTTGACACCAGCATTTGTTTTATCATCAAGCAGTGACATCACACCAAGCAGCAACAATTCTGTTTTTGCAGCTTTCACTGGTGCAATTTCATCAGCTCTTATCTGGAAATCACTAAATATTACTAATGTCTTTATTAATTTATTAATGCCTTTGTCTCCTTCATTGTCTCTCCATTATTTCAGTGTATTAGGAGTTCATACAGCAGGAAGAACACAGGAGCATCCCAGGAGTTCAGGAAGTGGACAACATGGAATACAGCTAACAAAAGAGGAAGGGTGTAAAGGAGGGTTGAGCATAAAATTGGGAAGGGTAAAAAAAATTTCAACCTTTCAGAAAGGACAAAAGCAAGATTTAAAAAAGTATAAAGGAAAATCTGTGTTCTCAGTGATTAAAGATGAGTAAGGATGAGAACATAAATTAGCTCTCTACTGAAGTCTATAGAATGCAGTAGCAATTTTGGCTACTGAGACTTTAGTTTCCACATAAAAATAAAAATCCTCAGTATTCCTTTCAAAAAAAAGTTCATATTCCCTTTCACTGAAAGTATTTAAGCATAAAGTTCATTTGATTATAAATGAGACCCAAATGGAAGAAATACAATATTACTGCATGAACAACTCAGTCTTTAGCAGAAATTTTATAACAACCTGGAATCCCACAAGAAAAAGGTTGGAGTACTGGTACTTAGTAATAACACACACTCTCAGTTATGTTAAAAAGAGACATAAAAGTAAAATTAAGTAGATTTTCTACTAAAATCTAGTTAAAGTAAAGTAGATTTTAATTTCAGGTTGGATGGGGCTTGTAGCAACCTGCTCTAGTGGAAGGTGTGGAAGATGTCCCTGCCCATGGCAGGGCTTGGAGTGAGCTTTAAAGTCTCTCCCACCCCAGCCCATCCCATGATTCTGTGTTTCTCCAAAATTAGGAAAACAAAAGAGAAATGACTGTATGCCCACACACAAAAAGCTGTTGATGCTCTGATTTCTTCTGCCACCAGAAATAAAATTACTCACAGTGCAAGGAGCCACTGGCAATGCACAACTTGTTCTGCTTCTTACTGCAGGAAAGTGGATCTCAAAAAGGATCTCAAAGAGGGGGAGTCCATTTCTCAGGTGCACCCAAGTACAAACCAACACCCACATCTACAGGGCAAGAAAACCCCCACTAAAACACAGAAGAAATATGTAACATTACAGCTGAAATTCTGCTGTGACACCAGGGCCCAGCACATATCGCTGTGCCACCTGAAGTTTCCTGAAATACCTGCAAAAGGAAAAAAACTGTTCTAGGATGCCAAATCTCTCTTCCCACTTCTCTCTCAAGAGAGATTTCCCAGGATGTGGCATGCAAACCATCAGGGAAAAAACAGAGAGCTGCAATTCTACTTTAGTGCCTGAGGCAGTAAATAAAAATAAAGGCATTTCACACACTGAAATCCTTCTCTAGGCAAAGAAATCTCTCAAATTTTAGAAGTGTTTCATTACCAGGCTCATCTAAAAAAAGTCTGCAGCAACTAAAGCCAAAGCACAGAGCTGCTGCACAGGTTAGAAAAAACCAAAGATTTCTTGGGATATTATGCCTTGAGTCTCTGCTAACACTGAATTGTAACTGGAAAATCTCCTGGCACTGAGAGAAGCTCTGGAACAGAGTCCTGCTCTGGAAGGGAGTGATGGAGTTCTCCTGACCAGGATCTCCAGTGATCTGTACAACAAAAGCCTCTCAAAAAATCCTTTAAACAACAGATTTATTGCAGGAGCACAGACAGATTTTCATCATCTGTGTTCTGCTGCTCAGCTGGTCATTTCATACAACTTCTGAATGAAAATTTAATTTTGCCTCATCTGCCATGTTTACTGTTTTCCCTTGAAACTTGCCTTGCATTTCTCCAAGCAGCTGACAGTAAGCTAAAAACCTGCACAGAGGCACCTGAGACTGGAACCACACATTCCACTTTTAAAATAAACAAAAAGATCTGGAAATTTTCAGACTAGGAAGTTAATACCCATGAAGCTGCAAAAGCAGGCAAGGAAGGTGCTATTGCCAACCATCAAGTAAAAAAGTGGGAAAGGACAAAGAAGGAAAACACAATCTAGTGCTTCAAGAAAAAAATATTATCAAAAGAATCTGTCTCTTAAACCCAATCATGCATGGTCTGCCAGATCTTTTTCATTTATTCTTCTGTTCCCTTTTCAAAAGGTTTGCTTTGTTGCTTTAATGAACTTCAGTGCTCTGACACTATCAGAGGATGGGAAAACAGAGATGTTTCAATTAGCTGAATAATTGAGCTTCTTGACTGCTGCAGAAGTCAATATAGGATCTATAAATTGGATTTCTTGCTGGATAGGATATAATGAATCATGGAATATAATGTTTGCAGCAAGTTATGAAGAAGGATGAGTGGGTTTAGTTCATCTTTGAACCAAAACATTTCAAGTTTAAGCCTTCTCTTTGACTAATTCTCAACTAACCCTTCAAATTAGGTTTCCCAGCCTTGCCAGGTGTGTCAGGCTGTATCACATCCTGGCATAATTGATCTCTGAGGCTCAAGCAATTCCACTTTGAATAACACTGATGTGTTATTAGTCAAGAATTGACTGTATTAATAGCCAAGGAAACAAAGGCTATGAGCCACTCATGCCAGGTCCAGCACAAACCTCAGCAGGCTGTGTCAGGAGAACATCCCAGAGGAGGCACAAAGCACCTCACAGAATTTCACACCAACAGAAACCACCTGTCCTGCCAGGGGACAGGGCACAGCTCAGCTGCTTCTGACAGAAACAATCCAGATCTTGGGTTTTGAACTGCCAATATTCGTGAACTTGCTCAATGTCTGTCCTAGTGATAGTAAAAGACTTTAAAATCACATAATTCCAGGAGCTAGAAAGAAACTTAGGCCTTGTATTTGCTAGATCATGTGAAACTGCACCTGTGAAGTCAGTATATGATAAATGATATAATTGTTAGATATGATTAGATATAATTATTGTTTAAAGAATCATGAGAAACTATGTTAGGGGTTTGAGGGGGATCACGAGAAATCCATGCTTGGATCAAATCAGTGTATACAATAGAACAATGCAAGTTTAATAATTCATATGTAAGTTATATAATGATAGATAGAATATAAAACATGTTCATCCCAAACCCATGGTGGGTCAGATTCGGGTCTGTGCCCCTGACACCCAGAGCTCTTCAATAAAAGCACCTGCATATAATGATTCTGTAATTATGTGTTCCTGAACATTAACACTAGGAACAATAAAACAATCCTACAAGAGACCCCTTCTCTTTTACTGTAAAAACAAGGGTTCAACCTTCTCCTGCCTCCTCTTGCCATCCCCTTTAGCCTACCACAACTGTTTCACTTTGGGGTTATGCAGGCCATCAACTTTCAGAAAACCCTGAAAACACAAAAACCAAATTTTCAGACGTGATCTAAATTTAAACAGTATTCCTTCATTGCATTTGAGTAACCTAGAGTTATATGGCATTATACAACACTAAACTTGCTCAACACCTGAACTTAAAAACTGATCAAAAGTTTTTAGGTATTTAATCATTATTTAACAAATATTTGCAACAAATTAATTAGCCAATTTAGTAGCTCATAGTTTTTAGATATGTGGTTAAATGCTAATTAAAATGGTTAAATTAATTATCCTCAGAAATCTAATCTAACAATAAAAATGTAGTCAGGTACCTACCAGCTTTCTAGTTGGAATTAATTACATGCCAAGTAGATTTATCTTTATGTATTCTACCACAATAGGCACACGTTCAACCAACAATCAAATGAAGTTTCTTTGTCATTACTCTTAATTAAATATATTTAATAACAGTAGAACGACAGGCTTGCAGATTCTTTAGTCAGTGTTACTTTTGTTTCTGACACATTAACCCACTTTTTACACTGAAAAGGGGCTGGGATTAGCACCAAAAAAATGATGCAAAATACTTAACTTGTACACCAGAACATAATACTTCAGAAAATCCACTCTGAGAACCTCAGACTGGAGCTTTCAGTGTGCCCCTCCTTTTAACATCCCCCTGTTCTGCTGACCCCCTCCACCTCTCTGCCTCCTAAAATTGCACCTCATTTCATGGGCAGGACCAATGGCAAAGGCTCACCTCGATTTTACCTAGATACCTGTGTTGTATCCTCACAGGACAACCAATATCAATAAAGATATTTGAATTTTTGTCCCCCTTCTTATGATATTTTAGAATTATTTTCATGTGGCTTTGAATAGTCTTTAATACATTCTTTATTATTGCTATTTTTAGTTTTACTTATAGGAAGTGTAAAGATTGAACTGTTCACTCCTACTTGTCCTTCTAATTTCAATGTTTGTAGGTGCATCTTTCATGTCTTATCTCCAGGCCCCACCAAGAGCATTTCACTCATCAGAAAAGAAAAAAGAAGGGGTAAAATACATTAATGACAACATCCCTTCTCCACATCCCCTTGGCTAATTAGTGCAGTAAATTCATTGACAGTTTTGTCCTGATAGTTTATAAAAAAAAAAATGGACAATGAGAATAGCAGAGTAAAACCATGAACTTTCAGCAGCAAGTTAAAAAAACATTTTAAATCTTATAAAATTAACCAGTAATTGTTAACACCTACAACCAGAAAAAAGCATTCCAGGCTGTCTGGATGATTCCCTCTAAAACTGTCAGGAATTGCAGTAAAGAACTTGGTAAAAATGCCAACAAACCCCTAATGAATTGATCGTGTTTTCTGTCTTTATTTTTTGGTATAACAAAGTTTGCTCCTGGGAGAGTCACCATTTGCCAACCCAAATGAGAGTACTGTACAGGTACACACCAGCACTATCACAATTCAATTAGGTGGAGCAAGAATTAAAATACTCAAGTCTGCTCACAGTGATGGTAAATTTTAGAATAAGCTTAATCTATATGTTGCTGCAATTAACAGCAGCTTCACCATTAAATTCCATAAAAAGCAGTATTTGAGCATCTCTCTATCCAGCTAGAAAAATGAAGACTTTGCTCAAACACCATGTCCAAGCTCAATGAGATGATCTTGCAGCCACCCAAATCCTGAGTTCCACAGGGCTCCAGGAGTCAGAGACCTTTCAGACCTTCAGGGGCATAAATGCAGCATCACATTTCCACTGACACCACCTTTGGTAGAGGCCAAAGAGATAGAGGAGCTCTCTCCAAAGTTCAAAGCCACTTCTAGGCCCCCTGGTCTTTGAACAGGAATCCTCTTCCAGCTCCAGCTGCTGGGGCTTCTCTTTCACCTTGTTACAAACACCAGGTACCACACAGACAATGCTACCTAGGATTTGCTTCAAATTTACAGAAATCTGAATTTATAGAACTATGACCAAGAGGACACTGAGCCAGCAGCCTAATCACCCAATTAGAATAGTACAAATATGATCATTCCATTAACAGGTTTTACATTTCTCCTACAAAACACCGACAACCGACACAGTGCTACAAGGTGAAGATCTGGAGAGGAATTATGTACCTAAAGGCCTTTATGCAGCACTGGTTGGGCATTTTCAAGCTTATCCACAGAGCTGAGCTGCTCTGTGGCCCAGAGCTCTGCAAGGGTTAAAGCTATTTGCCCATCCCAGTGGCCAGAGGTAAAATGTCCAAACAGAGACTGAGCAGCTGCTCAGAGAAAAGGGAAAAGACAAAGCAAAATCCATCAATGGAGGAGAATGAAGGTTTTCCAACCTCTCAGCATCTTATTGCAGTTATTCCATGGGAACACAAGCAAGATCAAGTCAGCATAAACAACTTTCCTGGGCTTTTTCCATTTTCTCCTAAATCTGCTCGGGGCATCGTCATGGTCAAGCATTGTACCAGTTTTGGTCAAGACTTCAGAGTTTCCTCCTTTCCCATGTGCAAGGCTCAGGAATGTTCATGTCCTTTTCATTTCAAATGTAACATTATTTTTTCCCCATTTGAAACAGAGGTTTTATCTGAAAATCTTAAAGAAGCCTGAAAAAAAGACAGCTCCCAGCAATAAAAATCCATGAGATTTCAGTTCCAAGTGCAGGTTAAGGCCTTCCACCCCCTGCTCATAAACAGATGATAAATGCTATCACATAACAGTCTTGAAGCAGCTTTGTAAGAAGTTGAGGCCTTATGCAAATGCCTACAGACTAAAGGGTCTGGATCCAGCATGATCAGAACAGCAAATTTTGCTTTTGTGCCACAGCAGTTGCCTGCAAGTGTGTCACCACCAAATTCAGAAAGTGTATATTCCAGTAGGAGGCTTTCCCAGAGGTATGATTTCTCAAAGGTTAATATGCAATTAAAGCAGCAAATTTATTATACTGGATGGAATTTCTAAAAAGCAAACACACAATCTGTGTTCAAATTACTTTGGAATGGATATTTCTATTAAAACTCCAGTAAAGTCTGTTCAATAAATCACAGCATTTGTAATTAGTTATTTCAATGAAGCATGCTTGGCATATCAAATATTCATGAACTGATGATACGAGGCAGAAATCTATGAAATACAAGATATAATTGGGTTCCTATGTGATTAATCCACCATTGTTTTAGCAACAATAGGATTCTACATAATCTGTTCCACTTTATGTAATGTATGTTTTAACAGTTTAATAAGGAGCTTTAACAAGCTGGACATCCATTCAGTGCAGGGTTTGAGTGCTCAGTGAACAGATAATCTGCTTAAATGTGCCCTCACTAACCAATGTTCATCATATGTCATGGAAGAATGGCTCAGGCTGGAAGAAACCTAGTTCCAATATTGTAAGGTTTCTTTTATAACCAATTGACAAATTTTTAAATACAAAGACAACCCAAAACATTATTTTCCTGCAAAAGTAAGTAAAAAGTATGGAAGCCTCTGCAATATGTAATTATTTAGGTATTTTCATGCCCAGGCTACTTTTACATACAGTTGAAAACCAAATAAAACTAGATCAGTGCTAAAATTAACAGGATGCTTGTAGCTCTGAGTGCCCTGAGTTGGTAAATCAATCTATAGCTAAAAATCTTTTAAGAAAACTGGTGAAAGAAAGAACTCTAAAAGAAAAAAGAGATCTTTGGCTTCCTGGGCATCTCTCAGGCAGCCACTGTAGCAGTAACAGACAGGAGCAGCCTCCTGGCTGCCTGTTTTGGATTTCAGCCTTCACAGACACTTTCCAAGACTTTATAAAAAAATCCAAGCTATAATTTTTAGTAAGATTGTAAGATTCTAACTTAAAGTGATAAACCTAGTACAATTTTCTTTTGAAGACTTCTGCAATCTTCAAACAGAACAAAATAAATAAGAAATTAATTGGTAGCACATACAGAACCTTCTGGATGCTTAAGGAGTGCCACATATTTTAGATAGCTTTGAAATACTTTGGTCATCTGTGGCCATATATAAACTGAAAATCTTTCCCCATGTGCCCTTATCATCTATTCAATGATAGATTAAAGATGTCTGTGGCATCAGACCCCCTCAGTGCTGTGATCCAGGTTAAATTTGCCTCTAGTTTCATCATAGAGATTGATGGGAGACAGGAAAAGTGAATGAGAGGAGACAAAAGAAAATATCAACTGGGTGATTCCAAAAATCAGATCTGAGAACAGCAGGAATTTCATTCAAATACCATCAAGATGAAGAGAGTCAACACCAGCTTCTGATCTGTCCAGAAAATACCATTTAAAAGCCCCATGGAAGGCTTTGCTCTTCTCCTCTCCTCCTCCAGATTAACAAGTATCTCCAGGTTTTTACCTGAGAATAAAGTTCCCCAATCTTAATATCTTGGGTTTTTTGTAAAATTGCTTGATATCAATAAGAGGAGAAGAACTTTAGCACTTTGCAATGACAGCAGTCAGGCACAAAGTAAATATTTCCATTTCCTCTGCTGTCTTACCCTTTGATTCCATACTCTCTAAACATATCACTATATTACCATTTTTACTATTTAATCATGGTTTGGTTACCATTGACTACTGGAAATTTTCCAGAGTAGATGAATTTGTTGGGTTTGTAGAATCTGTAAGTTTTGATGGAGGTGATGAGTTTCCACCCATATAAACAAAATTATTTTTCACATGCACACTACTCATCATCACAAGTGAGCTGCTTCACGTGAGCATGAACAAAGATTCCCTGGAAACTCTTGCCTGGTCTCTTAGCTTAGAATCAACCCAGCTCCAGAATGCTGGAGAAAACTGTTCCTGTGAACCACAGCAACAATTTTGCAAATATTTTCTGGGACCTGTTTGAGGGAATTCCCACTAAAAGCCTCCAAGAAGCTGGAACTCACTACTGGGAAGTACTCACACTACTATATTTGTAAGCAGGCAACTTCTTTAACTGAATAATTCTAATTTATTTTTAAAAGCAGAGTGACACCTCTAGTCTACAGTGGGCCCTTCCTACTTTTTCACATGCTTCCCACTCATCAAGTGGAATAGTTAAAGTAAAATTTGGAAGACCAAGGCAGTTCATCCTTATGTAACTCTTGTGCTCCAGAGATGTTTGCTTTGATGAACAACTTAAACCAGCACAGTATAAGGTTTTAAGGATTAAGCATGGAAGAAAATACGATCAAAATGCACAATCTGCCAAGTTTAAGTGGAACCAACTGGAATCTCTGCACACAAAATAATTCAAGTTACAAGAGTCACTTTTATTAATTAGTGACTAGGGTCAATTATTTATTAAGTTTCCAGTTTGAACACTGTTTTCAGTTTAGGCAAGAAAAAGTATAACCAGAAGGAGAATAGCTCTTCTTATCTGTTCATTGTTCATGATACAATAACTTATTTTATACAGCAAATAAGCACTGAAAGTATCAATAATTTTTATAAAATAAACCTTCTACCTTAGTATTGCTGTTTATACTTATTAAAAGCATCACCATCCCCTGAGTTCAGTCATTTATTTAACTACAACAACTAAAACAACAAACAAAACATACCAAAAAACCCACATATATAAACCCAGCAACATTAAAACTAGAAGATGAAAAAAAAAAAATCAATGTTTTGAAATAAAGTGAAATAAACTCCACATCACTTTTACCTGCTTATGGAGAGGCCCTTAGCTCTGCTCCCAAGCAGTCCATCCCCATGCCCAGCACTGAGCACAATCAGTTTGCAATGTCAGTGTTCCAACAAAAAAGTTCATGTGTGCACTTTGTGAAAGGAATCACCCCAGTGCATGCACAGGAGCTAAAGGAAACCTTCCATTCTTTGATTTTATGTATAATATTTGTCTTGATTAAAAATTTAATCATAAATCAATCCCTAAGCTTCAACCAGACTGAAAAATGACTGGCAAATGCCACAGGTCAACACTATCCTTGGTGAATATTTGGTTATGGTGAGTATTTGTTACTCACAGGCAGTTGGGATATACTTAAATTGGTGAAAATATTGGGATTCTTCTCAGAAGTCAAACACACTAAACCATAATTAGGAGGGGGATTCCTCCCCCTCTCATGGCACTCATTAATGCTCAGGTTGTGACTGAAATAAAAATGTATGTGGATTCTCCCTGTTGTCTAATTCATACAACAGATCCTTCTGGTGACAACTGTGAAGTACACAGGTATTTATTAACCTGAGCATTACTCCATGGCTCTGTGCTGTGCTTAATACTATAAACATCTTTACAACCTGATTCCCACCCTACCACTCCCAATTTCCCCAGCTCCTTCTCATAAGGTCAATCTTCCCCTCCTGCTAACAATTTAACAATAGTAAAAATCTTTAAGTCTTGATTTTTGCCTGAACTTCTCACTTTTTGTATTCCCCAAATCACCTCAGCACTTGAAAAAAAATAAAAATTAAAAAAAAAAAAAAAAAAAAAAAAACAACACCCAACAAACATCTCTTGAGTTACATCTCTTTCCTGTAGCAAGACTATTTAGTTCCCCTAGTTATTTTACACAGGGCATCACTCCTGTGCTGTCCCTGAATCCCTCTGAAGAGGAGCTCAGCTGTGTGGCACTCCTTGTTAGGCAGTGTCACCATGAATAATGCAGCTCAGTGTTTGAGAGCACGTTTTTAACAGCTGCCTGTGTCCCAGCATTGCCATTTACTGCTGCCCACAAAGCTTCCCCTCCTTGGGAGAGCTTTGCTGTTTGCCTTTTCCAGCCTTACACTGCCTGACAACGTGAGAAACACTGAGCTGCTTGCTATGGATTTATAAAGCCAATTTCTGCCTATGGAGACTAACTTGTTTTTATTATAGGTAGCATAACTGACTGTTCTTCATCACCAGCAGAAGCATTTACCTGGCTCAAAGTGAGCAGTGCTTTTAGTGCCATACAAGTGCTTTAGTGCACAGTGATGCTCTTGGACAGTAAATGTGACATCTTCTCTCTGCCTGGCTTCTGGGGAAATTGATTGTGCTGCCCTGTGTCAAACCACACATTCAGAGGGGCAATATCTAAATACATTTTAATGACTGTACTCTCACCTGCTTGCTTGGTCACTATAAATATTCCCAAATAATTTCTCTCTGAAGAAATGGCCTCCTAGCATTCACTTCAACACACTGTTCATTTTGGTAACTTTCCCAGCTCTGAGCCAGTACCCAGGTTTGAAGCACTTACAAAACTTTGCACACAATGTGAAAGGAAATCCCATGCACAGCACTTGGTCCCTGTTCAGTTCTATTTACACATCCATCAGAGGAAGACTTCATGACAAAACCACTGTCAAAGCAGCTTCAAATTTTGAGGGTTTTAACCCTCTTTTAAAAACCCACTATTTAATTTCTTCAAGTATCTTAATCCAAGTTACTTCTTGTCATCAAATTGGTTTTCTGGCTCATCTTAGGTCATGTTACTTCATGACTAGGGAAGACACCATGCCCCTGTGCCAGACACTGGGGAGGCACCTCAAGATCATTGAGGGTCCCTTCCAATGCAGAATATTCTGTGATTCTGGGCGTTGGGACCAGGTCTGGGCCCCTCTTGGCCAGAGAGCCCTGCAGGGGCTGGAGCGTGTCCAGGGCAGGGAACGGAGCTGGGCAAGGGGCTGGAGCCCCAGCAGGGGCTGAGGGAGCTGGGAAGGGGCTGAGCCTGGAGCAAAGGAGGCTCAGGGGGGCCCTTGTGGCTCTGCACAACTCCCTGCCAGGAGGGGACAGCCGGGGGGTCGGGCTGTGCTCCCAGGAACAGGGGCAGGAGCAGAGGGAACGGCCTCAGGCTGGGCTCAGGGTGGGCACCAGCAGCAATTTCCCCATGGAAAGGCTGCTCAGGCCTTGGCAGGGGCTGCCCAGGGGGGTTTGCAGTGCCCATCCCTGCAGGTGTCCCAGGAAGGGCTGGAGGTGGCACTCAGGGCCCTGGGCTGGGGACAAGGCGGGCATTGGGCACAGCTGGGACTCCATGATCTCAGGGAGCTTTCCCAACCTTGATGATTCTATGATTCTATGAAGGGATGATTCCAAACAGATTTTTAACTCCAAATCTATCAATCATACACAAGTATTACAAAGGTCAAAATTCATGTGAAAGAAATTTAAGATTATTCTTTACGATTGAAATAATCCTATGTAAGGACAGCATTACACAAACTGCCCTTGGGTTTAACATCTTCAGTGAAAAAAACTGGACCTCTCTATAAAGAAAGGATGGTTGCTTCAAATTTCCTTTTCCTTGAAGAGAATTCAAAAGCCTTCATAGATATATTACTGCTTATGTAAATACAAACACCTTCATGTTAACATGTAGAGATACATTCCGATTAACATTATTGACAGACCAATGGAAGAGGAAAAATAATCAGATTTTACAGGCTGACTTCTTCCCTCTAATACCTGGCCTTTCTGGCTGAGATGCCAGACTCATGACCACACAGCTTAACTCTTTTTCAGTTAAAGATGATGCAGAGTTGTGAGAAAGCTGTGCCTTCAATGAGGCCTGGCCTTGTACACATCTAGTAAAAATGGTATTTGTCTGAAGTTTCTCAAAATGCAGATCCTTGCCTTGGAAGTGCAACTCTCAGTCAGTGACTTTGTTGGCAGAAGGTGAAATAAGATGCTGCTTGTGCTGCACTTAATGTAACAAAATGGCACAATACAAACCTGATGTACATAATAGATTGTTACATATATCACATTACACATGCACAGGTAAATTTTTCAAAAGGGTGACCTTCTATAATTTCTCATGCAGTCTTAAGCAGTGTTAAAAATACATTTAACATTTGAAATTCTGATGGTTACAGTTCTAAAGCTGCTGACTCATAATGTCTGAAAATGTAATAGCAAGTAGGATCTTAGTTTGATGCATGATTTACTGAACCTTTATGATTTTTATGAATTATTAATCCTTTGCTACTTAGATGAACCAGTACAAAATTTCTCATAGATTTGAGAAATTATTATTACTTATATTTAACCTACTGTTGTACTTCTTAATTCAACCATCATGTTTCATCTAAACTTCTCAAAGCTCCTCTATGATTCTAAAAATCCTTGGCAGGGAGGAGAGGGCAAAACTATAAAGGCATCATTGAGTTTGTTTTGCAGATGCATGGACTATAACCCACTTTAATAAGGATTAACTATCCTGTAGAGATGGCCAAATTCTGTATAGCACAGCTCTGTGACCCTTGCTCAACTTTGAAGCCCAAGACTGCTGCTGAACCAGCCCAAAGAAAACACATAAAATAAAGAGTCGGGAGATTTTTACAGCAGTAAGGAACAAATAACAAAAACTTTGGAGTTGGTAGTAGTTAAGAGAAAAACACGGACGTGAAGAGATGTAAAATGAGTTGGAAAGTGGCAGTTCAGAAAGATCAAGAGCCCTCACACTCCAGCAAGCAGCACAGACTGTCACCTTTCCATCTGAGCGCTGACTCCCTGCCCAGCGGTGACTCAGCGGTCACTCCATCAAGGAGGTGACACAAGACTTGGGCTGTGTTAGTTCCAGCCACTTGCTTTCTGTATTAGCACATAAACAGCTCTTCTCTGGGCCATCAAAATCTTATCTTCTATTCATTATGGCCATTACTCACTATTCCTTGGGGGTTTTTTGCCCCAAGCTAACAAAATCAAACTGATAATTCCTGGAGTTCCTACCTGGCATTACCAGCACCTGGTGCTTTGTTATTCCCAGGGGTTCCCAGTGCCTCCCAAATTTCATCACCTAGTTCTTCACAAACAGCTCAGCTGCCTAGAAAATAGCTCCCTACTTATTTCACCGCTAAGACTCACCACACAACCACCTCAAACATTCTATAATTACATTTTATTTGAGATTCTCAGCTCATTTATTCTGTCCTACACCCCCCACCTCCCCCTCACCTGCTCCCCAAGGATTCCATCTCATCATCAATTACCACCCCAGTATTTTATACTCTTCTCAAAGAGAAGCTTTACTAACACCATTTACATTTGTAAGGTATACTTATCTAGCACTGCACAGAAATTAAACAGGAGGTCAATGTGCCAAAGGCCCTTAGATTTCTGCATAGAATTACCAGCTGGGATTGTTTATGCATCTGACCCTTGCTCACTACAGAGCTGCAATTTACTGGTGGTCCAGTGAAACAACAGAATTGTTACCCAAGGAAACCCTCATCACATGGGGAAGAGTGTGATGTGCAATAAAAAAGGTTAGGGCATGTTTTTTGAGGTTGGTTTTATAACTTAGGAATGTGGGGTGTTTCCTTGTTGTGTTTGTTTTTTAAAGGGGGCCCAATAATCTCCAGGGGAGCATGGCTGGAGAGAGCTCTGAGCAGCCTGGCCCATGGCAGGGGGTTGGAATGAGATGGCCTTTAAGGTCCTTTCCAACCCAACCATTCTATGATTCTCTGTAAAATTCCATTCTAAAATGAAATTAATAATCTTTTCAAAGAGGAAGAACATGGAAGAACACACAAACTTAAACACAAATTTAAAATGTATAGATTAAACACAAACTGAAGTGCTGACACACAGTCCAAGCAGGAGCAAAGATGCTCTGGCCACATCCATTTTCTACCTTCTGAACTTTTTCCCTGCAAGGACATTATGCATTCCCTGGTCACTTGTGTCACAAGGGTCTTTGGCAGCAATTTAACACCCTGTTAATTCTGAATTTTCTTGCTAAGTACTTCTCCCTCATTTTCTTCAGCCTGACTTTGATCAAAGATTCCTTCACAATACCCAGTTCTAATGCCATGAGAATGCTTCATTTCACAGGGGCTCCAGGAACATTCATGCTTCACTACACTTTTACCAAGTACTCCACAGGTGGCACCAATGCTGTCTGAGACCTTGTAAAGGCATTCCCACTTCAGGAAAAATCTCAAGCTTGTGCAAGTGGAAAGATGAATATCCCTGCTCTTCATGGTCCCTCAAAGACACCTTTCCATTGTACTTCTAACGTCCTTCCTTTCCTTTATTAAACCACACAAATATATATTTTTGTTCTTCATGCAATTTTCAAGCCACTCTTTGTTTTTTACACTTCAAGGTATTCTCACAGTCCCCCTGTGGTTCCCACTGGCATCTCTCTCAATGTTCTGCCATGAGCTATCAACCAGCTCTGTAACCTGTACAGGTTAGGGCCTCTTTGCTGATGGACATTCCTATTAATAATTTAAATTCTTCACAGGTATCCATAACTGAGCATCTTCAGCAGTTTCTTTTTTGTGCCATGGCTCCTTCTCACCCCCAGGCTCAACAGTTGGGGAGCTCTGTTACAATCATATCACCTTTTATTTATTTAATAAAGCTGCAGGGCACTGATCAATGGGCAAATGAGTCCATTTCATGTGGCTGCTATTAACATCATTCCCTGTAAAGCAATTCCCAAACATTTTTTCCTTCCTATTGACTCAGACACAGATGAAAACCACAAACAACAAAGTTCCTGGACAGAAGGCTGCATTTGGCTTACAGCAATCTAGAGACACTTGTATGAAGTGGTATCATTTTTCTCTGCTTAAACAGTTTCCACTGTATTTGGACAATCCCAAATCCTTCAGGCCAGTTGGAAATTGGCTTGAGAGGCAGCTTGGCCCATCAGCATATGGCAACTTGCAAGCCCTGCCCAGAAGCTGAAGTTCTACCAGCCCAAGCTCTTATTTTGTGCAGCAAACTGGATGTGAGCTGCAATTCCAAGTCCCTCCAGCTTCCACCAAATCTGTTCATTTGAGGCTGCCATTGGCCCCTGGGTACACGGGACACCCCCCCAGACATGAGGCAGGGCTGTTGAGGAGATTTCCCTGTTCAGCCTTCCAGGGGCCACTCTGGCAGAGCAGACCCACCCTGTCCTGGAGGTCCCTTCCACCCCAAACCTATTCCAGAATTATATGAAACCTCTCTCTGTCATTTTCAGCTCTCCACAAGACAATGTTCTACAGCTGTGCTGTCCCTCACTGGAGGACAGGAGGCTTTTCTCCAACAGTTAAAATGGGACCAGGAGCATAAGTTGGCTTTTGTTTAAGCCTGTTTTACAGCAAAATATAAACATATTGCAAAGCTTAACTTCTGCTCCCCTGCTCCCCGGGACTTGGGCTTCCCTTGTGAGATGTTTCCTTTCCTGAAAGACAAAACACTCTCATACTTCAGCCTGGTGATTTGTATTATCATCTGCTATTTATAAACCTGATTTTAGTTCTCTAAATAATTCTGAAATTTTAATAAAAGAGGTACCCTGAAACAAAAATATAATGAAGGCAAACAAGCAAGGAAAGGATAATTGGATTTTTCTCAGGCTATGCTAATCTGTAGACTATAAATGCTGTGTGGTTACACTTGAACACTGTTAATTTGCATGTAGCTGGGAGCACTGGCATGAACCACCAACATATTAGATCTCAACACCTGACACTGGATGCTCTTTCAGACATCAAGCATTTCATCCTGGAATTAGTTGATTAAGCATATTTAGACACACAAGCCTACATTTCTTTCCTACAACTATAAATCAGAGGAGATTTTTTAAAGACTGTATTAGGCATAATCAAGTGTGCAAGTATTTGATCAAATGCTTCTAGCAAGCAGGAGCTAACTACAAGCTATAGATGCAGAGGCTGTTTATGCCTTGCTGGGCAGACACAATCATTCAAACATTGGCATTCAGACAGGAAAGAGCTTGTCATGTTCAAAATGCTAATCACTGCTTGCTGAGAAATGCAGTGGCTCCCAGCTGTAGGCAGAGCAACACGTAGCTGGCAGCAGCTGCAGCACGTTGTTCTCTCTATCCAGGGATGGAATTCCTGGTCACCAAGTGTGTCCAGGAAAATTTACAGGGCAAGAAACAACAATGTTTGCACTGAACATCAAAAATAAAATTTAAAAATCATATTAGAATGTTGGCAATCCTTAAATCAGAACACCTTTCCAATCAGCAAAGCAAAATGTGTTCTCTGGGGTTCTCAATAATGCTGCTTTGAACAAAGAGTTTGCTCATTGAATCCAGAGTAAGCAGTGTTATTCAATTATATTAACATAATTATATTAACTATTTAAACCACATATACATAAATTCTCATGTCTGTTTTCCATAACAGTACCACTTCTGAAAAAAAAAAACAAACCAACAAAAAAAACTCAAATGCAAAAGAAAACCCAATCTACTTTTTTTTAAATTGCTGAATATTTTTTCTTGCTTATGTATTTGAAAAAAAAAAAAAAAAAAACAAGTTTTTGGGACTGGCTGAGTAAGAAATATTATAAAAGGACAAGCCTGGACACAGTCCCTGTTCCAGATTTAGTCTGCAATCAGATATATGTGTAAGGATCCTTGCATTAACCCCACTGTTTTTAATCAATTTTGCATCTTTTCCCCCTAATCCTGCCAGCCCACTAGAAAATACTCACAATGCTATGGTAATGGAATAAGTCTTAAAAAAACCAAAACCAACCAAAGCGTCAAACCTTTATGAGATATGCCCAGTAAAACATTTAACTCAATACCCAGCCTCACCATGCAGCTCACCAGACCTAGCAAAGACACAACTTCCAGCAGCCTTTCCTTCTCTGAGGAGCTCAGCAGTGAGAGCTGCCAGGGCTCTCCTCATTTTACCCAGCTGTTCTGGATTGCCAAGCAAATTGCATTCTATTTGCTTCTATTTTATTCATCTGTATGGCAGTTGTCTTCTGTTCAGTGGGCAGTTTTCCTTATCTCTTCCACACCCACTCCTCCCTCTGATGAGACACCTGCTGATAACAGCTATTGAATGTCACTGCATGGCTGATAAGAACTGCAGCATCCCACTGGGAGATGTGAGCCCAGAGGGAGGAGCCCAGCATTGCTGCCCAGATAGAATCCAGAGGTTTGAGACACCAGCACGGCTTCTCCAGGGGATTGCCCAGAGGAACAGCAGCTGCCTCTGCCACTGGATCTTCAGAGGAAGAATCCATCCTTCTACAGGATCCCTGCTCCAGCAAAACCACCCCTGACACTGCAGGAGGGCTGAGCCACAATTCCAATGGGACTGCCACCAACAGCCTGACCCACAGGGTGTCAGGTTGGGTTCTGACTCTGTCAGTGTTGTTCTAGTGCACTGTATTGTTTATTTTATCCTTTTATTTTCTTCCCTATTAAAGAACTGTTATTCTGATCCCATATTTTTGCCTGAGAGCCCCTTAATTTAAAATTTATAGCAATTCAGAGGGAGGGGGTTTACATTTTCCATTTCAGGGGAGGCTCCTGCCTTCCTTAGCAGACTCCTGTCTTTCAAACCAAGACACAAGCCCAGGGAAGAGCTTGTCCTTGCTTGGAAACATCTCACCACCACAGTGCATCCCAAACACACAATCCTGCATTGAGAAACAGCTTAAAAACAGCCTAAAAACCCAACCAAGCAAACAACAAACTGCAGCTAAAGGGACCAGCATGACAAAAGAACTGTATAGGAGGATTTTTCTGGACCAAGCTCTGGGTTACTCTCAGGGATGCAATAACCATGCTTAGCTTGATCCCAACATCTCAGGCACACAAATGTTGTCTTCACTCTGGATATTCTTGATCTCCACATTCAGACTTCTTAATACTTGAGTATTTTGATCTACTTTTGTCTTCCTGTGTTATCCTTTTCCCCTGTGATACATCGGACACTGTGTCCATCCCTTGCTCTGATGACTGAGCTCACTGAGGTTTCCATGATCCTGAAATGGATTAGGAATAACACCAGGTATAACAAAAATGCTTCCAACATTCCATAGTCTGTATTGCTTCGTATTTTGGGAGCTTCTATAACACTCTGTAGAGTTTGCAATAATTGTTTTATACAGATACCACTGATTAGCTACAACAGAAGCCACACCCTGAAAACAAACATTTCTACCTCTCCAAGATGCAAACACCACTGACATCAGAACAACTTAACAGGCAGAGACACAGGATGTTGGAGACCAAAGTTCCATTTCAGGCTCTGGGTAACACCTCAGTGACATTGATATCTCACTCTACTCACATTTCTTACTGGTCTTTGTCAAATGTGGATAAACACAGCACTTTTAGGTCTATATAAAAGCCAAGGGATACAAAGCTGGTTATTGTTATTAATAGCACAAAAACCAGTATCAGCCTCTACCCAACTGCTGCTAAAACCCAAACCCAAAGCAATTGCTGCTAACAATTAAGTTCTTGTATTTCTAGACAACCATTATCATTACATAATTAGAGTAACCAGGATCACATTTGCTGACCCATTCTACTGCCATTGTATCCTTACATGCTTTTCTGTTTATATTTTTCTTTTCGTTTTCTCCCCTCCTCACAGTTGAAATATTCAATGTTGAGGCTTTATATATGCAAACAGCTTAATTTCCAGAAACACTCCATTCTCCTACCTGGCTGTTTAATATCAATGACTGTTGCTTAAAATCAATTAAGAGATGGTTTTAAGATACCTTGTTATGCCAGCTGACAGATTTTATAACAGGAAGAAATTACGGGACTGAGATGAAGCAGCCTGGAGGTTCAGGCTGTTTATATTTCTTTGACATAACTCTTCAGGTACAGATATAAATTAAAAATGTACATCAGGGCCTCAAAAATTCAACTCTGTATCTGGAGAAGCATCTGATATGCAGGTTCCAGTGAACTCAGTTGAGCAGTAACACTCAAAAGCACTGCTCTGTCCCATTATTGCACACTTGGTGTATAAACACCATTTTACGCAACAGTTCTACCAATCCCTTAAAATTTCTTTGCAAGGGTGAAGTGTTTAAGGGGATATCTGTGTACAAAAGCCTCTAAATATCAGGCTTTTCAGTTCATTAAAACCTGAACAGCATTATATTGCTACGAATTCTATCCATTATATTCACCTGCATACAAGTTTTCAATAGCAAATAATAATTTTGAATATACGTTTCCAAACTCCTCTTGCAGAGGAAAATCCTATTTTTGCACATATCATAAGAAATTTCACTAAAAGAGCTCACTATATGAGTTCAGCAGTACACCCTCAATAGTGCTTTGTATTTACCCCAGTGAGTTTCACTGGCCCTTCAATTTCCTGAGCATTGTGTTTTTGGATCCCTCAGTGTAACAAATCAGGACATCCCTATGAAGTACAAATAATGCTATTACACACATAAAATACATGTCCAGTATATGTGATTGAAATCAAGACCTTTCTAATGAAACTAAGGTAAATAAAAAGTATATTTTCAAAATCAGTGTTGCATTTTATTGGCTACTGCACATAAAATTCAAAGACTAAACCCAGCATGTTATTCTGGCAACAAGCAATTTTTTGAATAATCAGATCCTGAGCACCTTTCTGAGGTGCCTCAAGAGTAATAATTTACAGCAGAATTGCTGTGTCAACTGCTACAAAATTTTTAACTTGTCCTGTGAAGGTGAAATCAGTTGTTCTGCACTTCCTGTTTACCCTACAGTTCCATCCATTTTGTTCGTAAGTTAACACAGTTATCCCACTGGTTTAGAGCAGCAAAACACTTCTGACAAAGCCACTTCTCAATTCTAACAAATATGCTTTAAACTAAACTTAAATGCAACTTCTGGCACCGGATACAGCTTCAGACTCTGTGAGCCACCAGTGTCCAAATTCAGTTTTCCCAAATGCAAGAGCATTAAGAGAGAATGGGCAGGGGCAGCTCCTGGGCTCAGACCCTGCCTGTGGCTCTGAATCAAGGGTTCAAAGAAAATGAAAGAGTTAAAAGTTTAGCTAGATTTAGTTAGGGGGGATAGAAACAATTGAGAAGAGCAGAAATAATAAGGGATAGTTAATAATTAGTGGACAGAAGAGTTAAGGCTAAGATATAAATAATATATTTGTCTTTACTGTGTTTAAAGAAGCAGGATGGGATGTGGATCTAATTGTGAAAGAGGCCCATGGTTGCACCTGGGGCTGAAACTTGAGCTATGGCCAAGGGCTCCCAAGGGCTCCCAAGCCTCCCAACCAGGCAAAAGCAAAGGGTCACTGTGAGCTCAGAAGACCACTGACCATTTCAAACACACTGACCCATTTCAAACACACTGACCCATTTCAAACACACTGACCCATCCGAAGTGACAGACTGGGCAGGCCTGAAAAACATTTTAATATGCAGCAGGTAGGCTGGGTTAGACATGAATATGTATGAGGCATTTGGGAATTATAATAATATGCAAGACCTTTTTAGATCAATAAAGAGTTGGAGCCTGTGATTTTTCACACATGCCTTTGGAAATTACTCTGCTTGTGTCCAGTGCTGTAATAAACATTCCACTATTCAGGTTTAATTAGTTAAAGAGTCCTCTGTCCCTGCTTCAGCTCTGGGGCCATCAGTGGGCCTGCTCTGCCCTCCCTGCACACAGAAACACCCAGGGCTGAGGGCCCCTCTCTGCTGATCCACAGCTGCCCTCTGCCCTGCAGGGCAACTGTGAAAAACTCCAAACACTTGGTGCAAAATTTTAAAAGTTTCATAATGATAAAATGGTACTAAAAAATAGTAATATAATTAGAGTAATAATAATTTGGACAATTTGGATTAGGACAACCTGAGACAATAGAAACAAAGAGTTACGGAGGTCTGGGTACCTTTTCTGGGCAAAATAAGCCTGAAAAAGGACTCACTGTTAACAGAGGATTAACCCTTAAAAGCAACAGCCTGTTGCATATTCATACACCTCATCCATGATGCATAAATTCCATTCAAACACAGGATTCTGTCTGGTCAGGCTCAACTTCTTCCTCTGAATCCTGACAGCACCTTCAGGGCTGAGCAAGACAGGAAGAAGTTCATTTCTCCTGATAATGGAGCAATAAATTCTTTTTCTCTGAAAGATTTGGGTGTCCTGTGGCTGCTATCTTGCAGTGAGTCCTTTTTTAAAATACTATCTTACATAGCATAGTTTCTATTTTAGCATTTTGTTATAATCTAAAACTACATTTAACACGCTACTTAAGAAAATTAATACAGCATAACTCTCTAACATAACACATATAATATTCATTTTAATATTTGTGAAAAGCCATTCATAAAATGCGCATTTTCCCCAGCAACTGAACCCAAATGTAAGGAATAACACATCATTTACAACCATCACCTTGAAATTATAAAGGAGATTCTCCCCTGCATACCAGCTCCTCATGACTAGAGCAGGAAAGACAGCACTCAGGAGGACAGGAAAACCTTCAGATGGCCAACACAATCCTGCTTTTTCTCAAATATTTTGGTGCTGAGACACCAGTAACGTGGTAGTTATGGCTTTGTAAGCACTCAGAGTGTCCTTTATGTAGGATTGACTCACTTAATGCAAATTCTCCTCCAAAACAGCACAAGGAGACAGGACCCTGCTCTGCAGAGCTGCATTAGATCAGCACAGAGGGGTGAACTGAAAGCAATCACATCCTTTGTAGGAAAAGACTTTGGTCCCATCAATTTGCCAGAATTAAGCATTAAACCCCACCTTCTGAAAGTTTTACCTATACACAAAGTATCTGTAAGTGTATGGAAAAACTAAGTGGAATTCTGTCATCAGCCAGTGACCTCAGCACAAATACACCTTTTCAGCTCACCCACAGAAAAGCACTTCAAGAAGGAAAGATGTATCTAAACAAAAACAAGGCAACGGTAGCAATTTTCAGAATTTGGGAATTTACAGCTTAAACAGACTCGTAACAAAGGCAGACACCATTTGCCTTTGTTACAGGGTTACAAACTCAAGGAAAACGAAACACTTTTCTGCAGATAAAGTGCCACTAGATATGAGAAATCACGTTTTCTATTATTCACACATTCATATCAAAACGTGTTTAAAGTGCAGATGTTAAAAAAAAAAGGGAAAAGGTATGTAGCTTCCAACAAAACAGGAAAATGGCCAAACACTTGTTAAGAACAGACTTAACTTCACAAAAAAAAAAAAAAAAAAAAAAAAAAAGAAAGAAAAAAAAAAAAGAAAAAAAAAAGCCCAAGATAGAAAACTGAAAAACTATTGAGGAACAGGGTGGGCAGGCCCTGGCAGCTGGTGCTGTCCCTGGATCCCTGGCAGCACCCAAGGCAGGTTGGACACTGGGGCTGGAGCAGCCTGGGACAGTGGGAGGTGTCCCTGCCCATGGCTACCCTGCCAGGGAACAATTCCTCATTGCCAAGATGCCACCCAGCCCTGCCCTCTGGCACTGGCAGCCATTCCCTGGCTCCTGTCCCTCCAGCCCTTGGCAATTGTCTCTCTCCATCTTTCCTGCAGCTCCTTCAGGCCCTGCAAGGCCACCCTGAGCTCAGCCAAAGCTTCTCCTGTGCAGGTGAGCAATGCCAGCTGTGCCAGCCTTTCCTCCCAGCAGAGCTGCTCCATCCCTCTGCTCATCCTGGAGCCTCCTCTGGGCTCTCTGAGCAGCTCCAGGTCCCTCTCTATGGGACTCTGACAGCAGAGAGCACAAATATTTGGGAAAGATTTGAATTAAGTGATCATACAAATCCATTCAGGGCTATTTAGGGTTTGTGTGTGTGTACATACAACCAGAGTTGGTGTCAGCACAGCCACACTGAGGAGCCCATTGCTCTGTCCAGGATTTTTAGCCCAAGCTCCCTGTAGAGCCTTTCAGATTGCCAACAGCTTGAGGTAAATGCAGCTTGAAGGACAGTGAAACTGGTCCTTAGGTGAGCAGATTTACTGTGCTTACTCATCTTAGCTACAAGGACCTGAACTAAAGCTACAGAGAGGACAGTGAATTATCACCTTGAAGTATTTTACACCCAAAATATGAAAGGAAGCTAACCTACAAAACCTCAGCTGAAGATACAGTGTCAATGTTTTTCTACTCTGTAATCCAGGTTTGCTTGTTATCAACACAGACTCAGCTGTTAAACCTGCTTGGATGCAACTCCAGAGGAACCCAGTTGGATACACCTGTCAACGACACCCCAAAATATTCCTTAATTCAGAAAATGCAGCATTCTGTACCACTCTCCCATTTACATCCCAGCATCACATATCCTGCAGTCACTGTTAAGTCTCTTCTTTATCAGAAACTCTGCCATTTGCCTCTGAGGCTTAAACCATAGATTTACACTCATTAGAATTACAAATATATTCACATGCCCATCAGATGAGGGGAGCTTTCTGAAAGCCCATCTTTACTTGCAGTTCCTCACCTCTTACAAGAGACAGGGACTCTGCAAGAGGGTGGCTCATACAGGGCAGGAATATTCTGCACAACTTCTGATTCTCCTGCAGAGAACTGAGGTCCCTGCATATAAAGAACTGCTGACAGTGTTTGGGGTTGTGACACACTTGCTCCTACATGGCAGAAAAAGTAATAACTTTTTTTACAAATTAAAGTAAAGATCACTGTAAAACATTCCCACTGAAATACTGAACATGACTGAGTTCCTACTGCAGTGCAATGATTTAAACTTATTAGCAATAAAACATAGGTGCATATTATTGCTCAATATTAACTGCATTTTTATGCACTTGCAAGCACATATATTTAAAGAGAAGACAAACAGAAATACTGGACTAAATTCATGATTTTCCAACATGGCTCATCTCTTCTCCTGCCTGAATACAACAGGAATTAAGTTATCCATTAATTTATCTCTTATAAACATCATATTTTAAATTAGCAAATAATTTACAAGACACCTTATGCAGACAGACAAACACTAGAGTAAAATATAATAAAATGGTCATATTTTGCATAGTATGCCTCAGCATAGTATGCATACTATGCCCCAGTCTGTATTTTTTCCCTTATCTTTGTCTCCTATTTTTACTAAAACTTTTTCCTATTGCATGGAAAAGAGTTTTTAACATATACAGATACACACACAGGTTTTTATATATATGTATATACACACACATATGTATGTGGGTGCATGCATAGACACAAACACAGGAAAATTTATTTCTTTTTCTCTTGAGAAAATGAGTAGAGTTTTCATATTTTTCCAACTGGCACTGGAGGGGAAAGCATAAAAAGAAAAATAGCTGGCAGAAGATGTGGCAGATCCATGCCAAGCATGGCTTTGAGCAGGATGAACTCCATGTGCTTCTCACCTTATGACAATATTTATACCTCATTTTTTCATAAGCTTTATTTTGTTCCCACCAGTCCACCTCAAAGCCACATTTGTTCCCCTGTTTGAACAGACCCCTGCAGGAAAGGGAGTGTTTGAAAGGTGTGGGGAGGATCAGTGAGTGCATTGATTCTTGTTCCTGTTAGGCTATGCCAATGTTATGGAACGCTGAATACATTCACTGTGACAAGTGAGCTAACACAGCCACACAGCCCAGGCTCTGGGAATCAGCATTCTGCCCATCTGTCCAGAGCAGAGATAGACTCTGTGCAATATTTCATTTTCCATGTGTTGGGCTGAGCATGCTGGGGCTGGGTGTCTTTCCCCTGGCACAGGGAAACAGCCCCAGAGTGCTGGGAGAGGGGCAAAGCCCCAGCTAGGGAAACAGCAACAAAGCTGCAAGCAGGGCACAGCTCCTGGCAGAGAGCATTCCCTGCAAGCATGGCACAGCTCCTGGCAGAGAGCAGCTCCTGCAAGCATGGCACAGCCTCTGACAGCATCTCCTGCAAGCAGGGCACAGCTCCTGGCAGACAGCATTCCCTGCCAGCATGGCACAGCTCCTGTCAGCGTGGCACAGCTCCTGCCAGACAGCATCTCCTGCAGCATGGCACAGCCTCTGACAGCATCTCCTGCAAGCATGGCACAGCTCCTGGCAGACAGCATTCCCTGCCAGCATGGTGCAGCTCCTGGCAGCATGGCACAGCCTCTGACAGCATCTCCTGCAAGCAGGGCACAGCTCCTGCCAGACAGCATCTCCTGCAGCATGGCACAGCTCCTGGCAGCATTTCCAGCAGGCATGGCACAGCTCCTGTTAGTATCTCCTGCAGCATGGCACAGCCCCTGACAGACAGCATCTCCTGCAAGCATGGCACAGCTCCTGGCAGCATTTCCAGCAGGCATGGCACAGCTCCTGCTAGTATCTCCTGCAAGCAGGGCACAGCTCCTGCCAGCATTTCCTGCAAGCATGGCACAGCTCCTGTCAGACAGCATTTCCTGCCAGCATGGCACAGCCCCTGCCACCATGGCACAGCTCCCAGCAGCATTTCCTGCAAGCATGGCACAGCTCCTGCCAGCATCCCCTGCAAGCATGGCACACTGCCTGCAGCATTCCCTGCAGCATGGCACAGCCCCTGGCAGCATGGCACAGCCCCTGGCAGCATTCCCTGCCAGGGAGGTTCAGCACACTGCCTGCTGCAAGTGGGAAGCCCAGGAGGGGCTGAGGGAAACGTTTCAGTGCAACTGCATTACCAGTCTGGAAACCAAAACCAGCCAAACACTGAGAAGTAGCTTTTTAATTGCAATTAATATTTACAGATTTGTAATATGTTTCGATGGTAACTCAATTCAACGTGAGTCAAAGCTGTGGGAAGTGAATTTGTAGAGAATTTTTAAAGTTTTATAGAAGGTTTATATAGTATGTATTTGTATATAAATTTTGAGATAAGAAGTGCCAGTTCTGTTTTCTTCTTGTTTAAATATTTAAGCCACCCCCTCTTTTTTTTCTTTTTTTTTTGACCCAGCCCATTTAACCAATGATTGTCTAACCAATCAAAAACCTCATTTTTTACTTTAACTGGCTTCCCCTGGCTGCATCAAGCAAACCATCAGGAAGGCAAAACTCCTCCCAGAAAATATCTGAACACCAATTCCAAACAAATAGTTGAATGAGAGCAGGTACTATAAGCCAGGTTAAATCTTGACAGGATAATTAGCAGAACACACGAGAACATTCTTGAGATAAGAAATGAAAAAATAAAGATTCCCTGCAAGGAGCTATTGTATGCTTTGCACTTAACACATGTAACCTCAGAGTCACCACACACATTAATATTCAAACACTGAGCTTGGAAAATATCTGAGGTCTCCAACATCCTGCAGCCTCACTGGGGACCTGTCCCCTTGGTATGAGGTTATGAACATTCTGCTGGGAGAACAAACCATGGTTCTGCTGCTCATTCCCTTTCCAGGAGACAAAAATACACACAGGCAGATATGTAACCCTTGGAAAATTGTTTAGCTTCTCTACCAGCCAATTTAACTTTCTCCCAGTCTCAAACATTACCCAGTAGCAGGGAAACTGATAGATTCATGGGCATTGCTGTTCATCTCTACTTTGAAAAAATAAGATTTCATATTTCTAAGCAAGAGGAAAAATATTATTTCCCCAAACATAGGCCCATTAGTATTTTATTGTGAAGATAAATACTGAATCCTCCAACAGTCCAAAAGTGCTTCAAGTAATTCAATTTTGAAGAAGATCTTAATAATATATGCAGTAGCATTTTACCCATAGCAGCAGGAATATTGATCTCGCACCATTACGGTTTGCAGCATTTTTAAAACCCATTACCTCTGTGCACATTAGCTCTCACTGGCAGAAAGGGCATCACATTTGCTGTTAACTTCTGGCAGACATCAACACAGAAAAGGTGATTCCACCTGCTGGAGTGTCTGCCTGGCTGCCTGATAATGTCAATCAATAAGCAAAATCACTTTCTCACAGTTCTCATAAAACAAGACGTCTGCCACACACGCGAATCCAGAAGCTGCATTTCTGTACTTAAAATATTAATGAGCCTTAAAATACTTACTCTTACATTTGCCAACACGCACCTCATAAATATCAGCAGATGCTTTATAAAGCATAGAAAGGAGTGGATCAGTGTAACAGGGCCTGGATAACACCAGAACAGATTTAAAACACTGACGGGCAGCGTGTACAGCAGGTCAGCACAGACACCACTGAATCATAAAAGAAAGACCTGTCAGCTCTCAGATAAAGCTGGCACTTGATGATGATAAATTATTTACCAAGTGCTCTTGCTGAACCATTAGGAAAATCCTTTCTTTTTCCTCCACCATCCATTCAAGTCAAGAGCACACCACATGCCCATTTTAAAACAGCACACGGTGAAAGAGAACACAATTTTAGAGCAACAACAATGGGAGTGAGTGTGAGGATATCAGCTAGGAACTACCCTTTGTTACAAACCTGAAAGAGTTTGGGTTTTCATCAGCAATGTCAAAATTGCCCAGAATAATGCACCCTGTGAAAGTGAACCATTAGCTTGGCAAGGGGACTGGCTTGGTGAAAAAATACCTACAATGCATATATTAAAAAAAATAAAGGCATTGCAGCACCCCTGCTATCAATGGTCTTCCTCTGATTCTTAGGATTTCCTAGGAGTGGCAGCAGAAAAACAGTTCTGCCTTAGGCCCAGGCAAAATTATTCCATCCTAATAACCATCTAATCAGTATTTCTTTTTATACCATGGAATTGGATGCCCTGATTATAGATGCCATTCTATAAGGAAGAGTCTCCTGCCACCCTCCCAGCTTGCTGTGAGGTCTGAGCTGTGCATGCAATTACCTAAAGGCCTCAAACCTCCCAAAAATTCAGCTGCACTCAGCCTGCCTGGGTGTACAGCTGAAAGCCAGACAATTCAACTGTGGAACAACTTGGTTTTGGGTTCACAACACATCTCCAGCAGCAGCCACGGGCCCCAGAGGATTCTGGACACGCTAAATCCAATCCCCTTATCTAAAGTTGGTATTAACAGCAATACTTAATCAGAAAGTTAGATGGGATTTGCAAAAATATAGGAGATTATTTTGAAAGTGAATTAGTAATTTGTTACACATCAAAGGCATTAAAAAAAAACTGACAAAAAAACCTCCCTAACACACCTTAAAAAACACAGCAGTAAACTTTCAATCTACTCTGGGATTAGGTGCACTCTGAGCCACTAAAAACTGAAATATCTTGAAAGCAGAGAGTTATATAACATACACTTAGTGCATTGATACTAGAGGAACCTCTTCCATTGTTTCCACCTGCTCACATAATTGTTTACCATTGGGTGCTGAGAAATCAAGAATCTTCAAACGTCCAAAAACCCACAATACCCTCAATTTTCCAACATAACTCAGAATTTAAAATAACTCTGTGATTCCATACATAGAATTTAAAATAACTCAGTGATTCCATACATCCTGTGTTTAGCTTCCTAAACACTCCAATCTTATATTAAACCAGGCAAACCTTCAGTTTCACCTACCAATTTTCCTATAAAGCCCCAGAAAATGCAAATGAAAAAAAAAAAACAAAACAAAAAGAATCCCCAAACAAACAAAACCCCAAACAAATAAAACCAAGCAAACCCCAAACCAAAACCACAGAAACATCATAATCTGGGGTACACCTGCTATTCCATGAGTCACTGAACCTATGGAAATTTACACCAATATAAGACTTTTCTCTGAAAAACTGCATTCCTATGGAATCTATATACAGGTATTTGTCTGGATTCTAGACATTGAATATGTACATTATTTACACTGTGTTTTTAGTAAATAATCCAGCAGAGTCTAAAAAAATACAGCTTAAGTTGCAAATTCTAGTAATTAAAATCATATTACCCCTATTTACTCTGAGCTGTGAAACCATGTAAGGAGGAGAGAAAGATTTAAATATGTACTTGCTGACATTTTCTAGGTAATTTGCCACAATAAATAACAATGCTCAGGATTCCTGTATAGGATAAACTAAAGCAAGGCTTGAGATGACATTAGTCCCTTGAAAATAGACTTCCTAAAATAAACATGTATGCCCATCAATCCATTGTTAAGAACCTACTGAAAAGGGGCAAAATTTGAAAGCTGATTTTGCCTGTTTAGCAAGTTCCAGACAGGACTTTTGTTCCCACAAGTTTTCAGCACACTAAGGTTCTACCTAGGGCACAATGACCCCAGAAGAGACTTTCAGATCCTTGTCAAGGGCCTGACGTGGTTTGGAATGCCAGAATGCACAGAAAAAACTCATTTTTCACCTCACGCCCACCAAGACTTGGCAGCACCACGTAACAGTGACAATCTTACCCAAAATAGACTTTTTTAAAAATAGTAGAGTTACTGATCACCTGTCAGTAAAGTGCCTGACTCTGCTCTGCTGCAGGTACACCCTGGCAATGATGGCCCAGTCTGATGCATCAGCTCCTACTGCAGCACTCACCCAAGCAATACAAGGTCTTCAAAGAAAATTAAAATTAAAGAAGGCAAAAAACCCCCACAGGGACTGTTTAAAACTCAGTTATAACCAAGTTGTTTATCAAAGGAATATAAGTAGTATAGATATATGATGATGTTACTTTTCAGCCATTATATTCATTTGACAAGGTGGATGGGAGACTTGCTCATCCTCTAATGCAGACAAATCTCAGCTTTATTAATTAACAGAAATACTTTTATAATCACAATAATAAGGCTCATGCATATTGCAAAACTAAAGCTCCCTATTGGTCAGCTATAAAAGTCAGTCACACCTATTCTCAAGATGTTTGTGGCTTCTTTTTTACCTCCTGTTATCACATAATTTACAAAACAACTTCTTGCTCAAAGAAACCATGTCCTTGAATTAGGCAGCTGTTGTTTTCTTAGATGCTCTTTCTCACATTACTTTTCCCATGGACTGTGTCTCAGTAAAAAAACTGTCCACATTCATACGAAAAAATAGATTCTATTTCTGGTGCTCAATCTAACCACAATGAAAAAAAAGTATGTTCTTTCACAATTGGAATTACAGAAGCTCAGGCCTTAACAGAAAACCTGATCCAAAGTCCTCTAAATGTTGATGAGTGTTTCTGAAGGCCTCAATGGCCTTTTTGTCATGTCAGCCCATAATTAATACCACCTTCTATGAAAAAGGTTTAGGCTACCAGACATGGTTAAGTACAAAAATCAAAGCTCACTTGCACCAAAGGGATTACTGCTTCCATCCCCTCTGAGGTCAAAGACATTTCCAGCTTTAACAACAAGGTACTCTGGTTATCTAGTTCATTAAATGCCTGGGAGATTTATTTTTTTCTTAAATAATTAACATACCAGAAGTTTGATATGATTCTAGCATCTAATTTACAGAGTAAGATGTTTGTGTTTGGAATTTCTGAATTGCTTCTGCGTGACAGGCAGGCTTTGATAAGTTTTTAATTAAACTGATAATATCACTTTAAAAGCTAAAACACCTAGAGTATAAAGGACACAAGAAATAACAGATTTTATAAGGCTTAGCAGCTTTATAAAAGCTTGCTTGCTTTGTGGAAGAAACTGCTTTTGTGAAAATGTGTGTTTGCCATCTGATTGCTTCTGAAGAATATTTAAAGAAGGTTAGACACCTCTGGCTTTAAGAAGTAATGTGTATTACCATTCCAATAATACAGTTTTGTTCTGTATTTTAAAGTGGGAGGGTTGTAAACCTTTCCTACTGAATTAAATAGCTCTGCATTTCATGCTCTCTGCTCTTTTCAGAGAGCGAGCTTTGCCTCTGTGTTAAATTCTATGCTGTAAAGTGACATTTCTACTTAATTACATTGTACTTGCACTTTAACTACTACAATTATTTAGAAAATATTGCTAACATCCTAAGAGGGGGCCACCTTTTAAACAGGTGAGTTCCAGTCTGGCTCACAAACACTGAAATGAGGCACTACATCATCTGTGGAATGTTCTACATGCAGCTGAAAAAGGAAGAAGAGAGCCAAGCAGCTTTCAAAGACACAAAACACCTTTAACCAGGGATAATGCATCTCCAACATCCTGAGCTGTTGAACACCTCAGGCAAAATGACCAAGTAAGCACAGAGGTTAAAAACTGGCAAAACTCAGACAGGTCAACCTACATGGAAATCCACTAAACTGAACAAAATTATTTCCTAGATAGGAATGGATATCAGCATAAGTCAGTTAAATCCATGAACCAAGCTTTCAGCTGTCCCACTGATAATTTTTGAGAATTCTATCAATTTTTCTTCACTGAAGACAAAAGAGAATGATGCCTCAGGTTTAGCTTTTCTATTTTTCACATTCTGTGCTGCTTTAGTGGGTCTGGGCTTCATATTAGGGGATGGTGAGCTCTGTGCACAGAGCAGGGAGACAAAACAGTTCCTGCTGCAGCTGGGCACCAAGGACAAATGATCCAAATCTCAGCCCAAGAGCACAAACACCGTGGGCTGGAGAGAGAAAAACAAGGATGGGACTGCCTGGGCTAAAGCTGGGATGGGACAATGAACTGCAAGATGCAAATGGAGCAGAACTGATCACAGGGAGAGACCTCGTGAGTGGTTGTGCATTTTGGGGCCATTTTGGTTCATCTTGGGTGCAGCCCTGGCTGGGCTCTTGTGCTGCCCAAGGTGGATCCATTGAGGCCTTTTAATAAATCCCAACTTTATTCTGTAATTCTGTCCAGCCTCTGTTCTAGGGCAGCCTCTCAAGGCATCAAGAAAACCTCAGGTGATGCAAAAACAGATCCATCAAAAGGTTCCTGCTGAATATTTTGCCCAAAGCTTCCACATCTTCACCTTTTTGAGATGAAATTTCAGATTCGTCTCAGATACACTCAGTGTTGGGCTGCTATTCCAACAGAACTGATGCTTCCAAAGGCAAATATCAGAGAGCAGGAGCCACAGGGCTCAGGTCAGAGCCAGATTCCTGCTCTAAATCCAGTCCCAACTCTGCAGGGCTTAGTACACACGGTCCACTGGCATCACCATGACTGTACACAAGGACAAAGTGCAAAATTCTTTGGCAAGCCACAGCACAGAAAAGGTAAATACTGCAATTCAGCCCTTGCTTGGATGAAATACTCAAGGCAGTATTCCAACGTTCTCTTAAAGCACGATTTAAACCCTGCCAGACTTGGGGCTGATCTCACAGTGTGCTCAACACAGGGAGAACCTGACACACAGAAGGGCCAGGCCTTCCTGACTGTTGTGTACTTAGCTACAAAATCACTGGGGTTTGGTTTTGTTGTTTTTAATTTTCCCTCAGATCTTTCTTATTTTATAGCAAATTACCACTACCATTGCATTTCAGAGGAAGTAGCCTATGACTGAACAACTGAGAATTGTATTTTATAAGTAAAATTAATTTGTTTCAAGTACTGTCATTACCTAAGAAGCAATAAATTAATAGATTAAAAACCATGAAATAACAATTAATAACTAGTTTGAGACATACTTCAACACATACACTTATATTTTCCAAAAAAATCCTTCTGCAGTACAAACATATTCATTCTGATCCTAAACACAAAAAACAGTCACAGAAACAAAAGATGAAGCCCAAACACTAAACATTTTTACAGGAACAGATTCAGTGCAGGTTATTTCAGTCTGAGTTATGCAAACTCTCCTGAGGAAAAACAGTGTAACATGACTATTAACTGAAGAGTCTGAAAAGCATCCTTGCACATATTTTCGTGCTCCACATCAAAACAGAAATTAAACCTTTTTTAGTTTCTTTTGAGGCACAAATGTAACAGATAGCAGCTCTGGAGTCAAATCTCCTGCTGTGCACTTGAGCATCGAGGCTGCCATCCAGCAGGGATCCTACCCATGGAATGTTTTCCATAAAGCTCAGGCAAACTCAGCAATCTCTCTCCACTTGTATTTAGCTTTGAAACCCCCTGTTTCTATTTCAGATTCTGAGAAGGGTTTATGTGCTGTAAAATTCATCTTAGCTTTACCAGCTCTACCAGCTGGGCCAATGAAAGTTATTGCAAACCTTGGTCTCCTCTGCTTCCATACACCTCCATGCCAAGAGCAGCCTTCCATCCTGTACAAGCCTTCAGAAATACCTGAAAATGTTTCTTCTCTGGAAGAATCAGTTTTGAGTTTCACTCATCAGATCATTACTAGTAAGCAGAAGGCAAAATAATTGAGAGTTTTCTTCATCTAGCACAGAAATAGGGAGATTCCCAGGAAATCTGAGGTGGATGAACACCAAACAGGGGCAGAGGATACACACAGGAGGCCACCCAGAACATTTCATAGAAGAAAAGTCAGCTTGCTTGGAGTTTGTTTGTATTGGTTTGTTTTGGTTTTTATTTTCAGAAGGCTCCTAAGGATCCAAACACCCTTTTCATGTGCATAAAGCCCTTTCCTAAATCGTTCAGCTCTGCCAATACCCCACAGCCACTGACGAGGCACCAGGAGCAGTGCAGTCACAACTCTCAGCTATTTTCCTGGCTGTTTCTTTCCCTACCAGCACTGATTTTTCAATATACAACCCCACAGAGAGCACAACACACTTGGACAGCCAATATTTGTGTCCAGACTACATGTTTATAACATTCACAGAGTACAGTTCATTCAATTCTTAGCAGCACCAAACTACTAAAAAGGAGCTTAATAATGTATGATATCTTAATTTTTTAAATCAGTTTTATGCATAATTAATTCTTACTGTTCAGTAAATTATTACCTGAATGATTTATTTGCAGACAACAAAAAAAAAAAATTGTGACTGTCTAATAGGTGTTTGTCAGGCTGTGGAACTCTTTTCATCTTTCAGTGTAGAAAACATGTAGCTCATAGATAGCATCACAAATTTAAGGAAAGATATTTTAGCCTAGTTTTATACAGAAATAAGGCTTAAAAAACCCCAGTCACTTCATGTACCTCTTCCTCCCAATCACTCCTTAATCTACAGGCCACTTTCTCTCCTTTTTATTTTTCTTTTTTTGAGATGTCTGTCTCAAATAAATGACAGTAATTTACATTTCAGAGAAAATAGAATAGGCTGACAAATTATTAAAACCCTTCTTAAGGGACAAAAGGATACCAGGAAATGTACCTAAGCAAGCCCACAAGAAAGGCTTCTGTACTAGGGTGTTCATGATTAAGTATTTTGCAATTCTGCAAGACAAATTCTTCAAAATTTTCTAGTATTGGTGTTTAGAGGCTTAACTGCAAGTGTTCCTCCTTTCACTACAAGAATGAGGTATCATAAGTGCAGAGCATATTAAAAATCATGATAATTTTGATATGTAGCTGGACTCAGGGTTATAAAAACATGCATTTGGTGGCAAGTAGAGCCTGGAAAAAGGACAGATGTTTTCACTTTTAATACTTCAGAAGTAAGTTTTTGAGGCTGAGGATTTAGATTTCAATAAAATCCCTTTTTTTTTTCTTTTCTCTAATTTATTGTCCTCCTCTGGGAAATTAGGTACACTTTCATCTTTAGAAGCTTTAGCAACAATCAGCTAATGCAAACACCTAAAGCTGGATGAAGTGGCTTTATCAATGGAGCTCCAGAACCCACCCAGACCCTGTTCCACCTCCACTGACAGCCCTGGGGACACTCTCAGTGACATTCAGCTGCTCACCAAGCTCATTCCAGACATGGCAATACTATTGCTCAGTCCCCACTTATTTATGACAATTTAATTCCTCAGACATAAGCCTTATACAGTTTGTAGTTACCCAGGACATCAATCACTTCTCCCATGCCAGGCCTGAAGGATAGCTCAGCTTGAAAAGAAAATCCTCCTTTTTTTTTCCCCTGAATAAAAATAAAAGGGCAGGAAAAAGCCCAAGCAAAGCTCAGAGTGAAAGAGAAGAGTTGTCCCATTCCAACCTGCAAAAATTCCAGTGATTCCTTTGCAGAAAACTCTCTAATCATTGTGCTGAAATTTAATCATCTGTAAGACCAGACTTTTCAGAAATCTATTGAACAAAGTTGAAAGTAAGAACCTGCCTCCATAATCCAAGCTGCATTAGGCCTGTGCTGAGTCCCAGAGGGGATAATTAGGTTTGCAAGTGTAATAATCCACTGTAATAGAACAGCCTTTGTTCTCACCAAGCAGGCCTTGTTCCAGTTCCCCATCTGAGGAACGGGAATTTCTGATGTCAATAATCAATTGACCCAAAGAAAACGTCCTGCACTTCAAGAACTTCAGAGATTCTGAAATAAAGAGTTCTCCCCTCCCCCTGCACCAAATCCAGCTATTTGGGAAGAATAGGCACAACTGGCTCTTGGAACCCCAATAATTCTAATGCATCACACAGCTAATTACAGATATGAAATACAGATCACACAACCTCTCCCTATAGAATATATAAAGAGAACCTAAAGTCACTGGATCTCCTGTAACTTTTATTCCAAATTATGCATGAATTTTAGGCTGCAGCTCTCTGCTGTCAAAAATTGACCACCACATTTATAAAAATTTACATCTCACAGTCTCAAACCCCCTCTCTCAGATACCTCCCAACGATGAGCCCCAAACCAGCAACTTGGATGACACAAAAGCCACTGACACAACACAACAGAAAAGCTTCCAGACCAGCTTCATCAAATATTAAAGCAACTGTGACTGCACTCCTTTTTCACTGTTAAATTAATATGAATATTTCCTTACCTGCTGCATCCATCCAGGCCCCTCCTGCTGCCTTGGAGCTGCTCATTTGAAGGCTCCCTCAGCTGCAGCTTGTTCTGACCCTCTGCACCCACCTGCAGCTGCCTGGGCTGTGCCTGGCCAGGCTGGCTGGCTTTCCCTCTCTCATGACCAGCTCCAGGGGCACTGTTCCCAGTGTTCCCAGCACACCTGCAGCCCCTTGAACCTTGCCTTGCTCAGAGTGCCTGCACAGCAGCTCCCTGGGCAGCTGGTTCTCCCTTCCTCCAGGAGGTTTCCATCAGCCATTGCTCCAAACCAACAAAGCCTAACAGAGAAAAATTCAAACTATCAAAACCACAAATGTTTCTGTCAAATTGTTCACTTTACAAAAAAATACATTTTCTTATTAAAAAAAAAAAAAGCAGAATTGTTGCTTTTACTGTTGCTTATAGCACCTTACAAAAAATCCCATGTGAGACTGACTCCTTTAACCTATATAGGCACAGCCCAGCCACTCCCTGTCTGATGGAAGACAGGAATGCATTAAACAGAATAAATCTGTATTTTTTTTTCTCAAAGCACCCATCTGCATCATCTGTTTGACCCCACACCCATCCCTTCCCTGCAGACAGAAAGCACAGGTAGCACAGCAAATGCCACTCTTTGGAGCATCTTTCCTTCAGCAGCTCCAGGGTGGGGTCAGTCACATCTCCCACAGCTGGAGCAGGGCCTGGGCAATGTTTTGGAATCACTCTTGATGGAAAACATGGCAAGGCTGATGGAAATTAAACCTCTGAGCCCAGCCTGGAGAGAGGTCACCAGGAAAGGCAGCTTGGAGCAGCTCTGTCATCCTGAGGGCACTGCTGCAAACTTCAGAGGTTCTGAAATAAAGAGTTCTCCTCCCTTCCCCCTGCATCAAATCCAGCTATTTGGGAAGAAGAGTCACAACTGGCTCTTTGAACCCCAATAATTCTAATGCATTACACAACTAATTAATCCAGGTTATTCCCAGTCCATAGACACCCCTGCAAGTGGTAATATAGAGACTGCAACTAACTCTGTCCCTTCCATCTCCTGCTCTTCCTAAATTTGATGAAAATCCAATCTTACTCAAAGAGCATTGCTATGATTAATTCCATATTTTGTGTACTTGAGCCTACATGAAAAAGAACCTTGCTTTGGTGCTTGACTACAACAGGGTTTGATTATTTTTCTAATATTTTCTCTCTTTACAACACCCCACCCCCCAAAAACATCCAAACCCAGCTAAACAAAAGAAAACAAGCCTAAAATATGAACCATTCCTTTCCTTCCATAAAATGCATGCCAGGACTGAAGCACTATATTAGTTTCACCTCTTAAATGTGAAAGAGGTATATACAGAGTAGTCAATATCTGGGACATGTATCTCAGACAGAAAAAATAATAAAAAAAAATAGAAAAAGCAGGATTTTATCAGCAGTTGGAAGCAAACCAAAGTTCACAACTGATTCTCTAAAAAGGGATAGGCCTCACTTCCCCAGCATAAAAAATAAATATACTGGGAGTCACACAGCAGTGAAATATTTAATGCTGTTGAACTGAAACGAGAAAGATACTGCTTTAAAGTATTTCATTTTCCATAATAATTTTTCTTTTTACTCTATTTTAAAAAGAAAGAACTACTTCAATGTTTTAATAAGAAGAATATATTTTTGATACAAAACAAAGAGTCTTTGTTTCAATCATTTTTTTACAAGAGCTTAAGGAATCGCAAATTTTCTTTTTAATGAGTAATAAACAAAATAGGAGTTGCCATGGATATGAAACAACTCTATATTCCTCCCTACCCCCTCCAGCTAAAACACAAGTATTTCAGATTACATTTGTAAGTGTTTTAAAATAAAAAACAGAGGCTCAATGTACATTAACAACATAATTGCTCTGTAAGTGTTCACCAACAAGAGGCAAAAGTCTTGGTTCCACCACTTGGTGATTGCTTAAACATCCCCAAAAAGCAGAGGCTGCCTGGAGGTGTAGTCAAGGACCATTTCCTCCAAAACCTCAACTCCAAGGGGGTCAGTTTTGGCCAAGCTCTGCCTTCCTTAAATTGCCATCTGTAACACTACCTAAAATAAGAAACAATCTGTTATCCTGTGGAAGGAGGGAGGGGGCAGAAAGGACTAGAAAGCAGAGGCTGGAGGGAGTTATGAAAACCTACTTGAATATTGAAGACATTGATTTCTTTTTTTTTTCTTTTTTTTTTTTTTTGTTTTTGTTTTTGCTCTGACCCCTCAATCTATGGTTTCATCAGTTTACTTTGCTTTAAATTAAGCTGACAGCACAGCATTGAAAATGAAGGGGTAAAACTTTGACCCCTCAAACCTCAAATGAGAATGAAAAGCTATAAGCTTGGTAGAATCAAATATGGAAATTTTGGTATGGGCAGCATTTTAATTACAAACTTATTGTCTAGGCAGAACATCTCAGAGTGTAAAAGCCTGTTTAGACCCTAAGGTGTTTATCAGAATTTTTAAATTAGAAAAAAGTCACACAAATATTAATATTCCAATGTTATCTCCTAACCAAGAAAGGAGAAAAATATCCAGTCCACATGGAAGAAACACAGCACTTCCAAAGGAAAAACTGCCCTTTGTCCCTCAACACAGGCAAAACCAAGAGCCACTGTGGTAGCTGCTTCATAAACCTTTTGTCCTGTCTTGTCTGCCACTCTCAACCCCAAAAGCAGAAAAACATCCAAGCTGGAAACATTTTAACTTTTATAATTGAAACTTGCTGAAGTCAAAGCCAAATAGAAGTAGTTTCTTGTAGAGAACAATGTCAGAAAACTTTAGTGAGAGGTGACTGTGTCTTTCCCTGAGGTAGATTTCATCCTGCTGAAAGATCCAGCAGCAACAACAAATGGCCAATTCTGTCCAAGATTTAAAGCTTTTAGTTGAATCCATGAAGAAAAATAGTCCAGAGGGGGATAAAGAGAGAAACCATCTGAAAATCAGCAGCTGTTAGGGTTAAATTACAGACCACTTCAGGGGATTGTAACTACTCGACCTCTAAGTGAAACTAAAAGGGATTTCCAAGGCATCAGTCCCAGTTTATACTTGCCCATTAGACACAGGCTGTGAAGGAAGGGAGGCTGCCCAGCTGCTTTTTCCATTGGAACAGCAAGAGTGGTGGTAAAATGTTAGCATCTTATTGCAGGGGTTCCATACTGTTGTCTCCTTATCACAATAGTTCCATACCTTGTTGGTGCTTCTCCTGGGCAGCTCCCCAGAGCACTGCCTCTCCCTCCTTCACAAAGCAGCCACTGACTCCAGTTCCCTTCTCCCCCAGCCACCCCACTCTTTTATAGCATCTTCTTCTCATTGCTTACAGCTGTGGCCTGTTAAAGTCAGGCCTGTTCCTAATCTTTGCTAATTGGCCCAGCTGCACCTCCTTAGGGGTAAGATTACTTTCTACACTGTCTTTATTTTCTTGTATTCTATCCCACTACAGTAAAAGATTAGTACAGCATTGGGTGGAAACATGGAAATGATGAAACCTGAGGAATTTCAAGTCTCAAGTGAAAGGAATGGGTTTTGTCCCATGTGCAGGAGATGTTCCTGGTGTTGATCAGGCAGGAGTGAGGAAATATCTTGGCTGTTCCTCCATGGCCCAAGGAGCAGAGGTAGAGAGCTGCTCTGAGCTGGGTCAGCCTTCAGCCAGCCAGGACACCACACTTCTGTCCCTGTTTGTGTCCCTGTTTGTGTCACACAGCTCTGGGGCTCACCCTGGCAAGGCACCTCCTGCTCCTGTCCCTGCAGTTCAGGGCCAGAGAAGGGGGCTCAGTGTAGAACCACAAAAAGGGCCTCAGTTTCACAGGTAGATTTTTCCTGAAAATCAGCAGGGCTTAAGCAGTACTAATAGATAGGTAATTGTGTAGTTACAATGAAATCAACTAATTAAAGGGAAGCCAAATGGGAAATATCCAGTGATCTCTTTTGGCAGGCAACACACAAGAAAAAATTTCCCAATGCTTATCTGTATCCCTAAGGCATTTATATCTCTAATTCCAGACCTTTTCTCTGTCAGAGTTAAGGATTAAAATCTCTTATGAAAACAGTGTTAACAGGAGAAAAGCAAACAGGAAAGCTTGGTTTTGAGGTGGTAGTTATTTTCTGAAATTTCAGTCTTCTCCTCCCATCCTGATAAAACTTGATGTTTACAGTTCCTCAGCATTTGGTGGTTTATGGCAAAGCCAAAGTCTGAAAAGAAACTGTGAGATCAGTTACCAAATTAGAATAAATTCATTTTGAAATTGCTTTTGATGATGTTAGCCTTCTAAAACAAGTATGAAGGAGTGAATTCTGCCCCATCCTCAGGCTCAGTATCAAACTTTTACTGACTTGAGGTTACACAAGCTGTTGAGGATTACTGACAACAAAAAAGATTATTAAATATTATTTTTTAATTAATTATAAATAATTAAATTTATTTTGTCTTTTCACTATTCAGACAGTATTTGGGACAAGTATGGTGATATTCTACTTTCACAGAAAAACAGAAATTGTTTGGCTGAACAGCAGTTCCAGTCTCTGGGCTATGGATCCTACTTTACCCTCAGGGGTGGGAAGGATGAAGCCAAAGCAGGAGAGGTGAGATAGAAAAGAAGTAAAGACATTTATTCAGTAAGTTCCCTCACTTTTATGAAATGCTGTCATTTCCATGAAAATGTGGGGGGTTTTTATTAGACAATAAATCTGAAGTGTGATTTTTTCATCACTTGTATGAAGGGAAAAGGGAGCGACCACTGTTTTAACCTGGAGAGTCTTTAGCAGAACAAACCAGCTCAAGGATAATAATAGGATGAAACAATAACAAGAAAAAAGTCTATTCTTGCAAGCAAGAGGTACAGGGATAATGTTAAAGAAATACTGGAAATCCATTTTCTCAAGCTTTTTAAAGGTAGCCAGACAAGCCATTAGTAAAACTAATGTAAGGCATAATTCCACAGTAGCAAAAATGACTACATGACTTAATGCATCCTTTCCATTTTTCTGTCTCCCACAGTCCTTTTGATAATCTTATCATTGTGTAACCATCACAAGCAGCATCACCAGAAGTAATGGTTAGCTATTCTCAGACCACTTTTAAATTATTTACAGCAGCTCTGTTTCCATTTCTCTGACTCATTCTTTTAGACATAACAGGAAGTAGAAAACATGGAAATGGAAGAGTTCTGACATTACATTTTTAGAAAAAGTAGAAAGCTTAAAATTATCCAGTCTGTTATTTCTTTTTCTCAGCAATGCAAGAAAACATTGGCATCTTTCTGAACAATCGCCCACCAAAGCACTGAAAAAACCCCTCCAACACCAGAACTTGCTCAATACCAAACAGATCCAGGTTCTGTTCTCCTACTTTTGCAGGAAAAAGGAAAGATGAGACATTGCTAGGAGAGAAACACCACTCCTTTCTTTTAATTAATATGAAGGAAACTCAGTGGTCAGACTAACCCCAAAAGGACAATCTTGTTTAGTGCATCTCGCATGGGAAGAATGCTTTAAAATGTCACAGTCCTCCCACCCTCCCCTTATGCTTCAGTACTAATTTCTGGGCTTTAAAAAAAAAAAAACTACCAAAAAAAGAAAAAAAAAAAAAATCATTTCATCTTGTGCTTTTTAGCAGAGCGATAAAGTGATTTACAAAGGTCAGTTTCGTTATTCATATTTTGGGGAAGAGAAGACAGAGGAAAAAGGAGAAAAGTCTTGGCAAATAGTTCAGGAAAAGGAATGGAACTGAAGTCTGAACCCCAAAAAACTGCACACAGCTCTCAGGGCCATCTAGGAGCTGGACAGGTTTAAAAAGAAATCAAGCCCACCACAACGCATTCAATATTCTCATTAATTTTATTTATCATAAGACAAAACTATATCAAATGAGTAAAGAAGGGAGGAGACAAGAAACTCCACAAGACATGGGGATCCTGTAGTCCCTGCCTGCCACAGGAGGATTTTCTCTTCCTCTTAGAAGAGCTCTTCTGAAGGTTTTGCAAATTGGCTTCCAGGCTGGTGCCCCTTACTGAAATATAGAAAAATACAGGGGAAAATGAAGTTTCTGAAAGGATGGTCTGGCTCAAGATCTCTGTAGTAATAAACCATTGGACAGAATGTCTTACACAATCTTCCAAAAGTAATTCAAAAAGCCTTGGACAAGAGCCAGCTGGCCTGGGAGCTGGCTGCAGCTCTGCAAACAAACACTGCAGCTCCACAGCGATGCATGGAGCGCTGCACCCGGACAGCAGGGACAGCAGAGCTCTGCCAGCTCCCATTGCCAGCACTGCCCTGCTCTGCAGTGACAGGCTGGAATGGCACCTTCCTCCTCAACAAACCTCATCCAGAGATGGACCCAGCCCTGTCTAATTAGTGATAAAAGTTTATTCCTATTGCCAAAATGGTCGGGAGTTAACTGAGGGCTGCTGCTGCTGGTACACGATGGAAATATTTTGGTGGGTTCCAAATACTTATAGAGAGCTCCAGACTGCACAAGGGGTGCCATCAGCAGTTTAATTCAGCAAACAGACTCATTATTGCTGGGAGTAATGCTTGGAATGGGAAAAAACCCCAAACCAGCATTGGTCAGACTTTCTGAACACAGGCAGGGTGTCTTGGTTTGAAAGACAGGCGTCTCCTAAGGAAGGCAGGGGCCTCCCCTGAAATGGGAAATGTAAACTCCCTCCCTCTGAATTATTATAATTCTGAAATTAAGGGGATTTCAGACAAAGAGATGGGAGTAGGAATAACAGTTCTTGACTAGGAAAATTAAAAATACAAATGCAATAGTACAAAACACAAACCACAGCCAGAGTCAGGCCATGCCCTGTCCCTGTGTGCCAGGGTGGTGTCCCAGCCCCATCCCATGGGGGCTCAGCCCTCCTGCAGTGCCAGCTGTGGTTCTGCTGGAGCAGGGATCCTGCACAAGGGGGGAGTTTTCCTCTGCAGCTCCAGGGCTGCTGCAGATGGGCCTGGGCTCCCTCTGGCCATGCAGGGCAGCAGAAAGCTGCTCCTCTGGCAGTGCAGGGGGCAAAGGCTGCTGTGCTGGGCCAGGCTCAGCTTGGATCCAGGTAGGAATGCTTGGCTCCTGCCCTGGGCACAGCATCTCCCCATGGGATGGGGGAATTGGATCAGCCCTGCAGGGACACTCATGGCCATGGACAGAAGATAATTAATAATTAATGTCCCATGGACAGAAGAGATCTCCTGGAGGGAGGATTGGCTGTGGGAGAGATAAAGAAAACTGCCCAAAGAACAGGGGATAACTGCCCCACCTCTGACAGATGGGAAATTGAAGACACACTTATCTTACATTATAGGACCCAGGGTTTGGCAGACTGGCAGACAGATCCCCCTTTGAGAGGGACAAACACACTCAGGAAAGACACAGCAAGGTGAAACAGCCACAGATCCATACATGGATTTGTGATTTACAAGTGGCAAGACATGGGAGTTCATCCCCAGGACTAATGAACAAATGTGAAATGAACAGCTAACAGGAAAGTTAAAACACCTTGAAAAGTTTAATATGTAGTAGATAATTTGGCCTTTAAGCATGACTTCAGAATTTCAGTAATTCTGTCCTTGAATCCTCTTTAAATGTTTTTAACATTCTATTTCTTAAAGTGTGCATAAGCTGCTTTTCTGGAATTATCTTAAGTGACAATAAGGAATATACATTGTGATTGGGCACTTGTTTTCTTAGCCACAATGCTAGCAAGTGCCTTGGAAACTAAGAAATTCAAATTCAGCAGGTGTTATTGATCTATCTTAAAATAAACTAAGCTAAATACAGTATACTACAGCTTTAAATGCTACACCATACCATATATGTATATAAATAGATACATAAAAATGTTTTTCTTGTGGTTCATAAGTGTCAAGTATTGAATGCTCATAATAAAAAAAGTGCTATCACAGTTCATCACACAAAAGGAATTCTGAATGCAAACTTCATTGTTTCTTATAGAAGGGATCTGGTGCCAATTTCAGCATGTTCATACTACTCCAAACTTTGGACTTTTTCCATTTTTCATTGTGACTGGCAAAATGAGACTGAGACCTAAAGGCCACTACCATGCTGGATTACAAAAAGAGGCTCTGTAGCACTAGCAGCAGTTTAATTAAAGATGTTTTTTCTTAAAAAAAACCCCTTGATTTTTTGCACCCTCTTACACCAAGTCTCAGTAACTCTCTGCTGCACAGCTTTAAAGTTTTCCTTCTGCTTAGAGCAGCCATATGGCTGAATTTTGCACTTTATTTCACGTGATGTGTCTACTGCTATTACTCTAAAATTAGTCCAAAAATTAGTCCAAAATTATTTCAGGAATCCAAAAGACACTGTCAACCTACCCTAAGGAACACCAATTTTCCCAATTTTAACCAAAGCCCAGTAAACTTCACCTTTTTCTCTCCCTCTGTTGCTTGTCAGTGCCCATGACAAGAACTGCATGGTATAAAACCAAGCTGTTGTCACTTAAAATCAGTGAATGTGACTAAACAGACACAATGGGTAAAGAAACTGCAACTTTTATAACTCCTTGTCAAGTGAAATCACACTTTGGAGCAGCACAGAGCAATGTTTAAAATACCTCTAAAAATAGCTACTTCCGCTGTGTCATTTTCTCGTTATTAAAGATTCTTTTTCCTTAATGTTTGATTTAAGTGTCTCCTTTGATGTGGTCATTTCACACTCTTGCTCCTTATGATGCCCCTTTCAGCCAGTGTCAGTTCCACAACAGGGATTGCTGCAGCTCAGCTGTTTGCAGACATTGATGTCCCTGTCACAGTGCCTGGGTGGCTCCTTGCCCTGGTGCACCCATCAAAGCGTGGCTCAGTCTGCACACTGTAAATTGCATATGCTGGGACATGGGTTTTATCCTCCAGCATTTGCTTTTGTACCAAAACCATGCAAAATCTGCATGTCAAAAACTCCTCCAACTGCACGAACAACAGCCTCAGTCTGGGCTCTGAAAGTCAAGCTGTGCTCCTTCTGCTTCATACATCATCTTTCTAATAAAAGTTCTCAAGTGAGCCCCAGCTGCAATTCTGCTGCTGACGCACGGAACAAAACACCCCAGCTTGCTGTGCCATTGGCTGGGCAGGGGAGCACAAATAAAATCCAGAAGCCACTCGAGGGATTGTGAGGGACTTGAATTGAGCACGTGGGACAGAGTGATGTCAGCAGATGATACCCAGGATCTGGCAGGAGTCTTTCACTGAGATGCAGATTCTGGAGCTGAGCATGGAGTACACAGTACTATCAGTGGAGAATGTTTCAGGAGTTAGGCATTCCACATTCCCACATGTTTAAAGTAATGATTATTATTTTGTTCTTTTCTGCTGAGCTGTTTTCCAAAAGCTCTCAGGTGTCTTGTATTTACAGAGTGCCCTGTGGCAGGAAGTAATGATGAATGTGACTCCATGCTCTCAGAAGGCTAATTTATTATTTTATGATACTATATTATATTAAGCTATACTAAAGCATACAGAAAGGATACTTACATAAGGCTAAAAGATAATAATGAAAACTCGTGACTCTCTCCAGAGCCTCAACACAGCTTGGCTGTAATTGGCCACAGCAGAATGCAATGGAACAATCACCTGTGGGTAAACAATCTCCAAACACATTGCACATGAGCACAACACAAGAGAAGCAAATGAGATAAAAATTGTTTTCCTTTTTCTCTGAGGCTTCTCAGCTTCCCAGGAGAAGAATCCTGGGCAAAGGGATTTTTCCAGAAACTATGATGGCCACACAGCACTCCTTAAATATAGTTCCTTCTTTAAAATGAACTCCAGCTGTGGGGTTTAGGCAATGTTCTTCTGACATGTGAGAGGGAAAAAAATCCATATAAATCTAATTGTGAGTTTTGGCTGAGTAACAGTTTGTTTAATTGAATCTGGTTTAGAGCAATTCAGAATTTATCACAGAACCATTGAATCACACAATGGCCCAGTTTGGAAAGAACCTTAAAACTCATCCAGTGCCACCCCCTGCCACAGGCAGGGACACCTTCCACTGTCCCAGAGTGCTCCAAGCCCTGTCCCACCTGGCCTTGGACTCTGCCAGGGATCCAGGGGCAGCCACAGCTTGTGACATGGTAATTTGTTCCATTTTCTAGTCCATGATAAATATATCAGAAGGTAGGCACAGACTATGCCTTTCTAGAGATGAAAATTCCATATTCTCTTAGGCTTCTTACCAGTCTAAACTCAGATTCATCTTTTCATGGAAACCTAGAAAAAAGTCATAACCTTTATAGAGCCCCTACCCTGACAAAAGTTCTCTCTGCAAATAACTGGGTTTACAATCCTGCTGTGTCAGAAATTAGACTAGTTTTATGTCATGTTGTATGTTCTGCAGAGCATTTTTTGTATGTTTACCATGAATTTAAGCACAGGGTCAGCATGCAGGCCTGCTGTAGGTGGTGTTATCTGTTAGAGAGCCACCAGACTTCTCAAAAATCATTGGCTTTGATTATATTTGGGAGGTTAGTCTGGCATTGATTCAGGTCATAGAGGAAGTGAATTATCAAGGGCTGGCTGACTTGACTGGACTGTGGCACAGATTAAGGCAGATCTCACAAACTGTGTTTGGTTCTTATGCAAAGTGAGCATTGTAATGCTTAAATTTCAGCATCAGGGATGAGTCTCCCCTACCCCACCTGCCAAATTCTAATACACCAAATAATAGAGTGTAGGAAAGTTTGAGAGGGTTTTATTTTGTTTCTAAGTACCTGACTGTATATTGTTTTTTTCTGTTTCTCTTCCAGAGCCAGTGGTCTGTAAGGAGCTCAGAAGCCCTGGATGCAGCTCTCCACTTCTCTGCCTGTCCATGTGCAGCCTAAAGAGAGGTCAGGACAAGCACAGTGACTTACAGAAACAGCTTTTCTTTGGACTTGTCTTGACACCAGTGTTTCTTAGCCAAAAATGAAGTCTGGAAACAAGGGGAAATGATAGGTTAGGACTGCACCATGTTTTTTGGTTTGTTTGTTTTTTTTTAAAAAGGACAGTATTGATAAAGAATGCACAAAAGTGAGGTAAGCTCAAACACACAACAGTACAATGACTTAAGACTTCTGAAAGTAATAATTAATTGCAATTAATAATAATTAATTTGCAATTTGATTGCAAACAGAGCAATTACCAGACTTTGCATGAGAAGACTAATATTTAGGGCTGACATACCTGAAAGATTAAGGCAGAAACAGCAAAACATGCAAAATGGTCTTTGTGAGAGTAACTAAAGTCCTTGTACAGAAAACTGTGCCAGTGTAAAGCACCATCAGACACACCAGAAATCTGCCCTCCCTGATCTTCAAGAACTTTGGATATATGATGTCACAACATACTTCTTTATAATATCACATCATGCTCCAGCTGACAGCTTATTTGAAACAATACTACTATTTTCAAAATGCAGAGATGCAAGCCTTTCCTAAAGCTATCTTTTCAGATTATTGCTTTTTAAATATATTTAATAAAAAAATGTTAGTTAATGGAGACTGTAAATGCACTACTGAGCTGCTCTCTATTTGTGGTATTTTAAATTTGATTGAAAACAATTAGCAGATGAGAGAGATGCCTGTGAGCATTCATTAAAATGAGGCTTGTGGTTTGTGACTGTTGAATTTCACTGTGCATCTGGAGCTGTTTGCACTGGTGGCACAGTTTTCTGTCATCATAAAAAAGGGACTGTTCCCTATAAAGGTTATGCTGGCAAAAAATAAATTGTATTAAATCTTTCCAAAACTTCCCATTGAGAGAGCAGCAGCCTATTACCCACGGGGAATTTCTCTATCAGATGATGATGGCTCATGGACAATTTAATTTGTTATTTAGCAACAGCTTGTAAATCCCTCTCATATAAATAACATGCAGTTGTAAAAGCTGACTGCTAATGAGATGATTGACCCTAAAGGTCACACTGGCAGAATCCCCCATTGTTTGCTTAAGGATATAATTTTCATTTCATCTAACTGGAAACTGACATCCGAGCATAACATGACAAGACATTAAACAAAAAAAATTCTACATTGCTGGAAGAACTCTGCCATTGCTTTGTGTTTGAGATAAACATTGTTAGCTTGGGCTGAGCTGCTGCCAGGGCACTCAGCTGATGGATATGGGACTCTCCAATGCACTGTAGGGAGAGATGAATACATCTCTGAAAAATATCTGGTGAGCAAGTGCAACATCAAAGGTGAGCGTGGTCTGAACGTGAACATTCAATTTTTCAGTTCATTAAAATCAAGTTCAATTCCAAAACTCATCTCAAGGTGAGGTGATTGGGGTAAGGAGGTTTTACAGAGGTTTTGCTTGTGTTATATTAGGAATTTTTTTTGCTGCTGCCTGCATTTTGAATATTGAGTTGCTAGAGGAATCTCAGGCAGAACAAAATTGTGTGGACAACAGTCCTGACTTAAAAATGGCCAACACAGTAAAAATATTTAATTTTCAGAATCTATGTACTCAGTAGTCTGATAATAGCACAAAATTAAGTACAAAGCTGCTGTGTCACATTATCCTTTCTGCCACCAGTACCTACCACAGCACCTGTCCTCATATTTCTTTCTTTCTTCTGCAGTCATGCAAAAAGCCTCCAAATTAATCCAGCATTCTTCCCTGAGCAGGGATTATTTGGGACTTTTGTGCCAATATCCATCCTGAATCATGTAGTACTTGGCTGATGTTGAATATACCCAACAGAGAAATATTTAACCAATACAGGAGAGAACAAGCATTACTGATCTGAGTTAATCCAGTAAGACTAAATAATGTAAATGAACAGTGCAATACATTATCATTTCCAGCACATTAATTTGGGATAATCATGGTGATTACATAACCATCTATCTGATCAAGAAATCCATGGACAGATCTGTGAAAATACTTCAGATACATCAAATATATTGAACAGATACCTCAGTGCCTTTGTAAACCCCTGATATGTACTAGGGAAAGCATCTCCACAAGACATAGCATTTGTAGCTATATATTATTCTTATCAAAATATTGGTTACATATAAAACTCAAATAATGGTCCACTTGGCAAAGTCTACTGATTCTACACCAGATAACTTTGGGCATTGCTCCAGCTCCTGGGAACATATTTGAAAATTCAAGGTACTTTCAAAGGTCAACCTCTGCTGTTTAGTTCACAGAAAACACAAGACACTCTCTCAGAAAGACCTAAATTAGCACTGATACTCACCAATCAATCTGAAGGAAATTACAGGCTGCAGGTAGGTAGATGATACCCTATCTTTATATTTATGCATATGCAGACCTTAAGAAGAGCTCTGTGTGTTTTCCATCTCTAAGGGTTCACCAGGATATTCAGGAATTCAAGGTCTCTTGATGGAGGTTGAGCACCTGTTCCCCATGAATAAAAGGGGGTGACCATATTTTGAATCTGCTTGGCATTGATTATCTTGGGGTATACTCACAGACCAGTTGTTTATGAGAACTTCACACTCCATCAGGTTTCCCTGTATTTTAGAGAAGTGGAGAGGTCATGTTAATTGACAGGAGGAAAACCCAAAAGCTGCCTGCTTGAGCATAAAACAAAGTGAGGATGGCAAGAGTTTTCAGACCAGATGTGTGTCCTAGGGTGACTTTCTGATGCTTGTATCCCCAGTAGTCTGTTCTGCTTGATATTGATATATAGTTATTGATATTGATATATAGTTATTGCTATTGATATATAGATGCTGGGTTCTGTGCTATACCCTTCTGTGTTGTTATTTAACAAAATAATAATGACATATTCAAATACCTTTTAGTTTCTTTTTACTTTGGAATCCTGCACTGACAGACAAAAAGCATCTACAAGAATGAGTCATTTGCTTAATGTCCCATTCTTAAGCCCCTCTATCTCCTTTTTTTCTGTTTTTCAATAAATTCCAGCTCTGCCACTCTAACCTAATATTCCAGGGTATGGTTTCCAGTGCATACCAGGGCATTTATACAGTAGCATCATCTGATCTACCCTCCCATAAGATTCCTGTTGTTTTAGTCTACAGCACAGACTTGTACCATCTTAACACAGAACTCAACCACACCCATTTCTAGTGTGGGGAAGAAATAATGAGGCAAATGTAATTAATCCACTGTAGACACCATTATTTTTCAGTGTAATGGAATGGAGAACTTTTCAAAGAAATCAAAGTAAACATTAATTTTTTGATTTAAAATATCCCCAAAGAAGTTAAGTGTAAAGTGTCAAACACCCAGCCCCACAAAAAATTATATTACTTGTGATATTTTTCTTATTATATTTATTATGCTGTCCAAGGAGGATCTGGAATTTTTCTCATGTTAATTGTACCAGTTGCTTCCTAGGAGATGTCACCTGGATGGACAGGAGAGCATCAACAGAAGTGTGACAGAAACCTCACTCACATCACAGCTGTGGGGATGGCATTTCCTCCTGTGAGCCAAGGCCACGTGAAGATGGGGCTCACATGGCAGATTTGGGAGCACACTGACAGTGGGTAGAAGAACCCATCTAATAAATTAAGATTATTTAATCACTCCATTCCTAAATTTGGCTTACAAGAGCTCAGAAGCAGGAGCAATCTTAGATGATGGTGTGCAGCTTAGCTGGGCAAAACACAGCAATCTGCTCACAGGGCTCTTCTTCTCATGGGCTTTTGTCCTGAGAAGCCTAAAAGAACACAATAAAGACATTTAAGGCTCAAGTGTTGTTCATCAATGAGAAAATAAGTGCCTGTGGCCAGAATAATTTTATTTTATTCCTAGGCTGGAATGATATTCTGATATTCTGTCTGAAAGGGTGATATTCTGTCTGAAAGAATTGCACAAAGGATTTTATTGGACTAATCAGAGCCCCTGGTGAATAGACCTAATTGTTAAACTGCCATGGAAACATCAGCACGGTTCCAGGTGATTGATAACTTCTGTTATTTTCAAAACACAGAGAATGCAGAGAAGGAAATATTTAGATAACAAAGAATGCATAATCTGTCATACCTTTAAAGAATGTTGATCTTTTATGGAACTACTATTATCTCATCCTTTTATCCATAATCAACACAAAAAGCAAAGCAGAAGTCATTTGCATCCTCCTCAGGCCTACTGCTTTTCCCTAAAACTGGAGGAAAAAAATAGCTAGGACCTTTTATCATACAGGACAAATAAAATAGCAAACAAGATGAAAGCAGAATTGCTAATGGGGGTTATTGCACAGACATTACCAGGGTCAGTGTCCAGTGGAGATGGAGGAGCAGGATGTTAGGCAAACCCAGTGGCAGCTCCTTTCCCTGGCTCTGGATGACTCCACTGAAATTACTGCAGATTGGTGGAGGAAATGGTTGGGAATTGGGATGGATAATTTATGGAATATTGTTACCTAAAGCCTTCTGTATCATGACTTTGGGAGAAAAGCTCATTGTGCAGAAAACCCTCCTGTTTTTTGGGTCCCAGCTGGCACAGTGGAGCAGAGCAGTGGAGAGAAGGCTCTCACTCAGGCATGAGAAATGTGGAGGATTAGAATCAGGTTTATTGCTGATACAGTGAAGAAATATTGTCAGTGCTGTCTGTAATAGAAGCAGGTCTGGAGGGTGGTAACAGAAGTGGGTTTGGGTGGGAGTACACAGGTTGGCAGAATGCACAGGCACAGAGCCCCTGTGGAGCTGCTCTGGGGTTTTTTGTCCCTGTGTGACAATCTGGCCTTTACTCACCCATCCCAAAGGGAGAGTCCCCTGTGGTCAGGCTGGACCTGGACAGACCCTGCAGGGCTCCCTGCCAAGAAGGGGATCCACCCTGAACCTGCCTGCAACCTTGGGACACCAGCTGCTCCAGTTGGTCCAACCTCCACTAACATTTAGTACTCCTTTGGAGTCTGATGTGCAGCAAAGTCAATTAGCACAGCTCCCCATCTCTGGAATATTTCCATTATTTGAGCACCCAGAGAGTTCCTCCTGCAATTCCCACATGTGTTCTTATTTCAGGACAATTCACCCTATCCGGGACAATCCCAAGGGAGAGGGGGTGTGTTGAGGGGGGAAGCAGGAGGGACAGACCTTCAGCACTGTCACACACATTGGGATGCCTTGAGAGACTGCCCTAGAACAGAGGCTGGACAGAATTACAGAATAAAGCAGGGATTTACTAAAAGGCCTCCATGGATCCACCTTGGGCAGCACAAGAGCCCAGCCAGGGCTGCACCCAAGATGAACCAAAATGGCCCCAAAATGCACGAGCGGGCACGGGGTCTGTCACTGGGATCAGTTCTGCTCCATTTGCATCTTGCAGTTCATTGTCCCTTCCAGCTTTAGCCCAGGCAGTCCCATCCTTCATTTTCTCTCTCCAGCCCACGTTGTTTGTGCTCTTGGGCCTGAGGTTTGGATCATTTGTCCTTGGTGCCCAGCTGGAGCAGGAATTGTTTTGTCTCCCTGCTCTGTGTACAGAGCTCACCATCCCCTAATATGAACCTCAGAAATACACACTAAAGCAGCCCATAATCTGAAAAATATAAAAGCAAAAACGTCAGGTGTCATTTGTAATGAAAAGGAAGAGTAACAGGCTTGTGACCATACTGGGTATCAAGAATTTGAGTGAGAAACCTGCAGTTTTCCCCCAGCATCCCCCAGAATTTGTTATTTCCTCCCACAAGGCACACCCTCCACTTTTCCAAGAGAAAGCCCCTGTGTTTTTTTTCTCCTCACAGCCCAGCTGAGCACAGACAATCGTGGCCATTTGCCCAAGACCTCTCCATACCAGAGCAGCCCTCCAGACCAGCAGGGCCTTGCTGTGGGTGCCAACGGGCTCCAGAGAGGGCTCCCAGCAGGTGCCACCCACCCAGGGATTCCCTGCTGTAGGAGCGTCAGGGGTAGGACAGTCGGGATGGGCGGAGATGAGAGATCTCTGCAGCCAGGTCGGGAATTTGGGGTTTATTGCAAAGGGCCTGGGTGCAGGGCTCTGCTGGGAGCTGCCAGCCACAGCTGGAGCAGGACTAAGAGAAGAGAGGGGCAGAGAGGATGAGAGGGTGAGAGAGGAAGAGGGGAAGAGAGCAAAAACGTAAGAGAGTAAAAGGGGTCAGAGGGCAAGGTTCCCGTTACAATACAATACATCTTCTTCTGTGCTGAATATTCTATTTCTCAGTAACCTATCTAGTACAATATACAAATCCTACAGCATTTACATACAGCCTACAAGAATCATTACATTACCATCCTGTGTTACATTTTAAACCCTAAAAACTCCTCTTTGGGCCCCTTCTGCCAAGCTGTGGGGTCTGCTCTGACCCTTGGAGCTGTCAGCAAGCAGAGGGAATTGTTCCATCAAAAGGGGATCACCTTCAGCTGGCCACACCATTGTTTTCCAGTTGTTCAGTAACTGAGGGATCTCAAAGCTTGCTTTCATTTCAATCTCACTTATTGTTTCCATATTCTCCAAATCTTTTGCCAGGCAATCATATTTATAAGGCTTTCCTGTTTCATTTCCCCAACACCCTGCACTGCCACTGGGCACAGGGCAGGGCTCAGCCCAGCAGCACTGACATCCACAACCCTTCTGCAGCCACAACTCCCTCTGGACACCAACAACAAATCCCTGATGAGTGCATTTATTCCCCAACTCCAGGACAGCACATTCCAGATTCAGGGCATGCCCAAATCACTACTTTTCTGCTTAGATCTAGGAATACAAACATATCATTGAAATGTAAAATTTCTGAGCAAGAGAACAGCAGCCTGTGCCTCATGATCTCCACTGAGATTGCTCGAGAGTGAAAAAAAAGCCAAATTCAAACTAATGTCAGAAGGAAATAATTTTAAACAGAGCAACCTTTATCTTCATTTCATCTCACTGATGTGATGGAAAAAAGGCCTTTTATGAGGGAGGGATGAGTAAAATTTTTGAAGGTTCATTTCAAAGGCTTTTTAACTGATTATCCAGAGCATCCCTTTGGTACAAAAAGCAAACCAGAGTAATTTTTTCATCTCTTGAGACTACCATCCCCATTTGGAGTACTCAGAAAAACCTTTCCCACACAGTCCTTCTTTGCACTCAGAAGAACATCTCTGGAGTGCAGGGACATGTGAACTAATTTGCAGGCCAAAAAAAAATCCAGATTTTGAACTGAGAAATTCCAGATTGGTTCATTTAAACTACTCCTAAGGAATGAGACAGCTGACTTATCTAATTATTGAGAAATCATAAATTCTTAGTTGGTCACACTGGTAAGACTCAGTGAGAGGTTCTTGTTCACTTCAGCTAAACAAGATCCCAACTCTGTAAAACAAGAAATAGCAACCAAACCACAGGAACACAAAATCTGCTATTTTCTGTTACACTTTCTCCAGCTATAGTGTGTTCTGTTGGGTTGTTCCAGCTCTTGTCTGCTTTAACACAAATAGGGAAGAAATGTCTCCTGGTCTTACAGGACATGCACAGGGTTTTGGTTCAGGTTCCTGCTTTATTGCACTTTCTGTGGAGCCCTGCCCAGCTCCTTCAGTGTCTCAGTTTCAGCTGTTTCATTTGTGCAAGGTGCCAGACAACACTTTGTCACAGCTCTGGGGTGTTGTGCAGGTAACTGGAAAAAAATGATGCATCCAGCTTCTACACAATGGAAATTTATACTAATGTACACTGGAGAGAAATGCATTGCTCCCCTTCAATTCACTCTGACTCTTGATGGAATCAATCTCCAAGAAAAAATGTTACAGGGCCTGACAATACTGGAGCCTCTAAAGCCTGGCTATTAATTAATAATTAATGTGCTTTTTCTCTGCTCCAGCAGGGAGGTAAATAACCAGGTTAGTGCTTGAGGAACCTCTTGTGAAAACCAGTGACTTTTTACTTCCATCATTTTATCTCACCAACCCAGTATCATTTGCTCCTTTCTCCCTTCCTTTCTACCATTCACTAATCTCAGGCAATACCAGAGCAAATTGTCCTCATTCTTTCTTTACTGTTGAGATGGACTTCAGAATTTATCCAGCTTGAATGTCACATTTTAATTTTTTTTTCTTCTAGAGACTTTATCATTTAAACCGAGTTTATCTTCTGCTGTGCTTGCACAGTTATCTGTTCACACAGTCCCAGTTCCTCAAAGGGACACTATTTTGGCACATAACATTTTCATTTAAATGATTGGTGTATGTTTAAAAATCATTTATCACCCAGGACTCAAACATAACACAAAACACGTGATGAACACACAGTTCATCTCAGCACCAAGGGGGTGATAAGTAAAAAGATAACTGACTAAATGGTATTTAGCTCAGGAAAGTACATCTGCCTCTTGTCAGAAACCAGAGCAGAGATGGGAGAGGAGAATTGGCAGGAGGGTGAATTTTTTTGTTTCTGGCCATATAAAGGTTTGGCATGCAACACATTCCACAAGAATATCATCAGCAAAGCACACAGGCATCAGTCAGGAATATTTTTTGAGAGGATAGCACATAAAATGAGACATGCTCAGAGTAAAGGGTAATGAGGAATTGACCATTGTTCTGAAGTATCTGCTTGGGGACTATATAAATCCTCTTTATTGATCCATGCATTACAATGACAATTCCTACTCAAAAATTCAAGTTATTTATAGTCCCATAGATCTGCATTAAGCTGAACACATTTTTTTTTTACAAAACAAGATCTGAAAGTCCTTTTTTCTTAACTGTCAAGAGGGATTAATTTTGCAAGGGACTAGAAAATTTATTTCTAATCTCCACCTGCTGTGGCTCGGGTTCTAATGCCCTTCTTTATTTACACTTAGGAATGTGCTCTGTGTTACTGTGAGAGAGCAAAACTGTCCTGCTCTGGCCCCCTGAGGATCATTCTCACTGCTAATAATGAAGGGATGGGACTATCATTGGGTTAAGAATGATTTGTTGCTCAGATAAATATTCGTTTCAGAGGCTGTGAGATTTTAGAGGAGTAAGCAGTTGGCCATAGCTTAAAGTAGTTACAAGTTCTTTGCTACAAGATAAAATATTTTAACTTTTTTGTCTAATAGATGGTTGTCACAAGGTGTATTTTGCTTTTCTAACTAACTTATCACTTTTACTTACTTCTACAGTACTGTGGGTACTTTTGTCTAATAGGTTTCTGTCTCACATATATATGTATATATATGTACACATGTGCTTCTTTCTAACTTCTAAACTTAGTTTACTCTCTATAACTGCACCCATACATTACAAACTCTTCACCATCTTATTAGTACAGTTTTCACTTATTTAAGGCATATTCTTACTCACAGCTATAGAAACATGAGTTCATCATTTTTCTGCTTAATTCTGCGTATTTTATTTTTATATTAATTTAATCAAATAGATTAATAGATCAAATCCTTCAGTGTCTGTGGCAGTTTCTGGTTTTGTGATTCCTGAGGATACAGAACAACCTTTTCTGATATAGCTGAACTCATTTAGGCTGCATCTAACTAGAGAATTCCAGGAATGCATCCCAGGCCATGCACAGACCTTGGTGCTTTTCCTGGAAAGAAATTCCAGCCTCACAGAGGGAAGGAAGCCACTACAAAGCTGGGAATTACTTAGAGCTTGTACCAGCAGGGAAGCAGGACTCAGGAGCTTTCCTCCAAATGCATTTTTCCTCTGATTCTAAGGAAAATTTGAGAGTGTTCTCTGGCATCAGGAGCTGGGGATGCTCAGTGCCTGCAGACAGCTGTGCAGGGGATGCAATGCCCAGCTCAGTCACTGCTGTCCACTGAAGGATTCCTCTGCAATCAAATTCAGGCTTAAACTTCTGAATTGATGGAAAACTTGGAGTTATCCAGCTCTCTTTTAGCATCATAAGATAATGAGTTCATTCTGGTTCTCTCCCTAATACATGTGCAAATCAGTGGTGATGCAGAAATCTATTTGTTCTATAAACAGTCAATTAGGAAAAAAAATATTATGTTCTTTGATTACTGGGAAATTTTACCAAACTGGTTGAAAGTTATTTCTTTACTTCTGAATTGGACCTGTCAGAGTGATTCCTTCTTTTTAAAAAAGTCCACCTCACATATCATTCCTTCAGTTTGCAATAGACAAAGGATTTGTATAAATATCATTAAATCAGAGGGATAAAGCACTGCAACATCAGAAAGAGCTCCTGTGAGAGGTTTGGTTCTCTTTCACCCCTGGGTGAAAGGCAATCTGAAACACAAAATTCTGTTTAAGGCATGGTCACATTCTCAGCTATATATTATGGTTCAGACCACGTGACTGTGATGATGATTCCTTTATATCAAGAAAAAACAAAGCTGATTGTGTTGCAGATAGGAGTAGTGAAGAAAATTACTTGAGTAGATGTACAAATTTTCTAGGAGTTATCCCACAAGACTAGAAATGCTTGAGAACTGTATAAACTGACCTATCAGTCCTTTTTATAAAGGGTGAATGTCAAGGATTTAAATGTCCATATTTGGAGAATCTTTCTCAAAATGTTGATAATTTCTTTGTCATTCCCTTTCATCCTACACACACATACTCATATTTATGAGTATGGCTCATTTACAGTGTATTTTCAAAAAAAAAAAAAATCAGGGTTTTTCATCTTGTTTATGCTGCTTTCTGCTCTGCTACTCATCCCACAAATCACCACATTCCCAATCTGATTTAAGGCTTACTGCATAGACACCAAGAACAATTATACTCACCCCAGCCTGCAGCACAGACATTGGATTGCAAGTGGCACCTTATGTTTTAGCTGCCCACTCCCTTTCAGCTCCTGCACATTATCTGAATTTTCATCAGCTGCCTGGTACAACTCTGAGCATTTCCAGAGTCTGAAGCCACTGGGTGCTGCAGGGAAGTTCCAGTGATGTATGAGACTGCCAGAGGAACAGCAAGAGCTGCAAGTTTGAAACTTATTCTCTGTGCTCGTGTCCTCAGAGAAAATCACTGCAGAGCACAGGGCCATATTTTGTGGGTTTAAGTGTTAATTAAGTGCTGAATAGATCTCACTCTGGTTCCCTGCACAGGGAAGTTTCTACCCTCTGAGGCAGGTGAATACTCACAGCAATAATTTATTTTATTTTTTTTCTTTTTTCAGCTGTAGCCCTTTTTCCTCATTAGCTCATCAGTTCTAGAAACTTATTTGAATATTTTATGTGTAACACCCAGTGCATTGAACACAATATTTTATCAGCACTTCCAAAATTTCAATTCCATCTTTTAAGGGAAATTCTTTTAATAAGTATGAAAATTGTTGATACACACTTACCTGAACAGGAATCAGGAGAGACCAGGATGCATTGAATTGTATCTGACTTTGTGTCTTGCTGAGTTCTCTGTGCTTCTGCTACCATCTAAAAGCAATCAGAAACATCAAACAGAAATAGAGAAATTTCCCCTCCCACCTGCACCTGGCATGGGTGGGACCAGGGCTGTCACTGCCTTACCCAGCTTGTAACAAATGAGTGCTCCCAAGTTCTCCACAAGGACTACAGCTCCCAAAATTCCTTGCCAAAAACTGAATTGGTGTCAGACCATCAAATTCCATGATGAAATGAACACCTGCAGTAATAATGTGCCTTCTCTTCATACAAATTATTTTCCTATGACTGACAGTATGTAACTGGCATTTGTTGCCAGGAAAAAAATCCACAAAACACACTGACAATATGACTGGAAATGAACATTAAAACTAGACAGAATAATTGTGAAAATGTGGGAAAATATGTATTTCTGGGGTTTTTTTTAAATGTTTTTCTTTCTCTTTGCAACTATAAGTTGGTTTTTGTAATAAAAGTCAATATCTGCTCTTTTGCCCATCACAAAGCATAAGGGAAAATAAATTCTCAAAATAACTAGTTTCTGTTTGTGTCACATTAGGATTGCAAAAAACCCCACTCACCTAATCCTTTCATACATTTTTCAGTGATAAAATAGTTTCAGAAACAGAAGCTGTGGGAAAACTTGAGAAATAGTTATTAAGGCAATCCCAGGTTTGTAAGATAACACTTTTCCTTCCTCTCTGATATTAGCAGGCTGCCTGAAAGGACAGGTTCTTACTAGATTCTGAATTAAAAAGCTCTCAAATGAATTGCCACATGGACAAGAGCAGACACAATGCTAAATTTAATTAATTAATTAAGCCAGACCATTCATGAAGATGGGACAGAAAGAGGATAATGGAGACTTGATTTAGTCAAACATTGGACTGGGTCTGTGTAATCATGGGCTGAAAATTCCCTGATTTTCAGGATTTTTTGGTAAATGATGAAAACAGAAGCAGCAGACATTTATGCCATTCTAAATAAAGCACCTTTGTCATCCACTGTTTGTTTTATTTATGGAAGAAGCATTATATATGTATAATAATGCTTCTTCCATATATAAAATGAATGGCTGCTGTTTCATGTAATATAAGAGGCCTGGGAAATATCTATTAAAACCCTACAGCATTTGATGATTCATAGTTGACCTTTTTTTGTGTGTGAGCATTAATTGTATCTCCTGCTCGGTGTTGCAATGACGTTTTAGCCAACCTGCCTTTATTTGGTGCAACAGGTGGTTCTGGGTGGCCACAGCTGCAGCCAGCTCCCACCTGGCACTGCAGGAGCTCTGAAATCCTGGGACAAGGACCAGGAGGTCCCTCTGTCCCTCTGGAGGGACTGACAGGCTCCTGGCCTGTCACCTTGCCCACCCTGCCCTGCAGAATCACCCTGGGCTGAGGGAAGGGGGAGGTCACACAAATCACCAAAATCATCAGGAGCACAACTCTGAGCAGCTGCCCTGTCTCACACCTGAGACACTTGGAATTCAGCTCTGAATCCTACTTGTTCATGTGATTTTAAGTAAAACCCCTTATTTCTGTGTTGCTGGGTTGAAGTCATGATATTCTTCTTTGAATATAATTGCAGTATTCTTTGAATATAGTTGCAATGCTAATGAGCGCATATATTCTTCTTTTATAAAATATGGGAAATATTCCTCAGCAATGTCTAAAGGGGTATTCCCTTGTATATAAAACTCCCAGAACTGGTATATCAGTATCTGAAAATGAGTCCAAAAGCAATCCCATCTGTGGCAGGAAATGTGGAAGTGGAGTTTATTTTAAAGGTGATTCAACTGGCTTTGTTGCTCCCAATCATATAAATAATATTTTAGTTTAAAAAATGCACATCTTTTGTTTTCATATTCATTGGTAAAACTGCCAGCTTGTGAAATTTGGCAGAATGAACTGTGTCAGTGTTGCCATCAGGGAACATTACACTAACAAAGGAAGAAATGACAAAAAGGCCCCCCAACCACAAGACCTGTTTTATAATTCAAAAACAAGCTGTTATGAAAGACAGGGAAATTACTTTCTTTGCTGTTAAATATTTTGAAGGTAAATAAAAAAAAATCAAGGCTAGGCTTGGCCAACCCAGAAACCCAAGATACAAAATGAGAACCCAGTCCAGATTCAGCCATTATTTACTAGTGCTGCCTTTCTGGCTGTTGCTTCCAGACTTCACAAATCAGAGCATTTCCACAGGAGGAAAGGAAGAAACCTCTGTGTTCCTCAGCCCCATGGCATGAGTCTGTATTTAGACAGGATGAGCATCCCTGGCAGTGTCCAAGGCCAGGTTGGACAGGGCTCACAGCACCCTGGGACAGTGGAAGGTGTCCAGCCCATGGCAGGGGGTGGAAAATGATGATTTTTTTGGTCCTTTCCAATCCCACCCCATTCCATGAGTCTACACAAGATGCTTGGCCTGGGGCCTCCTGGTGAACAGGAATTTGAGCTGCCAGATTTAATTTGTATTTTGTGAGTGTCCAGAAAAATATCAGGGCAAGGTACTACTGCCCCCATTCTAGAAATGCTTCCTTCAATCATGGAATAAAACAGGCAACCTCTACTCATCCCTTCCCTCTGCCTGTGGTCTCACAAACCTCCTTCAAACAGGCACCAGATACAGTGGCAGGAGAAGAAAGGGAATTTTCCAAGTTATTCCATATCCCCTCTGAAGAGAAGGCTGAGATTTTCACGTTGCTGATTTCAGTGGTTTAATGTTTGCAATGTGGGGGGGAGGAAGAACAAAAAAAGAAGAGATAGTTGTGTTGCAATGCTAATGAGCACATTTACAAGGCTCTGCCAGCAATGCTGAGCTTCAGCTCGCTTTTATTAGCCATTTTGGAAGATGTCTTAGTTGCAGTTGCACAAAAAGCATTGTCAGGACTTTTATATTTTCTCATTTTGAATACTGTGACATTAGTTGGAGAGGGTCTGGTTCTGCAGCACATAAGCCAGTATCAGTATTGTATAATACAGCAGCTAGACTCATTTTGCAGTGTGATTACAAAACCCATCACTGTGAATTATACAGCAAGTTAAATTGGTTTCCACCTTCTGCAAAGCCAGAATATTATCTTGCACAAATAGTATACAAATGTAGAAATAATACAAGTCCAACTTATCTGAATGACAGAGCAGAGAAAGCTTTCATTGCTCACTCCATCAGTACTTTCTATTTTCTGCTAATGACACGTGCTGTGGTCTGAAAGCAAACTCTAGCAACAGTGAATGCTCTCACTTTTTACTTTTTCTTTATACTAAGCTTCAATTTGCTAGAACATCTTGCTGCTGCTAAAAACTTTCCAAATCTGAAAAATTATTTTTCGAGCAACCTTTTTACATAGAATCACAGAATGGCTCAGTTTGGAAGGGGGCTTAGAGCCCATCCAGTGCCACCCCAGCCATGGCAGGGACACCTCCCACTGTCCCAGGCTGCTCCCAGCCCCAGTGTCCAGCCTGGCCTTGGGCACTGCCAGGGATCCAGGGGCAGCCCCAGCTGCTCTGGGCACCCTGTGCCAGGGCCTGCCCACCCTGCCAGGGAACAATTCTTCATTGCCAAGATGCCACCCAGCCCTGCCCTCTGGCACTGGCAGCCATTCCCTGGCTCCTGGCACTGTGGTTCTGATGAACTTTTGATGAACTTTCCACTTCCCTTGATCAGAAGCACCTGTGAACATCTGCCACTAATGAACTTTTTTTTTCTATTATTTATATTTATTTATTAATTAAAAAGCACCATCATTAGCTTCAGATTTTTCAGCATAATTTAAGTACTAGATGAGTATTTCAATTCGTATGAGTAACTCAGACTGTTCAGTCTTCCCTAGAGGAGGAAGGGAGGAAGGTGAACCTCACTCTCCAGGGGTGAGCTGCATTTTCTAGTCCCTGAACACTGACCAGCTGAAAAAGAGCTACACGGTCTTAATGAACTTCCTAACATTATACTCCCAGTATTCCAGCTCAGGATAGATGTGGTAAAGAGAGGAGCAGGCAGAGGAGGAGAAACAGCCAAACAGCTCCATCAGCCTGAAATTATATCCCAAGAAAACCAGATACAGGAAAAGGCTACCTGCTAAAAATTCCTCCTGCTAGACAGACCTTGGAGAAGCTTTCTAAACCCATTTTTCAGTTCTAGAATCCCATGGCCATGCAGGCTGTCAAAAAAAATTGCCACACACATTTGTAGGTAGATGCAACTGCATGGATGTAGTAGAGCTGATTTATTTTTCTCTTTCTATTAAAATCAGCAGCTCCATCTCTAGCAGAGCTGTACAAATAGAGTTATTCCAAGCAGACTATTTTGCAGACATCCTGTCTGTTCTCCAGACTGAGAATTGTCACTGCTGTGCTGCCACAGAGCTGATGGGATTTGGAGTTGCCATAGTGTTAAATGTTTCTCCTGTGATCAGCAACTGCTGATTTAAATGAAAGTCTTGAGCCATTTTCTCTTCTCTGTATTTCACAGTCATTTCAAAGTCATCATAGACAAAAAGGTGTAATGATAGCAGGTAAAAAATGTATTTAAATGAGCTTGCTGTGATCTGATTTCAAGGTCAGAGCACACAAACAGCCTCTGCTTTCAGCTGCTGTAAAGGACAGGACACGCTGAGGACCTCCAGCCATCCGAGTTATATTTAATAAACATGTACACACATTCCCTTCACAGTGCTTTCATGTTGAAAAGCCTGAGCTGAATTTTGTGTCCTTACAATGTGCACAGAATTCCAGCTCTCGTGGGTGCCATGATTTACTTCAGTGGCTGTGACAAATGATGTGAGGCACAGCCAGGTGAAGGCAGGCCAGGATCGATGGGGCTCTAAGGCACTTGGCACCTGTAAAAGATTTTGAATATTTACTTCTCAAATTTATCAGTATTAATAATTCTAATTTAATGCATTTTCCTTGTCGCTTGCAATGAGTCAGTTGCTAATTAAATGTTGTTGGAAAAGATGAATTACACGTTTACATGCTTAAAAGAAGTGTCACTAATATGTCTAAATCTAGTTGTGAAATGTAGAACAGTATGATCTAATCCCCCTAAATACTGCTGTTATCCATAATAATTCTATGCTGAGCTAATTGTCAAAAAAGGGGAAGTACTGGAAAACTGAATGACTGGCATTTAACCCTCTAACATGTATTGGTATAAATTTTATATTCAGATTACATGGAATTAGTTTGCAGAATTAATCATTTCCCTTCAGTGGGGAGTCAATGACACAAGAAACAGCACATCTCCCTTGACAGGTCAGAAATTCATTAATTCTTTTCCTCCCCTTTGCAAAAGCTGCAGAAATGCCCAATTTCGAGCTCTGCCCAGCAGTAGTGACTCCCATCTCTTTTTGACTGACAATGATGAGATTTCTGTCATGCTTTGCCTCTCCTACAGGGCCAGTGATGGGATTTTTTTCCTGGAAATCTTATTACTGAATGCACTGTCCTGGTCTCAGATGGAACTTTCAATCAGAAAGGCAATCAGAGGGTTTTCCATTTGTGAGTTTTCCTACAAAAGAGCTCTGCTAAACTCTCCAGTGCTGCCTCTCACTCTCAGAGTGCCTTGCCCTGGGCGCTGGGGTGTCCCCAGCCACTGCCATGATCCATGATCCATGCTCACAGCACCTTCCCTGCTCCCAGCCCTGGGATGGACACGGAAACTGGCTCAGTTCCCAACCCTTTCCTGTTTTAAGCTGGTGTTGGATCTGCCGTGGCAGCTCAGAACAGCCTGGCACCCAGAGCAAGTGATGAGTAAGAGTGAGTTTGGTTTATCTTGTAGTGAGTTACAGAAACAGATTTGATTTCACTGAAAGCTCCAGGATATCTCCTTTCCTACCGTCCTTTCCTACCCCTTCACTGTTTAGTTCAATGTTTTACCAAAAGTTTTAAATTCAGTTATGCAAAAGTATTTTTGTTTTATTGCAGTGTAACTTAAATGTATGGAGTACATCATGAATTTCAATAAAATCTTTATAATATATATCAAAGGGGTATTAATGTATTAGTTGCTCGCAGACTACAGTCATTAAACCAAGCTGTGCTGCAGCTAAAGCAAAGTCAGTGTTACCATCTGAAATACAGACAAAATTGGGGGTGATGTGTTAAGAATTCTTTGTAGAATAAGTGTTATTGAGGAACTTTAAGTCAGTGGGTTGTTTTAACCAGCAATGCTTAAACAAAAATCTTTTGAGGTTATTTTTCTGCATGGTGCAGTGAATCAGACACTCATAACTCCTGTGCTCCCATCACTGTCAAAATTCTGCAATCACTGTCAAAAATTGTTTCAAATATTCTGCTTTTTTTCTTTTTTTGGTTTTTATTTTGTCCGTATTCAGCTAATAAATAAATGATTTTGAAGAAACTACATTCCTCAAAAAACTATGAAGTTATTCCAGCAGATTCATTTCTGCAGTGCCCAGGTAAACCTGAAAGAAAAGCAATAACAAGAAAAGTATTTATAAAAATATATTTCACAAAGTAGGAAACAATACAGGAGTTTCTCTGAATACAATACATGGAGTAAATAAACAAACAATAATATAGCTTCAAAACAAAGTAGAAAATTAAAATGATTTGCATGTAATACGTAGTTTTCTTATACAATTGCTACTTCTAAATGGCAAGTTTGCATTACAAATTGAGTATGCTTGCAGCTTCTAGTGTTCTTTCTCTGTGTGCAAGAGCCCTGGTGCATCACTATGAATATTATAGAAAAAAATGCTAATAACAGAAGCAGTAAAATTATGTACACACTGGTTCCTGCTCTAATACAGTGGAGAACTATAAGCATGGTTTTTTTTACTGTACTGTGTTATGTGTGGATTTCTAAAAGTCTATAGTTTAAATATTCACATGAACCAGTTTACTTCCAGCTGTTTGTGCTTGTATTAAAAACACCAGGTACTAGATTTATGAAGAAGATATAAAACTGTCAAAAGATTTCTCTGGCAATGTTTAATTCCTGCCAGCATTCTCTTAAAATTCAGCTACTGCAAATGGACAGGGAACTGCTTTAACCTGCAACAATTTGTCATTTTCCTTTTCAAAATGTACATGTATGAAACATTCATTATATATAGAAAAAAAATCTAACTGATATAATTTAGTTTTCTTCATAATCTTACTCTATAGATTATCAGTCTTAATAAATAAAAGCAGTAATGGACATCAATAAAATATTTATTTCAAAGATTAAACAAATAAATTCGATCTTTAGCAATAAAATCAGCAATTCTTTCATTTATGTAAGTCCATCCCATTTCACAGTTTTTTTTCTTTCAGAAGACGAAGCACAGGGTTGATCCTTCTTCTAGAAAAAAGATCCTTTTGTGAAGCAAGGTTTTGCAGCCCTGCCTCTGAATCTCTACACATTAGTAGTATTTATTACCCATCACTGGAATGGATTAAGAACATGTGAATATTTTAAGGCTTGACACAATATTTAAAGATGATATTCAGTCTGTGGTGGCGTGGCCAACAATTACTGTATGTACAATGGATGGTCACTGCACAGTAGGAGCCAGTAGGAATTGGCAATGCTATTTCTGCTCAGCACTGCTAAGAAGACCAAGATATTGCTTTGAACATTTCTGTGGCGGGATCTTTGTTGGCAATGCAGAAACAAACCTTTAGCTTTACACATACTGGGCAGGAGCTACTGTTCAACAGCAAATCCCTGCAAGTCCATTTCCTAAGAGAGCACCAATTTCTTTTTTGTTCTTTTCAATTCACTGAAGATAATCAAAGATCCAAATCTCCATCTTCAGAGTGGTCAAGTGAATATCAAATATCCAAAGACTTCTAGACACTCCACATACTTTACTTCACACTCCACAAGACTTAACCTCCTAACATATACTTTTTATTTTTTGGTTCAACATTACAATGTAGTTGATTTTATAGATGACTGGCGCTAAACTTGCCTCTAAAACAAAAAGCCACATTCGTTTTAACTAACAGCAGTGGCCCTAGAATATTACATGATCATTAAGTCAGCAGGGAAGAAGTTTGTAATCCACTGTCAAGTTTCTTTGTCACTTTCTCCGACTGAGTAAAGTTCTCCAAGTCTTTTAAAGCGAGGACCCCATTCACTGAGGTAGTCAAAATTCTGGTCTGAGTCTGATGTGGAGGACTCCAAGGAGCTAAGGGAACCAGCTGCTGACCCCTTTCCTTCATAGCCATAAATCTGGATAGAGTCATATGGCGGAGCTGTGGGATCATTATCAGCTTCATGAAGCCTTACATTAATAAATTCATCAACATCAACACCATTAGGAACAGGTGCAAGACCCTGCCTGGGCATAAATTGAAGATCAGGCTTAATATCCTTACGAGGCAAAAATCCATTAATTCCATCTGGATTTTGCAAAGTTGCAATGTCAAAGGCTTCTGTGTCTTCCTCTCCACCTCCTTCGTCGTCATAGCGAATGATATTTTCCCTCACATCTTCATCATCTTTGATGATCAGAGGCTCATTCTTGTGTCTTCTTAGTGTCACAAACAGCACCACAATGACTGCAAAGAGAGCACCACAAGCTGATCAGGCAAAACATTTCCAACCCAAACACCACACGGTGAGTGCAGCTGGGGAAGGTGAGAGGTTGCTTTTTGTGGGATTGGGAGTAAGAAGGGGGAAAAGCTGAAAGACCTATGAATTCAACCCCCTTCACGTGAAGGAAACTGGGTCAGAAGCTCTGATTAGTCATCTAGTGTTTGATTACCAGCTCATATTTACATCTGAAGCTCAATTTTATAGAAGCAATAAGGTTTCCCATACTTCTAATTTTGAGCCTTGACTTTTCCCTTTGAAACTGAAGTCAAGCTATCATTATTCACATAGTCTATAAAGATCTACATAAGGGATGGTGGTTTCAAATATTAGAGGGTATTTTTCTGAAAATATAGCTCTAATGGGAGAAGGAAATCAGTGTTTTTCCTACCTGCTGCAAGAGACTCCTATTCTATAACTAAAAAGAGAGTGAGAAAATAAGTGAGATAGAAAGAGCTCAGCTCAATTTCAGAATCGTGGACAGATGCATAAAAATCTCTAGATGGGTTATGCTTGGTTTTTCAGTTTAATGCTTAAACTTCAGCATTCACTGATTTACTGATGTAAATCTCAGTCACAAAGAGAAGCTGCAAAGTGCAGAAATAGAACTCTCCTTTCACTGTTCTCTCCCTCACTTGCTTGATGTTGTATACAAATGTTATATGTTTTATTAAAATATACCACAGTGCTTATCTTGTAAAGCTTTAGTGTCTCTTGTGCCGTTACAATCCAGAATAAACTCCTAATAGAAATACACAAATATAAATACACATATAATGGAAAGAGATAAAGCTATAAGAAGACATCCAAAGGAGAGAGCCTGGGCTGGGGAAGAGCCTGCAGGGGCCACCCAAGGAGTGGCTGAGGGCACTGGGCTGGGTCAGCTTCAGCAGAGGGGCTGAAGGCAGAGCTCCCTGGGGCTGTAGGGACAGCTCTGAGCTCTGCTCTGGGTCACAGACAGCACCCAGGAATGGCTGGAGCTGGGCAGGGCAGGCTCAGGCTGAGATCAGGGAATGATTCTGCTTCCCCCAGAGGTGCTGGCACTGCCCAGGCTCCCAGGGAATGGGCACAGCCCCGAGGCTGCCAGAGCTCCAGGAGGGTTTGGATATGAAGGATGGACAGGGGGGATTGCTGGGGAGTCTGCAGGGACAGGAGCTGGGTCAATGATCCCTGTGGGTCCCTTCCAGCTCAGGACATTCTCTGATTCCACAATTCACACAAGTCTTAGGATATACCACAGATCCATTTTCCATCAGGTTTAGCCCAAACTGTGTTCACCTTGCTGCTTAACAATCCCATGATTTTCAGATTCCCATTCCACACCTGTTTATTCTGTAACTCGTGTGTGTGACTATTTCAGAATAGGACTTTGCTTCTGTCCAGCTCTTAGTACATGAGGGATTCAGTCCTACTGCCTATGGCATTCACATTCTCTGAAAACAAATCCCTTCACCCCGGAGTTTCCTCCTGGGAAGCTGAGAAGCATCAGAGAAAAGGAAAACAATTCTTATTTCATTGCTTCTCCTGTGTTGTGCTCATGTGGAATGTGTTTGGAGATTGTTCACCCACAGGTGATTGTTTCATTGCATTCTGCTGTGAGTTGTTTTGACTCCTTGGCCAATTGGGGACCAGCTGTGTTGAGACTCTGGAAAGAGTCACAAGTTTTCATTATCATCTTTTTAGCATTTAGTAAGTATCCTTTCTGTATTCTTTAGCATAGTATAGTCTTCTTTAATATAATATAGTGTTAGAAAGCAATAAATTAGCCTTCTGACAACATGGAGTCAAATTCATCATTCCTGCCTTCATTGGGGCATTCCCTGCAAATACAAAAACTGCCAGCACTGTCAGTGCTGCTGCACATAGTGTTGGACTGGACTGTCCCTCCTCCTCTCTGAACCTCACACCTCCTCAGTACCAGCAGACACTGGGGGATTTGTGATGTTGGCCATGCTGCAGGCCAGGCTGTGCCATCGGCCATACTGCAGGCTGTGCCACAAGCCAGGCTATGCTGTGGGCTGGGCCATACCGCAGGTTGTGCCATGGGCTGGGCCATGCTGTGGGCTGGGCTATACTGGAGGCCGTGCTGTGGGCCAGGCCATGCCGTGGGCCAGGCTGTACCGCAGGCCAGGCCGTGCCGTGGGCTGTACTGCAGGCTGTGCCATGAGCCAGGCTATGCTGAGGGCCAGGCCATGCCATTGGCTGGGCCATACCACAGGCTGTGCCATGGGCTGGGTTGTACCACAAGCCAGGCCATCCTGTGGGCTGTACTACAGGCCATGTTGCAGGCCAGGCTGTGCTGCGGGCCATACCGCAGGCCGTGCCATGGGCTGGGCCATACTGCAGGCCATGCCATGGGCCAGGCCATGCTGTGGGCTGGGTTGTACCACAGGCCATGCCACGGGCCAGGCCATGCTGTGGGCTGGGTTGTACCACAGGCCGTGCCATGGGCCAGGCCGTAGTGTGGGCCACGCTGTGCCATGGGCTGGGCCATACCACAGGCTGCGCCGCAGGCCAGGCCATGCCATTGGCTGGGCCATACCGCAGGCCATGTCATGAGCCAGGCTGTGCCATGGGCTGGGCCATACCGCAGGCCATGCCATACCACAGGCCAGGCTAGACCATACTGCAGACCGTGCCGCGAGCACCCACCGAGCAGCAGGATGATGCAGGCCAGGATGGCGATGAGGGCGCCCATGCTGAGCCCGATGGGCAGCACGTAGGCCTCGGCGTTGCAGGACTGCACGGTGCCGTCGCTGCTGCAGCCGCACACGCGGATGGTCAGCGTGCCCGTGCTGCTCATGGGCGGCGTGCCGCTGTCGCTGATGACGATGGGCAGCAGGTACACCTCCTGCTTCTGCCGGCTGAAGCCGCTGTGCTTGGCCAGGATGCTCAGGGTGTTATCTGCAAGGCAAAATCTCAAGATGCATCAAGGGAAATTTAGGTTGGAAATTAGGAAAAAGTTTCTCACAGAAAGAGTAATAAGGTTCTGGAATGGCCTGCCCGGGGAGGTGGTGGAGTCACCATCCCTGGATGTGTTAAAAAAAGTCTGGATGTGGCACTGGATGCCACGTTCTAGTTGAGGTGTTAGGGCTGGGTTGGACTCGATCTTTAAGGTCTCTTCCAACTTAGTCACTCTGTGAAATCTGTGAACATGGCAACATCTCAACACACAGCTCTTCCTCAGTGCCCTCAGGAACCTCAGCACAAACGTTCTGTGACGTGTGGCACACAAATGCCTCTCCTTTCTGTCCAGCTGCCTCAAGAAGTGCAATATATGCATTTTCTTGTGTGATAAGAAGATCATGATCCCTTATTTCTCCTCTGCATACAGCACTACAGATATCTTCCCATCATGATTCACCACTTTTTTTTTCAAAGTCACAGTCATAACAATCCAGCCAGTAAAACAAGAGAGAAATTAGATGTTAAAGAAACCCAGACTTAAAGCATATTCACCAATTAACATAAATCTTCCTCGCCTTACAACCACAAACTACACATTTTCCACTGCTATAAAAAGATTTTTCCTTTTTATATAAAGACAAAAGAAAAGCATTAAAAGATGTGGGTCTAATTTTAAGAGATCTAAACATTTATTTGACCTCAATGAAGACAAGAGAGCAAACCAGGCTGTATCTCCCATGGAGGCAGACAGGAAATGAGTCTAGGACATCTTACCTCTGCACACATATGCAGAAAGTTAATTTTGGAAATATAAAGAGGCATCTGACTGCATGGCATCCTACACAGCCATAGAGTTACTCAGTGAAATCTCTGAGAGTCACTCAGTTCTCAGTTCACCAGATGAATACAAGTTGATTTTTCTAAAGGTAATCATACAGATTTTAATTTTGTAGTTATAAATATTACAGATTCTAGACAGTTATAAACACAGGATTTTAACTGTCAGACATATATCAATAATCTTCTATGTGTCATAGTGCTCAGGTATAAACCATAATTAGTGGCATGTCAAATATGCAGAAAATTCTAATTTCTTTATATACTTAAATAATCTGTAACTTTTAACTGTTTTATTCATCAGAATAAAATAATAGTTCAATATTAGGAATTATACTAACAGAGTGCACGTTGACTTGCACTAGTTTGCTGTTTGTGTTTTGTTTAAAAAAAGTGATTCAGAGAAACAAAGAAGAGTAATATGTGTGCGTGTGTGTGTGTATGTGAGTGTTGCTGTGGAATCCAATGACAATTTAAAAATAAAGCTGCACTTCTTGTTTGGAAGAAGGAGTTGAAGTTTTTTTTCCTGATGTATCATGATCAAAAAAAGCCTCCTGATATTTTATGCTCCAAAATGGACGCGTGCAATGCTAAATGTCATTCCATGGAAGGAAAGAAAACACTGGGAGTTCTCATATGACAATGGGTCCCTTCCCACACAAACATTCTGTGATTCTATAATTTTCTATCCCTTCCACAGCAGAATCACCTACCAATCACGTTTACTTGGCCTAGAGAAGTTCTTCCTATAATTTATATTGCAGATGATGTAACCATTTCAGCATTTTTCATAAATTTAGATTATGCAACATGTGAAGGTCAATCTGAAAATTAACTCCTTCATAAAACAGAATAAATATGGTCGCTTTACAGAACAAAAAGGATTCCTAATATTTTTTTCCACAGGAAACCTGAGGTTTTATCTATTCCAGTTGGAAACAGTCACATCAAAACTGATGGCACCCTGGAGCTAAATAAATAGTCTAGTTCTTCCTTGTGCCCTTTTTAAAATGAAAGGAAGCATATGTGTTTACTGAAGACAAATTTCAGGTATAAGCTCTTAAGAATTCTGACAACTCAAATAGGACCAAAGTCCCTGATGACACCCAGTGCCACATGTGCCAGTGTGCTGCAGTGCAAAGTCACGTGTGTTTGAAGGCAATAATTAACACACATCTGGGAGTGAACAAGCTCTGCACTCCTCCTTGCCTGGGTGTGTCAGAGGTGTTAACACATGTGTGCAAGTTAAACCACTGCCAGTGCCATCCTTGTTCTCTGCAGGCAAAAAAGGGAAAAGTTAAGTTGGGAAAATAATCCTGTAGCACAGTTTACCTGAATATGGGTGTGTAGAGCTTAACCAAAGTAAGAGTGACTACATGATATGCAAAAGTTCCTTTTTTGATGTGATAGCTTTCTTTTCCCCCTCAGCACCCCTCCCTGTTTTCAAACACTGGAAAATAAATTCACCTGTCTGTTGTCATTCTCCTACAAAATTAAAAATATCCCAGCATAAACTGCATCCTTAATCCTTTTGCTTTAACCTTTCAAAAGAGAAAATAACTATGTGGTGCTCAATTTCCAGCTCTTTCTTTGAGACAAATCCCACTCAGAGGTGTCACATCTGTAGTCCTTTATTTGGAACTCCAGAGACTTTTACAGTTCCATAGCACAGTGCTCTAAAATCTGTACTGATACAGGCTGTTCCTTCCTGTGAACCTGCTGCATCCTTCTCTGCCCAAGCTGGAGCACAGGATTGATTGCTGAGCCCACAGCCCTGCACTTTACAGATATGCAAAAGAGGGAAGGCACCTGCTTTAGGAAGGAACTAAAAAAGAGAAGTTGCACTTATTGGGAACAGCTTCAGATCCCTTCCATCCTCCTGAGACACTCACTGCCATCCTGTCTGCTGCAGAAAATTCTAATAAGCCAAAACCAGAGCATAACTGAGTAAAAAAGGGAAGGGTGTACTCCAAAGAGAAGGGGGCAGAAAAAGTGAGAGGGAGGAGAGATAGAGAAAATAAAATGCCCATCAGTGAAGCTTTGCTGAGTGCAAGAAACCACCTGGTTTCTTGATTCCTGGTTGGAATTGATAACCACCATGATTATCAATTCAAGTTCAGAAGTACTGAGAGAAAGCAATAGAAATGCAAGATGTTTGGGGTATTAACTGTTAGTTAAGTGCAAAATAAGTTGCAATGGCTGGTCAGAACTATTCAGAAGAGATATCAAACAACAAGAGAATAATTTTCTTTTCTTACAGATGCCTTGTTTGGTTCATTTTTGTTGTTAGTTGGGGTTTTTTTTGTTTGTTTGCTTGATTTTTGTTAGAAACCATGTTTGACTAAAAGTGAACATGTTTTGCCTGAAAAGAAAAGAAAGTGACAAACAAAACATAGAAAAAGGCAAAATGAAATGACCAAATTGTTTTGCCAATGGGTGGCAAGTCCTCCATTTGACTTAGGAATTTTGTTTAGCAATAAATTCTTTTCCCTTCATTGCTATGTCTTAAAATAAATATACCTTGATGTCACTGGAGATGTGGAAGAACAATGACTCCCTCAGTTGACATTTTAGTTGTTTCCTAGAACTTGAAAATAAATCCTGGCAGCTGATCAGCAATAAACTCAATTTGTCACTTGCTTTCTCCTTTCTGGACGTTCCAGAAGGAGCCTCCTCCAGGAACAACCTGGATGAATGAACTTGGCAGCAGGTGCTCAGCAGGAGAGGGGACAATCACCTTCCTCCTCTTCCCAATTAACCCACTGATCCTTCCCTACAGCACTGCTCAGGCTGTTTATTTATTCGTGGTACTTTTAACAAAACAAGGAAAAGCACGTGCAGAAAAGCCCCAAAGCTCCCTGCTCACAGAACTCTGAGCTGTCTGCCACAGCCACAGAGCCACTGAGAATGTTCCTCCAGCCAGGGAGCCACATCCAGGAGGGGCTCTGACATTCTCCATCACAATGAGTCTCCAGGAATTCTGTGCCCTTCTGTGGGGAAGGGGCTGGAGAAGTTCATGGGAATGCCTGAGCCCTATGAAATACCCTATCCTTGGTGATGTACCCACCACCAGAATGGACCAGGAATTGCCTCCTGTCCTGCAGCCTTCAGGAATGGTGTAAAATCCTAATAACTCTCACAGCATCAGTGTCAGGTCAGAGGAACACAGCTCTGGGCATGCACAACTCAGCTCAGAGCAGGAGCTCACTTCTGCCTTTTTTCCATATAAAAAAACCTGGTGGCTCAGCTCCCTGGCTGACTCTCACTCTCTGAAATTTACAAGCAGATTCTTGAAATAACCATGAAAGGAACTGTTTTGGGAATATCTCCCTCACAGCTGGAACAAAGGATGACAATGCAGAAGGTCTTTAAAAGATGTCCAGTGTGGTTTCCAGACAAAGGTAGTTTGCATAACCACAGCAATTACCCCAGGGCCAAGTGCTTTCTGCACATTCCCCAGCTGTTCTCAAATCTCCCAGATCTCTTTTGAGGCTTATGGATGAACAATTTTGAGAAAATGTAAATGCAATCATTTTAATATAAAGCTACTTCTGGATTTTCTGGACACGACTTTAATGGCATCAACAGCAATCAGGATGTGAAATTAGCAGGCAGGAGTCAACCCCTTCATCTCCCACTTTGTGCAAGAATGAACCTTGCAATTTTAAGCCAGACAATAAAATAACAGAAGAAAAGTAAAAATCAGAAGCAGTGAGTTTACACTTAAGTGTCATTTTCTCTGCACACTTTATTGCAATTTTTTAATTCCCTTGCAGTCTCTAATATGCTGAGATCAGTGGAGTTCCCTGCTGTGCCACCTTACACCTACAGAATTCTGCCTTTCTTTTTTTATCCCTTTCATAATGTCCTCAGAAAGATCAAATAATTAATGGTATTAAGGACTTTGTGGTAGAAGTTGTTATCTATGCTGGATATATTACTTAGGTGAAGAAGGAATTTTAATTGGAAACTCTACAGCTGGAAACAGCAGAATTACAGAAATATACATTTCTTCCTGTTTATTAGAGCTATCATTCTGTGTACATTTTAAAATCTCAGATTTTCTTTGACAGAAGTAGAAGAGCAGCAGGAATATCCTTACTGTGACACTCCCTGTGAGTTCCCTCCCAGGAACAGCTCATTCATCTCCAACCTCTCTTCAAATGTAGCATCTATTCTTGAATAAAAATCCCAAACTTGAAATAACTGAGCAATTGAATTATTATCATCAAGGTTTCAGTGGAAAGTAGCAAAATACAGGCAGAAAACCAGAGCACATGGCATTTGAAGGAATGTGAGCTCTAGAACACTCAGCAACCAGCTGCAAATGCATTAGAAAAGAACATTCAAGAGAATGCTGATGCCATTTCAGCTTTGCATAACCATTAATAACCATAATTAATATGCATGTGCCTCTTGTAATAGTTAATATTCACTAGTGGAAACCTTACAATGTCAAACACAGATTTTTAAAAGATCATTTCGAACTTTGGTATTTTTGTTTTTCTTCAGAATTCAAACCTAATGACAGAGAAATGGATTGATGATAGGAAGATTCCAATCCCCTTTTTAGAGCCTGAGAATAAAACTGTCAAGAGACACAGAGGTGTCTCAAATAGTCACTGTATAAGTCACCTTGATCATAATTATTTTTCAATATTTTCTCAGTCATAGTTTCTTTCTATGAAAAGATTTAGAAATAACACCTTTTTAGATTGGTAGGATTGCACTGCAGGAAAAACCCAGTGACTGCAGCCCAGACAAGTCACTGCCCACAGTCCCACGTGTGCTAATTCTCTTGTTTTGAAATTTCTTTCTTTTCCTTTTGCAACTACAAAATCCCTGGGAAAGAATAGTCTTGATCTCCTTTCTGATCCGCCACAAGAACTGAAGTGACAGCTCCAAGCACACCCTCATCCATGCTCATCTTTTAAAAAGCCACTGCTCACAAACAGGCCCTGAGCTGAAAAACTGATTTATGTGACTCAAGCTCCACTTTAGTACAAGTTGGAAGCATCAGTTTCCTGCTTCCAAAAGAATGAAATTAATATGCTTTATGAAAAACCCATGTAAGGCAGATTTTTTTTTATTTTTCTGCCTTAGGCTGAAACACATTTTAAAGGAATATTTGATTAAAAGGGTACAATTATAAGTTTGTATGATAGAAATTTGGCAACAGTTAGTAGCTGAAAAAACCCCTATTTTTATATTAGAACTGCTATGACAATTTTGTTTCGTGATTAAACTTCGTGTTTTCAACAAGGCTGTATTTATAAAAAATATATTTTTATTATGACATATATATATTTATATTAATATATCTATATATACAACTGTGTCATGTACATTTTTACAGCTGTATCAGGCTTTCCTTGATGATTATCTCAAATAAAGTCCTCTTGAGCAGAAGTTTACAAGAAAAAGGACCCTTTGCCTAATCTTTGTGGTAAAGACATAAATGTTCTATTCAAACAGAAGGCATACAAAATCATCTGGAAATAAAGAGAGGCCATTTTTTACAGTATATTTTTGCCAAACTATATGGGCACTAAAGCCTCTACAAGTATTCCAAACTGACCTGCTTTTCATAAATGTCAAAAATTTGTGATGTCTTCAGAAAAGCAGATTGATAATTGCTATCAAATTTGATAGCAGACATCAGGTTCAGAAGGAAAACTTTTTTGCCATAAAAATTCAGCTGATTGTTCAAATTATCTTTCCTGCCCCATGGCAAGTTACACTCCATACTAGCATATTTAATGGCAATTCACAAAGCATTTCTATGACAAATTAACAAACACTTGAATGATTTTGGGTTTTTTATAGACCTGAAATTTTTGCAATCCCTTAAAACACCAATAAGAACATAGGGAAAGAAAAAGTATTTTGTGTGAGAAAATGTATTGGTAGAAGAATAATTGGTAAATGTAATATATTTTGTATCTTTGATTATTTTCTCCTCTTTACCAGTTGGCTTAAATAACAACAGTTTATGCCAGAACTGAGCAGCTGAATCAACTAATGAATAAAAAAACCTAAACACATTTCCGTGTAGACCTTTGCAGAAATAAAAAGTACTGCTGGGAATTTTGAATCATGAGCAAAGTAATATTTAATCGTGTATACATCATTCTCATATGTTAAAATTTCTTGGAAAGGGGAATAATTATGTCAGTGCTACTGTGTAATACAGAACTTGTAGTAAATAAATTCTTGACAGAAGGGAAAAAAAAAAGCCAGACAAATTAACAGCAAAGTGATGATGAATAAGCATTTCCTCCTACCTTTTTCCTTTGAAAATGTGAACTTTAGATAATAGTCGGTATAATTTCTAGTTCTATTCCTTTGGAAAAGTCTGAACTTTAGATAATTGTCTCTTAAGTATTCTAAAACTTTCCTTTGACCTTTAGGCCAGCAGAGCTATAATCAAACATAACTATATGGTCCCTTGCAGTCTAGCAGCAACTCCTGTATTTTGTACCTTGGTTTTTTAACTCATTGAAGAAAGGACAGAAAATCCCTGCTGAAGAAATAATGATGTAGAACACATTGAGTCTGAGATAATATCAGTTTTTTTGTTAATGGAGAAGAGAAATAATTAGGACGTGGTACCTCTCTTTCTCTTTTCAATTTACAGACACAGAGAGAGAGTCAAAGCAGGAAATTTTGGGTTCTGGTTCTGTTTAAGCTCCACCTTGTCTGAACTGCACCCAGCACATCTGGTTGAACCTCACTCACTCTGGTTTGTCTGCTCATCTCTTCCAAACCCCTTGAGAGGAATGGCAGATTTGTCTTCACAAACAAGCTGTGGGTCTGCTGGTAGATAAAACTAGTGCTGGGTGATAAAAAAAAACAATGGGAAGGATTCCACTGATTGATGAATGGAAAATAATATTTGCTTTTACAAATAAACTTTAGGTTTGCTGATAGATGAAATTAGATATTAAGAGACGAAAGAAACAATAGGGAAGAAAAACCCCTATATTCCATAAGAATTAAAAATTATAAGGGAGGGTTCTTCATTAGAGGGAAATCTTTGGTATCAGCTGTATCACAAAGTCTGAACCTCTCAAGTGCCTCAGCCAAGGGGGAAAGAGAGAAGGAAAACGTGGCTGGAAATTGGGATAAAAAGGAGGCTGCATCCTCCAAAAATTGAAGAGATCTCAGGGGAATGCCCCATGGCCTCTCCCTTTAATCAAATAAAATCAAAGGACTCCTCTGTCTCCTTTTTGGACATAAACCTCTGATGCTTGTGATTAATTTTCCTAACACCCTGCTGCCACTCAGGCTTGGCACTCCCATAATGGGAAGCAAACCCAGGCCAGCGAGGGTGTGAGATGAGCTGAACCAGCCCTGGCTTTTGCCCCTCCTGTTTCTGTCCTGCATGCCAGCAGGCAGTCACAAAGCTGTTTACCAATAATGCCACTGCTGTGACATGTTTGCTCCATTCAGAGCACATCACTGCGTGGCACGTGCATTGAATGGTACATCTGTAAAGTGTAAGAATTAATGCAGGTTGCCAAGCTCTGGTTTAGAAGAAGAGATGAAATGGCTGTCAAATGTGCTCAGCATTAAAAATACATTATTAACACAGCAATTTGCATAGACTGATGGATCATTTTTGAAATCTACATATTCTAGTTAAGTTTATTCTGTTGTTATTTTAACCAAAAAGTTTCAGATCGTGATACGGTGTTTTAGAGCACTTTGATAAAATAATACCTATATTTTGCATTTGAACCAAAAACTTTCCAGTACTATATTACCAGATTCCAACAGAAATGCTGCAAGGATAAATAAAAAAGCCAAGATATCCCAAGGCTGTGCCATCTGCTTTTCTTTGGAGGGTAATGGATTCTCAATCTTTCAATGAATACCTACTTAACAAATGCAGTGTGGGAGGAGAAGTTGGTGGCAGACAGGGATCTGAGCCCCTCAGGCCACAGTGACAGTGACAGGTACAGCTTTAAACACTACCCTGACTGCTGTTCTCTTCTGTGTAGAGCTAAACCTCCACTGGATTCAGTGAAATTCAGAAATTCAGTGAAATTCAGGTGATGGAAAAGTTCCAAGAATTCCCAGCCATGTTCTTCACCTTCCTCACTTCACACACATCCTCCAATTCTTACATCAGTGACTTCCAGGTCTGCAAAAGTTGACAGACCTGGGGACTATGAAGACAATCATGGATGCTTGAAGTGAATCTTTCTTTCTACAATGTAAACTCTCAATATCACAGTAAAAACCATTAAACTTAAGTAGGAATCTTTGGGGTCTTAGATGTGATGTGTTCTTGCCATTTAAGTAATTTAACCTCCACTTCTCCATGCCATGACTGTCACCTTTTCCATTCCAATTCTGTGCTGAATTTCCATTCCAAATCTGTGCTGTACAGGGGCTTGGTAGGGATTTAAAGCAATTTACCAGTAAATCATACACCAGCCCTTAAAAACTAAATCTGTAATCAGACCTATCAATCATATTGAAGTTTTGTTGCAACAGTAAAAGCCAAATTCCAGCCTTTCCACTGTATTTCTATTATGCCACTTACTTTTTACATAATGTCCACTTTGAAATACAGCAGCAGAAAGCAACCAGCAGACTATAAAAACAGCAACCAGCATTTATTGGAATGCTGCCTTGTTGTACTGGTGTAATAAAGGTCTTGTCAGCACTTCCATTACAAAATGCCAATTTTCAGAGGTTTATAACTCTGACATAACAACTTCCTATGAAAAGAAATTTAGAATGTGGACTCTCTGCCAAAGACCATTGAAAGTTAAATACAGCTTACGTTGGTCAGGGCATTTTAAGTCAGAAAATAAATTAAAAACAATTCTGACTTAACATTTTCTTGAGCTGGTGCCACTGAAGAAAAAAAATGTGGCTTTGATAGTAAAAAGTGCCAGATCCTGCAGTTCTTATACACGCAGAACTCCCTTGAAGTTCCCTGAGAACAATTTCTGTGAGAGCCCTGAAAGGAGTGCCATTATACATTTTTGTAAATGTCATCAAGAGTTATATTAGCTTTTTGTAATTTGAAAGACTGAAATGTTATGGTGTAACATTGCCCCTGGGCACACAGGCAGCATGATAATGACTTTGGGAAGACATTCTGATATGCAGATTACATATAACAATAACAATTTGTTATCATCAGACCATTAATGGCAGTAATTCAGGCTTCTGCCTCACACCCAAAGGATTCACACATGCCTTATTACAGGCACACCTCTCACCAAGGATGTGATTCCCATGGGGAAAACTCATGGCCTTTTGAAATGCAGGGAACAGCAAAAGGCATCCAGAGAAAGAATTCCAGTGAGTGAAAAAAAAAAAACAAAACAAAAAACAATTACCCATCTATAGAGTGGAATAGTTTGAAAAAAGTTTCAAATGAAACATCTCAGATGCTCTTTGGAATGTTTCTGGACAGCATCCAAACATTGCATGGAAAAAAACTGGAATAAGCACAAGTTCCAGACTGGGATACACAGCTGGATCATGGAGAATCACAGCAGGAGCACACACAATCTGAATTTAGATTGCAAGGCCTGGACATGCTGCAAGACCCTGCCTTTGCTCTGTACAGGGTGGGACACAACACAGAACTTGGAAAGAAGCAGCCAGGGAAAGATGTCAGCACTTGAATTCTGCCTCACCACAGAGATGTTACAAAGTCAGTGCTAATATAGGTGAATATTATTAATATATATGTTATATATTATGAATATATGAAACTACAGCACCAGCTCAGAAGTTGTTTAGAGTTCTCATGGAATCACAGGTTGAGTGAGGTTGGAAGGAACCTCCAGAGATCATCTGGTCCAACCCTGCTCACCACAGCTACCCAGAACCCAGGACCTTGTCCAGCTGCCTCCTGAATATCTCCATGGATGGGAGTTCTAAAAATAGTAAAACATTTGTATTCACAATGGAAATAGAACTGTGACAAAAGAAAAGACATCTTATTCAGTGTTTCTCTTCATCCCATGAACTGAAGTTATGAGGTATAAATATATAAAGAATCTGTAAGCCAAGAGAACACCTTGCAAATGGTTCCTTTTTGTCTTCTAATTTGTCATGAAGAGTCTGATAAAGTACAAGTGAAGTGTTTAGGCAGAAGCTGCAGTAAAAATACAAAGCATGATCACATAAAAATATCAGAAGAGATGAGGATTCTACTGGCAGAGGAAAACACATTATGACAAAAAGACCTCTGTGATCATGAAGAAAAAACATATAAAGTTGAAAAAACATATAAAGGTGAGCAGAAAAAACAGAGTAGATACTTTAAGAAAGTTATGTTACCAGGAAAAAAATTAGGAAAAATAATTTTAGTTTAGAAAAAGCTATGGTCTATGTATGAATTCTTGAAGCAAGTGGTTCTGCTAGACAGACTGTATTAGAACTCTATAAAGTTTTTAGCAACTACATCTTTTGATCTTGCCTGTTAGCACAAAAAAGTCACAAAATGAGAAAAAGTTGATAAAGTTGATTTGTTATGTATTTTTTTCTCATTTAAAAATAGAAAATATTAGTACAAAGAAGCCATAACAATGTGGATTAGATAAAGATGATACAGAAGGAGATGTCAGGGGTAGAACTGAGTCTCAGCTACCTCCCTCTGAGTTCAGCATTGCAGCTCATATCAAAGCTGCTATCACACTGGGCTCCACCATCTCCTCCCCTGACAATTCCTCATATTTCCTGTCTGGGACTTCCAGAAGAATCCAAAATACCCCTCCCTCAGAGCACTCCTGAAACTCTCAGCCTTTACCAGCCCCCCTGCTCACAGCTCTGCAGTGTTTGCACAGCACAACAGCAACACACTGATTAAATGTTTTCTCCAAATTCATAGAGGAAAGCCATAGCCAAGCTAAACAGAAGTGTTCCAAACTCCAGAACAATTCCTCCATCAAAAATCCATCAGTCCTGTAGAGTGCTCTGAGATCACAAAGTCTTAATCTTCATTGGGGGAGCACTGCATGGTTTACAGGAGGGTCACAGGTAATGGATGAAAAGGTTATAGAAAGTGACAGGACCCAGCTAAGCAAGGTTAGGGAGCAACAAGTTGGAAAAGCCTACATGAATTAGTTTTATTTTGTATTATTTCCAACAAGCTCTATTTTAGCTTCAGTTTTAGGTTAGACTGAATGAGAGTTTCATAAAGCAAGAAAGCCAGAAAGTTTTACCTGGTTTCTGAAAGTGATGTGAAATTGTTATGTCATCAAAGAGAAGAAAAAATTCAGTGTTCATGTTCAAGACAGCCCAATATTCTTAGAACAGAGCAGAAAACTTTCATCAGCATTCAGAGATTACTGTTGGTGCTCCTTTTAAAGTTTGGGACTTCAACACCAAACTCTACTCAAAACTCCACCACAAGGACTTCATTCCTGATTTAGCTCTTAGGGTCTGATGACTAAAAATCCCAATCCTACAGAGTTACTGTTTAGGCATGAGCACAGTCCTTAGGCCACAGCCAGAGTGCAGTTTGCTAGTCTGAGCCCAGGGTTAGCCAGGCCAGGCTGGGGGCTCAGCCTTTGCTCTCTGAACACAGGCTCAGATCTCCCACTGCTTCCCTGATTCCCACATCCATCAGTTACCTTTGGAGGACCCCACGAGCTCCTCCTCTTCAGTGCCATCCAGCAGACATCTGGTCCTTTTCTTCAAGTTCTATTTATCTCTCCCTAACAAGCTGCCTTATTATCTCACTTCAAACAGGGGCCCATCTTCACTCCCTCTCTAATCAGTGCTGATTACCAAGTGTGCACATCCTATCATTTTAGGATATGCAAACTCTCTCCCCAGACTAGACAGGTCAACTGATGCATTTCATTCCTTTGCTGTGTTTGGCTCAGTGTGTAAGATCTCTCTGTTCAGTCAAATCATGTATTCTACCTCTTCCCTGCCCTCTGAATGCATTGCCTTCTAGGCAGATTTATTATATAAATATTACATGCTAATAATTACATAAATATGTCGCTAATTACTGGCTGCTTGCCAAATAAAGTACGTCCTAATTAGACAGAATTAAATGAAGACCAACAAAGTGACATATTTTACAACAAGATCACCCATAAAAAATTACAAAATCAGGAGTTGATGGGAAAATAACCTAAGTGGTACAAACCCCCCCTCCACCCCCCCCCCCCCAAAAAAAAGTTTTGTCTCCCTTATTCTCTAAAGGCTGATGTTGGAAGCTGTAGCAAAAAAAATCATTAAAAAATCTCCTGTTTCCCTCAGTGTGTCACTGCTGTGACAGAGAAATACAACCAGTTCTTAAACAGTCACCTCCTCAAAATGAGTAAGGAGGAGATAAAAGGGTATGTAAAATATAAAATATAAACTTATTTGAGCACCTCAGACAGGTTCAGGAAAATGCAGAGACACAGAATTCACATAATAATCAATGTTGTGGTCACCCTGCAGGAATAATGGCTGTGATTCCAAAAGTAACTCCTTCCTTGTGTAAAACACTTGTTGTTGGTTCAAAACAAGATACAAATTAGAACATGATCTGAGCCTTTAAGCACACATTATAATGTCGGTTGTGTAATAATTAATCAGATAAGCCTTAAGGCTAAGTGTGAAAAATCAACACCTTCTATTTTTAATGGAACATCCATGTGGAAATAGTTTAAAACAATGGCAAAAGGAGATTTTTCCTAATCAAAGGAAAAAGTAACCGTTAAGAGGTGATGATTCCTGCTTAAATTTTTTTCACTTCTAGCCTGTTTATTCCTCCACTAGTAGAACAATGTTGGTGGTCTTTTAATCTTTACTGCAACTGAAAGTTTAAAATGAGACTCCTATCTAGTTTCTCATTAACTGACAAAAGTGCAATTAGAGCAACTACTAAATTAATTCCTCCTCAAGAGTCTGCATTTAGGATACGATAAAACAAAGAGATATTCTGTAATGAGAACAACCAATAAATTTACAAAGAGAGAGAGAGAAGGGAAAAAGAACAAAGGAAAAGGGAGGGAGGGAGGAATGGAAGGGAGGAGGGAAGGAGGGGATGGAAAGAGAGAGAGAAAGAGGGAAGGGAAGGGAAGGGAAGGGAAGGGAAGGGAAGGGAAGGGAAGGGAAGGGAAGGGAAGGGAAGGGAAGGGAAGGGAAGGGAAGGGAAGGGAAGGGAAGGGAAGGGAAGGGAAGGGAAGGGAAGGGAAGGGAAGGGAAGGGAAGGGAAGGGAAGGGAAGGGAAGGGAAGGGAAGGGAAGGGAAGGGAAGGGAAGGGAAGGGAAGGGAAGGGAAGGGAAGGGAAGGGAAGGGAAGGGAGAATGAACCAATAAGTTACTTAGGGATAAAATCCAAATAGTCAAACCAAAAAAAAAGGTTACCATGAGGTGAACACAGAAGAACTTCTTAGATGCAATATGACTCTGCTGGGCAATATATTGAGGTGGTGATGGGGCAGAGGTTCTACCAGAACCTTTGGCCTCAGGACATCATTCCTCCTACTCAGAATTAAACCCATTTCCAGGAAATCAAACATATTCAGTGCAAATGTCCATGAACGTTTCCACCACAGAAATTGCTTTTTGCAGAAAACCTAGAGAAATCAGATGTACCCATCAAGCCAGAAGTGGTACTTGGAAATCTCTGAACTCTTTCAGAAGGTATCTGCTTAAAAATCTGGAAATTTATCTCCAAATATTATATATTCACTTAGCTATAAATACTACTATGAAATACTTCTAAAGTCCTAGACTATCATCATCATGGGTGCTGTGACTTTTTAAGGAGTCATGTTAGGGCACTTAGGGAAGCTTTGAATAAAGGCTGGTGGAGCAATGTTTCACACAATCCCAGGATGGGTGAGGATGGGTGAGAACTTCCCATCACAGAAACCTGGAGTAGGAAAATATGGAAGGACCCACAGGGGCTGCTCTGGTGTCACCTCCCTACTCCAGCAGGGCCATCCCAGAGCCCAGGGCACAGCAGTGTGTCCGTGTGGCTCTGCAGTGTCCCCAGGCTGGAGCCTGCACAGCCTCTGTGCACCATCTGCTCAGGGCTGGGCACTGCCAGGGCAGCAGCTCTGGGCATGGGCTCAGGCCTTGCCCTTTGATGAATTCCAAGGAGCTGGTACTGCAGATCCTACTGCTGTTAGTGTAAAGGTTCTGCACTCAGTAAGAACACCACCCTACTGCCTGCTAAGCAGTTCAGTCTTGAGACCTTGATTTAATGTCTATTTTCCCGTTATGTGTCTGAAATTAAGTCACAGTGAAGATTCAATTTGTTCTCTGCTATTTCTTTCATCCATGTTCCATGCTATTACTGAACCAGACAGATTTTCAAGCTAATTTACTGACCAAGTTCTTTTGCTCTCTTGTTTTGTTTTCACAACCTTTTATCCAGTACTCACTCTTCTTTATATTTATTATGAAATTAATGCAACAGACTAGAAAAGAGAGCTAAGGACGTTACACTACTGAGCTTGATGAAACTCCTACAGCAGGAAAATTCACAGCTGTCCAATCCATTCCCTCATCATGAGTAAGCACTGTCGTGCATATGGTGCACAACACTGACCTCAGATCTTTTTCACTCAGATTGCATCTGGTTCTCAATTAGTTTGATTTATAAAATGAAACATAATTGACGTCTTGGCAACATTCTGTTGCTAGCAGCACAAATAATAAATTAAGAACGAGTGAAGTAAAAGTCTCTTTAGTCATGTATGCATAATGGCAGGCTGCATGTATTTGGGATTAGCTGGGTCTCATCAACCCATTGGAAGCTGTTTGGGGCTGGGTCATGTTTGCACTAATGCTCTGCAATAACTCTGTAATTGTGGTTGATTCAAATGACCAAAAAAAGGCAGTCTCTGAAAGGATGGGATGCTGTGGGAATCAGTCTGGTTTTCCAATGTGCATATACAACTCCTCTGTAGCTGTCTGAAAGTTTGCATTTGGGAGGCTTGGAAAGAAGTTGTCACCACAGAGCTCAGCTGAACCAGGAGGGAAAGGTTAAACAGCATTTGGAACAGAAGCTCCCAGGAAACACTTGGCCAGGGCAAAACTGTGAAAAGTACAGACGTGCTGGGGAGCACAGAGAGGCTGAAGAGGAGCTGGAGGTGCCTGCAAGAGGACAATCAGCTTACCAGATGGCCCCCTCCTTGCTGGTTCATCCATCAGCTTGGCCTGTCCAGTCCAGTGAAGACTTGATGGATCACCTCTGGCTTAGGGCGAGGAGAGAGGGAATCTGTCTGGAGTCCTGCATCCTGAATACAGGAGAGGAGTGAATAAGGATTCAGGTGGACAGAACAGACAGAAGGGTCGCAGGGTGGAGGAGCTGGCAGCTGAGTTAGCCTCTGAAGAGTTGATCCTAGTTCTCTGTTTCTGCTGTGTGCACCAAGAAGGAGTCACCTCTTTAGCCTATTGAAGTGGTGAAAAGCACATAACTATTGTAAGAGGCTGAAATCACCCAGACAGGGATGAAAAGTGTTTGCAGAAGAACTGCACTGACTCTTCACCTGGTTTGGGTTCTAATCAGAAAGGAGTCTGGAAAGAGCAGTGATCTGCATGCAAGAAGAAAGCTGGGAAAGACAGCAGAAGCAGGTGTGAAGGACAAAGGATTGGAGTGGGAAATGCTGGCTTCCCATCTACAGTAATGCAATCACTTCAGAAAACAACACCACAGCCATCCCTGCCAGGGAAGTTGTTTCAAATCTCACTCAACTGATAGTCAACATCAAGGAAAAACAGAACTTGAGGGAATAACAGAACACAGCTGATAGTGATTATAGTCAAGAAAGAAGGGGGAAAGGAAGCAAAAAGTTATCAGCAGAAAGACACTGAGAATATTGGCACCAGCATTCTCAGCTAGGTGGGACAAACACTGCAGTACCAGGGAAGAGTGCAGCCTTGCTAGGAACAGTAGACAGGAGTCAGCTATATCACTTCAACTGCAATGTAAAATCATACAGTGAAAATGGAAATTCATCCACTGCCTGGCAAGACAGAACCTCTGAGCACTACTGGAATGTATTGGGGTCCCTTGGGAATGTTATCATTACCTTGGAATTCTACCAAGTTTTCTAGAACCTGAGAATAATCTAAGGATGTATAACACTGATTTCCTCCTCACATAGCTCATCACTTGTCACTGAGAAAGGCCTCCTCTCTTTCAGTTCTTAGGCACAGTCCTACTTCACAGGATGACTTTACATCTTAGAATTGTCAGATATGCAAATAAGAAAATTGATTACTTTTCTCACAAAGGATGATCTAGCATGTTTTCTGATCCAAAGCAGTTTCAGGCAGGTGAATTGTCTAAGGACCAAGGGTAGAGGAACCTGAGTATAATAAATAAAGGACTGCATTAATTATTTCAGGGACTTGCCACTTGCCACAACCACTCACTCCAGCAAAGCTGTTTGCCTGGCTGAACATCCCTTTTTGCATACTGATGGACTGGAAGCTTGACTCAGTCCTGTGCTTTCCATGGTGTCCCTGCCTGCTGGCACAGTGAGGGTGTGGCTGCACAGTGTCCCCAGGTCCCCTCCCAGCCCCACTGTGATCCTGACAGACTTTCCAGCAGCAGAACAAGGCACACCAGACACACAATTCATAAAAGGGGGCTCAGCAGTTTAGGATAACTTGCAGGCCATCAGTAGACTGTGTTACTTCAGGCCTGTAAATTACATTTTGTTTTTAGCTGAGAAAGGCAAGTATGCATCCAAAATATAATTAAGTATTTTTAGGAAAAAAAAATAATGCCAAATTATTCTTAATTCACAGAATTACAATGTTTCATAGAACTTAGTTACCTTAACTACCACATTATTTGCTTTGGTAATATTTAAACCTTCCTACTCAGCAAAATAACATTTTTATCCTTTGTTTTAATTTATTTAACTTAAAATTTCTAATAGCAGCAAAAAAGGAACTTATTGAACAAAATCTTTCAACCACACTACAAAGGAAATATTTCAATAATTTTGTATTAGCAATTTCATTATTAACTCTATTATTCATAAAAAAATCAATAAACTGAGGTTCTTCTGGCATGTACAGGTTATAAAAGGTTATAAAAATGTTGAACTTTGCTATTTAACAACTCCAGTTTAAATGCCATGCTGAGAATAAGATTGATAGTATGATATTTATAATACATTTTTCACACTATGAACACTCCTGGAGAAACATGACGTGTGCCTGTGGATGGCAGATCCTGACACACGAGTGCCAGATAATAGGGTACTTTGTGGTTGGTATTTTTTTAATACATTGCAATGCTTTATTTTTAACTCTGCTCCTTTCACACCGCTTGCACCTTGTTATGCAAGTATTCCTTGTGATTTCTGGTGACAAAAACCACATCTATTAAAAGAGATGTTGATCAATGCTTTTCCTTAGATTATGCCTCATATTCCTTTACATCTTCTGGATGTTATTCCATACCGCTAATATTGACAGATGGTAGAAAAATAATAACTTATAAGATGCAAGACTGAGCACATCACTTAATTTGAAGAAAACCACTAACAAGGATGTGATTTGGAATGTTTTGGAGTTTGAAAGTCTAATTACTGATATAGAAAAGAAATGAGGATGATAATTAAACCCATTAGAAATACACAAGCATGTGCTTTCCCTCGAGCAGTGCCATTGTGGAACACCCTCTGGCACGTGGCAGCTGGGCCACAAAGCTTCCCAAAATTGCCTGAAACTGCAGCAATGTGTGAGGATGAGCTGCTCACATCCAAGGCACTGTTTGGGTGCTGTGATTCTGGATGCTCACTGCACATCCACCCAGAAATGATGGGCTTAATGATGTCCTTGCTCTGGCAATTTGTACCTGGGGTCAGGGGGTTAACTTTGAAATTGGGCAAAGTGAAAGGAGGGCAGTGAAACAGAGGAGTCACCTCAGAGCTCTCTGAGGGATACATTTGGAGAGAAAAGTCAATCAAAAACACAGAAGGAGCTTCAGCTGGCAGCTGAGACAATGGCAGAGGGACTTATCCAGAAATGCCAAAAGAAACTGTTTCAGGGAAAGACTTATTTTAACACATGAGAGTTACTCTGGTGGGAACAAAAGACTCACCCTCCAGGTATGTATTTGACAGATGCTGCTAAAAATACTTTGATGAAAAATGCTGGGGAAAAATCCAGGTTTTGTTGTATTAAAATCACAGTGACAGAGAAATACTTTAACAAAACAAGTTATAATAATTTGTCTTATTATTTGGGATATCTAAAACTGCTTGCATGTAATTGTTTTCCTCAGCTATTCTGAAAGTTTAGAAATATTTGGTTTTTAATGGTAAAGAGGTGATGAAATATAAAATAATCCATAGTATACAAAGGCATGCAAGGCAGTGAGTGATTATATCAGGCCATTTCCTTTAAAACACCTGACACAGTGCCTGCCCTTTCAAGGCAGCACAAGGAGGACATAAGCAACATTTAACTTGAAGGAAAGAATGAAAGAAATGGACATTTAAACATTATCACTCTTGGAGCTGTTATATGTATCATAGATGTAACAGACTCTTAGTGTGGCTAAGTACAAATATTAAGCTTGTTAGAGAGAGCCAACAGAACAGTTCATCACTTATGCACATTTATAATTCTTCAATTAAAAAAAACCCAAAAACGTTTTACTATGCACTCACTAGAATCAGGACCAAACTCAGAGCTCCACTTGCCAGATGGACATTGAGTATTTGAGGAGAGAGGAGGCTGATCACTGATAATCAGCCTATTACAAGCCAAACCAGGCTATGGGATTCCTGCAGGAATATGAGCTCATGCCAGTAAGGTTCTTAACCCAAAGCTAAGCCCTGCCCATGGGCCAGGCAACCCCAGGACTGCTCTGCTGCAAAAACCCTACAAGAATTATGGACTATCCTCTTTATCCAGGAAAGACTTCTCCTGTCAGAAGAATTACTGCATCCAAAGGCACGGTGGAATGTCCAGTTTGAGTTTTTTTCCATTAGGAAACAGATTCTGGCATCATAAAAATGGAATAGCAATGGAAACTTCTCGTGGGAAAAACTTTAGTTGTCTTTATGGCAAAGACGTGTTCAGTAGTTTTTGACAGTAAAACTTGCACTGGCAGCATATCAAAATGTTTGCATGTGTGAAAATGCTTCTATCACAGAGCTCTGTTCTCACTTGAACAATCTAAGGGAACCTGAAGGATTCAATGCTGAAAACAGGTACTGCTGTGAGAGGGTTGTTGGGATGCAGCAGAAGATTTTAGGTAATGCTCTGTGAAGCCCATTCACCTGAAAAAAAAGCTGTCAACAAACCCTAATTCCATTTCCAGAGGTCTCATTTCCGTTTTCTGATGCCATGACAGTACAAAATCCTCATCACTTGTCTAGATTCCTGTCAGTTTTTTGTCATTTATTGTGAGCCTACAGTTTTTTTGGAAGGGTTAATTCCAGTCAGTCTACAACACATTGCTAGAGTGTATCAACACTTGTCTAAACATGAGATATTTTCATCTGAAATTTGAGGTTTTTCTGGTTCAAGGTTTCTCAGACACACCACACAAAACATGGATTTTCATTTTTTTTCCTTCTTCTGTTCCTAAGCAGAAAACCCAGCACAAAAGCACGTGAAAAGTGCCTAGAGATTCAGTCAGGAGTTTGTGCAGTCAGGGACTTGTTGTGTCACAGAGTCACAGGTTTAGTCACAGGTCTAACACAGAAAACATGACATGATTTTCATCTAGCATTAACTTCTTATATATATATTTTTTTTATATAACTCTATTATTTCTCTGGAGAGGGGATAAAGGTTTTTGCACCTGGCAATCCAAGTGCTCAGCATGCCTTGATTACAGCTTGAGAGGACATGATTGCCTGGATTTGGATTATCACTCACTGCCCAGGAACCCAAGGCACTAAACCTACAAACCCCACCAGTAATGAACATCTGAGCTCAGAAAAGGACAGAAGAAAAGCATCAATAAATATGGAAAATAAAAATGGCTAAGAGATGATCTACAGATATTCAGTGAGATGCATGATGGCATTTAAATTTACATTTTTTACATTATTTACATCAGAAAGGTACCACATCCTCTACAGTTTTGGGTATCTTGTCTACAGAAGGAATATGGAAATTTATAATATGGAAATTAATATGGAAAAATAATATGGAAAAATTAATATGGGAATTAAAATGGAAATTAAACCAAGCAAATTAAGAACACTCATGCATCATTTCAAGGCACAGATTCTGCTGTGAGCACAGCATAACTTCTATATATGTAATAAAATATTCTGAGAAGTGTTTTGGGGTTTTTTTTTTTGGTTTTTTTTTTGTGTGGTTCCTGATGAAGATACCTATTGTGTCACTTAGTTAAACACATTTCTCAACAACATGGCCAATCATAATATTTGCAGTGCATGTCAGCAGCACAGTTAATTACTGACTATCAGGGGAAGTTGCCTTAGGGTGATCTGGAAGGTTTGAACAACAGACTCAGCCTGTGTGCAACAAGCTAAATTGATTAATGGTTATGCTCATGTTCTACACAGGAAGGCAACATTCCAAATCACAGACATCTTATGTATTCTTTGGCAGGAGGGACAGAAAGAGGGCACTGCAGCTTTTTCTCCTGGCAGATGCCAAACTGCCCTGTTGGCACAGCAATGTCACCAGGTTCAATGTCACCGTTACATGGTGGCCAAATGCCACCAGCTACCTAAAGCACAAGAGAACCCAAAAGGGCAATATCATTTCTTGAGGAGAAGTACTTCTGTTTATCTCAAGCCTCAAGAGAATTTTGAATTTTGAAGAAAGGCAAAGTGCTAAAAAATTATTTAAATAAAGAGATGTGCTAATTCTAGCAAGTAAAAATTGGGTTTCTACAGGAGGCTTCTTCAGAAAATGCAGTCCCTGTGTGGTATTCACAAGTAGACAGCATTTCTTCAGCAGCCATAAAGTTTCTGCTGCCTTGAAGAATTAATTTGGCAGGAATTAATTAATCTGAGAGGAAATTGAGGCTGAGGACACAGTCAGAAAGATGTCAAGGATTTTGGCCACCAGTGTGAGGGAATGTTTTTCTGTTCCAAGCTTTACTGTGTTGAGCATTGATCTGATCTCCAGAAAGAAAAGGAGGTTTGTTACAGACATTTCCTTACAGTTCCACATCACACCAGCTTGGTTATGGACAGCTCAGACACTCAGTAATACAAAAAAGGGGAAATTTGACTTGTGAATTCAGGGGTTTTTAGGGATATTGCTGTCTTTCAACAAGAATAATCACTCATGCTTATCTGGCAGATACATTCAAGACAAAGTCATGGTCAAGTTCATTGTTTAAGTGGCATAACTAAATAAAGACTTTCTGAAGAGCTATGATGTTTAAAGGACATAAAACTCACCTCAGGCAAATGATACCCTGATTTTGGCTCTGACAGGAGCATTTGCTTCCTGTGGGAGATCATGTTCTAACACCAACTGTGCACAGCACCCCTGACTGAGCAACCTTGATAGGCAAGGATGGCAGGCATAGTTGGAATTTTATTATTGGATACTGGAGGATTAAATCAGAAAAGTCTCTTCAAGCAGATTTTTAATTTCAAGAGATTTCAGGTGGTTGTTTGAAGAGGATTTTCACATTTAACTGATTCAAACACATTAAAAAGTGCATAAAACTGAGTGACAATGATGTAACAAAACTAGACTTATTTTTCTAAACCTTGTTACATAGAAAGTTTCCTCGCTCCCACTCAGCTCAGGACTCATTTTGCCATTTTCTGTGAGTAGGAGCAGGAGTGGGTCTTAAATAGGTAACAGATTGGAAGGACAAGGGTAATTAGCAACGTGAGCTCAGTATTTAAACATGAAGAGAAATGCTAAGATCTTTTTTACTTTGTCATGCTGTGCCAAGCAAACCACCTCACATTTAGGATGCTTAATTCAATTTGTGTTTCACTGTTGATGATTATGAAATGCATTTTGAAGAGATTTGTTTTATCTTCTCCAGAAAACACACAGAGACTCATTTACTACAAGAAAATAGAGATATAAGTAGAGACACACTTTGTGAATGCTAGAAGAGAAAAACACATCTAAAGAAAAGCAAAATATAGGATATATTTAAGCAGATTAAAGAATATAGGTGCAGTGTCATTTAGCAAAACAGTGTCATCATTCTAGGTTGGAATAGATAAAATAAAAAAATGCAAACAGCATCTCCTCTTTAATTGACATTTCATGTATTGCTTTTACAGCCATGCACATACAGCACACACATTCATCTTCCTATTAGTAATGGACTAAACAGGATTTTACTTTCTTGCAAGTTCAAATAAGAAACTGAATTTGACCAGAATTCCTGGCAGGGTGTGTTTTATTAAAAAGAGCCAAGATAGAACAACTTTGCTGAATATTCAACTACAAACACATGGAGCACTCTTTACAGCATTCTTGGGATCAGTCCCAGCTCCTTCCCTCACCTGACCTTCGAACTGATCTGCGTGCCAATAAATAGCATCAGTATAAATTTATTGCCCAACAATATTAAATGGGTCTTTTTTCTTCCATCACATGTGAATGATCCTTTCTACAGCCCTGCAAAATGACATTTTGCCCTTCCAGAAGTGCTCCAAAGCACAGGGACTCAAAGTGCCCTTCTGGACTTTGCTGACCTAAGGGATTTCTCTTTCTAGCAAAAGCTCCTCACCAAAATACTTTGGAACCTTTATATACACAACAAACAGGCTGAAAAGGTGCTTTCTTTTGGAGATTTAGTAGATACTTAATTTTATGTTCCCATCCATAAAAACTCAATGTAGGAATCAACATTTATTTATCAACATAGTTTTAGATTTTCATCCTGCACCATATTGCTGGAATTTCAAATTAATAGGAATAATACAGGCAGTAAATCCATCCTTTCATTTTATTTAAGCCAGTGAGTTGTCTTCTGGAGTTAAATGCCACATTCATTTTACTTGCTTCTTACCTACTTTAAACTTATTGGAAATAGCTTAAGTGATAATGAAGATACCATTCAGCACATTATTTACATTTTAATTGCACAAAGGAAATATTGGTAAAGTAACTGGAAATCAAAAAAACAATTTGAAAGCAACTGTTGAAATACACATTTTAGATTTGTTCTATTTACCTTCATTTTTCTTGATGGTGAAATTTGGGTTGTTGACCATTTCAGGAAGAAGGCTATACAGGAAATAATGCCCATTTTTAGGATCATCCTTGTCAACAGCACTGACAATCTGAATTACCTGCAACATAAATGGGCTCATTAAGTTTTCACACTCCTGATAAACAGACAATGCTGAAAAAAAATTGTATTTATTGGACACATTTCATTTCTCTCCATGTCAGATTTAAAAAGATAATTTAGAACTCTGCAAGGCTTTTATAGACTGGAACTTTGGGAAAAGGAACTGTATCTGCCCCTTTTAAAATGGTTCCAGAACAAAGAACAAGCAAATAAGGAGAGACAGGTAAGAGAGGCCAGCAGAAACTGCTGCTGATTTAGACAAGTAATAAATTATTATTCAACAGAAAAAGGAAAACTGTGCTTCAGAAAGACTCATATTGCCTATGGCAAGCTTTCATTTACATGACCACACTTCTCAGTGGACTTGGATTTATAATGTTCCTTTAATCCTTTCTCCTTCCCCCACCCACATCTCACTTCATAGAATAATTATTATTTTTAAAATTAGTTTGGATGTGAAATTTTATATGAGAAAAAATCAAAATTGAAGAAAGAAAAAAAAGAAAATATTGAGGGCTGTATTTTTTCCTTTAATTCTAATAAAACCTCAGTTATTCCTGTACTAGGAAGACGTGCTTGTTTGTTTTTTAATAACATCATTATTAATTAATGATTCCTAGAATAATGCAAGATAATTAGGTGAGAAGAGTGCTTTGGGTAGTTTGGATAACTGTGAATAATCAAGTAACTTTGTATGAAGTACTTCATATGATTTACATGACCAACTGCAGAGTCTGAAGTGGATTTACCTCCATTTGCAATTTTTACCTTTTACATTACTCAGGTACTGCAGCTGATCATCTTCAAATCATACAAAGTTGCACAGGACTATGAAAGGAATAAACACTATTTTAAAATAACCAGGAGGTTTGGGGGGTTTTGCTTGATATTTTGCGGTTTCTTTGTGATTTGTTTTGTTTTGTTGGGAATTTTAAAATATTTGGTGCGCTTGCTTTTGATGCCAAAGGTTTTCCAGAGAAACAGAAACAAAACCAGCCATGGATCCAGATCCCACCCTCAGATCTGGCTTTCAGGACTAGTTAGCTCATGCTAGAGAGATTCATAAGAAATTTAATTAGAATTATTGACCTTTTCCATGTCCATTGAATCCAATAACAATTGTCTTATGAATTTATTTGTAATGTCTAAAGAAATGCACCTATAATTTCTTGCACAATTAATTTCAAACTAGGAATCACTAAAAATTTTCAAGTATAGAGTGAAAAATGGAAGCAGGGTTTGATGCTGTCCAAATTCACACTTTTATTTTAAAATTTCCATGTTTCCCTAAGAAAATGCCAATAACTAAGATTTTATTCTGATTTAACCACAAGGACTAACAATTTGTATGTGTTACATATATGACAATAGTCAAAATCATATTTATGTTCTTCAAGGGTCAAAGAAAGAACAAAATCTTACTAGATAACCATAGGGATCAACACCAAAACATAAATATTTGAAATTATGTATGTAAAAAAAAATGTTTTAGCCAGCAGTGATATTTGTAGGACAACCCAATTTAGGAAGGAATATGAGACAATTAATTCCTAGCATAATCATATTCTGGATAGGTCAGCTTTATCATTATTATTGTCAAAAATCTATTGAAAAACATTAGATTGATTAAATACCATATAAATAGGGTGGGTTTTTCTTTTTATATCTGCATATATCAAGGTGAAAACCTTGACAGGATTTCAAACAAATGTATTAAAGAGATGGACAAAAAAATAGGCCTAATTCAGCTCTTGCTTTTTTTTACTTTAAGAAGTAGGTCTCCAATTTAATAGCTGAATAATTGATCCTAAAGTGGGAAAAATAGAAACAGTGGAAAAATATCAGTGGAAAAAAAGTGGAAAAATATAAACAGGGGGAAAATATTGAAGTAGCCTCTGTCTGTGCCAGTGCAGAGCTGGAGCCATTTGCAGATGGATGGAAGGATTTTCAGCTTTCTCTTTGCAGAGGTGTCAGGCACTGGAGCACCCACTGAGATGTGCCCAGGGCTGCAGCAGGTACCAGTAATTCATCACCATGGGGAAGGGCACTTTGGGCTGGGATCCTGAACAAGGCAGAGATGCTTAGACAGATATATTTCATGGCTGCTCAATTTTTCAAACACTGATAGAATGGGAAAGCAATAGGGAAAAGGATTATGGCACAGTGAAATCTGAGAGGGCAAGTGCAGGTAACACATGCAGTTTATCAGATTGTTATAATATTTTGTAGGTACTGGTATTCCATCCATTCCCTACATTGTTTATAAAATGCTTCTTTCTCTAAAAATGCACCAAAAATTATATGCAAAAGACAGGCTTAGTGCAATACTACATTTGTTGTGTTACACACACATCACAGAATTAAGAGTTCCCATAGCAACCTTATTTCTTTGTGTGTTTGCATTAAGATAAGGTCTTAAAAAAAACCACCACAACAGAAAACATAATATATATGCAGTGATATTAAACTGTGCTATCTTTTACTCGACAGGGGTCAGAAAAGTCCAGTAATTCTCATTTCCAAGTTTTTATTAGTGTACTGATAGGCATATTTTACTACTCTGTGTTGTGTGCTCAGGCAGTGGAATATTACTGAGGTAATTCTCCAACTCTTAATTTGTGTTTCACAACATGGCTGAGAATCCCAAAATCACAGTCACAAAATCACTGAGGATGGAAAATCCCTGCCAGCCCATGGAGTCCCAGCTGTGCCCAATGCCCACCTTGTCCCCATCTCAGAGCCCTGAGTGCCACCTCCAGCCCTTCCTGGGACACCTGCAGGGATGGGCACTGCAAACCCCCCTGGGCAGCCCCTGCCAAGGCCTGAGCAGCCTTTCCATGGGGAAATTGCTGCTGGTGCCCACCCTGAGCCCAGCCTGAGGCCGTTCCCTCTGCTCCTGCCCCTGTTCCTGGGAGCACAGCCCGACCCCCCGGCTGTCCCCTCCTGGCAGGGAGTTGTGCAGAGCCACAAGGGCCCCCCTGAGCCTCCTTTGCTCCAGGCTCAGCCCCTTCCCAGCTCCCTCAGCCCCTGCTGGGGCTCCAGCCCCTTCCCCAGCTCCGTTCCCTGCCCTGGACACGCTCCAGCCCCTGCAGGGCTCCCAAAACTGCCCCCAGTGCTGGAGGCCCCTCAGCAGGGCCAGCACAAGGGACAGGCACTGCCTTGGTCCTGTGGCCACCCCATGGCTGGTCCAGCCCAGGTGCCATTGGCCTCTTGCCCACTACAGATGTCTCTTCTTTCCTGGTAACAACATCCTCCCAAAGATGTTCTACTATAGACAAATTGATCAATAAAGAAAGCAAGAACTGATTTTTTTACCACTACATTTCCAGCGAAAGTTAATAACCCTTTGGCAGTTCAGTCTTGAAATTTCTGAAATTCTTACATGTAAAATTCCAACTTTGATGTTGTATTAATACTTCATGCATGCATTTGATTCTGTACATACATTTAGCAGAAACTTTGCAAATCAGCATATTTTGTTTAGCAGACAGCACTGGATTGTAATGAATAGTTAAATGGTCCCCTAGGACAGCTTGAGTTTCTAATTTGTAGGTTTATATTGCCATTCTACAAAGCTACATGTGCCTGAAATACTATATACAAGGATGAATAGAAAAACAAAGTTATTTTCAAGACATCATAACTATCTATGTGCAATTTTAGTACATGGTACTGTTTAAAAGACTGTTCCTGTGATGCAACCTGTTAACCTCATTAAGAATGGTTCCTTATCACTAATAAACACTTTTCTAGTTTTAATCAGACTGATGTTCCAACTCTGGACAAGTTTTTGCAGTCCCATTGCTGTTCATGGTTATTTCTTCATTATTTTGCAGACTCAAAGCACTGTAAGAGTAGAGTCACTACAGAGCAATTTTAGCTTTGTCTGAAGAGTCAAATGCAGGTTCTGGCAGTAAAGGGATGGCACTAGTTGAAAAGACAAAGATCTACCTGAGAATTTCACCAATTAGAAAGAAAAACAATCTAGTAGGAGAAGTGAATAAAATAGAGACAAATTGTGGGAGGCTGGAGGAGCAGTGTGCTCAGTTTTATATTGCTCCAGTTTAAAGCTGCCTTCAGCTCTCATATATCGCTGTCTGCACTATCAAGTGAAGATTTTGTAGCTTTGTTTCCAGTAAACAGCACTTCCCTGGAAAAGTCTGAGTATGGACTGGGGAAATAGTGAGTGAGGCACTTTTCTTACTCAGCATTACACAAGTTCTGTTCTAGGTCTACAGGAAAATCATTTTATTGTGCTGGAGAACAGCACAGCTATAGTCAGCAAACCATGAATGTTCTGGTTTTAGTAATAGGAATTATGCAGGAAAAAAGGGGTAATAGGAAAAGGCAAGAGGTGATTTGTGGCTAGCTTAGAGGTACTGTAACAGTATATTCAAATTTTTGGAGTTTGTTGTTTTTCCCCCCTATAACTGACAAAAACCATTTCTGACAGCTCTCTGTTGTGTGTAAAACTGTGAGAGGAGCACAGAAATGCATGTATAAAAAACAGATTTCCTTCTCCCTCCCTTTCCTCTCCAATCAGCCTGTGGTACCTTTACTCAGAGGTAGGTCAAGGCAAGGTAAATGCATCTGGCAGTGTTACACATCAAGAGTTTTTAATCCACTGTGTCACCTCACTAGCAGCTGTACTTGCTACTGCAATTATACCAGAACCCAAAACAGAGCACTTAGAAAGTGAACTGGAATAGATGGTGCAATGTATTTAGTGTCTGCACATAAGGTTTTACCAATAGTTCAAATATAGTCTCCTTTATGGTAAATTAAATTTGATTTAAACTTAGATTTAAATGGAACTGCAAATATCAACAGACAGGAATACCTTAAAACAATTGCACCTTTACTAAACATGTAACATTTGAGTTTAAGCTTTGGACAGTCATCCAAATTAGGCTTTTGCTACTAGTAGTATCTTTCTCGTATCACCTATTTCATAACTGAGATATATGTAGTTTCTTGAATTCTATATCCTGACTTATTAATGGAATTTCTTCCAAAACTTGAATATAGAAATAAGCATAAAAAATACAATAAGGTAGTGGAGTTACTAAAAATCTTTACAGGAGCTGATGATTTTTGAATGACACCTTTAATTCAGAACCTAACCTTAGAGATTATTCTGGACTGGTTACTGTTCCAGTAGTGCTATTTGTTTAAACACAGAATAAATTACAGGATCAGTGCCACCTCATCCATGCTGGCAGCCAAATATTTAATAACCATCTGTAAAGTTCACACAAGGATTCATGCTCAAGAGTGACATCTGCCATCAGATCAAGAGTGTAAGAGGCAATGGTAGATAAAGAATAACAAGCTTTAATGAAAGTTTTCTGTAAGTGCTTAAACAAAAGCCTCTTTTACCTGCTGACTCTTAATCATCTCATTTATTGTTTTATTCCAAAATGAAATGTGAACATTTTTCACCATCTCTTAAACCATCTGAAATTCAATAGTAATACCTAGATAAATGCAGTCAGAAAACACTGTACAACTGAACTTTCTGATTTTAGGGAAGCTCACTGAATCCTGTATAAAGGCACAGTCATTAGGATTTGAGCTGTCCTGGAAAATGCAACTACTCAGCATCAGAAATCCACCCTGAGCTGAACAGAAATCCACTCTGAGCTAGAAGAACTGAATTGCCAACTGTAACATTACTGTTTGCCCATGAGGGCACATCTCCTCCTCAGTGGATAGAGAGAATTCTTATTCCTTAAGTAGCACATTTTTGACACCATTTTACTAAACAAAAAGGGGTGCTAGAAGTCAAATCATCCTCTGGAACAATACAATCCTGTATGCAGAGCTGGGTTGTCAGACACTGCTACACAGGTTGTCATTTAATACTGCTAAAAAGAAAAAACCTTCTAACTCTATTGTCAGGTAACCTGCTTTGGAGAACAGTGAGTTTAATGTCTAACACCCACATGAGACACAGGAATAGTTGGATTAACAAGCCATGTCATGCTGTCAGCTGCTGTTTATTTACATAAAATGTCACAATCTAGAAATAAATTGCAAAGTTTAAAAACATCGAATTGTGTTAACACCCAGAGTTTCTCTTGCTGGACAAAAGTTACATCTCATTTACACTGCATTACTTTCTAAATGTCTGTGCATATTCTTGAATCTTCGCCTTGTTGTTTAGGTGGCATATGAGATATTCTTCCCTATTTCTGTACATTTGTCCTTCAACATGAATTCCTTTGAACAAATCTGCTTCATTTCTTTGAAAAAGACTAAACAGTTTAAATCCTGCTTCTGACATGTTGCTGTTGACCTCACCTTGGAGACTGTTGTGTGAGTTTCTTCACCAAGCTTTTTGAAAAAAATGAAGAAGGCAATAACATTTTTTATATTTTTTTTTTTGATATAATGAAAACTTGAACTTCCCTTCTCCAACACCACCTTCAAACGCAATTACAATTTACTTCACTTTCCATCAAGTCTGGTTTGCTGTCTTATTTTTTTTCCCAACTGCCATAGAAAAGTAAGAACTGAATAGAGATTATAATGAAATAAGGTCAAGGGGAAATGGGTTATTTTTTTTTACTGTTTATTCTAAATTTACCTGGAAGCAGATGCAATGTAGGTCAATAACTAAACTGGAATTCAGGTTGGACTATACTTTCACCTACTAACACACATGAACTTACAAAGTGCTGAGTTCCATTACACAGAGCGTGATGTTGGGAGCTTAAAGACACCCAGGATTTTTCAGGATATTGTCCCAAACTACTCACCTTTCATTTAAAACTAAATTCACCTTTAATTAAACTCACCTTTAATTTAAACCTTAAGGGAAAAAAGTTTATTTAACTATAGAAGACATCCTGTGAAAGTGCAATTACAGAAGACATCTCATGAAAGTGATCATGGGTTTATCTTGAGTTAATGCTAAGAGCTGTTAGCATGAACACATGGGCACCCATTTTGGGAATAAAGATGACAAGGAGAAACTCCAGCCCAGTCTCACACCACAAAAACCTGGGATACTCACCTGCCCAGGCTTGCCATTCTCACACAGGAAGGCCTCGTGCTCTGATGCAAACTCAGGGGCATTGTCGTTCACATCCAGAACTTTGATAGCAACAGGCACCCGGGACACCTGGCTGTGGTTCCCTGAGGAAAGAGACCAAAGAACCCAAGGTAAGCACGTTTAATTGGGAACTAAATACAGCACTGCTGGCACTGTCACAGTCCTCTTCCTGTCTCCTGCCCTTGCTTAATTGGGCTGCCTCATCTGCAATGGATCGTGGAGTTGGAGAGCAGCTGAGGAAGGATGGCCAGGGCTTGGTGGCTGAAAAGAATAAATGGATCCCTGCTGCAAACTGCATTTGTTGGAGATTAGCTCAATGAAGACCTTTCTTGGTCTAAATTGGTAAGATTTTTCTTTGATGAAGTTTGTATTGTTTTATTGATAAAGTCCATTATATATGGAAAAGGGAGGGCTGCAAACAGCAGAGATTTATTTCTTTGTTTATCTTTGGCAGAGAACAGCACATTTTACTTCATTAATTGTTCTGACTGCACATCTATTATTTCTTCATTGCAAACACAGTAAAGTACTGACCCACATTGGGAAAGAGATGGATGGGAGACTGACAGGCAGGAAACTAGACAGTAATTTGGACAATTAAAGCACTTTGATCATCTACCACTGACCAAAACCGTGACCTGTGAACTTTTTTCACTGAAGTAACAACTCATTATTTATAATATAGAGCTATTTTGCATAAAATTGCTTATCGCTGTGAAGAGTAAAATGAGCTGTAAGGCAAGAAAAGCTAAACCAACAGTTTTCATCTACTTTGAATAGCTTTCAGAGGCAGCTGCCTGTGTCTTTCCCTCAATTCAGCATCGTTAATTTGCTCAGTGACTACTTATAAATATTTTAAATTATTTTTCCCCAAGGAGCAAGCCCATGAATTCAGTTTAAACTGAGGTCACCAGCTGATTTGGAGAGTTTGATAAACTGTTCCACAGCACATGCACACCTCCACAGGTACCTCAACCCCAGTGTCAAAGTCCATCTCCTGGTGAATATCATTTTCCAGTCATGGTATTCTACCTCATTTGGATCATCAGCAATGACAAATCTCAATATTCAGTGCACTTCTCAGTACAAATGACTACAAAATACAAGAAGATCAGGCCCCACCAGTGCTCAGGGACCAACTGGTGGCAGCTCTACAAATGGCAGAGATGAATAAAGGCAGAATCACCATATACACTGTGGGTTTTATGGTTTCCATCAAGATTAATTCTGTTTTGACCTGATCAAATCTGATGTCTTACAGCCTTGTTTACTCCTTGTGTGCTAAAAACATCCACAAGATGGGAGGCACCACCCATAAATCTAAATGTGGAAATTTCAATTGCTCTACATTGAAATGGTATGAAAATAACAATTTTAAAAATGCAAACTCAAATATACCAGTGCTATAAAAGTCTTTCTATCTCTGGGATTGTCTGAAATATCAAAATTCTTCCTGGAGAGAACATGGAAGATCACCACACATCAGGATTTCAACATTTTCCATCTTAAGGAGCCAAAAGTTTTAATATGGAAAGAATATTAAAGAAGAAAACGAAACACCCACTAAAATATTATATGAGCAATATTTATATTACTTTGCATCTTATGATCTTACTAACAGGTGAGGGGAGCACTTATGGCATGAAATAATTATGTATTTGAAACAAAATAAAACCTAATATGCAAATCATTAATTCCAAACATTTTAAACACTTTTTTATCTTCACTTAATAAAAATACAGACAATGAATCTCAAGCTTATCAGAATTCTCAGCACTAGTGTCATATTTAAACACTAAAGATTTACTTTTATCTAAATTAATGAAATGATGGCAGTTCAAATTTTAAAGACATTACAGAGAAATGTAATTAATTAGATAAGCTTCTAAAGAAATTATTCATGTCCCTTGTGACTGCCCCCAAAATGTTTGTCTTTCATCAGAAATACAAACATTAAATTTAAAGATATTATAATTAGAAATTTGATGAGAATTCATTTAAAAAATTAATTTACTAAACACAAGAGAGACTCAGCTGGTTTGGAAATATCCAAACAAGGGGATATCCACTGCCTTTTAGGGTTCCTGTGACTGTGGTGAAATTTGTTGCTGAGAAAGAGAGAGAGATGAGAGAGGGAAATGTATCTCCAGCTTGTAGTGCCCACCACCCTGAATACACTGCATTATTTTGCCATCCCAAACTTCCCAGGGTGTAGGAGTGATGGGGGTGGGATGGTTGGGACAGATGGACAGGAGAGATCTCTGCAGCCAGGTCAGGAATTTGGGGTTTATTGCAAAGGGCCTGGGGGCAGGGCCCTGCTGGGAGCTGCCAGCACAGAGAATAAAGAGAGTGGGAAAGAGAGAGAAGGCAAGAGTGTGGTAAAGAGAATGAGAGAGAGAGAGAAAGGATGAAAGGGTAAGAGCATAAGAGAGAGTGAGAGAGTGAGGTTTCTGTTACAATACAATAAATCTTCTTCTGTGCTGAATATTGTAATTCTCACTAACCAATCTAGTACAAGATACAAATCCTATAGCATTTCCATACAGCCGACAAGAATCATTCCATTACCATCCTGAGTAACATTTTAAACCCTAAACATACTGTGTTACATTTTTGGGCCCCTTCTGCCAAGCTGTAGGGTCTGCTCTGCCCCTTGGAGCTGTCTGCAGGCAGAGGGAATTGTTCCATCAAAAGGGGATCACCTTCAGCAGCCACGCCATTGTTTTCCCATTGTTCTGTAACTGAGGTATCTCAAAGCTTGCTTTCATTTCAATCTCGCTTACAGTTTCCATATTCTCAAAATCTTTTGCCAGGTAATCATATTTATAAGGCTTTCCTGTTTCATCTTTCCCAACACCAGGGAAATTCCACTTTGTGCTGAGTGTTTTCCTCCACCCTGAGCACACCTATTCAGACACATTAGTGAGTCCTCACTAAGCAAACCCAGGTTGAAAACACCATCAGGATGGAACAGTTCCATCTGTTCCTCTCCATACGTTTCATGTCTGCAGACTCTCGGTGCTGAAACACGAACAGAGGATGTCCAAGCTTAAACCCAGACCTGCTGGCAATGCCCCAAATCCTTGAGCTGGGAGAAGGAAGGGATTGGAGTGGATCCAGGCTGGTCACAACCTGCCCCATCTGCATAGTCACTGCCCTTCAGGCCCTTGGGTGTCTCACTCGTTAGTATTCAACGTTGAGAACTTTTCCTCATTTGTATGAATGGACAGTCAGTTCTTTCTGAGCTAGGAACAAAACTGAGTTTAATTGCTGCGTGGGTTTTTGTTTAGTTTGGGTTTCTGCCCAATAAACCCCTCAGTCAGTAGATTTAAGGGAGACTGAATTTTCTTGCATGCACCAGGTGGACAGCTAGACTGTCTGCTTAACTTCCAATCTGTTATTTTATGCAAAATCATAAAAAAGGTAAAGTTAGAGACTCTATAATGAACTAACCAGATTTTTAAAGGTTTATCACCTGTGTTTATTGTGATGCACAGTTTAAAAAGACCCACCTTGAATTTTGCAATATAAAAGTATCATTAGGGCTGTCACTTGAGAAACATCAGCTTTGTTTGAAAATTTAACGCTCTGAGGTGCAAAATTGAAAAATATTGACAAAATTTCCCCTAGACTAATTAAATAAAAGTCTTTTCAATCTAGGGCTGCCCAGAAGGACTTAGTAATCTGAGGACATCACTTTGTGTCTAGGCGAGCACAGAACATACTAGACAGATCCAAGGAAAGGAAGACTCAATGCAAAAATAATTAGTGGAACTGTTTGGGTTGATAAAAACCCTTCCAAAAATTATGGACAACCCACCTGGGTTTAGAAATGCATATTGAAAGGTTTCCAAGGGTTATAAGTACCTAAAAAGCTCTTCTGTTTTCTCCCCAGTTCAAAGACTCTACTGGAATATTAAATGCTTGAAATACCCAACTTGCTGGTACTCCTCTGGGTAACCCACTGAAACCAGCCCGGGGTTTAAAGACGCTGTAGAGTTTGATACCAAAATGATGAGGCAGATCAAATAACCAAAGTCAAATTAAAGCAAACAAACAAAAAAACCCAAACAAACATTATCAAGCAACTTATTGTCTCCAAACCTGAACTTTTGGAGGCTACAGCCCCATTTTTTACCATTTATTGGGATCAACAGTTTTTGTCCTTCCTGGAAAAAATCCTAAATAACTGAGATGTGCCTGTATTGTAGGAAATTTGTATTACAAAGAACTGAGTGTTGTCAATATTGTTACTGCACAGAGCAAGAGTTTCTAGGAGTAACTAGAGTTTATAAAATATAATTTTTTGTCTTGTACCACAACTAACAAAATAAAATACAGCTTTTCAATTCCCATAAACACTTAAAGACTTCATAAACTTGCTTAAAACACCCGTTTTCCCTTGAATGATAAAATGCTTTTTGAGATAAAGAGAATTATTGTGGTGCAAAATGAAGTTTATCATTTACTTAACCCAAAGAAATCCAGTTTATTTCAGTTTTCCTTTAAGTAATTAAGAAATCCAAAATCACTTCAACATTCTCTATAAAAAATCCATTACTGTCTTGCATTTTACCTAAAATTTACCTGAATAGAAAGAAGATTCCTAGAAAATAGCTCTATTATTTATTATTATTATTATTATTATTATTATTATTATTATTATTATTATCATCATCATCATCACCACCACCACCACATGGTTAGGAAATAGTTATTTCATGCTTCTCTGATTCAATGAAATTTCTACAATAATAATATTTTAAATTAGAAGTAGAGGAAGACCTAGTTCTAACAAAGAAATCAAAACAAAATCTGAATCACTGACTTAATAAAAACAACAGTGCTTGGTTTACATCCCTTATGTTTCAAACTTATTAAGTTGTATTTTAACAGATACAATTCCCATGACTTTATCAAAGTTTTATCTGATGACTTTATTAAGATAATCCACAGGACAAGTTTATTTCTCCTGTTAGAGTTTTATGTTGTTGTTTTCTTTAGGCAATCCTTTACTTCTAGAATGCCACAGCTTATAGCAATCTTTCTGTCATATAAAACTGACAAATCTGACTTAAAAATCCTTAGATACACAGATGCTATTGTGAAACTGAGGTTTTATTTATGTTGAAGCTTAACTCTAGAAATCACATAGTGCAGCAAACACTGGGCTCGTTTGTCTGCAGCGTTGGGTAATGATCTGATTCAAGAGAGGCTGAGTGCCTGAAACCCACTCCAAAATTGTCAGGACGACAGCAGTAATTGCCAGCATTTCTCTTAAAAATACCAGAACACAAGCTATTTCTGAGCTAGGACAAAATTCAAACAACAAACTAAAAACCCAGACAGAGCTGCTCACCAGGAAGATTTTGGTTCCCCACTGAAATGATTGTCTTTTTAGAGGATGAGAACTCATGGATTATTAAAATAGCCATATAAACATATCAGTACTTAGCAGGAAGGTTCCTGTACGAGATGCTAAGACAAGAAACAAACACAATCTCCTAATTATTATTCAATTTGTATTTCTTTAGCACATGGGACTCGCCGGAGCAGCACAGATTGTGGTGAGTGTCTGTGTGTACATGTGTGTGGGAGGGGCGCAGAAAGGAAAGGATGTGGAACATATTTCTCAGGTTTGTTCCTTCAGTCATTCTTGGGGAGAAAAATAATAGCAGAGTTGAGAAGTTTTGTGTCCTTTCTCCAGCTCCCTGGATGGATTTTGTTGTGGGCCCCAGAAGGATGAATGAGGCAAGAGCAAAGCTTTGTCACACTCTATCAGTGTCACACTCTGTTTCTATCTCCTCACCAAGAGATTGCCTCAAGTTTAACCAAGAAGTGGCTTCATATCATCCACCTCTTCAAACCTGAATTTGGAGTTAAGAGGTTCCCAAAGCTCAACAACTTCATCTGTAAGAGGGGACTCAGGAAGGTCACACTCATCTATCATTATTCAATATATGAGATGTATCACTTGGGACTAAAGACTGATTTTACTTTCAGGTTGTTGACAATACCAAAACAAGAAATAAAGATTAAAATTTCTTCGATAAGAAGAAATAAAGATTATAATTTCTTTGATACATGGCACACACCAGGCCAGAAAATATTAATTAAATACACCATATCCTCCAGGTCCTGTTTTCTCACTTTCTTTTTCTGTGGGATTTTTTTTTTTTCTTGGTATATAAGTACACATAAGACATTAAAATTATTTCATATAACCCAGCACCAATCAGGTGAATCAATTACCTAAATTATACAGAAAATGGAGACATGCCTGCAAAAAGATCAAATTTTTTTTTATAAGTGATATTCCACCTAGCCCTGCACTCAGCTCTTTGCTTTCCACTGTAAGTAGCAATACTGAATTATTTACTACATTTGAAATCATTTAGGATTCCAAATAAAAATATATTTTAAATTAAACCAGGGATTTCAACTGGGTACTTTGTTAACTTCAAAGGATCAACACTGATTTATAAAACTCGATAATAAATTTTTAAAAGGGAGCCTATTCCTTTTTTACAGGTACAATGTATACTGATAGAATCAGTTAGCCCTCATTTTGCTTATCTGAGGTCAGGCTATAATTTGACATTCCAATGCAAGCCTCTCTGCTATTTTTCATGCCATGAAGTGGAGTTATTCAGCAGCTTCACAAATAGTTACTCTGTAATTACCTCTGATACTCCGTGAATTGTAAGATCCATTTGCAAAACCAGGAAAGGTTTGTAATTTTCTGCAAAACTATCTTATTTCACTTGGTGTATTTGCATGATATTGCCTTGTCTCAGTGCACAGACAGATCAAAAGGGCTTGGAAAGGAGAGACTAGACCAGAAAAGCAAAACATCCCCTCAAATGTAGTTCACAAGTGTGAAAAGGACCTCTTCTACCACAAGCCTGGTTATAAGGGAAAAATCAAAAGATTCTGTTCTATTTAGATTTAGCTGAGCATGATAAGATAGGAGAAGTTATCCTCTGCTGCAATGAAAATGAGAACATGGGCCACACTGAGCGAGCTCCAAGTTTGTCCTGGAGGGAGCAGAGGATGCTGAAAGAAATTCATGTCCACCTTGGGGCTGGAGAGGATTGTGAAGCAAAGACAACCCCCACCCTATTGTAAAGCAGGTCCCCTGATGTGCAGGAGAAATGATGCATCTGACTCCATTGATACCAGAAGGCTAATTAATTACTTTTTGCTATATTATTCTATACTATATTACACTACATCTAAACTGAAACTGCACAAACACTCAACCAAATCGTGTGACTGTCAGCCAACAGTCCTGACATACACACATGGATTCAATTGGTCAATGAATCAAAACACTCACACCAGAATCCAATTACCAATTCCCTTCAGGTAAACAATCTTCCACAATGCACTCCACTTGTGCACAAACACAGGAGCAGCAATTGAGATAAGAATTGTTTTTTCTTTCTCTGAGGTTCCTTACTGTGATTCCCAGAAAATATCCTTGGGAAGTTGTGCCTTGCTTTTCTCTGTGAAGAGAAATGCAGCCACACCACCCCTTGTGCCATCCTTCCAAAAATTCAAGGCTTTCTGGTTATTCCAAATTACTCTGAATGGTGGTTTATCTTTAATCCAACGTGTATGTTTTGAAAACTCTACCTTGGTGTCACCACTTCCTATTCAGTAGCATTAGCTCCAAAGAGCAAATGCTAGAAAAGACAGGAAATGCTCCATGTACTGGGTAATAGGAATGCTCATTACATGGAACACTCCTATCGCATCAGAGAGGGATTTGGAGGCTGCCATGGCATTTTCTTGGAGATGCTGCAGCCCATGGCATGGACAGGTGCACCTTCTCTGGATGAGAAACTGGCTGATGGCCTGACCCAGAAATGGGGAATGGTGCCACATCCAGCTGGGGCCGGGCACCAGGGGTGTCCCCCAGGGCTCAGTGTTGGGCCCAGTCCTGTTCAGGGTCTTTATGGATGATCTGGATGAAGGAATTGGTGGCATCCTCAGGCAGTTTCTAGATTACATCATGTTGGGTGGGAGTGTGGAACTGCTGGAGGGCTGGAGGGCTCTGCAGGGGGATCTGGCCAGGCTGGATCCATGGGCTGAGGGACAGCAGGGCCAAGTGCCAGGTCCTGCCCTGGGGTCACCCCAAGCCCATGGAGCTGGGCTGGCAAAGAGGGGCTGGAAAGCTGCTGGTGGCAAAGGCCCTGGGGTGCTGGTGACAGGGCTGGGCACAAAGGCAGCAGTGCCAGAGGCCAGTGGCACCTGGGCTGGGCCAGCCCTGGGGTGGCAGCAGGCCCAGGGCAGGGCCCGGCCCCTGGGCTGGCCCTGCTGAGGGACCTCGAGGGCTGCGGCCACTGCTGGGCCTGTCATGGCCACCAGAGCCCTGCAGGGGCTGGAGCGTGTCCAGGGCAGGGAACGGAGCTGGGCAAGGGGCTGGAGCCCCAGCAGGGCCTGAGGGAGCTGGGAAGGGGCTGAGCCTGGAGCAAAGGAGGCTCAGGGGGGCCCTTGTGGCTCTGCACAACTCCCTGCCAGGAGGGGACAGCCGGGGGGTCGGGCTGTGCTCCCAGGAACAGGGGCAGGAGCAGAGGGAACGGCCTCAGGCTGGGCTCAGGGTGGGCACCAGCAGCAATTTCCCCATGGAAAGGCTGCTCAGGCCTTGGCAGGGGCTGCCCAGGGGGGTTTGCAGTGCCCATCCCTGCAGGTGTCCCAGGAAGGGCTGGAGGTGGCACTCAGGGCTCTGGGCTGGGGACAAGGTGGGCATCGGGCACAGCGGGGACTCCATGGCCTGGCAGGGATTTTCCATCCTCAGTGATCCTGGGATTCTGTGAATGCCTGGAATATGCAGGAGGAGAGAAAAGTGGGTTATGAAAACAATGGGAACAAAATGGATGGGATGGGACTTGGAAAGAGCTGGAATGAGTATCCTAATTAGAAATTGTAACATCTTTGCAATATTTGAGTAAGAATTATGGGTCCTTGTCTCTTGGCAGACGCTCTGGATGCAAACAGCATGTTCTTAGAGGCTGCTCTGCATATCTAATTCTGACCACAGTGAGGTTTATATTCACAGTGACACATAATAAAGATATATGTGACACATCAATATGAGTAAACAAATACATAATTCAAAATAAAGTATTAGTAGAGCTGCTTGAGAGGGCTGTATTGGAAGCTGCTGATGTCATATCAGGTTTATGACAATGAAGCAATTCCAGATTGTTCACTGATCCTAAGTAAATCCTTAAGGGAAAACAATAAAAAAAAACAACACTGCTGATATCCTTCCACCCACACATCTATCCAGAGACCAAACTGAAACAACTTCTGGGAGAAAAGAACCTGTATTTGTGATAAAGCACTGTCTAATTGAGCCTTATTTATCTCTAACGAGGACACAAGTCAGGAGGAAGTTTGCAGTTATGTCACACTCAGTAAATTAAGCTGTGCTATGTACTGAAGTGGGGAATCATTACAAGTGCAAAATTTAAAATACAGCTAAAGTTTTAGCACTTACTAGCAGTGCCCTTATTAACAACTACAAGAAATGGCAACCTAGAAATATTTGAAGTTTTACAGTTAGATTTTTGTGCAAAAGGCAAGTGCAAATCAAACAAACAAACAAACATGAAGCAAATGGAAAAATGATACCTAATGTCAAGACTGAGCACTAGAAAAACAACATTTGTGGTCTCTGGAAGAATCTCCAAGAAGGAAGAATGCTCTGCAGACCCAGCATTTCAGCAAAAGAGGCTACTAAAGATTTTGAGTGAAGATTTTCCATTTCCTTGTGGCAAGCACCAGTAGGAAGGAAAAAAGTTAGGAAAACAAAGAACCTCAGAAACATCTTTCTGATTTTTTCATTATACACTATAGAATAATAACAGTGTGATGAAATGCCACTGGATCTGTACTTTTGTGGATCAAAGCACCACAAGCCTAATTAGGATTTCAGATTTTCAGAGGCACTGTAATGCCTTAAATTGTTGTGAGGTAGTAACAGGTTTTAATTTCTAATATAACAATGAGGGAAAAAAAATTCCAGAAAATAATATTGTGTCCTTGAATGACAGAAAAGAATTTGATTTAAAAATAAGGCAGTGGAAAGAAGTTGACTGAAGAAAAATTTAAGACACAACAAATGTACCAGGACATGATTTGCTGCTGTGTTTCTCAATTCCAGCTTAGCCAAGGGAATTGTGCTGCCATAAAACAGCCAGGAATCTGTCCCACACTTTAGAGCAATTATATTATTAATACGCTAATACCTCATGCATATTAAAATCTTATAAAAATATTGACTTAGATATGCAAGGTCTTATTGTCAATTATAATTAGCAATGACATTTTCTAATGACTAGCAGCAATAATAATAACAATAAGCAGACTGATTGAGGATGAGTTGTCTGGAATATTTGGGGCTTTTTATTTGAAATGATTTCATGATTGAAGTAAAATAATTTATAGCTCAAATGAAATCCTTCCCTTACTCATAGACAAAACATCAAAATGCTTTAATAAAGATTTTTATTAAAGCAGAATTTATTATAGAACCACTTAAATGTCATTACTTTTAGAGCTCATATTGCTTTCTGAGACTGATTTTCTTAACAGTACCATTTAATTAATCTTATGTTTCCTTCACAGATAAAATATTGCTGGATATCCTGGATATGAATCAGGTTCTAGGAGTTCAGCATCAAACCTTCTTACTTGCACACCTTCAGCAATAAGCAGGAAAGACCTCTCCAGCACATCAGAATGCACCTTTAAAAATGCCATCTCCTTTGTTTTTCAAAATAGTTCCATTCTTCCCTGCCCTGCACCTTTGCCAGAAGCTCAGAGCATGCTGCCCAGGGTCTTTATTCCAGACAGAAATGTGCCTCAAGAAGATTGACTGAAATTATACTGAGTTACAAACCCCTACTCTCACCTGCACTCATGCAGAAAAACCAGTGGAGATCTCAGACGGTCCCAATCTGCTCAGAACTGATGAACTCAGGTTCTCAAATGAGGTGAATTCCACGCAGTATTTCTAAGATTAATCATATTTCCTTCAGAACTTCTAATTCTAATGTTCATAGTAAGGATGGCCAGTTAGTAGCTGGTCAGAGTAAAGATGCACTTTGCTAATATAACATAAATCAGCTATGTATCTAAATGCTCAGCCTCTAAATTTCCTCCAAGTAACTAATAAATATTCTGTGCACTAAATAGTTATGTAAATTTCTGCTTGCATTCCTTACTTGAATCCTTCCCTGCTTTGTGCCCCAGGAAACCTTATTTCCTTCTAAAACACCACCCAATGCCCCAGCCTTTTGTGTTTCAAGTCTTGAACAGTGTTCCCATTCCTGTAAAATTTTTACAAAATTATATTTGCGAACCTAGAACTCAGTTGCCCAGCCTGGATTTATAATGCCCAGAAAACAAAAGTATAATTTAGACTGTTACTGCAAATCTCTCTCCTTTTCCTTGTCATAATGACATTCACAGTTTCTTTGACCTTTTTTTGGCTTTTTTTTTTTTTTTAACTGAATTACTCAGATGCTTTATTCACAGCTGCCTTCCATGCCTCCCTCTGGAATCAGAGGTCTCCAGCTTCTACTCAGCACCCAATACCTGAATTTTAGTGCTTGCTCCTGAACTACTGAGGCCACTTCACACAGAGATTTTTTCACAAGCACGCTCCTTTCCCATTTGTATTTCCTCATAATATGGCCCCTCCCATGCTATTATCCACGTGGATCACCTCTCCTGCTACTCCTGAGCTGTGTGAAACACTAATGGGAAAATCTGTGCAATGTTTGAGCACACTTTCACAGCTGAGAGCTGCAAACTGCCTTGACAAGATGCACCAGCCCTTCCCTGCCCAATGGCAAACTTTCTGTGACCCCTTAGGATCTGAGGAGCTCTGTGTAACCTTCTAGCTATGTGCAAAAGGATAAAAAACACCTTAGCAAATTCTGTGGTTTAGTGTAAAAATGATGGATTATATAGTTTGATTTCCACTAAACCAGAGCAAAAAGGGTCAAGCAGCAAAGGTTAATATTCCTGAGCTTCTCTTGTTTAAACCTCCATAAAGGCTTATTTCCTTCTCTTTCTCAAACTTACTGAAATTTACTCAGCCCTAAGTTAGAGATAATTATATGATGTACCAAAGCAGTCTCTAAAATGTTAGAATTATTGCTAATAATGCCTATAGTTATTTTTACCATAAAAGGCTAAATAAAATTAAATAAATGAAAGCATAATGAAAGCAAAGGTGTTCATGGCATTAAAAAGTACATTGTAGCTGAAGGCTTGTTCTGAAGAAATATGTCTCTCTTCCTTTTTAATTAGTGTCCTTGCATTTTTTAAAGGAATACACACTATAGATAACTTTAGCCGTGCCTGTGCTGGGTGATGATTCAATTACTCTATTTATGTTCTTAGTAAACCATATAGAGCCTTTCTGGCTTTATGCCCTTTCCCATTAGGTGACAAAATTGCCTCATACTTCTTCATTTCCAAAGAATGCTGTTGGTGTGGGTAATTACCTGTGTCAGAGCCCACAGCTTTGTCCTTGAGATGCCTCTGCTCTGGGCCTGGAAAGTATTTATTGTGGTCAAATCACCATTTACATTTCAAGATCTTGTCTAGATTTTCACCCCTTGCTTTGAATAATTATTCAGGACAATTTCTGCTTGTTGTGGCAGCTCTGGTGCTTTGCCCAGCCCTTGGGCAGGGGGCTGAGGCTGCCGTGGGAGTGATGCTTGCTTGGCACATGGGGCTGAGTGCCAAGAACCCTTTGATCAAGCAGTAAATCCCACTGAAAATAACATCTCTGTGACTGCAGTGCCTGCAGAATAAGGACAGCAGAAATTCCATTTAAACCCTTCATTCAGTGATTTCAACCTTGGCTGAAAGCACAGCTCCAGGCTACAAGAAAACTGTCCCAGGCACTTTGGGACTCCCTAGTGGACTGCTCTGTTGTGTCTGTGGGTGTGAAGTGCAGAGTGTGAGGATCACAGGAAACCAGAGTGGTTTGCCTTGGAAGGACGTAAAAAAATCTTCCACCCCTGCCATGGCAGGGACACCTCCCACTGTCCCAGGTGCTCCAGCCCCAGTGTCCAACCTGGCCTTGGGCACTGCCAGGGATCCAGGGGCAGCCCCAGCTGCTCTGGGCACCCTGTGCCAGGGAACAATTCCTTCCTAATATCCAGTCTAAGAGGGAGAAGAATCCAGTGCTGCAAATAATCATAACACAGCTCAGAGGAAAATATAAACCTTGAGTAGTCCACTCAGTGCTACATGGCAGCTTGGGGACTTTAAAGGGATCATCATTTATCTGTCTTTAGAGATAATGAGCCAGGCTTTCTGTTATTTATTGATGTGTTTGTCACAAATCTGAGCTGGCCAAGAAGAATATATTTAGAAGTCTTTACTTGTTGAAATCTATGGTATCATTCAAGAAAGCTAAACTATGTAATACACATATTCTGGGGACAAAGATTGCCTCACTTTTTAAAAAGAGAATTTCAGATAAGCATTGCTAATAATGAAGGCATTGCAGTATATTTTGTTTCCAAAGAATTCACTAGAATCCTTTATCTCAAGCAGATCTCAGCTTCAGTTTTGGAGGGATGAATATGCAAATGTCAGGATATTCATATTTAAATCAGAAGAATGTTGTGCAGTCAAATTCTGTTGCTAATAAATTTCTTTCTAGGCTAAGTTAAACCAGCTTCTCTTACATAAGTCTTTGCTTTGGTTTCGAACTACACCAGTTCTGCTGTTGTTATATTATTACTGCTGTTGTTATATCAATTAACCAGCAATGAAGGGCATTTCCCTGATATTAATGGTCCAAATTGTGAGTGTGCTGGGAAGTATCTGCAAGGTGGCTGTTCCAGCCATTAAAAAATAGAAATGGAAATCCATGGAGCTGAAGGCAGAAAGAGGACAGTTTAATTATTACATGCCTTATCCACATCTGGCAATCTGATCTCTTGAATGATCAGTGATTCTGAGCTCCATTCAGAATCTGTAGGAAAAAATGATCTAATAAATAAGTCATGGCTATTTGATTTTCTTTTCCTCTGACTAGCATTGACAACACGTAACATGGTAAGTGCTGCAAAAACCTATGCAAGAAACTGGGAGAATACTGAGGAGGTTAATCCCAGTCTGAACCCTGCTCTGCTTCACTGCCCAGCAAAATTGGCAGCCAGTTAATGCCAGCAACACAAGCATGTCAATGGGAGCAGGAGTTATAGCTATAATTGTAATCTACACAGAAAAAAAATGTATTTGTGGGTTCAGGAGAATGGGATTGCATCTGACTGTTAGGATCCTGACTTCACCAGATTTTACTGAATGGTAGAAAATTCATTTCAAGCAAGTAGCAAAGAACCAAAGATGTGATGAGCCTTTGTACACACAAAAAAGATGCACCAAAAGAGACGTCTGTAATTTAATCATTCATTCTTACTGCACTGCAATTCAGGCTGTCAAAAAAGCCTTGCACATGCCCCCAGATTCCTTTCCTGTTCAGGATACAGCTCCAGAGAGCTCAAACACATGAGCAGCACTATCAACCCTGACTTACAGAGCAAGTCTACATTCACCCCTCTCTCAAACATTTAAATTTGAAATAAATCTCCCAACCTTGGCTACGACTTTAAGCTCATGTGAGTCTCAGCTACACCACAAACTAATGAGAAATCTCATTAGGTCACTGTTTAAAGTCCAGAATCAGTGACAATGTTCACCCTTTATATCCACAGAGCACAAAGGTTCATTCTCAGGAAATCATTTTACAGTGGACCTGCTTCCTCCAGCCTGTCATCACCTTGATATTCCTATTCCTTTCCATTCAGCAGGGCAAACTTGGTGAATGGCAACGTAGAAAGAAAAGTTAAGAATCAATTCACAGGTTCAATAGCTTTGAGTCTTGCCCTTGCCATGAGTGTATTTCTTCTGCACACCCTAAGCCTGCACTTCAGAGGCATCTTTCAAAGATGTCAAGGCTCTTTCTATTATCTTCTCTTGAAAATCCATATGGCAGAATTCATCAGCACAGAGGAGACGAGCGAGGAAAAAAGTTAAGCAACAAAGAAGCAAAAATTAATTTGATCCCATAAGAAAGAGATGTAAGAAATCACACAATAGGAGAAAATGTGCAGAAGACATTTAGGAGTAGACAAATGTAAGAGTAGCAGCTGAGAGGACCAAAGCTGCAGAAGGAGTTTAAAAGCAAATGTGTAACTAAATCTGAAATATTGAAACCAGCACCTAAATATCACCTGTATCACCTAAACATCACCTGTACTGCAATAACCTCATTCAGTTCATTCTTTTCCACAGATGGCTCTTTGCATGGTTTAATCTCTAGTAACCACATAAAGACTAAAGAATTCACTCTTGTGGGCATGCCACTATTAAGGGGAACCTCCCAGTGTGCCCATTCATGGGACTCTCTGTCAGGCACACCCCACCACCCTACACTGTCACTGCTGGGCCCCTCCTGACTCCCCACACCCCACTCACAGCCAGACCACGTTTCCTCACTGGTTCCAGCCCAGGTTTCCCCCAGCAGAGTCTCAGATCTCTTGTTCCATAAAGCCATTTATTCACTGTAACACAGCCACAGCCTGAGCCTGTGCCTCTGAGGAGGGACCCCCACAAAGACTTTTATCCCTGGGCTTTTATCCCTTCACAGCCTGAGCACAGGGAACAAGAGCACAGTTTTGGCTCTTTTTCCTGAGCTCTGGGTTCCTGCCCTGACTCTGGGTGTCCCTCACCCAGCTGTACCACAGGTCATCAGATCCCTTGGCATGCAAAGGGTCTCAGGTCACATCCTCCTGTGTCTCTGAGCTCCCAGAGCTCAACCTGCAGCTTGCAAACCAAGCCACCTGCACCAGGTGTGTCCATCAGCACAAGAGGAAGGCACTGTGGTTACTGGGATTTTAGCAGGAGGCAAAACCCTGTGCACTGGACATGTATTTCAGGAACCAGAATGTAAAGGAAATAGAAATTTCTGGGCAAAGGTCTGAGGGAGAGCCACTAGAAACTCCTTCAAAAGAGTCTGTCAGCAGTGGGGAAGTAAAGGAGGGAACAGCACCACCCAAAATGTCTCACTTTGCAGAAGTCTCAGGATACAATGGTAATGCTGTTTGTCACCAATAGCATGAATTTTGTCTGAACAAGCACTGGCCAGACACTTGCCTATGAATGAGAAAATGTCTTTCTTCTAAATAAAAACCCAACCAAATGAAAAACCCCACAAAACAACCCCAAACTGGTCTTTCACCTGCCAAGTACACATAGAGGAATCACATTCCCCACTGGCTCACACTTTCCTCCTCCTTGTTTTGCTAGACATGAAAGAGTTAAATTCATATTTTGGACCATTAGGATTTAAAATGTTTAAAATTATCCACACACATTTTAAAAGATCAGCCAGTCTGAGCCTGAGGATCTTCACCCCCATTTCCAGTGAAAATGCAGAAGCAGTAATGCTCCATTCAGCCACACCAACCCTGCCTTGGAAAACTCCTACCTGAGACAGTGGCTGAGGGATGATACAAATAAATATCTTTGTCATGATGACAAGCAGGAAACTGCCAAAAATTAAATCAGCTTAGACCACAAATTTAGATGCAGGTACCTTACCATCACAAAGCTGAAATAGTGAATTATTATTTGTCAGAATTTGGTGTTTATCTGTGCAAGTGTGGCTAAATTAGGGCATAGTCATATGATCTAGGATCTGCCATGCTGGGAATAAAGAAATAAAAATCCAGTATGATGGCTTATGAGTAGTAAGCAAATTTAATGGCAGTTGAATGGCCTGGTCATTGCCCTGCAGATGGAGGAGAGCCTTGCACAAGCCCTGGGAAGCAGCCAGCCCAGGAAGAGGAAATGTTCCTGCACGAACAATTCCCACATATTTATGTTCCTGTGAGAGATCAGCAGTCCATTAATAGGACTGTCAGGGAAGGCATTGTAATGACACACTTTGTATTTGCATTTGCTGCTTATGTCTGCCTCCAACAGATTTCTGTTATTTTACAGCAGAGATTTTGTCTATTATTGTCTTGAAAAAAAAAATCTAAAAATGCCCATTTTCCTCTGTTTGACAGTTCTATAAGCAAATTTAATTTCTGCTTGAGGAGCTTAAAAATAATTTCACTTAAATAAGCAAAGACAGTAGTCTATGAAATTAGGCCCTTGTTTTATGTAAATGTCAAATAATTATATTAGGAATGCAAAAATAAGCCATCAGCAGGAACACAAATGCTTAGAACAAGATTGGCATTATTATTTGCATAGCCAGTCTGATAAGAGGCAATTTTACAATAGCAGTAGATGCTGAGGCTCCCATGAAGTCTAATGACAAGGCTGATTTCTTACCAAATTCTTGAGCATAATTATGTTTCAAAAAACTGAAAATGCAACAGGCAGACTTCCTGCTTGTGTGGCTTAGTAAAGTGCACTTCTGGCAGCTTTGCTCTGTCACACACATGTAAAGGAGATATAAAAATGAAATGGAGGAGTGTCTTGCAAAGTTATTCCTTTTATCTTGCTCCTTTTTAACTTTCTGGAAGAAACAAATTGTAAAATGACTTCACTTTACATCTTACTATTCCAACATCTGAGAGTGTTGGATCACAAACTAATAATTCTGCTTTCCGTGCTGTTGGTAAATATGATGTGAGAAAATTAGTATGGACATTTAATATTTTTTCCTTTAAAAATATTAAAATTATTAACTGGTTTGATTTTAAGAGGAAAAAGTGTACTTGATGAAACCACACCTTCCTTTCTTTCCTCATGTGCTTCCCTGTGGCTTGGCTTCCCTGCAAGCAGAAAGCATTTCTGCTATTTTAATCAAAGTATGATTTCACTGCAAGATGGCACAGTGACAGGGCACTGTTGGCACTGCTGGCACTGCAATCCCCAAATTCCTGAGGTGGGTCAGAGCAACACAGGGTACAAGGATTGGAAGTTGGGAGCTCACACCCAGACCCACCTTCCCCATGTGTCATGGATTCCTAATAGATTTGATTTTGAAATCACAATAATGTGATATTGAGATACAAGACAGATGATGGACTTTGGACCTGGTTAGTGTAAGAAATTTGATAACAGAATGCCTTGGCAAGAGCAAAGAGAACTTTGAAGATTAAAAGAAGATTCAATCAGATTGGTTTACCAGAAAAAGAAAATTTCATTAAACTCTGCAAGCAAGCGATGTTGTAATATGCACAAGTTTGTGCATGTGATTTTAACCTAATCATTGTAGTAAACATTACTAGTCTCCCTAAAACAGTGTATAAGCATTGGTAATCCACAATAAATTTGGGTTCTGATCACCAAATCATTCCCCATCTCTCTTCATTGCTGACAAGTACCACAGGAAAGGTACTAGACAACAAAAACAGGCCAAATAAGCATATTTTATCCCAAATTTATTATGTTCATGGCTATAGTAGCATGAAACTGAGCTTCAAATGCTCTGTACCGTAATGCTGTATCCTTCAAAGCAGGGGAAAAGCAAACATGGCATGGGGCAGGATGTGAGCAGCCCTGGTCACCAGGCTCTGCAGACAGATTCTCCTCCAGGGCTGGCTGCAGTGTGTGCACGGTGGGTTCTGCTGCACTGAGTGCAGAGCAGAGAGGGATCCAGGCCCTGTGCTCCAGGTCAGGACACAGCACAGGGTGCCAGCCCCACCTTCCCCACCTGCTCCTTTGCCTCAATACCCTTGTGCCACATGCATTGTCTAAAATACAGAGCTAATATGAATAATAAATTACACTGTCGTGTGTGATCCTGTCAGCAGCTCCAAATTAATTAAGAATTCTCCTTGATTAAAATCTCTGACCCGTATTGCCAGGCAGGGCAGCTCTCCTGACTCAGGTGTGCAGAGCAGCCACCAGGGCTCTGTGGACCTGAACAATGCAGGTTCTTGTTGAGAGCTGGGTGTGAGTAAACTCATCCATATGTATCCAACAGCACTACTTTCATGCAACATTACCCCTGTGCTTAATCATTTATGGCTCTGAAACATAATAGCACTCAGAATTAAGAACGTCTGGGTTGAGCCTTCAATTTACTTCTACAATAGCAAAGCTTTAATTTTTTCTTTCTTAATAGAGCTAATTATAAGGCTTAGGTCTGGGCTTTTAACACCGTTTTTTAACATTTACCCTGCATACCTTGTACATATGTATTCATCTATCACTTCAGAATATTTATTGCCATTTTCACTGGAAAAAAAAAAGCTGTTGTGAAAAGTAAAAGAAATGGAGTTTACACAAAAATTAAGCTTTCTTTCCAAAATTTTCTAGCTCGAAAACCCAATACATTTTATTTTACTGAATTATGTAAAGTTTGCACAGTTAAAATCAATCATAAACCAAACAGAACAGTCAGAGCACTCAAACACTTACTAGTTTCAGTGGCTACGATGGTGATGTTGTGCCATGTGCTGGTTTCTCTGTCCAGGGGTGTTGCCAGAGTTATTTTCCCATCCTCTGCGTTGATGTTGAACTGTCTCTCAAGGTCAGTGTGGCGATCAATGGAAAACCTGCAAAACAGACATCCCTGTAATCTACTTAATGAAGTTGCTGTAATCCATACAGTCACACAGACAATTTAGGGAGCCCTCTGAGAGCTGCAGTTTTATAGCCAAATGGATTGAGAAGCTCAATAGCATAATAATTTAGAAGACAAAATGACAAACTGATGCTAAAAAAACTTAATAATTATTGCCCAAGGAGTAATTAGCTGTATACCCAGTGTGAAGGTCGTAAAGTGCCCTCAGGTTCACTGGGTAGCATCTCTGAAAAACGGTGCTGATCAAGAGTTAATTACACAATCCATCACACTTATTGGACAGCTTCTATGGTATTTCACAGTAACTGATGATAATTTCAACAGTAATGTATTAAGCCACAAAAGTGGTGGGCTTTGTGGTTATTTTAAAAAAGGGCTGAATAATATTATTTTACCAATAAATTTCAGATTAACGAAGCATGAACGATTCACCAAGCACATTATTTGCTTATGGTTCAAGCAGCTCCATGAGCAGAGCACACTGAATCACCATTTTTTCCTATAAAAAACTGCAAATGCTAGAGGCTTGATTCTTCTCTGAGTTGACATCACTGATTTTTAACCAAACAAGTTCCATCTGACAGGTAGTCAGAGTTTGCAAATGTGACTGTCCAGGTGAATTCTGCAGCCCAAGCAGGGAGCCAGAGCTGCAGTGGATGCTCCAACGGTGCATTAAGCAGGAGGATGATTTAAAGCTCAGGTCCAGATCCCCAGAAAGCTTTTATGTTTGTCCATTTGCACAGAGTTATTTTATTAATGAATTCCTCATGAAAAGAAACTAAATGACAAAATTGAGCCTTCAGTTTCCTGACAGGAAAGGTGGGGAAAGAGGGAGTTGAGTGATAAACTATTGATATGGTTTAACAGCAATTGACTCCAAGAGGTTTTACTGAATCCTGATTGTGGATTTATACAAAAGCCTTTTAAGCCTTTGTGGCTGTGTATTACAGAAGCTACCAGCATGCACTGGCAGTTTTTACATCTGTTCTGCATTACAGACAGTACATTACATTACTCACAATAGTTAGGAGAGTTAGGATAAGGTATCACACTCAATTACCTTATGGAGTGGCCAGAAAAGTGACTCCAGACTGTCACTTTCTCATCACTTTTCTACCTTTTGCGAGCACATTGTTAAAATTCCCCAATAAAAGTAAAAGAACGTATTTTACTACAGTGAGAATGGCATAGTTATCTGAAAATCAGCTATTCCATTCTGGTTTGTGCTTTAGCAGAAGCAATTTCCAAAAAAATATTCTGATTTGGAGGTCCCTTTATACACTACAATAAATATATTCCAATGAACTCAAACTCATTCCAGCCTAACACAATCGATTTTAATAGACACAGCATTAGCATCTGATTTCAAAGCTCAGGATTATTGTGTTCATCTTTTTTTTATTTATTTCAGTATCAGATATTTTCATATTTAGAATGAAAGTTGCATTGCAATTAGATTATTTGTGCAATGCATTCTGGAAGATACAGCTCACTTTCAAAAAGAGCTCTAAATGATGAAAACTTCTCAAAATCTCAAAGTTGAAGTGTTTAAATACTGCATTGCTAGAGTTCAAGGCTAACCTGATCATACTGGTAAGGTACTTAACAAGTAATGGATTTAAGAGGGAAACCCCCAGCTTAACTATGAAATGGGATTTGTTAGATGTTTACTTGTTTTGTTTGAAACTCTCAGAAGAACCAGTTCTACTCATTGAAAAATTACTAGTTTGGTAAGAAGAGTATCAGAAAAATATGAAGTCAAATATGAAGTCATAAATATGAAATCAAATTCCAAATATCTGTGCCTCAAGCTGGACACCTGCATGTGTATTTGGACATTAAAATAAACTGATTTTAATGTGAGCTCCACATACTCAGTTCTCAATGGTTTAATGGGAACTGCACTAAACTCAGCATTTCTGAAAAGCAGGTCACTGTGTGGAAGAATAAAGCTGTAGGTATTTAACTTCAGGCAATCATTTCTGAAAATGGATCTTAACCGTATTTTGATGTCTACCTAGTTCCAATTAAAGTATTAGAAGTAAAATTCTGGTACTAGTGAAGTTAGTAAAAAATACCTTACAGCCTTTCACAGGTTTAAGATTTCACTCAAGAAAATACAAGAAAAGACAGCAATCAGCTCTTTGTAACAAGTCATCACTTAAAACTGTCTTTTCATTTTTGAGTTTTATGTAATGATGCTGAAAGGGCTCTACTGATATCAAATGTATAAGAATTTTTCCCAGTCCACAAACAAAATAAAATGTGAAATGCTCATATGGTATTCAGTGTTTAGCTGACCTGGGCTTGACATAAATTCCACTGAGGAAAGGCAGTTTTTCTCTAAGGATCAATCCTTCCTTAAACTTCCACTCACGGCCTTCCTGCCATGCAGGTTTTGAAGTTATAAAAGAGGGAGTGACACATTTGTGAGTTTATTGTATCACATTTCAGCTCATCCCAGCAGTCTTTACTCACAACACAAACCTAGCAATTCAAGAGGAAACATTTTTAACATAAGTTGTGTGTCTTTGCAAGACAGCAAAGAGGTAAAACCCTCTCCTGATTTTAATGTGATAAATATTTGTTACAAAACCAAAAAATAAAATCCGCAGTGTCATAAACCAGGGAAAACAAAGAATACATTTGCCGTTTCCTTTTCATGATAATGATGTTGTAACTCTTTTTAATGGGAATGCATTGTCAGATCCATAAAACATACATAAAACATATATTTCTCTAAAAATGAGAAAATAATATCTTGGGAAATAATATCTTTTGAAATTGCCATAAAGCCAGCACAAGTTATTGGGAAGTTTGGGTTAGTTTATGAGTCTGCTATGGCAATTATAGGAACAACCCCACAGTGGTTTAACAGAAGCCTGCAAAGGATTCTCAGTTCTGCTCTTGCACTGTTGCTGTTATGACTTTATTTGATCTACTCATTATTTGCACTAATGTAAATAGGAGCAGAAACTCTTTTTTTGCTGCTCCTTCTGAGATTTGAACCACAGCACTGACACCCCAGGAGTGGTAAATCTCCATTTTTATGAATGCCAGGCAGATTGGACAGGGTACTTAGTGACAGATAAACAACTGCACCGTTGGGGAGCCACAAAATATTGAGTCTGGTTTTTTAAGGCCTGCTGTGAATTAAGAAAATGATCAACTGCTGCCAAAGATGAAATCTCTGCTGAAAGGAATGGGGGAAACCAGCTCCAGTGCATCTTATCTCTGCACAGAGAAAGCACTGAAGGGCAGTGATTTATAGGAGGGCACTGGCTGCATAGAAGGAACATTATTGCTCATGCTTTTTGCTGTGTGCCTGGATCATGCTTTAGCCAAGATAACTCACTGCACATGAACAGAGCATCCTTGTAAAGTAACACCAGGGGCGTGGAGTGGGCACTGCTGGAGCCCACAGCTGGGTGCCAGCCCTGGAGCCCAACCAGAGTTCTGTGCCAGCCCTGGAACCCACCCAGAGCTCGGTGCCAACCCTAGAGCCACAGCTGTGTGCCAGCACTGGAACCCACCCGGAGCTATGTGCCAGCCTTGGAGCCCACCCACAGCTGTGTGCCAACCCTAGAGCCCACCCGGAGCTGTGTGCCAGACTTGGAGCCCACCCACAGCTGTGTGCCAACCCTGGAGCCCACCCAGAGCTCTGTGCCAGCCTTGGAGCCCACCCACAGCTGGGTGCCAGCCCTGGAGATCGCAGCTGTGTGCCAGCATGGGAACTCAGAGCTCTGCACCAACCCTGGAGCCCACCCAGAGTTCTGTGCCAACCCTGGAGCCCACCCACAGCTGGGTGCCAGTCCTGGAGCCACAGCTGGGTGCCAGAAGGGGATGATCTTCCCAGGCTGGAGCTGTTCCCAGGATGTGCCACCCTGCCCACAGCAGTCTGGAGCCTCACAGCTCAGCTGGACTCACTGGGCCCCTTCCCCAAAGGAGAGGCATGCACCCAGATGTGGCCCTGACACAAAACCCTGGAATTACTGGGCTGGAACACAACAAGCTGCAATTATTTGCAATTATTACCCAACTCTGTAAAGCTTTTTCACTATCAGCCTTAAAAATAGGAGGCCCTTAAGCAGCATGCACTGCACAATGGCAACTAAGGATCAAAAAGAGTTTGTGTTGCTTATTTTAAAGCTGATGGATTAGAAAAATTATCACAGAATCACAGAATACCCTAACCCACAAGGATCATCAAATTCCAACTCCTGGATCTCCACAGGACTGTCATGGACATACTTTATGAAAAATCCTTTTGCTAGGATTTTTTCTCCTGAGAATCTGAGAAGCCTCAGAGGAAAAGAAAAACATTGATTATCTGCTGCTGTGGAATGCAACAGGTGCATCCTTGATTGGTCCATGTTGGCTGTTTGTAATTAATGGCCAATCACAGTCAGCTGGCTCAGACTCTCTGAAAGTCAGGAGCTTTTGTTATTCATTCCTTTCCTTTCCTGCCTTCTGATGAAATCCTTTCTTCTATTCTCTTAGTATAGTTTTAATACATCATTTTCTTTTAATATAATATAGATCATAAAATAATAAATCAGCCATCTGAGACATGGAGTCAAGATTCTCATCTCTTCCCTCATCCTGGGACCCCTGTGAACACCCCCACACAGGACAGCCCCAAAAATCCCTTTATTTACCTGCTTGTAAACCTATGAGAGACTTTGTGCCTTTAGATCAAGTGAGAGAAAGTTCAGACAATGCTTTATATTTTCTAAGCAAACATTAAAAGCAAACTACTGGTGAATTGGTTAGAAATGAGGATGAACAATAAAAAAAAAAAAGAAATAAGAAATTAATAGAATAGTCTGAGTTGGAAAGAACCCTAAAGATCATTTCATTCCAACCTCTGCCTTGGGAGGGACACCTTCCCCTAAGACCACAAACTTCTTTCCAGGCTGTATTTGATAATAACTTCTCTAAATTCTTTACCATTTTATCCTTTGACTCAATTATCAGACTCTTCCCACGTTCAGAGATATCCAAGTTTGATTTCATTTGTGGCACTGCAGCTCTCTGAATGTGTGGAGCCTTTGTGTATCAGACTAATGCAAAGCAGACGTGGTATTGGGAGCACAGAAGGTGATTCAGATTTTGTTTGTGCTGCCTGGGTTTTTATAACAAATGTACACAGCAGCTCTGTCTAAACTAAATATTGATAGAACAGATATCTATTGAAAAAATGTAATTTCCTTGAAATACAAGTCATTGTTACTTGCTAAAATTCTGCTTTGAAGGGGAAAAAAGGGATTTTAAAAAGGCCAGGCAACACTAACATTAAAATAGCCCATCAGTTTTAGAACAGTTTGTTGTAATTTTTCAGATTTTTAACTAAAGTTTGATATTTTTGGTATAATAGAAAATATGCATAAAATCTGCATCATATATACACAATACAATAACAGAATTAACACCTGAAATGTACATTCCAATCAATAAAACCAGTGCTTGAGTATGTTTCTGTTAGAACCTGCCAGGTTCCTATTTTGTTCCAAACTGGAAAGAAAAGAATTGTATTTCTGCTCCCTACTTCTCTCCAACTAGAATTTTTCCTCTTTTAATAGCAGAATTACTAACTCGAATTTTTTTCTGTCCTTGAAATATTTTTTATGAAAAAAAAGAGAAGAATTTGAGCTTTCTAAAGCTCTCCCAGATAAATCAAATTAATCAGGCAAGCAAGCAAGAGCAAAAAATTTGCACAGAAAATTGGGCTCTGTATATTCCTTAATTAGTATAAAGTAAATATTTTAGAAAATATTAAATCTTATAAAGTACTGTATCTATTATTTAAAGAAAATATATAATTCATACTAATAAATTACCTTTAAGAAATTGATTAATTTTGGCCAGTTCAGTTTCATGTAGTTGTTTTTAGAAGACCTAAAACAATTTTAGATGAGCAATAACATTCTAATTCAGTTTACAAATACGAAGTTTTTGGTTTTAGAAGTTTGAAGGTCTCTTGATTAATAAAATGATAAAGAAGTGGAAACTAGGTAAGTCTTTTACTCAGATCCATTTTTTTTGAGCTTGGACAGAATAAAAAGGCTAAGTTTTAGAAGAGAGGTAGGTTTGTAAAAGGTCTGAATTATTAAGAGTTTGAGGCAGGTGAGAAAAAAAATACCAGGGCAGCAGAAGAAGAGTGGAAAAGCAGCCAAGGTAAGAGTGAAGCAGGGGTGGAGGCAGGCTGGGATGAGGCAGAGGAAGAGGAAGAGGAGCCAGGACCAAGGCAAGAGCAAACAGAGCAGGGCAGAGGGAAGGAGCTGAGTTCATTGAAGGAGAGATTGGCATGGAGCTGGAACACAGGGAGGAGATTTGCTGTCACCAAGGCTGCTCTCACACTCCTCTCAGAGGATCTTTTTTGTCTTTTTCACAGACACCAGTGGGCAGCAGCAAGAAAGTCAGGGATGGAGCCACTGCTTCACTGTGACAGATCAAACCCTGCCATTTTATGGTATTTTTGTTTAGGAATCTCTGGTAGCTGATTGTAGCCACATTTTTTTTTCACAGAGAAAAGCAAGGCACGACTTCCCAAGAATATCTCTGGTTTCACATTCTCTGAACCTCAGAGAAAGGAAAAACAACTCTTATCTCATTTGCTGTGCCTGTGTTTGTGCCAAAGTAGAATGCAACATGGAGATTGTTTACCCAGTGATGGTGTTGTGTTTCCTTGGCCTGTCAGGGCCAGGTGTGTGTGTGAGCGTGTTGGGACTGTTGGGGGACAATCACAAGATTCTGTGCAGTTGAGTGCTTGGCAGATTCAGTTTAGATGTAATGTAAAATAGTATAGAATAATACAGTATAATAAAGTCACTAATTAGCCTTCTGATAAGATGGAGTCCTCCTCGTCATTCTCTCCCCCTTGTCAGGGGTGAAAATATCCACAATAGCTGATGCTGTGGTTATCTGCTTTTGAAAGTCTGCTTTACAAATGAGAATTACAGAATCAGAGGATATCCTGAGTGGGAAGGGATCACAAGGATTATTGAGTGTTGGAATCTAAAATGCAGGGAATTCTCAGAACTTTGGGCCTGTAAGGCAAAGCTTGGTATTAAACACAGGATTTGATCTGAGACCTTGGAAAAGGCTTCCAAACTTAGGTGACAGAAGCAAGAATGTGAATTTATAGTTTAAAGCAAATACACATTAAGCTAAGTAAAGTTTAGGGGTTTAGACTTTAACATACAGAAAAAATAAAAGTAGTTACAAAGGTGAGCAAGGAGTTTAGAATGCAGCATTGTAGCCTTGTGTGTTATAACATGATTGGCTAAGAAAGCTCACACTGTAATGTGGGTCCATAAAATGAAATATTTAAGGATTGGGTCAAAACCACAAATATCCTTGTTGGCTGTGTTTTATTGGTCAATAACTCATTAAAAGGTCCTGTAACTAAAGGTCTTGTGACCTTCTGAACCATGTGGTGAAGATGTGAGCCTAACTTACCCTTCTCGCCTACGTAGAAGATAAGAAAAATAAACTGCATCATCTAAAAAACCTCAAAAACATCTCTAACCCGTTCAAAACTCCTTCAAAAATCCCCATAATCAAATTTGACTTCTGGCCTTGCCCAGACACCCCAGCAATCCCTCTGTGCATCCCTGGCAGCCTCGGGGCTGTGCCCATTCCCGGGAGCCTGGGCAGTGCCAGCACCTCTGGGGGAAGCAGAACCATTCCCTGATCTCAGCCTGAGCCTGCCCAGCTCCAGCCATTCCTGGAACCTTTCCCTGATCTCAGCCTGCCCTGCCCAGCTCCAACCATTCCTGGGAAAGCAGAACCTTTTCCTGGTCTCCAGCTCTTCCCTGGGTGCTGTCCCTGGCCCAGAGCAGAGATCAGAGCTGCCCCTCAGGAGGAAGTTGTGTAAAACTCAAAAAAAATCTCCAACATCTTCACACATAAGTCCTAAAGCATCCAAACATGTTGGCAAATCTGAGTTTCTAATTCTGAAGATACTATACTATGATATGCATCACACAGGACCTCTACGTAAAGGTTGAAAGTCCAGCTCTGCAACAAACCTGATGGAAGTGACAGTGATTAGAAAATGATAGTGATAGAAAATGATGGATTATAACAGTTAACATCATCCTCCTGATGCTGCCTGCCCTAAATTCCCTGAGGCAGCAATGCACAGCGATGATTACTATTAAATAGACTCTCTCCACATAGACTTTTGCTATGAATTTCACATTTTGGTGTTGGTTTTCCTAATGCCTTTAGCAGGCAGTACTACACAGTGCAGAATGTGCTTTGGAACACTCACCCCACCATGCAATCACTACCAAGGGGGAGGGGAACATGTGTGCTCATCAAATTAGATAAAACTCACTGATCTGATCCAACTGGAATAAAAGATTTTGTTCAAATTAGATCAAAAAGGGAAAATATTATAAACTGAAGATGCAGAAGTCATATGGGCATAATCATCTCTGTATCTTTAAACCAGGAATGGGTTTAGACAAAGGAATACAAAATACGTTTTGACAACCTTACAACTGCATGGCACAAACTCAGTATTGTTAGTGCAGACACTACTGGATTATTTAAATTCACTGTAGAGATACACTCTGATGATTCAACCCCATCCAACCTCATTTCTCATAAGAACCACTCACATTTCTCGTTTTCACTGCATTCCTCTGTTTCATAAGACTACTCCTATGGCAAGGAGTGTCCTGAAGACTTTGAAAATGATCTGAACTGATAAATCTAACATCATAAACCAAACCCTACCCTGGCATTTTCACAGAAACAACAGCATGAAAACAGCCACACAGTGAGTGGGGAACACACTTGGGATCAGCCAGCAGCATTCCCAAAAAACCCCTTAAAGCTGCCCTACCTTATAGGGCTGGAAGACACGTCGGGATCATGGGCTGTCACCTGGCCCAGCACAGAGTTGAGAGCAGCATTTTCATGCACTTCCAGAAGGTAGGTGGGCGAGGAGAAGACCGGGGGCTCGTCGGCATCCTCCACCACGATCTTGACGGTGGCCGTGTCCTTGAAGGGGCCCCCGCTGAGGAAGCGAGGGTCGATGTGGATGTTGGCTGCCTCCACCTTCAGGGTGTAGGACTTCTTGCTCTCAAAGTCCAGTGGCTGTTGAGAGGGACAAAGATAAATGTCATTTACTGGTGGCCATGGAGAACAAGGGATGGCAATGCTGATGGATGGGTGTTATGTGCATTTTAAAGCACACAGAATCATTTTAATGCAGGCACTTCCCTCTCCCAGAAACCAACCTCCAGTTTTTCTATAAAACCTGTTTATTTACCAACCTCAAAGAAAACAGCACTGTTTCCTTGTTTCTCACAAGAAATGTACTGAAATATTCCCTCTCATGAATTATACCATTACAATTACATATCAGACAAATACTACAAATTTGTTTGGGATGACACGAGTTGCATACCAATAATGCACTTCATCAGTGCTTTGCTAGCTAGAGATAAGAAAATAAATTCAACTGGCTCCACAAAGAATAAATATTTTATTACTTCCAGAACAATGTGAGAAATGCAAAGAACTAGAAATTATTATCTGTTGGACAGGAGAGGCAAAATGTAGAGCTAATCATATGAGAAGGTACTTCAATATTCTTACACTACAAGCACCTCTGTACTTCAGTTTATAGGAGTAAATGAGCTAGACATCTCTCAGGAATTTCTTAAAACTGTAGCAATTTCTACTTCTGTATCATTTCTCTTTTTTTTTTCCCCACAGACAGAATCACAAAAAAATTACTTTATTCTATCAATATACCTGCCATGTTACCAGTGTTTTTACTATTTTACAGTCCGATATTAACTCATAAAAGATGAAAACTCAGTGGATTTAAGGGACTGAAACACCAAATAAACCCCAAATCTGTGACACTTTTGAGTGTTAGACTTTTTCATTATGGGAGATTCAAGTTTGTGTCTTGAAGCACATCAGTATATTCACTTCATAATTCTCTTGTGTCTCACAATGATTCAAATTTCAAAGATGCAAATTGCCAAGCAGTGGAAAGATATTAAGATTTGCATTATAATGTCTGAGGGATAAAAAGAAGAGGACATAGACACTCTGAATCTGTAATGCAAATACCAGCAAGAGCACAAACAGGAATCTTCAGGAAGTCTGTCAAAGCCTTCAATATGTATATCTTCAAATTCTGTGGATTTTTTTCAGGTATGAATCAAGCTCTAATGGGATTTGCTCTTTCTCACAAATTCTAGTAAACACAAGAAAATCTTGCTTCTTCTGCAGCTCTTAAATTAGTATGCTTTTGAAATTATGAATGGGGATTTATAAATCAGCATATTCACAATTTGCCAATCATGGCTCCTGTAGCACTTCTTCTATTGCTTTTCATATGCTTTACAGAAATGACAGCACCCCAATACATTTAGTCATGCCTAATCAGAATATCATATTGAAAATTTACTCAGCATTGTCTAAAGCCCATGATTTTATGCTGAAGAAAATCTGTTGGTGAGCAGTACCCTCCATACATCATCTACTGGAGTAGAACCAAAATTATTATTGCTGTCAAAATGAAAATATGAAACAACATTATGGTTGAGATTCAGTTATGAAATAAAGCCAAGGGAACTGGGGCAAAAGGCTAATTGCCTCAGCTTACAGGAGAGGCCACAGCATATAATAAATAATAGAAAGGAAGAGCTGGGATGTATATCATAATTTTCTCTTTAGAAAAACAAATATAAATTTAGATAAATATACATCAGTTTATTATAAAGCTACAGTGCTGACCTACTCACTGAGAAAGAGAAAACACAAAGTTTTGACAGGCAATCTGCCTGACCTCTTTAATGACAGGTACAAGTGGAATATTAATTACCTGTGCTCATTGGATTCACCTTTTCTCACTGGAATATCATGGTTTGGGTTTTGTTTACTGTTGTTTTTATAAAGATTCATTTAGAGTGATCTGTGCTATGCAGTTAAAACCCTCTGCCCCTGCTATAAGTTATATTAATATCCTTTTTCAGAACACAGTATGAGGAACAGCTTTTTCTCCTTCCCCTGAAAATACTGACAATTAAATCTGCAATTAATGTTTCTTTGGCTTTATTAGAGGAGTTTTCTTCTATGCTGCCTCTCCTCATATTTCTGTAGATAATTGGGTGGTGTTCTTGTGTACATGCAAATACCTCACCTGCTCACTCCAAGACTGTACAAGCATAGAAAAGGTAACATGGTTTTCTTTAGTGCCCAAATTTGACACTTTTCATATGAAACTACCAATCTCCTTAATAAAAGTGGCTGAAATCCCTGTTCATTGAGTGAAGACAGTTCAACAAGAGAAAAAGTTAGAAGACTAAGCTCTCACATATCAGGTAATTTAATTAATGCACTGTGATTTATTTTTCTCTGAACAGCTACACAGGAAATCAAATAATTGAGAGAAGTTATTTGATGAATACTCAGCCAAGATTTTACAGAAGTTTAAACCACCACCAAAGTGGAATCTAATCTACTCTTTTCTTTTGGAACCAAGGAAGCAAAAGCTTGGTGGTGGTCATGATGTGACCACATGGGAGCCTGGGTAACATTAACATTTCCAGCCCCCATGAATGTCTCCCCAGTGGTCAATTTTTTCAATGAAAATTCAGAGGAACATGGCCAGTACACTCTTTGTCATCACTCCATGAGGTTTGACACCCCATCCATAGAGGAAAGAACCCCTGGAAATGTAGCATCTTCTCACAGAGCTGAGTCTGGCTGGGTAGTTACATGTACAATAAACATTTATATTTTTAACAGAGACATGATTTACCTTTCTCACTCTAATAATGCCATCCTGAGTTTGGGCATCCGTAGTGATCTCAAACACATCCATTCCATCTCCTTCAATGATATCATAGGATGATTTGGCATTTTCTCCAATATCCAGGTCGTTTGCTTTCACCCTTCCTATTGGTTCACCAAGAGCAACATCTTCCATTACTGAGAAGTGATAGAGACCTTACAGATAAGAGGAAAAGACTGAACATTACAGCTGGTCCAGTGTCCCCTGGGTGCTCTTCAATGTGTACACATCCCCAACACCAGCTCTTGGGATCTGCAGCTGACCCAAGCCCCATTTGCACAAATTATTGACTGAAAGCAGCACAGAGTGGTCCTCACACAAGAATATTCACTTTATTGTAGCTCAGTGTCCTTTCTATTCCAGCAGTCTCCTCCTCCTGCCTTGCAGGGTTGTTTTATGTTGGTAAACACAAATATTGAGCTCTTTTCAACCCTGCAGAACTTACCTTTTTATACAAATATTTTATTGACAAGGAGTTACAATTTAACCAAGAAACTTTGGCTTTTACTCCACAAAAAAATTGTCTAATTCTTTAAAAATCTATTGTGTAAATACTCACATAACTTCAAATATTTTCTGCATTACTTTAAATATTTACTAGTTTTTAAAATGTACTTTCATTCTGTTTGTTTAAACCCTTCCATCTCTCTTTTATGGTAAGAAACTAATCAGGAAACTTTCAAGGAAACTCACAATTTTTTTTTTTTACTGGAAACAATAACTTTTCACAGTAATCATTACTGTGTTTACTATTTGTTGCAGAGTTACACTAAAATCCATTATAAATTGCAATTCAAATTGTCAACATTTTATTTTTTGTTACACCTGCTTCAAACCTTTTAAGCTAAAAAGCATAAAAAATTTATTTAGATATATTATTAAGGTAGAAATTTGTTTATGGTAAAACACAAAATTCCCATTTTCTTTTGTACCTCCCTGCTCTTAACAGTACTTTAAAAATCAGAAGATGAACATTTTATACCCAAAATTCCTTCTAGACTCCTTCTATTTTTACCTCTTTATAATTGACTCTTATTGAAGTGAAGGTTAATACATGAGCTATTCAAACAAAATGCTGCTCAGGAGTTAAAATAGGGAAAAATATTTAAAGGATAATAGAAGAGACCATTAAAACAGTTTTTGACACAGGATTCTGGCTGTGTTCTTCTCTGTCCTCCCTGTTATTCTAAGGATGAGGAACAGTTAACATCTGTTAAGTGCAGGCCATAATTTTCCAAAAACAATGTTCTGGAGTTGTTGCTTTACCTGTTGTAGGTGATTGCAGTAGCAGCAGTTGAAAATAAGAAGGAAACTGAGGAATTCACAAATACATGTATTTAATACGTGTATTAGCTGCACAATAAAATCCCAAAGTGACTTGGTTTTAATGTTTCTAGGCTAAATTATTAGAGATAATTTGGAGATCATCAAGATTCCTCAGAATATCCATAATGGCTCAAAAACAATGAGCAGCCAAAGCAATGGAGTGCCTTGGGAGATTAAATTATGCATTCATCATTTACTCTGCTGTCCACACTTTGTGGTTTGAATCTCCAGGCACAGCTGATTGCATTGTTAAGTCGAAATTTTGCTCTCAGATTTATTAAAACAGTTTTCAAAATATTAAGAAAAATTCGAAAGTTATGATGCAGCTTACTCTATCACACAAATTCCTCTCCAGAATTATGAATTGTGTCATAGTGCTGAGCTGACCAAAATATCCACACTGGGCATCTTTGAAAGCCCTGGGTTTCCACAGCAGTGCACAATTCCTCTCATTACAATTCCGTGGTAAACTGCCAGGTTAAAAACTTCAGTGACTTATAAAACGCCTCTAAAATTATTTCAGAGAGATCACAGAAGTAGTGAAAGTTCATCTTTTTCATTTCTAAAACCCAGGAGGCTAACTCTCTGAAATCAAACCATAAATATACATTTCTGTCCTGCCTGGAAACAATAACCTGATAGAACACCCTGTTTCCCGAGCTCATTACCATTTATTGTGCAAGCAGCATGTATTACATCTTATGAATTTCTATTTCATTCTGGCTGGGCTTATTGTAAGTTTGATCCTTTCTTATTTTCCTTTCCAGGCAAATGCAAACTGTGCTTCAACAGTGTAAAAAAAATAAATAAATAAAGTCAGATTTTCTCAGCTCTTGTCCAAGGGCAGAGTCGTGGCTAATCTGTGGTGCTGGGCACCTTTTAAAAGGCAGAATTTGTAACAACAACAAGATCCAATGTTACTGTGGCTCATCTTTTAAGCAATAAATACATAATACCCAGCAATAATTACACAATACATAATAATATTATATGATATTTATATAATAAATAGAAAATAAATATATATAGGTATATATTTATTCTATATTTATTATACGTTTCAATATTTAGATTTATATTCCTAAAATACTTATCTCTTTAAAATAAAAACTTTGCTCTAACCAGATTCTGTCTCTATAAAATTATTATTAATTATATATTATTTAAAATTATATACATACACATATATATACACATATATATAACACATATATATAATACATGTATATACACACATATATAAAAAATAAAATGACCCAGTATATATATGTATATATAATATATAGAAAATAACCGGTAAAATATATATGAAATAACCATATATATATAAAATATATATGAAATAACCATACCTATAACCATAAATATATAGGTATATACACACATATATAATACATATATATATATATATATATATATATATAATATGCATATATACATATATATATACATATATATACACATACATATATATTATACATACATATATATACACATACATATATATATTATACATACATATATATACATATACATATACATATATATATATATATATATATATATATATAAAAATTAAAAAATCCAGTGATAAAACAAGCAGGGCTTTTTTTCCCTAAAGAATTTGCATAATGGCCAGTGGTTATTCCTTAGTGGAAGCTCAAATCCTGCAGGGGCTGTAGCACCTTCAGAGGCAGCACCTTCCTCCTTGCTGCAGGAAAACTCATCCAGGAGTAAATGTATTCCAGGGATAGGAATGCAGCCTTGCTGGTGCCCCAGTCAGTGTGCCAGCATGCCAAAGCCCTGGGAAAGGGCAGTGTCACCCCCACATGCTGTGCCCTGGGCTGCCCCCAGTTTGTGCTGCTGATTTTGGGGTCACATTTTTGCCCTCTTGGCCTCCTGAGGTGGTGCTGTGCCATGTTACAGCCAGGTAAGCTGGCAGAGGCAGGTCTGTGCTCCCTGAGTGGAGCCCCAGCACACTGCAGGGATAACAGAGCCATCCCTCTGCAGGCTGGTGATAGAGCTCATCTGTGGGCATGGCTTTGTTAGGGAAATTCCTGGAAAACACTAACACAGGGAAGGGCAGTGTTTTCAGGGAAAGGCAGTGCAATGGGACTCAATGAAAAAAATTTATGCATTTCCTGCTTCATGAGAGAAAACCTTTTATTGTGCAGAGTGCTTATCTGTTAAAAACCACTAAGATGAGGTAATAAAATATGTTTTGAAAATAAGCTTTTGCCCTCTGCTTATTTGTATTAGATTTCTCTCTCTCTCTCTCTCTTTTCATCTCTATATACATTTTCTACAGGCTACAGAAGCAGATTTATCATATGCTGGGCAGTAGGACAAACCCATTTTACTCTGTGTCCTCAGAACAGGGCAAAAGTGGAGCTGAAGTCATCCATAGATGGAAAAAAATTAACTTTACGCTGGTCTCTGAGCACCTTGTTAAAAAAACATACTTCTAGGAAAACAAAAATGATGCACAATCTAGATGCAGCCTCAAAAAACTTTTAACTTTAATTTTCCAGAACAAGCTGGATAAACTACTAAATTTCTAATAGTGTATAAGGTTGCACCAGCTCCAAATAAAATCAATCCAGTCATTATGCTTTTCTTCCTCTTTTTTTTTCCTTTTTGTCTTCATCTTAGAAATAGACTACAAAGCTTGCAGAGAATCTCAGCAGGATGCCAAATCATTTTAACCTAGCTCAGCAAGATACCCATTGGAACCACAGTAGAAAATATGGATTTTGAATTAAAGATCAACAATTATCTAGATTCAGACTTATCTTCTTTGTTTTCTTCAGTATTGCCTAATTAGTCAAGGCTTTTATTCCTTTTATCTGTTATATGTGTCTTTTACTGGTGGTGTCACTTGTCTGCATGAGATGGAAGCAACAAAGCACACAGAAACAACTGCACTGAGAGGAAATAAATATGTTTTCAGCAGTGTCCAAATAAATATGTTTTCAGCAGTGTCCAGGTCCTTTTGGGTGGGTGTAAGAGGAGTAACAAAGAAGGCAGAGATCTGTACAATATTGTGGACATAACCCTCTCTTTCCTAAGCTCTTAATCAGGCAGAGTATGATTAACCTTTCTCACAGTTGTGATGTAGTCACAACTACATCTTTTAGATGACATTAAAAACCCAGGCAATATGAAGATAAAAAAATACTTTATAAAAGAAAAAGAGAAAGAAAGAAAAACACAATGGTTTCTCAAACAGGAGCACACACACATATAAAATGGCACTTACTCTGTGCAAACTTAGGAGGATTGTCATTCACATCACTGAGGGTAATTGTCACTGTTGTAGTTCCAGAGAGTCCACCCATATGTCCTCCCATGTCCTTTGCTTGGATGACCACAAAATATTCTTCTTTGGCTTCTCTGTCCATGTTGGGAAGAGCTGTTTTAATTATAGCTACAATAATGGGGGGGAGGAAACAATCAGGTACAGACACAAATTCAGTTTGCAGCTGTTTTTATGGATATATGCAAATATTGGTATATGAAAAATGTCAAAGGTCCAGTTAGGTTGCCTCTTAATACAAAGGATGAAAAAGAATTTGAGATTTTGAAAAATTTGTATTAGAGGTCACATACCTTGATTTAATTAGAAGTGCACTGAAACAGTGGTTCAAACCCCAAGGATTAATCATAGCTGTGATACATATTTCTTTTTCATTGTATTCCCAACAAACTTGGTTTCTGCCCTACCTCCCACAGAAATTCATCTTTTCCTCACAGAATTCCCAAACAGAAGACCAGCACATAGAAAGCTGACTCTATGAACACTGTTAACCACATTTGCTCAGATTGTTTAAAATAATTAACACCCAAACCCTGTGATACATATTTCTTTTTCATTGTATTCCCAACAAACTTCTTGGTTTCTGCCCTACCTCCCACAGAAATCCATCTTTTCCTCACAGAATTCCCAAACAGAAGACCAGCACATAGAAAGTTGACTCTGTGAATGCTGTTAATCACATTTGTTCAGATTGTTTAAAATAATTAAAAGCCAAACCCATTATTTAATCTGCTCCTGTGTGTATTGCAGGCCACAGTTCTTCTCTAAAGTCTTAACTGAGTGCCTAAAATTAAACAGGAGAAAGACAAACTCTGCTCACTGCTCAAGGGAGGTCACCTGTGGAACAATGACCTCAGCAAGCTGCCATCACCTATTCATCAGGTTAGAAGCTTTTAAATCTACAGAAATTCAATGATCTGCTGCATACCAAAATATAAAATGTCAGTGGGCTGAAAGAAATAACATCTATGGATAGTTTGGTTAATTCTGGAGCCAGATCCACTGTAAACTCCTAGAGATTTCATGGATATGTAGTAGAAATAATATATTTTTTCATGGACATGAAGAAGAAATAATTATTTTTTCTTTCCAAAATTTTCCAATCTGTAATGTGCTATTACATTCACAATATGTATTGAAAGTCCTATACTAAATGTTTAAAGGTAAATTTAAATACTGCTCATTGCAGTTTAGTAAAGCTCACCATAATCATAGGATCATAACAGACTAAAGAAGCCCCACTAAACCTAGGGAAAACAATTCAAAATGTGCCAATGAAATATGGCTTTTTTTAACCCATTTTTTAAAATTATATTTAAAAAGAAATAATGTTTCTTTGCAGGCACTGACAGTAACTCAAGAAATCTTTGTTTTAGTTTTGTTTTCTTTGTTGGGACTGGAATAGCTGTGGAGGCTTCATCCACCTCTAACTCTTTTGTCTGGCACAGGTTGTACCAACCAAGCTCTTTAGAAATGGCACTGGCTGAAATGCTGAGATTACCTATTCATGCAGAATAAAGTCTTTTTGCATTAATAGAGATGCCTTTTAGTAAATTCTAACATTTACAAATTATAAAAAAAATGCTAATATTTATGAAATATCCATTTTTCTTTAACTATCTAATATAAGAACTTGATCAGACCTTCTTTTCATGGCTGGCGACCACAGTAAGAGCAAGGGGGTGTAAGGCATTTATAAAAAAGCAATACACTTCCTCCATAAACCACCAAATATAACATGAGAGCAGGCTTGGAACCTACACTCTTGTAATTTTTTTTCCATGCAATATTTTTGGTTGTTGCCTCACATATTTTAGAATTCTGCAGGAAAATGAAACTTCTACAGCAGCCAAGGCAGAGAAATCTCTTATTCCCAAGGAATTTAGAGGAGGGCTGGGGGTGGAAGGGACCTCTGGAGATCAGCAGGTCCAGCCCCTCTGCCAAGGAAGGGTCACCTGCAGCAGGTGACACAGGAACATGAGCAGAGGGACAGGAAAACTCTCAATTACACAGTTTTTACTCCAGCACAGGCAATAAAAAGCCCAGAGTAAGAGGGGTTTGGAGCCTCAAGGCAAATGGCCCAGCAGGTGAAAGTGCCTCAGGAGGGAGCCCACATTATTCTGCCACACACTGAAGAAAATGCTTGTGTTCAGTTTTCTGAGTGAAAGCAGGGGAGCAACAAACTCCATTTATCAGATTTGATAGGTGCAAAATACAGTCAGTGAAAGAGTAGGGTCATTTCCTCCATGGCAGCCTGGATAAGGAAAGTAAATGATGCTTAATTCTAAAAGCATCTGACAGTTGTGGCTGGTTTGGACTGACTGGGTTACTACTGATGAATAATAATGAAGCATTCTGCAAATAAGTCTATTGTTATAAGTGAAATGACTCATAAAATGCATTCTAATGCAAAGCTAGGCTATCAGAATTTGGTCCACATTCATTTTTTTCACTAATACAGCAGATCCAAATATCAATGAACCCTTATTTCAATAGGGCTTGCATTAAGCATACTGTACTTTATCTCCATTATTTTTTTAGGCAGAGTTTCTATGTTTGTTTGGGCTTTTTAACCTAATTTACATAGGAGCCTCTAGCCTACAGATGAGTTGTATGAGGTGCCATATTTTGTATTCTGCAGTTTCCACTGAGAAAAGTCAATTATTTCACTAAATTGATGGTTTTTTCCTAGACAGGTATTTTAATTTGTCTCTTGATGCATTGAAGAGTTTAGCCCTTGCCTATGGTTTGAAATACATCAGGCAGATTGAATACCTTTAGAAGTGCCAAAATAAAAATTAAAATTTTGACTTTTAAGGCATAAAAAGTTTGGGGTTTTTTTTCTGTATAAAGGTACTAACACAAGCTGTTGCTTCAACAGTTTTATACATATCCACTGTCACAGACCATAAACCACCTGCCAGAAGCCGAGTCAAAGTCAAGTTTCCATTTCAAACACAATAAAAGGCTAAAATGTAGTTTACTGTTTAAATGACTATAAGAGGAACTTCAGGTTTTTAAGAACCAAATCTATCCAGATTACACAGGGTGATTATTACCACTATATTCAGAATCTGTAGAATTGAGATCAGCAACAGGGAAGTGCTGATACCTCTTAGGAGGCAAATTTATAAACACCAAAAAGCTCCATCCTCATCTATCATGATCAAGGTAAATACAGAGTTCTGCATGGAGAATCTCAAGGATATTTATTTGTTCTTTTGCTTTATTCTCCAGTCCTCAGGCCAGGCTTGAAGGAAGCACTGAAACCATTTGTTTATTTTTAGAACACAATCCAGGCTCACCAAACACCAACACACACCCAGCACACAGAACATTAACTCACTGAGCATTCAACCTGCTCTGCTTCAGTTCAACCCAGAAACAAATGGAGAATAAAATCATAATCACTTTCAGCATGCAGTGATGGATGAGGAGGAGATGTGCCAAACAGGAGCAGCTCAAAAGCAGCAGAATTACCATAAACTAATGTAAGGCAGGTAGATGCCTGCTGAAAGATTGTATTCAGAACAGTTATCAATGGCTCACTGTCAAGTGGAGAGATGGATGATGTGGTTCATGGGGTTTGTTCTGCTTCTAGAATCATTCAATATTTCCTGAAAGCCAGAAGGCAGGGAGAACTTATCGAGCCTTTCAGATGACACAAAGTTGGGAGCCATTGCAAGTACAGGAAGAACAGGATTAGCGTTCAAAACAATTTTCACAATTTGGAGAGTCTAAAATAGCAGGATGCAACTCAATTTGGCAAGCAAAAAGCATTTTGTGTGAGGGAAACAATTAACTTGCCAATTACAATAGAGCAGATGACTCACAAGACAGAAGAGAATGTGGAGTCAAAATTTTGAGTTGAATGTGAGACAACGGCCACTTGCTGATAAAAGTGCTCAAGCATTTCCTGGTGTGTTGGTTAGGATGTTCTGAGGAAGAAGTGTGGAATAATCATTCCAGTGCACTCATACAGGTGAGGCTGGGGCTGGAACAGTGGGTCCAGTTTTGAAAAATATTGATTTATATAGTCAGGGAAGTATAAGGACAGCTTTTACAGCCAAATATGTAAAAATTACTGGGAACTACTCTCCTTTTCCAGTAGGGATAAGAGATAATAAATATAACCTAAAATATATCCCCAAATGGGTTTCAGCTGCACCAAGAGAGGTTGCAGTTGAACATTAAGGGAGAACCCACAGAGGCTGACTGTAGAATCTGCAGTGTTGCCGCTCCTGCAAGTTTTTAAGAAAGTATCAGTCAACAATCTGCCAAGAATGGGGAGGGAAAATCTGATCCTTTTTGGGGCCAATGGCACTCCCTGCATTCTCACTCGAGGTTCCTTCCCTCCATAATGTCCAAGTCAAGGCTTTGTCTCCTTGTAGCCTGAAATAACTCCCAAACCTTGCTGCCATGAAAACATTACAGACAGACATGTGGTACAACCACTGAACATGCACCCGCCAGAATTTCCCTACAGATCCTCTCCCTCAGGCTGGAAAGATCAGGAAACAGCTTGGAAGGTAAAGAAGTCAAGAAGCAAACTATTCCTTCCAAGGATGAAACCTCCAAATATTGAAGTGCCTTTTTCTTTTGGCTGAGTTGCTTTTCTTGAACAGCCATCAGTGCCCCACTGCAAATAAAGCAGCTGCAGAAGGGGATTTACTTTTGCAGTGGTCCTGACTGCACACAGTGAGCAATCTGCACAATCTGCCTCACAACTTGAATCAGTTAAAATGCACCCCTGGGGACTACATTCAAAAACCCATTTGGAAGAATATCCACGGTGTCACTGAGAAAGTCCAGGGGACAGGAAGCAAAGTGGAAGAGGCTGCAGCTCAGGAAAAGAAAGAAGCAAAAATAAAAAACCATCAGAAAGAAGGACCTGGCTTTCACTTTTGTCTCCATTTTTTAAAGGATCTCTTTATGATAAGGCTATAAAACTACATAATATTAATTGAGCACATGGAATGAAACCAAGCAAGCACTATGCAAAATTGGAACCTGGCCCTGAGAAGCCTTTCTCAAGCATCCCATTCATCTCACAGGTTTTGGTGAAGACTTCCTGCTATTTCAACTTGCATACTTTGATACTTTGGAACTTTCCCTACTTCATTCTGCAAGAGCCAAGTAATTGCTTTGATCTTCCTTCCATGCTAGAAACTTGGTGGAGCTTCTTATCAAATATAACAGTCATTTAGGACCCAAACTCCTGAAAATCAATCTTGCAATTTCTTCAGAGCCATGAGTGGCATTCTTTGTATTCCCATGAAGCACAGTAACTTCAGTGATGTTTTAGCAGTCCATAAAAAAGCTTTACTTGGAGAGCAGTGGAAAACCTGTGCCACTACTTTTTTAAAAATGAGTAGATCATAACCACCTTTACTCAAAGTTTAAAAAATTGTTGTTTGATGTTGAGATACAGGAATACTGATCCACTATTTTTAATTTTATTTACCTTTATCATAATCTCCTTAATAAGAATTATCATCAAATCTTTTAATTTCTTGGTCTTTTCTAAGCAAGACAGGAAACATATCTGCAATCACTAGCAAGGCTGCCTAACTTTTATAGAAAGTTATTAATTACAGGATTTGGATGAACTACACTCAGATCTAGATACATTTCAAATCAAAGACATTAAACACAGTAAAAATAATGACTAGAAATAATGACTAAAGAATAAATAGTAATGACTAAAGAATCAAATGTTACATTACATTTTCTATTTCTGTGTCATTTTTGCATTTTCAATAGAGAATATAGTAGTGTATGTATTTTATTCTAATGCTTAGTTTTACAAAGCATATAGGGAAGATGGCACTTTTTTGGTAAACAGCTCAAGGTTGAATATGGTTTTATTAATTTGGGGTTTTTAACCTAGGATTTATTGTCTTTTCTCTTCTAGCCTATATTACTGCAATATTTGCAGTTTCTGCCCCTGTTTTCATTCTGAAATAGACCCTTCAAGTTTCTTACTGCATATGAAACTACCTGCTTTTCTCTGAGCATTCTGCTAGAAGTGTATCCTAAACTACATGACTGGATACCACTATTATAATGCTGCCTTTTTAATTCAGGTGAACTTGTCTCTGGGTTTTAGAGAACAGGCTCAAAGCTTTCAGCTCTACTCACCAGCTGCTCCCTTTTCCCTGGGACCCTTTCACTGGCACGGTGAAAGGATCACTCTCCCACCAGCTGAGAACAAATTCAGTAAATAAACATTTGGCACTGCATTTACCACCTCGTTTCCTTAGGATTTTATTTGTAGCAATCTAATAGCTGTGATTACACCAGACACTTCACAGAAAGTAGCCTTGGATTCTTTTTCAGGTGCTTTCTGGCTCCAGCTGTGTAGTTCAAATTCCTCTCTCTAATTCAGGCCCTTGAAGCACATTATTTAGATATGTTGCCCGTTTTCCTACTCAGCATGAGGAACAGTCAAGTTCAAAGTGCCTCACAAGCTTTCTGAAATGATAGAGCTATTGCTCTGAAATGCAAGAAATATATGTGGGATCAGTTTTTTTTGTTACTGCTATTATTTGATAAACTCAAGGAGCAGAAATCGCTTCTCTCCAAACGCCGATCTGCCTTGATCTTAAACCACTCAGCTCTAGCAGCTGCAGACCAGCAGAACTGTTTGCAAACGTCTCTGCAGTGATTTTACACTTATTTTATTAATCACAAGGACAGCTCTTGGTGCTTGGAAGGACCCAATCCTAAATCCCTGATCCATAATAGCTGCACTTTGTACTTGTGGCTAACGAGGGAGAGCTGCAGGACTGACTGAGCTCTGCTCAGTGTCAGCCCAGCCCTCTCCTAATGGGCTGTCACCAAGACAACTCACAGGGCCACCACACACCTCCCTACAAACACCTTGACACATCTCCTCGGGTTGCACAGACTGTTTGGTACACAAGGACATGAAAAGGCTCCCAGCAGGGTGAGAACAGACTGGTGCCAAACACTGCTGCCCTGGGAATGGTCCTGGAACCACACTGCTGCCCTGGGAATGGTCCTGGATCCACTCTGCTGTCCTGGGAATGCTGGGGAACCACACTGCTGCCCTGGGAATGGTCCTGGATCCGCACTGCTGCCCTGGGAATGGTCCTGGAACCACAGTGCTGCCCTGGGAATGCTCCTGGGGCCATAGTACTGTCCTGGGAATGCTCCTGGATCCACACTGCTGTCCTGGGAATGCTCCTGGATCCACAGTGCTGCCCTGGGAATGCTCCTGGATCCACAGTGCTGCCCTGGGAATGCTCCGGGGGACACACTGCTGCCCTGGGAATGCAGCTAGAACCACACTGCTGCCCTGGGAATGCTCCTGGAACCCCTGAGAGTGCTGGGGAAAGCACACTGCTGCCCTGGGAATGGTCCTGGATCCACACTGCTGCCCTGGGAATGCTCCCGGGGACACACTGCTGCCCTGGGAATGGTCCTGGATCCACACTGCTGCCCTGGGAATGGTCTTGGATCCACACTGCTGTCCTGGGAATGCTCCTGGATCCACACTGCTGCCCTGGGAATGCTCCTGGGGCCAGAGTACTGTCCTGGGAATGCTCCTGGATCCACACTGCTGCCCTGGGAGTGCTTCCGGGGGACACACTGCTGCCCTGGGAATGCAGCTAGAACCACACTGCTGCCCTGGGAATGATCCTGGGGCCATAGTACTGTCCTGGGAATGCTCCTGGATCCACACTGCTGCCCTAGGAGTGCAGCTAGAACCACACTGCTGCCCTGGGAATGCAGCTAGAACCCTTGAGAATGCTGGGGAAAGCACACTGCTGCCCTGGGAATGGTCCTGGATCCACACTGCTGCCCTGGGAATGGTCCTGGGGCCATAGTACTGTCCTGGGAATGCTCCTGGATCCACACTGCTGCCCTAGGAGTGCAGCTAGAACCACACTGCTGCCCTGGGAATGCAGCTAGAACCCTTGAGAATGCTGGGGAAAGCACACTGCTGCCCTGGGAATGGTCCTGGATCCACACTGCTGCCCTGGGAATGGTCCTGGGGCCATAGTACTGTCCTGGGAATGCTCCTGGGGCCATAGTACTGTCCTGGGAATGGTCCTGGATCGACACTGCTGCCCTGGGAATGCTCCTGGGGCCATAGTACTGTCCTGGGAATGCTCCTGGATCCACACTGCTGCCCTGGGTATGATCCTGGAATGCTGCTGGAACCCCTGAGAGTGCTGGAGAACCACACCACTGCCCTGGGAATGCTGCTGGAAGCACAGTGCTGCCCTGGGAATGCTCCTGAGGCACACTGCTATAGTGCCCCTTGTTGACAGAGTGACAAAACTATCCTTTGTCTCCTAACAAAAAGAAAGAAGCCCAGAAGTTTCTCTCCTCAATTAGGTGGAAAAGGCATCTCATAGGCTTGGAGGACTTCACCTCAAACCTAAGGATAGGCAATTGGACAGGAAAAGTCCCCCCTGGGCAATTTACTAGAAAAAGAAGAAAACAAATGGGTTTTGTGAGGTGTTTTACCAGGAGCAAGAACCTCTTGCATCTAGATCAGTTTTTCTCTGTAAAGAGTTTTGTTATTTTGCCTTTTATTAAACCTTTTTGTTTCCAACACTACCACAGAAGCCATCCTGCTGATTTTACACCTCCAAAGGTAGCTGAGCTACCTCGGGTGTGTTATAGACCTCCAAGAGCTCACAACACCTGGCTTGAAGAGGCTCCTGTTTCACACTGCAGCCCTGGGAATGCTCCTGGAGCCATAGTGCTGTCCTGGGAATGCTGCTCTCTGGGCTCCATGGAGCTGGATGCTGCTCCATCCATCTGCCTTCTTCTAGGGGAAGGTGTTCCTGCCATGGCAGGGGTGCAATGACATGAGCTTTAACATCTCTTCCATGCCAAATCACTGGTTCTGTGATAATACAATTCTATGAGGAGTCTCTACATCCCTCTTGCTAAAGCAGAGCAACACCCACCCATCCCAGTTCATGCCTCTTTTTATTATGTCAGTTATGAGTTTACTTCACTTTAAATCTGCAGTAACTGGCACAGCCATGGCAGCAGCAGCAGTCAATAAAATGAGCTGGAAAGCAGCAGCTCAATCCACACTCTGACTCATGTCTAACAAGTACTTTCTCTACACTAATCCCATGAGGGTTTAGATCTAAAGTATTTAGAAGCTGAACTATTTAGGAAGGCTCTGTTGAGCACAAGTGAGTTCTGTTCCTAGCAGCTCATTACTTTCCCCTTACAGTATCAAATTCCTTCCTGGACCAAAATGCTTCCCCATTTCTCTCCAGCTTGAAGTGCTTCCTTCCTTGTCATTGTATCATGAGGAATTACAAAAACAGTCCCCATGTCTCTCCTTTATTAACACCTCTCAAATATTTGTGCAGTGATTTCATATCCTTCTTTAATCACCTCTGATCCAGTTTATACAAATTTAGTTCAATCAATCTTTCATTATAAGTAATATTCTCCTGACCTTAGCTACCCTGCTTTGAGCTTTCTCAGTATCTCAGCAGGTTTTTTGTTTTGTTCTTTTTGATGATGACAGCTCTTATCAGCCCTAGACAGAAAATTCTGAGAGCACCCTGTACCACTGGGAGTGAACTGGACATGAACAACCAAATAGAAGAAATAGCCTGAACCTCACAACCACATCTGTAACTGAGAAGGTTTATTCCTCTTGCTCCCTTACCTGTTTCCATTCTGCTGGACTCTATTACAAGGTCTGAATGAAGGCAAGACTGCAAATTAAAATAAAAAATTCAAGCCTGGCTTCTGCTGAGTGAAGCTTTCATTCCTCCCAGGCCTATTCATTTATGGTCTGATTCAACACTGTGGACCAGAGAGGGCCACACACTCCATTAAAAATTCTGCTGTTTAAAGCATGTGCTCTTCCAGCTGGAAGTTAAACCAGGTATTGGGCAAAACCCCACAATTACCCACTGTCCAAAGATATCCACATTCTACAGGGAGAGTCTTCATCTTCCTGGCTCTGCTGACTCTTCCACTCATCTCAGTTTTACCTCCTTGAGCCTTGGCTTTGTCCCAGTGTCCATATCCAAGGTGGCAGTGCTTAAAAGCTGCTCTTTTCCAGCCAAATTAAGTGTTTGTGCTCCACTAATCCCACGTGCTTCCCAGTGCAGCAGGGCTTTGCTGTAATTTGCCTTTTTTGTGTAACTATATTTCAGGTATGTGTAGGAGTGACATTATTTAAGTTCATGTGAAATGTAAATAAGTCAGACACAGCTTAAAATGTATTTCCTCTGCCATCCCTATATTGTAGAACACAGTGTCACTTCATATTACTTTTCATTATGATAATCTTATTTTAAAGCTGACAGTCATGATTTAATATCCTTGAAAAAGCTTAAAAGTGAGAAGTGTACTCCAGCTACTTTTAGCAGTCTTAAGGAACCCCCTTTCCCAGCGTTTGTATTGTCATAATTCAGATTATGAGAGAATCCATACAGCTCCTGTACCTTTATAAATAAACACACTAGGCAGGGAGCCTGGCATCACTTACTGAGATGGAACCATAATGATATAAGGAATATATTTCAGCCCACCATGAGTTTTGTTACTCATCTGATGCCATCACATTGCAAGTTTGGTGCTCACAGAAAAAAATCTAAACCTGTATCTTTGTCATGTATTAATTATATCCACCCTCTATCCAACAAACCAGTGGTCATAATAAAATTCACCTACAAAAAGTGAAAAATATTCAGAAGAAGCCATCAAAAAAGCATTTACCCTAAGCCACATTCAGAGCACTCAGTGTAAAATAACTTCCAAATCACCTCCTTTCATGTGTCTATAACTCTTACAGAAGAACTTGCAAACTAGAACTGCAGCAATATATGCATTTTTCATCTCAGGTAATGGAAAATTATTGTTTTATGGGTCACTCACCAGCACTTGTTTCTTTGTGCCCAGCATTATAGAATTGTTTCAGCGAGGAGGAGGTTGAGTAATGTGAGCTCCAGCTGAGAGTGATTCAGATATGGGCACATCCAGGAGCCAAAATGCAGAATGGCAAACACCTGCTAACCTCCCATCTACCCTCAGGTGTGACAGGCACAGGGCCACACCCTGCTCCTCTGCTCTCTCTGAGGAATCAGGGGCATGGTTGGGCTCATTCCCCATGGTGCACTCTCCACATGCCAATAAAACCAAGCAGGAAGCTCAGACAATCCTTACTCTGAGCCAGGAAAATCAGAAATTACAGACGGCATTGCCCTGGTGTTGGTGCCTGCACAGATCTACATCTGCTCTTGGTTTCTAAGAAACATGGTAAAAGGCCAGTAATCTGGAAAAACTGTAAACAGATCAGCTCTCAATAGCTATTCTTTTGATAATACTTGATACACTCCTATGAATGACAGAAAATATTTACATTCTCAAGTGGATCACTCTCACACAGCCCATTTCTTGTAATACTGATTCCATTTAGGGGAAGACACAATATCTGTGTTCAGAAACAATTCTGCTTCAAATTAACTGAAAAGGCTTTCAACTTATCAGGGCACTAATGAAGTGTAACCACAGAGAAAATGCAGCTAGACACACATCCACATTCCCTCTCACACCCCCAAAAAATCCCAAACAATGCTCAGACCCTAAAATATGTACCACCCTTGGAGGATCATCCTCAGGTTTGATTTGTTTGGGGTGAAACACTACCATACCTGCTCTGCTTTAATTTGTACACTGTCACAAGAGTATCCAAACACCTTCCCACACCAAAACCTGCCCTGAGGGTCCTGAGGACTAAAAGATAATGTGTTTGCCTCAAGAAAATGTGTTTTCCTGGCTTAGCTACTGAGACTTGTGATGGTTCACATTGCAAACATTGGACAAATAGAAAGGAACAAACATCTGCACACTTTGTATTTGCTTTGGACCTTTTGGTTTAGAACAATTCTTTTTCACCCTGTAGATGTGGCTGCAGTTTCTACATAACTACCTGCATCTGGTTTGATGAATGATTAAACTTTCATGTAGATTTATATTTTATATACCCTAAACAAAGCAAAGTGTGCTGTTTGGTGGGAGCAGGATGGTGATTCCACTACAGATGAAGGACAAAGGAACAGGGAACAAGACTCAGCACAGAAACTCAGCCAGTTGCAGTGAATTAAAGAACATATCTAGAACATATCTAACAGATCTAGAAAAATGGGGGATCTCAAACCATTTATTCACTCAGAAGCAGCTCCATAAGATGAAGCCACTTAGGGGCTGTGGCCACAGTTGAATTCTTTGACAATGAATCCCCCTTAGACACCAGCATGTCATTTTCATGGTAACTGAGCTGCTCTGAAAAGGAATATTTGTAGCTGGAAATGAAGGGAGGAGGGAGGAATTAATGCCATTGAAACAGGAGGAAAATTCTGATTTTCAGGTTCACCAAAAGCTTTGGAGCTCTCTCTGGCTTTCAGGGTAACAGGAATCACTTTCCTAGGTGAGGAATTACTTATTTGGATTGAGCATTACAAATAAGAAAACTAAGGAAAATTAAGTATTTTTTAACATATGCAGTATTTCTTTCAGGCCATTTTTCTGTGAAAGAAAATCTTCTGTGTAGGTGGAGAATGCACTTTTCAGCTCCTTTAGGAAGCTGACATGTTCCCGTGCTCAGGCACTGACTTTCCCAAGTAGAAACTGAGAAAAGCCCTACAGTCAATTCCCCTCTAATTAAGACATCTCACACAAGTCATTACTGCATGCAATAATCTGTAATATCTAAGAAACCAAACAGTATATTTAGATATTTGAGGGTCAGAGGTCTGTTCAGAGGTATATTTCCATTTGATTGTGACAAATGAGCCACAGGAACTGAGGGCCTTCACTAACAAACACTCTCTTAACACACTTATTTTTGGAACAAGCTGCTCTTTTTCCATTGTACTGTGCTAGAATTTTTCTCTGTAACACTCTATTTTACATGCAGTGTAAAAATAAAAGGCTGAATCACATTCCAGAGATCCCTTTCACATTTAGGATAGCTGTCCTTCAACCAGGAAAACCTGCTTTGGACTAATCCATTAATATTTATTGATGCACATAAAATCCCATAAAGTTAGGGCATTTCTAGGAATGGAAAATAATTTTTCCATACAATATCATCAGAAATATTTCAAGATATTCCAGCTTTTAAAGATTACAGGAGCACTGTGTTTAATGTTGATGAGAAAACTTAGTTCACTTAGTCTATCAAAACCATCCTCTAATAATTCCTCTGAGCACTTATTTTATAGTTTTGTTACTCTGCAAAAGGACAAGAATTTGTACTCCTGTTTTACTGCTTTTCAGCTGCATAAATTCAGGTGGGTATGTTTTAAAAAGAGTTTTATTTTTCTTCTCCTTAGGAGATCACAGCTGCTTCACTCACTATGATTAAAAAGGACTCCTAGTAACAGATGACAGAATATTAGAAATATGATCAAATCACCTTAAAACTTGCTTTTTAGACATAACTAAATTAATTTGCTGTTTGGACAACCTACGCACAGAAAACAAGAGGGAATGGATTTATTGGCACTTCTTTCAGATGACTTTCAAGACTACAAAACCACAGAGAAATAAAGTCACTCTAAATGCATGCTAATAAAACTTCACACCAACACTCATGATTGATGCTCTTTCTCTCCCCAAATTGATCCAACAAATCAAGAAGGAAAAAGACTTTTCAATGAAAACACAAAATATATTCGCTGAAATTCCCAAGCTAAACTGTATGCTGTAGACTCACGTTGAACATCACATTGTGCTCCTCAAACCCCTCAGGCCAAGCCCTGCACTCCCTGAGCAGTTTTGTCACACAGCTCCTCCTCTGCCCTCAGTGCTCCAGTGGCCTCTGTGACATTGCCATCACTGTCACCCCGACACCATTAACCCCTGGTTTCCCAGTGGTTTTCCCTGAGATCAGACTCTGAGGAGCACAAGTGAGACCTGAGTTACACCTGGGTGAGGAGATTCCCAGAATTCACAGAATTGGAGGAGACCTTTAAGATCATCGATTCCAACCCAGCCCCAACCCCTCAACCAAACCCTGGCACCCAGCGCCACATCCAGGCTTGGTTAAACACACCCAGGGATGGGGACTCCACCACCTCCCTGGGCAGCCATTCCAGAACTTTATCACTCTTTCTGTAATAAACCTTTTCCTAATATCCAACCTGTATTTCCCTTGGCACAGCTCGGGGCTGTGTGCTCTGGTTGTGTCAGTGCTGCTGGAGACAGAGCCCAGCCCCAGCTGAGCACAGGCACCTTTCAGGAGCTGCAGAGTGATGGGGGCACCCCTGAGTCTCCTTTTCTCCAGGCTGAGCACCCCCAGCTCCCTCAGGGGTTCCTCACAGGGTTTGTGTTCCCAGCCCCTCTCCAGCCTCGTTGCCTCCTCTGGAGGTGTTCAAGCATCCCAAGGTCCTTCCCAAGCTGAGGGGCCAGACTGGACACAGCACTCAGGGTGTGCCCTCACCAGTGCTGAGCACAGGGGCAGGATGATCTCCCTGCTCCTGCTGCCCACACCATTCCTGACCCAGGAGGCAGGGGATGCTCCCCTCTGCAAACACAACCAGAGAATTACTCCAGGCTGGAAGAAGCCTCTGCAGCATCGATCCCAAGCACTCCCCAGCAGTGCCAAGCCCACCTTGTCCATGTCACATCCACACAGCTTTAAATCCCTCCAGGATGGGCACTCCCCACCCTGCCTGGGCAGCTGTGCCAGCACTGCACAACCCTTCCCATGAAGAAATGTTCCCCAATTCCCAAGCTAAGCCTCCCTGGAGCAGGCTGAGGTGATTTCCTAAGCCAGGGGTTGCTGTGAGAGTCACCTACCTGTGTGGGGCTCAATAGAGAAGTAAGGCTGTCCTTCCAGAATGCTATAAACCAGCTTGGCACTATTTCCATACACTGGATCATCTGCATCTGTAGCTGTTACTTTAGTAACAAAGGTGCCTAAATAGAAAGAATACACACAATTAATGTTTACACTCACTAGAAATTTGCATATCTTATTCAAAAACTAATTTGAAACAAAAATTCATTTCCTTGGGAGCTGTGTAACAATAATAAAAGAAGGAAAAATATCAGTAACAAGTTAAAATATTACTCGTGGAACAGAAACAAAACATTTTCCTTCAAGCTGATATGTGCCAGCAGCCTGAATTTCTGGGTAAAATAAAAGCCCTTTTAGTATCTGTATTATTTAAGTTTCTTTGTAGAATGCATTTAAAGCTACCCAATAGATCTGTGTAGACTTCAAGCATTTGCAAAGGAATCATATCAAAGGGATGCAAAACACAAGGTTAATAATACAGTATAATATAATACAGTATAATATGTTGCATTCAAGACTTGCAAATTCACATTCGAAAGAACTTTGCCAAGTTACAGAGACCAGATAGAAAAACAATAATAAAAAGGGTTCTTTTTTCTTCCCTTGGCTTGCAGCCATGATAATGATTTGATGTGGCCACAGTGACAGAGTTGGGACAACAACAATTGTCTCTGAAATAAGTCTCTGCCACTCAGGGGGCCATTGTTCAGCCAGAGTTATAAATTCCATACTCTGACAAAAATAAATAGAGAAAAAAAAACCTAAATTACCCTTTTTATTTCTTAGACAACATAGCACTTGCCATTTCTGCAAGAAGCAAAATGGAATGAAATTTGGTTGGTTGCATTAAGGTTGCTGCAAAGAGGGTTTTTTTGGCTGACATTAAAGTATGATGGCGTTAATTAGGCTGACAATAAAGACAATATCTACAGAGGGAGAGAAAGCAAGAGAAGGAAAAAGGTTAAGGGCTGAATTATGTTCAGAAAGGAGAATAATTACAGCATCCACTAAAAAAAATCACCCTTTCTGGATATGCTAATAAAAATAGCCTCCTGTTCCTTCTCTGTGTGCTGTGAATCCTGATCCCATGGCCCTTCAGGACAGCAGAGCAGAGGGAAGGAGATCCCTTTGGCACAGCCTTGGTCCTTGCCCTGGGCTCCCTTTTCCTCTCCCTGCCTGGCAGTTCTGTGGGTTACAGCACATGTGAATTATTTGGAGAAATGTTTGCATATCCAGATACAATTTCCATATGACCCAAGAGCTGTCATTCCACCCTTTCCCACCTGGGCACCTCAAACACCAGGGCAGGCTGTGGGGCTGCTTTGGGAGGGCAGGATTTGGGAGGATGGAGAGCACCTCTCCCGGGAGCACAGCTTCTGCAGGGACTGCAGCTGTGGCAGGTTTGCCATGTGGAACTAATGGGATAATTCTCAGTGAAGGGAATGTGGGTGGCAGAAATACTTCTCAGTAGAGAAAAAATGGCTTTGGCTGCTATTGGTCATTTATTTTTTGTGTAAATTTACCCATGAGCAAAGGGATGCAGAGGATAAATGTTCCCCCAGCATCTCTCCTGGGCTCAGCAGGGGCCAGGAATCCTGCAGCTGTGCACATCCCATGGAAAAGGAATATTATGTCACATCTCTCTTTGACAGATGCTTGCTGAACCTGTTTTATAAATATGCAAACTGTTCATGTTTGGAGCTTAACTGTATTTGATGCTTAAAGGTGATCTTACGCCTAACCTTTAACAGAATAGTTTTAGCCTGTCACAGGGCCTGAGAAATGGAGTTTATCCTCATCTTGGTGGTAAGTTTGTAAGGAATTAACATCAGAAATTTATTCTCTGCCCAGCGACAGCAACCAGACAGCAACAGACAACTCCTGACAGCTGTGAGTGGGAATGATAAAGGGGACAGGTGACACTTGTGGTGCCCAGCCCTGTGGCAAGTCCAGCAGCCTCAGCCTACAGGAGATAGCCTCAATGTTCTCCTTCAATGGAGAGGAAGGGGGAAGCAGCCCTGGGCACACTGAGAGGGCATGGCACAGGCTGCAGGACACAGGGAACAACAGTGAGGGAGTTTGCAGGAAGAAAAGTGGGGATGTGTCAGGAAGAGAGGGACAAAAGGGCCTGGGGTGGCTTGGCCACAGGAGTTACAAGGCTTGAGGAGCTGTAGCTGGTGGGGTTGTCTCACATGTTTGATGCCTTGTGAAGGCTGATCTAGAACAGAAACTAGATGGAGTTAAAGAATAAAGCAGAGATTTATTAAAAGGCCTCAGTGGATGCACCTTGGGCAGCACAAGAGCCCAGCCAGGGCTGCACCCAAGATGAACCAAAATGGTCCCAAAATGCACAACCGGGCACGGGGTCTGTCCCTGGGATCAGTTCTGCTCCATTTGCATCTTGCAGTTCATTGTCCCATTCCAGCTTTAGCCCAGGTAGTCCCATCCTTGTTTTTCTCTCTCCAGCCCACGGGGTTTGTGCTCTTGGGCTGAGATTTGGATCATTTGTCCTTGGTGCCCAGCTGGAGCAGGAATTGTTTTGTCTCCCTGCTCTGTGCACAGAGCTCACCATCCCCTCATGTGAACCCAGACCCACACACTAAAGCAGCACAGAATCTGAAAATATAAAAGCTAAACCTGAGGCATCATTTTCCCCCCTGAAGTTCTGCTGGCTCACCTTTTGTACTCACACCCATTAGCAGGGCTCTTTCTGCTGTTCCCATTCACTGCCATCCCTCAGCCCAGCTGGTCTCCCTGGACTCTCTGGAGCTGAGCCCCACCATCCCAGCACATCCCAGCACATCCCAGCACATCCCAGCACATCCCAGCACATCCCCAGGCTCCCTGCAGCCCAGAGCTGCTGTCCCAGGGTGACACCACCATGAATGCAGGCTCAGAGCTTCCTCCAGCTGGATTCAGGCTGATGTAGCAGATGATGTGCTCATTTCTGTGGCTCCTATCATACAACTGGTGGTTTGTAATCTCCTAAGACAGAAGAGGTTTGTGCAGAACATCATACAATGGGACAGGGCTGGAAGAAGATAAGGCTCATCACAAAGTGAAAATTTTAGTTGGAGTAATTTATCAAGACTGTTTCGTTTTGTTTCCATTGTATATTTTATATACAAAGGAAAATAAAGAAATAAAACTGTTGACTTCTTGGAGATTGTGTTTGATTTTCCTATCAGGCTCTCATTTCAAAGGCCTTCAGAAATAATTACATTGCTTGTTTAGAAAGATTCAATATATAATTTCTATTCTTATCTTACTTCACTTGAGAATTCCTGAAGACTTTCTATAGATATTTATTTCAAGATTCCCAGACTTGAATGGATGTGCTGATTCTTTGATAAGCACCAAGTGCTCATTAGATACTAAAGTTGAATACACCCTAATAAAAAGAGTTAATCAGTGTCTAACATTGCTTCCAATCCTGATGCTAAGCTACCATTCTTGTGATATAAAATAATTCAATCACTTATTGAGATCCTAAGTTCAACTGAAGTTTATAAATATATTAAAAATACACTAATAATATGTGTGTCAGTATTTCCAGTTACAGTACCCATAAGGCAGGGGGAAAGGCATAATCTTCTTTTCCTTTCCCTTACAGATCACTTGAAGTGTGATCATAATCTCACCTAATAAAATTAATGAAGGGAATGGACAACTGAAATATTCTCCTGCCTCCTAGAGACCCATTTCTTCCCCAGCCAGTTTGTGCCACTCAGCACTTCATTTCAGACCATCACACACTTCTGAGGCCTATCAAATCCAGTCATTTGCTCCCAACCATCTTACTGATGAAAATTGTTTAGGGAAGCTGTGAGTGATCATGAAACAGAAATTAAAGAAATTGCTTCCACTACTGAAATTAGCTAAGCTTTGGCATAGTTTAAATTTTATCACCTTTAATTTGATTTTTTTTTCTTTATGCCTTGAGTCAAATTTCCTGCAGGTGTGAAACACACCACATTATGTTGTTCACACTGGCAATAATCAGCATATTTAGGAGCAAACCCTGTCCCCTCTGCAGCTGCAGGTGATGTTGCTAAGTCAGTGCTGCCCTGGTTCCCCTGCAATGGGCTCAGAGTTCCCCAATCCCACTCCCACAGGTGACAGAACCTGGGCAAAAATAAGGTTTGGAGAGCTGAGAGATTCCTGATGGTGAAAAGCTATGCAGAAAAAAAGGAACTCTCAGTCACCATGGCTGTTCCTTAGCCAACCTCCACACCAGAACTCTCCAAGCTTTGGATTACCAATATTTAAGCAGGATTTTACTCCATTACTGACACTGCAGTTATAAACATCACATACATAAATATTTTTTACAAGAATAATGCACTTAAAGTTTTAAAGATAAAAATTTCACATTGAAAAAGCTGTAAGAATGCAGGGAAGGGCATTTATTAAGTAAATGCTCTTGGAAAAACAACATTCTGTGTTCTGCTCAGCAAATAAACTGCTAAGGTTTCTGTTTATGTTTAATTTTGACTGCATTTGGCTTGTGTTTGTTGCTTTGTCAATGCTACAACAAACTCATTTAGCCAGAGACTATAAATTTGAAATGGTGCCATTTTTATAAGAAAGCCACTATTGTAGTCCAAGTCACTGTTGTCCTAATTACAATAATATTGCAGTTTTATATAATCTGGCCCAACAACATAATCACTGTTTCTTTTTTGCTTTATGTACCTAATGTTGCCTTATGTAAACCAAACTCTTTTTTTCTTCAGAGATGAGGCAAATTTTCAGATATTCTGTTAAAAACTTTGTGTGTTTTTTCCTCAGGTACACTTTTGCAATGCTAATGACTCTTAAATATGGATTTACCCACCGTAAATATAGACTGCACAGAGATTCAACAGATGTTAATTAATGAACACTTCTCATGTGCTTTAACCATTAGCCATTGCTGATTGTTTTACTCTGTCAGTGTCAGATTGTTTTACTGTGTCTTTACAACAGGCCAGCAATCAGACACACAATTAACAACAGGACTATTTTTACATGGCTAGGTGAGAAAGCCTGTGTTTGCTGGCAAACTAAGATTAAAAACCATCATAAAAAATAAGATGTGTGTGCTCAGCTAGTGCTTTTCTGTTGTTTTGGCTGTGGTTTTATGTGCAAGTCAGGGTACAGATTCTGCACATTAGTCAGAAAGAAAAATGCATATGCTGCCACAGGGAGTAGGAAAGCAAATTCTTTTGGTGTGGCAGTGAAATGTGCCTACTGGGAGAAAAAAAATTCCAAAAAATCAAATTTGAATGTTCTAGAGGAGGTAATGCATAGTTGGTGCCAAGAATTTACATGAATCCATATTCAGTGAACAACCATTTTGTTGAAAGATTGTAATGGCTGGTAAAAATAAATAATGTGACCATAATGAAACCTGGTGGGACCATGTTGTCTCATCTTCCCAGGGACTTCTGGGGATTTTTTTTTAGGTTTTTTTTTTCATTTTTTCCTTTCCTGATGCCCTTTTTGGTCTCACTCATTCTTTCTCTCCTAATCTTCCCAAATCTTGACAGGCTGAATTCTCCATTTCATTCTGAAGATCTGATTTCCAGCCTGACGGGGTATCAGGACAGGATTTGCATGACAAAGCCTCACCATTATTTGCCAACTCTTTTGTTTCCCTCAGAGCATCCTCTGCCTCAATCCTTCAGCTGGCTTTGGAGCTGGGCTGGTGGAAGCTCACAGCCAGGGGTGGTCACACAAAGCATTGTTTGTAGCCAGCAGGTCAGATAAGCATTCTTTCCAAAATGAAGCCTTTTCTTCACTGTCCTTCTTTGCTATAATCTCACAGGTAGCATGACAGTTGTTGTCATGGTAACAATTTTTTATTGAATAAAACTGCAATAATCTCATAAAAACCTGCATAACTTCTTGACATGTAAATTATGACTGCCTTGAAGCTGAAGGAACTTATTCTTATTTGTTTTCCATTGTTGCTCATTTTTTTAAATGCAAAAACATAGTTTTAAGCCTTATCATCCTGCTTTATTGCATGAGACCATTTCTAAGCACAAAACCTATGAATTAGAGGTTTCACTAACCAAATAAAGAAAATGTATATGAAATAGGAATCTGGTTAAAGCTCTACAGAACTTGTTAACATATGCAAATTACCCACATAAAATATCATTGCATATCTTGGTGTTCATGCAGATACATAAATACATACACACACAAATTGTGGGAATGTTGCACGAGTGTTTAAGGGTTCTTGTGCAGAACATATGTTATTATTTCAGCCCTACCTTCTGCATCCTTATTATCATTATTATTATTTATTTATTTTTATTATTATTATTAGCTAGTTCATTGCCAAAGCTCCACAGTATAATGTGTGGATCAGAACCCACAGGGCAGGAAAGTTCTCTCCCAAAGACCTCAAGAACCAGGAAAGACAACCACAAACAGAAGAGAGACAAGGAGCTTGTTGGATTCAATGATCCTTGAGGCTCCTTCCCACCCAGGAATTCCATGATTTCATGATTCTGCCAGGAGAGGAAGCAATGCTGCCAGCACATGGTGCTGCTGCTGCCTGACCTACAGAGTCCATGGGGCCTCAGAACCACAAAAATGTCAAGGACTGCTTTGGGAACAGATGACAGAGGCTTGGGGAAGTGTTTCACATCTTCCCACACTTAGAGGAAATTACAGAAAAAAAAATCTGCTTTTGAAATGTCCAATGGACCCTTAATGAATGAGGCATTAGATGACACCCTAAGCAGAGGTAAAGCATACAGACACAGGTCAGAACAGTCCACTGAGGGAAAAATGGGCAACTTGTGCTTGCTCTTGCTGGAGAAACAGGAAGGCCAGCATGCATTCTGCTGTTTCCATGGCAGAACCCAATATGCAATCATTTCTAGAGGCAGAAATGAGAAAGAAAATTTGTGTATGGTACAGGTGTAATACTGGTGCGTTGGTGATGAGAACCACATAAATACACAGATACAAGACTTTTCTTTATCTTCTGCAAAGAGAAAAACAACAACAAAAGCTTCCTTGCAATGAGAAATTGCACAAGGAGGAATAACTTCCCAAGGGAAATAACAGAATCCTCCTCAGTGAAGAGTTCACTCTCTTGCACAGGATGCTGGAATAATGCATTCTAAGGGAAACCCCTAGAAAGACAGGAAGATTAACTAATAGGGTAATTTGTCTTTCCCAGCTGTAATTCATTTGACTCTAAGTAGTGAAATAGTGTGATGCTGTCATGATCTTGTTTATGATGATTAAGGTAAGGAAGAGGGAAAGGAGGGTTATTCACACAACTCAGTTTTAGGCTCGACTGGCTAAATTAAACACCTTGCTGCACCAGCTGCCTGCTCTACCTGAGGGAGGAAGACAGAATCATCTTCTCCTGGAATCCTCATTTTTTGGCTGACCAGAGAGGAACAGAAATTAAATTGGCCAGCTAATGTGAATGACTACACTGCAGCCCTGTGAGTCCTCTCTTTTGTGGCTGTAGCCAACACAGGCCACCCCAGTCTCTCATTCCAGCCCTCCAGGAACAGCAAGAGTGTGAAGCTGACACTGCACCAAACAGAACAGGGAGAACCCTGCGAGAATTTCTGGTTTGTTTACATTAAATTCCATCATAGAATACCAGAAACATAGAATCATCAAGGTTGGGAAAGCTCCCTGAGATCATGGAGTCCCAGCTGTGCCCAATGCCCGCCTTGTCCCCAGCCCAGGGCCCTGAGTGCCACCTCCAGCCCTTCCTGGGACACCTGCAGGGATGGGCACTGCAAACCCCCCTGGGCAGCCCCTGCCAAGGCCCTTTCCATGGGGAAATTCCTGCTGGTTCCACCCTGAGCCTGCTATGGAGCACTTTAAGGCCATTACCTCTTGTGTACCTCTCTGTCTAAACACCTGTGTGCACTTATATGCTCATATAGACACCTGTCAACACTTCCTGAAATAAACTGCCACTGATACAGTTCATATTTTGTTTTTGATATTAAACTTGAGTGACAAAACATTAGTTGCTTATTTTGCCACTTTGTTTTATATAAGTAGTTGACTGCAATCTCACTGAAATGCACAGAAATTTTCAGTACTTTACAGACCAATAGGAAATGGCAGATGCTGCCCTAAAGATTTGATAATTTAAACCAAAGGTTTTAGCACCTAAAAATCTGGCTCAATGAAAGAATCTGGAAGAATCTAACAGCTTGGTCTGTAATAAATTATGTAGTACCATACAGGAAAATGCAAAAAGCTGTTTCTTGGTTCCAACAGAAAAATAATCCTTCCATACCTTTGTAACACTAAATGATGTTTATCTCCATAAGCAGAAGAGGTATCCAGGCTGCTTCTCCCAAATGTTACACATTTCTCAATGCTGGAGCAGATCCTTTAGGAGGCTAATGAAACCTTGAAAGAATGTTAATGTCATGCAGTACATGCCTGAGTCAAAACCTCTGCACAAATGCATGACCTGCCACATGTAACACAACAATGTTTGTGCAGACTGCTCATGTGCCGTTTCAAGGGCTTCTTATCATGTGAGGGAAATGGGAAAAAACATATTGTATGCAAATGTGTGCCTGCAGAAGTATGAGAGGAGCTGGCAATGCCTGGAGAAAGAGGCAGCGCGAGCGGGCAGAAGCGGAGCGGGCTGGCAGCCCCGCTCCTCACAGCTGGATAATGAGGCTGGGGGAAGCGTGCCTGGCAAACCTAATCAACTGCATATTTCACCAGTTCTTGTCTGCATAAACTAATTGTTTTGGAGCTCTGATGCTGCCTCTTTAACGTAACATTTTGGAATCAGAGATAGTTTACAACGGAAATACATATTCGGATTTAGGGATGCGGATTCCTCCCTGGCAATTATGCTGGCTGATGTTACCTGGGTTTACCTGTGTGGATCTAACAAGAAGGGACCTTTTTCCTTTTCAGCTTTAAGGCTGGCAGTTCTTTCTTGCTACAACTTATGAGATGGTGCCATTAGAGAGCCTGCAGGTATTCCTTTGCAAATTCCCCTGGGTGGCTGTTTGTTAGGATTAGTACACGGTTTGAAACATCACAGGCAACAGCAGAAGGGTAAAACATATTTTATGTTTGGCTTAAAGAATTATGTTTTCCTTTCATGCTATTTTTTTTTTATTTTCCCTTTAGATATCACCCTCGCTATAGAATATTAATTGATATTTGTGAGAGAAGTGGGAAATAGCTCCTCTTCTGTTCAGGACTTTTTGAAAGACTGCTTGTCTCTAATCAATTGACTATTTCATCAGCATTCATTCTGCAAGGTCCCCAGGCAAAGGCAGTAAAATTGGATGATCACTGTACACTGTATTACCAACCAGAAAAAAAAAGGTACTGTAAGTGTTGTTGATTCCAATGGAAGTTTCAGGTTATGCTCGGGTGTATTGTAAAAAAAAATAGAAATAAATAATAAAGCAGCCTAGGCTGTTTACTGCAGAAATTCTTTCATTTATGACTTTGTGTGGTGAGAACAGAAAGTGGCTGATATCATCTCTCAGCTTTGATGCTCTGCTGGCTTTGTTTGGGAGAGTGAAGCCTGGAGTGCCAGGAGCTGTAACCCAGGGAGCAAAAGCAGCCTCTGAAATATTGTCCCCCCCAGGCCACTGCAGGGCCAGCAAATGGCAGCAGAGCCCTCCAGGGCCCCAAGGAGGGGCACAGCTGAATCAGCTGCCCAGCAGCTCCAGGGCTGGCTCCAGAGGAAGCCCTGCTGACAGCAGCTCCACAGGCAGTGTGAGCTGCTCTCACTGAAAAACAAGAGCTGCAGATTCAGCACCTAACCAAAGATAGAGGTGTCATCAGGCAGGGTGGGGAATGACCAGTGCCAGAGAAAAAAATAATGGATTCTGAATTGCATCTTGTTGGATCTCATTTTGCCAAATTTCAAGTGTGTCCATCAGAGAGATGTCTGACACAGGCTACTTAATGAAGAATTTGAGGAGTATTGCTCCAAGTCTTCGTGCTAGCAGAGGAATAGAAATTGCAGTAATCAAAGTTTCTGTGAAAATATTACCACAATGAGCGTAATTTTCTCACCTAGAACTTTCTACCTTTTGTGGTGAGACCTTGTCTATATTTTCTGTGACTGAGAAAGGTGAGATTATGCTCCAGACCAATTCTGTGGCATTTCACAGAGCCTCAGTCTGGCAGGAAACTGTGCTGCTCCATTTCCTCTCATCCCTCTGTTTTCCATTTAGGCATCATCTCCCAACCAGCAACGGGCTGATGTCACCAGCCAAGCTGCTGAGAAATATGAGATAATACAACTTCAAAGCCTGCAAAACCAAACCATACCACTCTTTGAAACAACATTTTTTCCCCTTCAAAATTTTACATTTGGGGAAATTGTGAAAAATCCATGCTGAGAATAGATTTAAACTTTTAACCAGAAGAGAATGCATCAGAAACCTGAGTCAGAGACTTATTTTCATACAGTCACAGAACACAAACACGGTGACACATTTGATATCTACAAATGGAGGCGACCACAAAGGATTTCAGAAGCAGAATATTTGCAACAAGCACAAGGTATTTGTTACTAGGAGTCAAGAGGAATAACCACAGTAGGACAGATTCTTGTAGGTACACAGGACATTCACCTAAGACTCCCAAAATTTCATCTGCTCTGCCATCACATGATCAACATGTGACAGCTCTGTCTGTCCTCATCCCAAAACTGGAACATCATGGAAAGATGAATTTCTCTATTTGGAAGAACTCCATAAGGAGCTATGTCCTCAGTTCTGATCCCAGCAGATTTCTCCTGCAGAGTTTATCTTCACTATGTGTCATCTGCACAACTTTCCTTCATGCCAAGGGAATGCATGTGTGCAAAAAATGGACAATTTGTGACAAACTGCTGCCAGTGAATGCAGAGGAAGAAAAGCAGTGTTTGTCTCAGGAACCAGCACACATCAGTAGCTCCTCACCCTGCACCTTGGGGGAAAGTCAGGCCTTGCCCCAAGGACCAGACAGTGCCTTCAGAACCTCAACACTCAAGCATTTCCTGCCATTGGCACAAACTACTTGGAGCAATCCCACAGATTTCAGTAATTCTGTATTGTCAATTAACCAGTTTAGTACAATAGAACAATATAGAGGGGGATAACTAAAGATCAGCCTATAAACCCCTAAAGAATATTAATTTCATCATGGTCCTCAGGCTCATAATGAGCACATAAGCACAGTAAGAAAGATAATGACATTTTTGGCTGGACCTCATGAGAAACAAAAGTACAGAAATAGCAGCAGGTGCTCAGAACTGTGTCTTCTCAAGGCTCAACAGCCAGCCAGGTTAAGGAACAGCCAGCCCTGGTGTTGAATGTCCTCGGCCCTTCCTGAAGATTGTGTGTGACCATTTTAAACACACATACACACTCACCAAAGAAATCTCACATAAAACTCCTTGGTGCCACAGCTCGTGTGTGTGATTATCCACAAGAGGAACAAGTGGAGGAACAACACAACATGAAAATACACTTTCTTTTTAACAGCTGTTATACTGTTGTCATATTTTACAAGATCTGCTGTATTTTCTCTTAGCTTTTGCACTGCCTTTGCATTTACCCTTTGGGCTAATGTGTACTTGACCCCTTACTCCACAATTTTGTGACAAACTATCATTGATTTAACAGTCATGCTCAGTGCCTTAAAAATCAATGATAAAAACCCAAGTAAGACAGCGTGGTTGATCTTGATGACATTTCAGGTCAGGTTTTTGTCACAACTTTCTCATTTGTCAAGTTATTTTATCACTATTCATGTCAGACTTTGCGTGTTGATTTCATATGGAGCAGATTTTGTCCTTCTGCAAACAATTTGTAAGTGGAAGAGAATAAATATCTTCAGGAGAACTGGAAAACAAAGCTGTGCTGTGTAGAGTGGTCCTAATACACCTGGCTGGACTAAAGAACTCTGCTCTGCTTCAAAAAAAAGAAAAAGAATTTCTTATCTGCAGTGGTGTAATCAAGGGCAAACCTTGATTCAAGGGAAAACATTCCTAAGTAGATGTGCTTGTGCCAAAACTGAAAATTGATATTCTGACTCAACTGAAAGCCTAAGCCCTTTCCAGTAAAGACCTTTCATGGAAGCATTTAAGGACAAAATATATTATAATTCTAAGCTTTTCCATATTGTTACTATTTTCAAGTGGCAAAGGCAAAAGTATTTCTAGAGCAATGTCAGACTGAATCCCACTGTGCCTATTTTCTTTATGAGTGTCAGGAGAAGCCTTAATATTTGGAAATTATTAAAGTTTTCCTGCTTACCTTAATTCAGACAAACTATGAGAGAATTCTCTTCCCTTCTGGCTTTTGTTCTTTTTCCATCTGTGTCCTTTTTTATTTCACCAACACGTTTGTCACTCTGCTTCATCGTCTCCTGTCTTTCAACATGACACTCGCTGTCTAAACACTCCCGGCTTCGCCGAGAGCGAAATCAAGAGATTTCACTCCTCATTCCTCTCCTGAAAAAAGGGTTCCCAAAACTCTGCTGTCAGGAGACAATAGCCACTTTGGCTCCCATTACCACCACTGCACATGTTTTGGGAAATTGGTGAATCTGTGTGTAGCTGAGAAGGTAACACAGAAACAGAACATGCTCAAGGGAAGGTGTGGGGTTTTGGGTTTTTTTCCTCTTTTCTTTCTTTTTTTTTCTTTTTTCTTTAAATAAGCTACAGAACTCGTTCCAATTACCCTTATGGATCTTCTAAGCTTGCTCATTCATTTACATAATATTCTGTCTTCGTTGCAGGCATAGATACAGAGCTCACAGACAAATGGGGAAGGAAAAAATAGAGTCTTGGGGTTCTTACTCCCAGAAGCACAGATAAATCCTTTTTTTTTTTTTCAAGGTTTTAACTGAGTTTCTACCCTAGTGTGCCCTTTTAGGCTTAAAAGTGATTAAACAAGATTTACAGAAAAAATTAAATTATTTCCTATTTGTAATACTTGCCATAACGAAGTAATTCCACAGATTTCACTTTTTGATCTTTAATTCTTTAAGAAAATTAATATCATAATTAAAAGATTAAAGTGCACAGTTTCACCAAAGAACATAGTCTCCATATACACTATTGGCTTTCACAAGCAAATTCATCACTTTTGGAGGTGGGGAGCAGGGCTTACTATGGTAGAATATATGAGAATTACAGTAAAAAAAATTCAGTTTAATTCTCAAAACTTTTTTTTTTTTTCTGGAATGTGCTGGTGTCTTTGCTCAGAGAGAGAAAGAAATGATTTCAGAATAACTCTGAGCGCAGTGGCGCGGCCGGCAGCGAGCGCGAGTGTGGGAGTGTGTTCTGCACAGACAGCTGAGAAGTGAGCAGCACTCCTCCCAGAGAGAGCTCCGGGTAATACTGATCCTCTGTGCACCAGGAGTGGGAGGAGAGCCATGCAAATCCTTTTGTTTCAGCAGGGAAGCAGGATTTTCCAGAGAGCACCGAAACACAGAGGAAAAACCAAGCAGGGGACGCAGTGGCCACGTGCGGCTCTTGGATGCTGGCACACACACAGAGCCCCTCATGGGCTGGCACACACTGCAGGTAGGGACAGAATCCCAGAACTGGGGTGGAAGGGACCCTAAAGATCATCCAGTGCCACCCCTGCCATGGCAGGGACACCTCCCACTGTCCCAGGCTGCTTCAATGTCCAACCTGGCCTTGGGCACTGCCAGGGATCCAGGGGCAGCCCCAGCTGCTCTGGGCACCCTGCGCCAGGGCCTGCCCACCCTGCCAGGGAACAATTCCTTCCTCATCTCTAATCTAAACCTGCTCTCTGTCAGTTTGAAGCCAGTTTCACATCCCCATAGTGTTTCATTCCAGTTCTAGATAGTCAAAATAACACCTGACATTCCTATAATACATCTCCTCTAGCCAGGAACATTAGACCAGGTCTAAGGCACCTATTAGAAAAACTGCATCGTGTTAGAACCTTAGAACAATGAAAGGTTAAAGCCTTCATCTGTATTTCATGCATTGCCTTCCCCTGAGGCCCAAAAATAAAATGCCTTGTACTGCATCCTCATTACATAAGCACTATATATAGAGAGCATATGAGTTCCTCTTCTGTTTCAGAGCAGAAAATTGATATAAGCATTTTGAGGAAAAAAAGGTTCAGCAGAACTTTGTTTTATCCTGAGTAAGAACACTGCCTAGTGATGTCTGTGTTGTACAAAAGTCAAGGCAAGAAATTGACAGTGGGTGGAGATCTCTTTAAGGGAATTAAGTAAGTGGATAATGGAAGTGAAATACTCTTAGCAAGGAGAAAGTAAAAATTCCTTGAACTCTGAAAGGAGAAAATTTTTTTTTTGGTAAACATTACAGAAGAGCTAATCTAATTTTAAGAGGACTAAAAAAAACTTCAAAAAACCTGAAATAATTTACAGAGAATCTTTTCCTTCATCTTTTGATGTTGCTACCTGTGGGTGAAGGGAAGAAAGCAGATGGAAATAGTAACAGCAACATTAATGAAGGACAACACTCTCATATTCCACTTTTCAGCCTTGACATTTGGTTCCATCAGAGTTTAAGACAGACTCCACTGCCTCTGCTTCAGAGCCTTCACACTCACTCATCCCCCATTAATGCAATCAGGAACATTCTCTGAGTTTTGAAGCAACAGCAGAGAAATAGGTTTTGTTTCTCAACAAAAGAGCAGGAGTGCACATTGGTGCTTCTGTAGAGCAGCAGCTTGGGAACCTGCACCCCAAGGAACATCCTGTAAAACACCTGGAAGGGCCAGGGATCCTAAAGAATAAATGTGCAAAACTCTCAGAATTACAGTAATAAACCCCAGACCTGTCAGACAATCTATTGCAAATCTCTACCTCACAGATTGTTTTAATAATGGTAACGATCATTTTTGTTGTTAGAACACACTTGTTTCTGGGCAAAACTCTTTCATGCAGCCTAGCAAATGACAAGAATGTGGAATTGTGTCATTTCAGAGGCAGTTCAGTGTCTCTGTTTTCCGCAAAATGCTTGGGGAACAGATGAAACATTCTCCTCTGGAGCCAGCTCCTTTTGCTGTTCCCTAAACCACATCCAGCCATTGGTCATTTCTGCTGCAATGACCTCTATAATCCTCTATAATTGTTTTCCTAGATGAAGTTTAACTTACAATTCATCTCTCATTACCTTTCTTCACACTTTTCCCTCCTCTTTCACTCTTTCTCTATTCTTACTTTACCTCTCTTTCACTAAGATTTCATCTTTTGTTATTTTTTATTCCTTTACTTTCATTGCATTTACCATCTTTTAAACCTCATGTTAACAATTTATTAGATTTTTCCTCATCTCCTGATTAGTTTCCTCTCAAAGTTTTCAGTTTTGGGAGCTTTTTTCTCCTCTTCTTTACAGTGAATACTGCTTGGATAAAGGCCATGTCTTTGTCACAGAATATAAATATGCACAGATATAAATTATTTTTATATATGTTTTGTGATCAGAAGTGATCTTTTTTTTCCTTGTATATATCTTTCTCCTTTTTCTCCTAAAATACTATATAAATCCCATTTACATAAGGCATGACAGCACTCAATTTTCCTTCCTCCTTCTCCCACACTGTTTTGTTTTGGTTTTCTATTCTCATTTTATTTAATTAAGTCATTTGCTCACCTAGAGCTTGGCTGAAATATCTTCTGAAAACAGGTCCACATTATGTTTGTGCTGCTGTGTAATTAAAAGTAACTCAACATATAAAAGCTATGGTTTAATAAAAGAATTGAAATGCAGGCTGAAAAATTCACACATCATTTTTGGCACAATAAAGATTTGAAAATCTGTTGGAGAAGAGTTGATTTAAAAGGTGAAGCCTCAGGTATGACCATGCACTCACACTTGTAGTTGACAATGACTCAGTGGAACTCTCTGTGCTGTGAGTGAGAGGATGGTTCTGGCTCCTCACATTTCTCCTCTTTTTAGCTAAATAACACAAAGTGGTGTTTTTGAAACTTTGTGATAGGATGTTGCTTTATTCCACAAAGTGCCTTGGCACTCCTTCAATTACCTTGCTTTGACAGATGTAGACAAATCACTGAAAAGCACATTATCCTCAACCTAACACTGAAATGCATTAGAATTTCCTCTGCATTTCATGGTCAGATTTTGATGCCTTTGCTCATGCTGAATTTTTGTGTTGCCCTAAAATGGATTCTCTTGGTTTGGTGGGTTTGCTTCCCTCTGGTTTCAGTGACAGCTGAAGAAGATCTGCACTCTCTCTGTGTCCTGAGGAGTGTCAATATCTGCCTCTGTAAGGACATTCACTTGCACACACAGGGCCAAACTATGCAGAAAAGGTTCTAATATATTAATCCACGAAGAAATAGATTCACACTAATCCGACAAAATGAATAAATATAAGTAAAATATATTAAGAAGATTATGTGCTTCTCCTTTCTCTTTTCTGCTTTCACACAGTTAATTTCCCTTTTCACCATCTTTTTCCACAGTTTTCTCTTCTTTTCCCTTCCATCATCCATGCAAATCCTGTGGCTAATTGGTTAAGTCCACTCTACAGCCTAACCATCAATTCCCAGACACAGCATCTTTCATTTCAATGTTTTTCCCTGATTACAGTTGCACTTAGAGGAAAACAAATAAGTATGTATCAATGCCCTGCAAGTGTAGGAAAACAACAAACAGATAATTAAACATCAACAAAATATCAATAGGATTAAAGCATCATGCTGGAGCAAATCTTGATAAATCCTTCTCAATAACAATTCTCTAACTGCAGTGTCAGAAGGGAAATATAAATTTAGCCCATTAAAGTGTTGTTGGACAAAGAGACATTAATACAGCTGTTAATCATTTCCTTACTACTGAGGGACTCGGCTATTGTGCTGCAGATGAAAGCTCTGGCCAAGAAAAGATTTGAAAATATGCAAATGAATGCTAACAACATAATAAATACCTTATTATTCATCACCAACTCAACAGCCTCCTGGCAGAGCCCAGGCTGAGAGCAGGGGGAGCTCACACATACGTACCCACTACAGACATCTCTGGCACCGTGGCGTGGTAGGGGCCCTCCACAAACTCAGGAGCGTTGTCATTGATGTCCTGGACCTTGATGATGAATTCTGAGGGGGGCTCCAGGGGCTGGTTGGTGTCCCTGTCCACAGCCTGGGCTGTCAGGGTGTACTCAGCCTTCTCCTCCCTGTCCAGCCTCTTCATGGCGTGGATGTCTCCAGTCTTGTCGTTGATCACAAAGATGGTGCCAGCTCCATCCCCTGACAGGATATACTTGATTTTGCTGCTGCCAGGGTCTAGGTCTGTGTGTAGCTAAAAAGGAAAAAAAAAAGGCATTTTACTGACAAAAAAATACACACACAGATTTTTGGGGTTTGGTTTTTGGTTTGTTTTTTTTTGCTTTGGTCTAACTATACATTTTGTCAGCTGATCCTTTGTGCTTCAATCCCAGCACCAGTGATCCACAGCTCAGTTTGAATACACATGGAGAGCAGGGATTTGTATGCATACTAATCAAAAATTGATGCAATCATAGGCATAATTAGACTTTCTATTTAAAAAGCAGCTGTTATATATATTTTAAATCCCCATTCTAAAATGTAAATGCCTTCAGAACCATTATCAGCCCAAATGAACAAGTACAAAATGTCCTTAACCTATTAGATCAAAGGGTGAGGGAAGGGTTAACCATAACATATGTTTTAATCTAACCTCTTACTTTTAGTTATTACTTTCAACTTATTTCCAGGTGACTGGAAATGGTTGAACACTGGCATCTATGGAATCTTGTCACAGGCAGCAGTCAGAGAAATTAAAAACCCTATCACAACTCAGATCTTTGCAGAACTTAAAAGGTTCTAAGATCTTTATTCCAAAAGTACATCAGTACATGCTGTGGTAGAAGAACCCTTGCACACATCTTCCCATTCTCCTCAAAGCCCCAACAGGAAAAAAATTGTATTAAATTTGTATTTGGCTTTTCAAAAAACAAGAGAGAATTATAATAAACTGAAGCAGTATGAGAAATACGTTATTTATTTTTAATGATTTTATTAATTAAAAACCAGGGGACAAAGGACTTTCATTGATTTTTTTGGTAGGCTCAGAGCCAAATACTGCATATCAGATTATCTCCAATAATTTTTAACTTGTGAGAATGGGAATTGGTTGGATCATATGTAACACTGTCAACACATTCAAAAATACAGGATAATAACTTGAATACCCAGTAATAGGGGTTTAAATTCTGTTTACTGTTAGGTCCAACACACTCAATATGATCAATAAGAAGTGAATAACATCATTAAAAATGTAACTTGCATCTATTATTATTTATCTCTGCCTCACAAAAGACAGTCTGAAGGAAATATGTACAACTTGCTTAGGTTGCAGCATGAGTTACAAGCAGCACTAAAGGCTTTTTCCTGTTTGCTCATTCTGTGCAGACAGCTCAACACAAGTTGTTGCTGGTTATGCATTTTACTCTCAATTGATAGCAGGGGTTGCCAGGGCCAGGCAGCAGCATCATTTAGAATAAGAGCTGGCATTAGGATATTAAAATAGGTGTGGAAAAAAGCCTTGTAACACCAGCTACAGCCAAACCACAGGACATTCTTATGGCACAAGTGGCTCTGCAGGTCCTTCTGCACACAATTGGTCACAAACAGCTGTATCTGCAGCTCACCTGTTCAAAATTCAGCTGTTCCAGGGCTCAGCAAACACAAAGCTCTGCCTGTTGCAATGAGCACAGTGGACAGCAGCAGCCAGGGCTGATTTCTCTGTTCATCTGGTTTGTTACAGACACAAAATCCTGGCCACCAGTGCATTCCCAGTGCAATCCTGGCCACCAGTGCATTCCCAGTGCAATCCTGGCCACCAGTGCATTCCCTGCTCTGCAATAATGGCACAACTCCCACAAACCACACGAGGTGTAAACTCATCCTCTCTGCTTTGCTGGGCAGCATTTTATTACCCCACCATTGTTTTAACAACTTTTTCAGAGCACTTTAGGTGTGAATATGGATGACTCAATCCAGTTCACTCTTCCTACCCAACCCACAGGAACGTACACAGAGATGTCAAGTGACAGCTGAGTCCCTTTCCCAAAAGTTCAATCTGCTTTTCTTTTTGCACCTGCCATCAGCTCCTGCTTGAGAACAATCAGCCCCATTTACTGAGCCACTGCCCTCTCCTCTTGGTTGGTGTCACACTTTGGTCTGCTCAGAAAGTTAACACAACTCCTTTTGCCTGCAAGATTTTTGTCCTAATGACTCTTAATTTCAGGGCCCCAGAGCCTGTAAAGATCAATCCAGAATCTGTGTTTTAAACAGATTGTTTATAATTCAAGCATCTGTTTGCTCCCTGAATAAAATCTATATGGCATTAACATTGCATATGAAGGTTTTGGCAGCGTGTTCAGAGTTGAGTTAGAGTGATGTAATATCACAGCATTGTCTGGACACCCACAGCTCAGGAGCTGGGAACATCTCAGTTTACCCAGCCACACAATAAAAAGCTAAAATCTGAACTTTTAAGAATAAACCAGATATCCCACACAGACATTTGAAAAGGCTTAAACATTCTAGAATTTGCTATTTGCTAATAACTAAGAGAGGCTGTCTGTGTAATCTCAGGTTTTACCCATAATATCCAACATCAGTTATGGTTCATAAATCAGTTCTGGTAGATATTAATGCAGAGTTATAAAACCTTTGCAATTCCAGTGATATACCAACAATTAAAATTATAAAAATGTCTATGATTACCATTAATAAGGTTTCCTCTAATAAATTAAATTCCATTACATCAAAAGCAAGAATTGTTATCTGTTATTCAATTATTGCTATTTGAAACACTACAAGGTGAAGGGCTAAACATAAAGTACAAGAGATAGAAGCATCTTATAATATTAAAGTTGAAACTAAGTCTGATGAGTGAAAGATCAGTTTTTTTACCCAAAGATTTATAGGTGGGATAAATAGATTTATATAAGTGGGATATTATTTTTTTTAGGTTTTTTGTTTCTTTGTTTTAGTTTTTTAATTAAAAAAACCAAGACATAAATGTGGCATTTACTACAATCTGTGGGGAGCACCCAAACCGACTTAAATAATTAAGATAACTTTTCTAGGTTTTTGAAGTCCTTACACTCTAATATCAAAATATAATATCAAATTACCTACGGAAGAGCCACTTCTCCAAAACCACTTTATTGTTTAGATTTAAGATTAAGTCATCATCACCTACTACAAAGTTATATCACAGACTGAATTCTTAAGTCAGATAGCACAGTATTTTTCCCAAGTAATATTTCCCCTCTCCTACCAGACATGAATGATAATTTACTGCAAGAGTCAAGCTTCAGCAAGCTGTGTTCGTGTGAAGGGTGAAGATCATTAAACACATAATTATATAGGACCTAGGTGAATGATAGAAGGGCATAATGAATATGAGAAATGAATAGTGCTTTCTGCTCAAAAAAGCCTCACAAATGTAAATATGAAACTGCTTGCCACATCTGCAGCTTTATTTGCTGCACCTATACTTGAAAGCTGACCTTTTTCAGAGCAACATCCAGATGCAACAAGAATTTCTGCTTGAAACAGAAAATGTCTGTATCTGCCCCAGTGTCCCACTGCCAGAGAGCACCCCAAAACAAACAAACACATTTACTGGAGAACCTCATCTTGTTCAGAGAGAGGTAAAATCACTCCCATTATGTGAGATTCACTTCATTAGACTTCAAAGGAAGTGAAATCATCTTCCTCCATCACTGCCCTGCCTGAGGGACTATAAATCCACACACCTCTCTCTCTTAAAGCAGCAGATGCAAGTCCATCACCCAATTCATGCCTGGATTTATGGAGACAGGAGTGACTTTGAAGCAGCTCTGAGGTTTAATGGTGATGCAGATGCCCTGTATTAATACCTTACTAATAGCTCCCCTGTAGCCTCAGCACAGATCATTTTTTTCCCTAAAAAAATTACCTTCATTCCAAATGAACCCTCAGACTGGAGCAATTTCTAGTCTTTATTAATTCCTTTGCTGTTCTATCTGATAATCCAGATGGTAATAAACAAAGCCAGGACTAACAGGAACAGCACACACAGGGTACTGCCACAAAATTAACATTGTTTTCACTAATGCATGTCTAAAAGTCTTGCCAACACACTATCCAAGGGTATAAAATGCATTTATAGTCCTTCATGTATATACATTGCAAACATGTATAATTAAAATCCATGCCAGAGAAACTGCAGAGATGAAACTGATTCCAAAAGCCCCTCTATTCTGCAGATGCAAAAGTGTTATTCTGCAGTAAAACACAACTCCAGGAGCGTGGCACTCTTATTAAATTTTCCTATTCCATAATTCTTTGTTCAGCATATTTCAAACAAGGTTTTCTTAGCAAGTCCTTGGCTCCAAACTGCATCAGCAGCCAGGGGTTTAATGCACGGACAAAGGCTGCGAGCGAGGTTGGTGAAGCTCCTTTGCAATTCTGAGCAGATCCAGGAGCCTCCTCTGCAGATGGGAGCTGTCTCACCTGCTCTCACTCAGCTACCTGGCAAACCCATGGCAGCCAAAACAACAGGCTGCTCAGCACAAAGGATTCCATGTGTTCACCATCAGGAGATGCATCCTGCACTGGGGCTGGGCCATGCCCAGATGAGCAGAAAGCTGTTGGTTTTCCTCTGCAGGCACTTCCAGACCCCTCAGGTGTGTGGTGCTGATACCCAACAGCCCATAATAGATCCCTCATCAGTGGGAAGAGCTGTAATCCCAATTTCTTTGCATCAGTAAAAAAAAAAAAAGCTTAAATATAGAGCTATTTCATGTGGGGAAGCATCTACACATTATGAAAATGCTCCTGGACATTTTTAATTAAGGCAAGAGAAGGCGGTATTATGTCGTCAAGTTTTTATTTGAGTTTGTTAGAAAGTAATTAATTCATCCTCATGTAATTACAAGGGAATTACCCCGTACTTGTTTCAAGGGAAAAGGAATCATCTGCCCTTAAAACTTCATTTTTAAAATTTGCATCACCCTTCCCTGTCCTAACTCTGGAATCTTTTTTTCAAAGGGTGTCTCACTGATTTTCACCTGATGTTTCACAGACACCAGCACTGTCCTAATGCTTCAGGTTCTTCTTCTATTTTTTACCTTTGCCTTGCAATAAAATTCCTCATTTATGAGGCAGACCCCGTTTAATGGACTTTGAGATGGAATTTTCAGCTTTTTATGACTCTTTTCTGAAACTGCTGGCTTCTAAGAAGCTCTCACTCATTCTGTGAAAGTATGGAAGGGTTTTAGTGACTTTTACAACCATTTTATATATATATCAAAAACTGTATGCTGGGCTGGAAAATGCTTTCAAAAACTGTAATGCACCTTACTCTTCAGGTGTTGCTTTCTGCACATGGCTTTGCAGGGATGTTATTTTCCTAAAAACATGAACCCCTTTAGGAGTTACAGGAAGTTTTTCTGTGTATTGATGTGCTCTGACACATCATGGACAATGAACATGCTTATTGTTGACCCACTCTTTAAATAGTTATTCCTAATTAAACTGTTATAAATAGATTTGATTTGCTTGCCCACAATATAGAATTAATAAAGTGAATTTAATGTCAATTTAATATTTCAATCTTTCATTTTCTCCGTGAATAGGTTGGTCCCTTCTTTAGTAATGGGAATTATAAGTGCACAGTGGGGAGGAGGAGAACCAAATATTCTGCATTATTATTCAGGGTAATGACAAATTGGGGCACAGAGCTGATGCTCTTGACATAATGTCACTCCTTAGAACACTTTCAGAAGGGAAACAGACATGTCCATGGATGACAAAGGTTCCATGTAAGATCCAGGAATCATGTCAGTTGAAGCCTCTGGAGTAACTGTCAAAGAACACTACTGCTCACACTTCTCAGCTGCACTTTCATAACCAGATTCAAAGGGAATTAAAGCAGTAATACCCCTAACAATTTCATTTAAGAGTGTAATCTCTGCTTTTGTCTGCCTCAGTTTCCTACCGTGTCATTTGAGTATCTTTGATTCCAGATGGCTTCTTTTATGTTTCTGTTTATTCTTTGTTACTGCTTTTTTATTCTATTTGATTTGCTAATTTTGTCTGTGTTTATATTTATTCTGCAACTGTGCACAAATGACTTTTCATTGCTTACCTTTTGGTATCCTCCCACAGTACGCTGGAGTGAACTCCTGTTTGAAAACTGCAGACAAGCCTGGGTTCTAACAGTCAGGTTGTTTTAATCCACTGATTATGACCAGCTGATGGAAGGAAAGAGCTCAGGAATCTGCCTGAATCTTGATCTGAATCCTTCCTGGTCACAGTGCCATTGGTCCTTTCTGTATCATGTATTGCCTTCCTCGCCAGGCTGATTTAACAAACTTTAATATCTAATTTTGTTTAATGTCTTGGGAGAAAAAAAAATAGAGCTCTACTTGTTTTTATAGATGGGAGGAACAGAAGAAGAGATAAACCCACATTCAGTCTCACAAAAACTCACATTAGGAAAAAACATCCAGACCGTGGGACTGCTCAAGCCATTCTTAGACAGCTTCATGCATTTATCTCCAGTTAATCTCCATACGAATTTGCAATTAGAATTTTTAGGTATTTCTGGTGCTGCTTCACTGTTGACAGCCTAGGAAGGAGGAAACCATGTTCCCAGATACAAAGCCTCCCCCAACTCCACCTGTGGTTGTGATGGTGACAAGGTGCTTTGTTCCCACCCAAACCCCGCTCTCAGCCTGATTTTTTCCTGCACACATTCCTCACATACCTTGCTGTTTCTGAGTCCTTATGTTAAGCCAGATGATAGCTAAAGCTTTCTGTTTGCCTAGCTCTGGCCTTGGCCCTTTCCATTTGGGAATACCATCTGTCCTCCCTTCTGTCCTGAGGACGCCGTGCCACACCTGACCCTGTCGCGCATCCCGCGGCTCCTTAACGCCCAAATGTCCCGTGGCAAGTGGCCTCAGATGGCTGGCACCTTTTTGTAGCTGGCTCTCTGCCCAGCTGGGAGTTCATGCAACTATTTCTGAAGCCAGACTGCTGTTCCTTTCCCCTGTTCCAGCACACACCGCTCCTGGAAGCGGCTCTGGATTTTTTTAACCCAAGTGTTCCTGACACTTGGAAGCATGAGATGAAGTTGTGTCACGCTGCCAAAGAGGAATCCTTTCCCATCTCATTTACTTCCCTATTATTTCATCTACAGTGAACAGCGGTTCACCACAGGAGATCTGAGAGCTGGGCACAGAGAGCCTCAAAAATTGCATGCAGCTTTAGTCTTGTAAAACACATTCCCTCTTTTGTGTCTTTATGGGGGAAAAAAAGTCTCTGTCATCTCCCACTGTTTGGGGTCAAGCTCTTACATTAACAATTCCAGTGCTTCAGGCATTATAATTAACAGTGCCTCCTCCTGCACTTGTCACTCTTTTCCCAACTCAGAGAAAGAGCAGCAAAGCTATTTCCTCCCTCCTCCAGCTTGTCAGTCTTGGACACAAACTATGCTGTAGTTTTTGCTACATGTAAGGCTTGTGAAGCCTCCAGGAATGACTTCAGAGGGCTCTTCCCTTTGGGCTGTCAATTTTATTGCCAGCAGAGGCTAACTTGATCATCCATCCTCAATATAGACAAAATATGGAGCTGGCTGTACAAAACCATAAGCTATAGGAACTCCCATTCCCCAGGCTCACCAGAATCTCAGCAGTTCCCACATCCCAAATCCTACTCTGTTGTCCATTTAATCATCATCATCTTATTCACCATGTTCTGAGCTTTTCTGCCTTGTTGTTTGAGCTGTATTTTTCCTTTCCTCCTTAAAAGCTTATTAGAACTTGCCAGGCTTCATTCTCAGGCCCAGAGTTCACTGCAGTTGAGCACCAAGACCTCTTTGTGTTGTTGAAATTACTTCCTCAAGTGAATGTCAAAGCCATAGCTCAGAACACATAGTCTTTGGATTGCAGAAGAGGAATAAAAAAGTTAATCACTATGTAGGCACAGCAGTAATTTGAAGGCTGCTTACAAAATCTGCCAAACTAGACGAGCTTAGAACCTAGATCAGCCGAGGCACAGAAAAGTACAACAGGCCAGAGTGGTCAAAGCAGAGAAGATATTTCTATTTATTTAAGCATATTTAACTGTCATGATTTTAAAATCCTTCAAGGCCCTTCCTTCAGCTGCTTTCACCAGCCTGGCTTCTGCTCATGTTTTGCTCAAAATGATTAGGAGGGTCCCAGAGATAATATATTTAACCTGTCTTCCTTTTTAATAAAAGAATTTCAAATCCATGCAGGATGTCTCCTGCTAATAATATTTAATAAAACCAGCCTGAAAGCAGTAAAATACCTTTTTTTTGGAAGGTAATTTTTCAAATTTAAGATTACTGCTTAACATCCTTCAGTGTCTGAACAAGGAAGTAAGTACTGTCTAAAACCACATAATGTGCAAAGCTGGCAGTGCAAATAGAAAGCTCTTCTCTAGCAATTGGCTGTCAAACACAGCTACAGTGCAGAAATATAAACATCAGCTCTGCAGCCAGCTCGAGCTAAAATTGAAAGCTGTTGAGAAGGTAACAGTGAAATAAAGAGAGCTGAAAAATTAAATTGTGGGTACTTACATATTGCTTCTCTTATAAACTATCTGCTTACAGGTGACAATATGACTGATTTCTAGTGCACTTACACTAACCTGTGAACTGTTCACAGGGGTGCAGTAGCAATTTTTTCTTACTTGAAATATCTTTCAAATTACTTCAAATGTGAAAATAAACACAACTAGGAAATGCTACAAAACAAACTCCTTATGAGATGTCAAACAAACCAGAACCAGCTCTTCAGAGCTGCTCTGTTTGCAATTACATAGCAACATCAGAGTGTCATACATCAGAATGAATAGATGTAACACAAGGATAATTTGATTATTTTTCCCTCTTTTCTTGCAGTTAGATGTTTATTAGGGATAACTCATGCAGAATTGTAAGTTATTTGGAGGAACCTAGTTGAAACTAGTTATTATCATTTCATGCAGTTTCACAAGGAGTTATTTGCCTCATCACTCGTGTGGTTTCCAAAGCTTCCTAATGTAATTTCCCATGCATTTCCACTAAGTCATGCATTCCTGTGAATTTCTTACAAACTCACTCGCAAAGGTTATGTCTCTCATAATGCAATCAATTTGCAACACCATTAAATTTGAAATATTCCTTAAACCACTAGAGAAAGATCATTGCTTCTGCCTTTGTTAATGCTTTTCTGGAAGAATTGAGCAGGGAGAGGATGCATAAACCATTACACATCGACAGTATTAAATATGCAGAAATGAAGCTCTGCGCCTGCTCCAGCAGGGTTCATTCCTAGTGATGTATTACCTCTGATCCTCTAGCAACTTGCATTGAGCCCTGCAGTCCCTAGCCCAGGACAATGGGAGACTCAAGTCTCAGGGACAATTATCACCTTCTTTTGACACATCAGATAATGTAATTTGTTTCAAAGGAAGCAAAACTAGCAGTGCCGTAAGTGTGGGAACCATTCAGAGTATTTATGTCATTTGCTATAAGCACTTGAGCTACCTGTGACTCCAAACACTCAAAATCTGGGGTCAGCATCCCATCAAAAAAAAAAATGAAGCTCTGGCTCAGCATGGATACAGCCAACTTGTATACAAATCAGTATCCCAGGAGCTGGAAGTGTGTAACATATGTCAATCTCAAGCCAGCCAGAATCCATATAGACTTAGCAATGATTTAGTCTAGACCTTTATCCAAATTGTCTGAGCTCATGGAAAGACTCCTGTGGGAGGCTGCAGGAGACATCTGCACTAATTTAATGATGGCTGAATCACTGTCAGTGTGCTCTGCCCACACAAGCTGGGGGAGCTCGTAGCACTCTGTGAGCAGGGAACAGCCCAAACCCCATATGGCTCTGTCCCCATTCAGCTGTTTCCTGCTGTCCCTAATGCTCCTTGCAGGAAGGATGGGTGAGCAGCTGTCCTGCATTCCCCTGGAAGGAGAGGATACTCACTATGGTAAAGACAGCAGGCAAAGAATCACAGAATGGATGAGTGTGATCCAGTGCCACCACAGGGACACCTTCCAAGGTCCCAGGTGCTCCCAGCCCCAGTGTCCAACCCGGTCTGGGGCACTGCCAGGGATCCAGGGGCAGCCACAGCTGCTCTGGGCTGTTGTCATCTTATTGCAAAAGTTTCATACCTTCTCAGTGACTCCTCATGGGCAGCTCCTCACAGCACTGACTCCTTCTTCACAGCACAGCCAACAAACTCCATCTCTCTCCTCACCCAGCCACCCCACTCTTTTGTGCTCTTATTGGACACAGCTGTGCCCTGTTAAGGGCAGGCCTGCTCCTAATCTTTGGTGATTGGTGCAGCTGCAACTCCTCAGGGGTGAGATTGCCTTCTGCACTATCTTGATTTTCTTACATTCCATCCCTCCACAGGCACCCCGTGCCAGGGCCTGCCCACCCTGCCAGGGAACAATTCCTCATTGCCAAGATCCCACCCAGCCCTGCCCTCTGGCCCTGGCAGCCATTCCCTGGCTCCTGTCCCTCCAGCCCTTGGCAATTGTCTCTCTCCATCTTTCCTGCAGCTCCTTCAGGCCCTGCAAGGCCACCCTGAGCTCAGCCAAAGCTTCTCCTGTGCAGGTGAGCAATGCCAGCTGTGCCAGCCTTTCCTCCCAGCAGAGCTGCTCCATCCCTCTGCCCATCCTGGAGCCTCCTCTGGGCTCTCTGAGCAGCTCCAGGTCCCTCCTGGGCTGGCCCAGGCTGGGGCAGCACTCGAGGTATATAAGGCTAAATAATGATTTCTGAGGACCTTTCAAGTACACAGGACGTGTATTCCCCATCCTTCATAGAACTGATCATCAGGCTGCCCACTGGAGAACATAAATTCCATAAAAGGAACAACTAAAGAGGGAAACAGCTGCATGAGGGAGAACTTCGAAGATCTCCAAGGACTTGGCTGAGGTTTCTCTAATAAAATGTGTGTTCAGGATAAAAAGCCCACAAAAAGCAACCTTTAAAAAGATGAAGAAGAGGTACAATACTGAGAAGTGGAGTTCTTAAATGATCCAAATAATACCCTGGATACAAGAATGAAACAAAATCCAAATATCTTATGAAGGTTCCTGCTATTTCTGCTGAAGTTCCTGAGGGAAATCTGCTGAGAGCACCAAATGGCAGCCGGGCAGGGGACAAGTGCAGTCAGTACTGAGCTGTAAATAATGGTTATTAATTACCTGTACTGCAATAACACATAGAGGTCCTTGCTGCCACAAGGACTCTTACATTGTGTGCTATAGCCTTCCCTAGCTTACTTCACTCTCCTCTGTTGATGGGGAAATAGAAATGGGTTTTTTACCTTCCCTGTTTCTAAACCAGAGTTAAGGAAGAATGAACCCAAAATACATTATTTGGGGGGGGGAAAAAAACCCAACTTTCTAAGACATTGGCTAATTTCTACAGTTGCCACCTATGGATCAATGAGTCAAACTCATCAGAAAAATAGAGCTGAATTCCTTCACAAATTTCTAGTCCTGAGATTACTTTCTCTTTAATTTGAATGGTTTTAGGGCCTGATTCTAGCACCTCAGTAGGAGTCTCTGTCTCAAATTTGAAGGGACAAAACTCAGTGAGAAGCACCAAGACTTATAAGAATGATACAGAAGAAAAGACACCCTATCCAAAAAAACCCCCAAAAAACTCACAACTAACATCTAGTTATTAATTCATATTGTGACTCAATTTATAGCCCAATTAAAGTCAGAGTTTACCACTGGCCTACAAGTTTATTTTTTATACTTTTTCTGATAACTAATAGAGGTGCAACTGACTTCCATACAAATGAGATAAATAATGAGATTAACAATTATCTGACTGGTAGATAATAAAGTGTTTAAAATAGCACGACCCTGAAATGAAGTAAAATGTTTGAGATTATTTATCAAGTCGGTAAAACTGCCTTTTTACATTTACTCAGGATATAGGAGATGGAATGTTTTGTTTGCCTATGGAGATGGGATTATTGGGTATGTAAATGGACATTGATGGCAAAGTTAACTCAAAGATCATCTGCTGCATGAAGTTCTTCAACAAAATATCAGCAGTGTCAAATGCACTGTTGGTCAGTCCTGTTAGGAATATTCTGACACAAAAACTGATTGATTTAACAAACATATCTTGGCTCATCAAAGGTTAACTCTGTTTAGAGACATGCTGGAACCATGGCCAGCCAGAAATCACAATCACAGCAGCATTAAACCAAATACTTTTTCCACCCACACTAAAAATGCCAGGCTATTTCAATACCTCACCAGTGCTCTGTGGCTCGGTGTGTGTTTACAGCTGGCCCAGAGCTGCCTGGCTCAGCTGTGCCCACTGCACTCACTGACTGGTAGCTGCTCTCAGGAAAAGGCAGAAGGACAGGAATGCTTGGAGCCATCATTTTCTGCAGCCTGGTGCATAACTGCTGCTGATTATACAGCAGCAGTGCTGGCAAGGGGGCTGAGCAGGGAAACCCCCTGGGTTCCTCAGTCTCCTTTCCTTTCCTGGCTGTGTGATGAGGAAGTGTGAATGCAGTGCTACAACAAGCTCAAGAATTATTTTCAAGACAAAATAATTAGGTTGAATGAAACCCTGCACTTCTAACCAACACCAAACCCAAGAGAAAACACCCAGCAATTCTGTGGGACTGCAGCACTGACATTCCCAACAACAGGAGAGAAATCCATAAGAAAAGCAGAGTTCCTGGGTCAGTTATATATTCGGCTTTGGTTTCATATATTATTCATAGGCAGGTTTAACAAACACATCCAGGTGTGTGAGAGAATCCAGAAAGATCAGATGTGGTATTTTCTGGCAAAGAAAATACCACATCTGATCTTTCAAAATTTTCTGGGTCCCCAGAATGAAGGAGGAATTGAGAATGTGACTCCATGTTCTAGGAGGGCTAATTTATTATTTGAGGATATGATATTATGCTATACTAAAACTGTACTAAAGAATAGAGAAAGGATCCTTACAGAGGGTTAACAACATACTAATGAAAAACTCCTGACTCCTTCTAGAGTCCTGACACAGCCTGTGATTGGTCATTAAGTCAAAACAATTCACATATTGGATAAACAATCTCCAACCACATTCCAAAGCAATGAAACACAGGAGAAGCAAATGAGATAATATTGTTTTCCTTTTTCTCTGAGGCTTCTCAGCTTCCCAGGAGAAGAAATCCTGGGCAAAGGGATTTTTCCAGAAAATATGACAGTGACAACCAGAAAATTCTTAGGTTTCAGTGGTTACACGAGCAGTCCCTTACAGATTGACCCCATTTGTGGAGACTTTGATATCCAAAAGGATGGATGGAAATCCCCATTTAAAGATCCAGTGCCACCAGATCCATGAATATCTGGGATTTCTTACAGCTGACCTGGAACTTTTTAAACCTCACTTGCTGTTTGCCACTGTGGTCTCAATTTAATCCAGTTCTAACAGTTTAGAGGAACATCACATTAATTCTAACCACTCTCTAGATCTAAAAGTAATCTATATTTTTAAGGCAAAATGAAAAATTATAGTGAAATTGTGTTCCATGCAGTGTACTTACTTTTCATCCCTCAAAAATAACTTTTATATAAGAGCTAAATAGTTACAAGTCTAACATCTGTCCCTTACTAATAAAAAGGAATGAGGTTATGCAGATTAGGTGATGGATAATAGAGAAAAATGTAAAAAGCCTCCAGCTAAATTATGCTATATTGTCACAAGAAAAAAATAATCCTCATATCTCAGCTTTCTTCTATCTGCTGAAATATAGTTCCAAAGGGACACTGGTAGTGAAACTCAAAGGCCAAATATCAGCCAGTTTGGATGCTGAAAACAACTAAGAAAGAGAAATATCTGGGGTAAATTCATGGGAAAACAGGAAGAAACAAAAGGAAATAAATACCAAGCATATGGCTCCTAAAACACATGGAGAAAAAAGTTACAGGAATGTTATGCAATTTAAATCTTGCCACAGAAAATGAAGCTGAGAATATTTAACTTCCAGATGCCAGTTTATTGATTACAAGGTGATTGGAGCTTTTCTTTTTCCTTTTTTTTTTTTAATAAAAACCAAACGAACCACAGTCTTCAGCAAAGAGGAAAAATGCCCCAATAATCCAGGAATGCTTATGAAAATATTCACTCTAAGGGTTACCTGGAGAGTTTTACATTTGATAATTACATTTCCTTCCATTTCCTGCTCTTGTCTACAAGAGATTTGACAATTACAGAATTTTTAGGCCTGTGGGGAAGCACTGGAGAGGCAATCCCTCACCATCAGAGGGATGGGGGGTTGCTTGGTGGGGAGATGATTTCCAGAAATTCTGCATGAAAGGAAATCAGGATAGCAGCTGGTTGAAACCAAGGAGAACACAAAGTGTTACATTCTGTAAGGCAGGCCACAAGTCTGCAGAGATAACGTGGATTTCAGTACCTTCTCTGACTGCAGAAGAGATGGATATGAGCCTCTGAGTTGTTTTTTTTTCTCCTCAGAAATAATACCAGACTTGGATAACATTCTCTTCAATAATGACTGTATTTTTTTGCTAAGAATACTTCCAGACTTTATTTATTCTGCCTTGAATCTTACTGCCAAGCTAGTTTCTTCTCCCTGCCTGTGGCTAAAGCTCTCTTCTGGCTTGATTCTCTCCTAGAAGTGACACTTTATATTGATAGTCCAAGCAAAGAGAGTCATCATCAGAGTGGCCATGTCACCCAGCCCTGGGGTGCAGAGTGAGTGATCACACATCCTGAGCAGCAGCAATTCACTCCCAGCTTCCCACAGACCAGAGCAGCCCTTTTATTTGTCTTCCTGCAGTCAAGGGGACGTTATCAACACCCAGATGTGAATACAGGGACATCACACGTGCCAAATGTGTCACCACAGGAACCCAGAGAGCATCTGGGTTAAGCAAAAATCATCTGCCCACTCCACTGCTGGGGAAACTCTCACAGAAATGGAGGCCCAACACAGAACAAAGTGAGCACTTAAAGGTCCTGAGGATGGCTGATCAGACCACCAAGAAGACACCCCCAAAATACCAGCCTATATATTTTTTCACCTATATATATTTCCTTTTTTCAGGACAAGAATAATGATTCAGTGACATTCATATGTCACCCTGGTTTTTTAAGATTCTCAAGGCCTTCTGATGTTGACATTCTTCTAAGGAACTTTATCACGCACTTTCTTGTAAATAACTTGTTGTTCACATTCCTTTGATGGAGGAGGAGAGAATTGATGGACTGTTGGTGTAACCAGTGTCATTGGAGAGGTGTCACTGTCACCCTCCAATCCTCTGTCACCTTTGTAAAACTATAAATATAGGAGTCAGAAAATAAACCTTCCCTTTTTTCCTTCACCTTGAAAGAGGTGTGTGCTCGTGTTCCTTTGTGTCTGATAACGACATTCATACAACTAAAAAGCTGATTTAGGAAAAAAGGGTTTAGAGCATGACCAAGGCAGTATTTTTTCTCAACATGTTGTTTTCTTCAATGTTATATTTCATTGAGAAGCAATGTTATTTTCATTGAGAAATTTTTTTACCTGTATACCCATGAATTTTATTCTTCTAAAGTGTTTGTCTTTTTTAGGATGTTTAAAATGTAAACAGAATGTTTCCTTTTAAATGAATTTTATTTGTTATCGTGTAAGAGGTCTCATTTTCATCTAATTAAAATGCTATGCTCACCCCAAAACATTTTTTGGTATTTTAAGAGTTTGTAGTTTGAGTGACACAAAAGTATCTTTTCTCCTCTACTTTTCAACTGCACATGAAATGAAAATCTGTCATTCATCTCAGAAACAGCTCTCAAATTCTAGGAGAATTAAACTCTTATTTCCTTTAAAAGCAAAGCCATCCCTACTGCCTACACAAATCCTCCAATTAAACCTTTCCTTCCAACAAAAATAAAGCAATTTCATTTCATTTGTTTATCATAATTTAATTATTTTCCTTATTAGAACCAGCTTTATTTTAATGTTTTAGTCCTTTTAGGTGATGACTCATTCTGTAGATATTAGAGCAGCTTTCTGCCGTGCCTTTACTTCTGCACATAATTAAAACACATTTGCTGTGATTATATTTCAGCACATACAGATCAACATGTATTTTGCTCTTAGGTAGAGAATCCCCATTGTTCATGTAATTACTAGGAGGAAATAATGCAAATGAGTCTGCTGGAGACAATTATTGGACTTTCTTTTTAACTTTATAATGTCATAAACAAGAATTGGCATTCGACTTGGGAGTGGACAGCAAATATTCATTTTACTGAGTGCTTTAAACTCTCCATGGAATCACAGAACAGCAGGATGGAAAGGACCTCAAAGATCATCTGGTTCAACCTTTATTGGCCAGAGCCAATATGGTCTAGACAAGATGGCCCAACAGCCTGAGCAGCTGAATCTGAGAGATACCCCATGCTGGGGAATCCACTCCTTCCCTGGGGAGATTATTCCAAAGGCTGAGTGTTCACATTGTGAAAATTATCCTTCTTATGTTCACTTGGAATCTCCCCACAAGGAAATTTACCCATTACCCCTCATCTTTTCCATGTGGCTCCTGGTGAAAAAGGGGAATGGCTCCAAACTGGCAGGTTTGGGTTAGAGATTAGGGAGGAATTGTTCCCTGGCAGGGTGGGCAGGCCCTGGCACAGGGTGCCCAGAGCAGCTGGGGCTGCCCCTGGATCCCTGGCAATGCCCAAGGCCAGGTTGGACACTGGAGCAGCCTGGGACAGTGGGAGGTGTCCCTGCCATGGCAGGGGTGGCACTGGGTGATCTTTGGGTCCCTTCCAACTCAGGCTGATCGATGCTTCTCAGATCTTCCTTGCAGCTGCCATTTAAATACTGGAACACAGTGATAAGTTCTCCCCTAACCCTTCCTGTCTGAAGGCTGAACCCAGTCCTCCCAGCCTTTCCCTGGATGGCAGCTTCCCAGCCCTTGCATTACCTTTGTGGCCCATCTCTGGGCTCTCTCCAGCCTCTCCACCTCTTTTTTGTATAGCAGGAACCAAAACTGAGCCCAAGACTCCCAACATTATCCAGGAGAGGGATAATGACTCTGTCCCTGCTGGTGATGCCCTTGCTGGTGTGACCCAGCAGCCTGGGTTGGCTTTCTTTGCTGCAGCACCACTGGTCACTCACACTGAGCCTCTTGTCACCTGGCTTCAAATTAACAGAAGCTAAGTAACCACATCCTAATCATTTATCTAGTACATACTAATTTATCTCCAAAATAACATCTTAGATTGTGCTCCTGAGTTGTACAGATCAAGATATTTCCTATTAGTATATCTTAACAAACAAAATTGTGTATTGTGATAAAGAATATCACAACTATGACTCGGCATCTCTCTGCACAATTTGAATAAATAATCCCAGCAGGAAGAGTTAAGATTGGAGTAAATTCCATATGCAGAATACATACTGAAACTCCTTCTTGTGTAGGATTTAGAAAGACCTTTAAATTAATATTTTTTTGTAGTTTGTAATGAAAATCTTTGAGCTGCATCACAGAATGACAACCATCCCCATATTGCCTCCTCCTAAATTACATTACATCATTCCCAGTGACAGCAGTCCCTTGCAGTTCCTCAGCAATCCACGACGAGCACAGAGAAATCTCACCTGTGAAGGCAATAATTTTCCCCCAGAAAACATCTCTGGAAATCAATAGACACGTTGTCAGGTGCCAGGGAACATGGAGCACAGTGCAGGAGGCTCAGGGAAGGATGGGCACAATTGATCCCAGTGCTCAGAGACTGCCAAGTGACAGGGTCACCCCACTGTGTCAAGGCCTCACATGCTCAAACCAATCTCTCAAGTTTGTTTTCTCCCTTTTTTGCCCCAGTGTGCCATTTTTTCCCATCATTTGGGGTACTGTGCATTAGGGAACATCCTGCTGCTTTCTCTGAGACCCATCTGGGATTTGTGATGAGGACAGGGCCACCATGGATGAAGGATCCCTTCCTCAGGGTCAAGCACTGATCTCAAGGCAGCACAGGCAGCTCCTGGACATAATCCCTTGGTTCTCATCACCCCAGGGTGAGTGCACAAACACTACAGGGGATCCAACTTCTTATTTTTTTCCAGAGATTGGAATATTACATTTTCAAAACATATTCTCACCTTATATAGGATATCATTAAGGGTCGAGTCAAGTTTTCATAAATTGCAAATACCTCACAGGAGTGTGAAAGCTCTGGACTGAATTTTGGGAAGGAAAAATAAATTATTAGACCTGAGATCTCCTTAGTTCTTTAACAGTCTCTTCCTAATGATTTCTTCCTGCTTATCTTTCACAGACCCTACCTTGGCCAAAGGATTTTGGATTTCAAGTCTTGATGCACAAACCCAGCCCTTGCTGTGCACAGCCCTTGCTGGGATTGCTTTGAATATATTTCACTAGCAAATGAATTAGGCTGAATTTGCTCTTGCTGTGGAAATCTCCAGCCATAAATTTGATGCTCTTTTAGAAGGGATCTATTTGTGATCCATATCTGGCCCATATTTCAGCCCTTTGAGAAAAATGCAATCAAAAGATTCAGCTCTGCTCTGAACGTGGCACGATGTCCAGCTGAAGTAAAAACTATCTAAATTGGAGATGCAAACAAACCAAAACCCAAGGAAAAAGAAAAAACGAAGCCATTTTAATCCTGCTGCACTTGTAGGCTCTGCCATCATTTCAAAAGCAGAAATGCACTCAGATATCTCAGTATGCTCTGGAGTAGCAAATGTTTGTCTATCCCTAAGCTGAACAGAAATCCAATGTTATAATTATTCCAACATTCTAAGAATCTCCCCAAATGCCTGTATTGACAAAATTGCTCTTTGATGCTATATCTTGATTTATATTTTAGTGATTTTTCTTTTTTTATTTTAAGCAAGGGAATGAGGAAAGAACTCAATTACATTTGTTCACATGGAAAGAAGACATATTTTTTGAGAAAACTAAAATTAAACTTCAAGAGCTTTGATATGTTTCCTCTTTTTGTGCCTCCTTATATTATAAAAACGGAAAGGAATTTTTAATTGATGCATATCTAAACTCCTCCAAGTTCTGTAGTACATATGTTTGAATTAAAATTAGAATTATTTTTGAAAGGCTAAGAAGTGCTACCATAGTTTAGCTCTGTTCAACCAAGCAGTGCCTGTGCTTTGAACTGACAGAAGCCTTTAAGTGCAGAAGCTTAGATAAGCTGATAAAGATGAAACCAGCCACATCTGCAGTTACTTAGATCCAATTCAATTCAATTCAACCCTATCATACTACAAATCTCAAATATTCTTGCACATTTTACAACGGCACTACTCTGAGGTAGTAAATAATAAACGTGCACAGATAATGAGACCTCAGAGAGAAAGAGAAAACCCAATAGATTATTCCTGCTTCCCAGTATATAAATTGCTCTGCTACCACCACAATAAATTAATTATTGCAAATTAAAAATCCTTCCAAAAATTTACTGTGTTAATAGTTAGGAATTTTCCCTTTAACGTGGAAAGAACTTTCCATTTCCAACATAAAATTAACCAGAACAGAAATATTTTACACATTTATATGTTTGTATAAGATCAAGCATTGTAATACAGGAAAAAGCAAAAGTGGCAGGGACACCTTCCACTGTCCCAGGTGCTCCCAGCCCCAGTGTCCAGCCTGGCCTTGGGCACTGCCAGGGATGCAGGGGCAGCCCCAGCTGCTCTGGGCACCTGTGCCAGAGCCTGCCCACCCTCACTTCTTGCTTGTCTCTGATCTAATCCACCCATTCCATCCATTTACCTATGTCCTTAATGAAGATATTAAATAAAAATGGCCCCTGAGGAACTTGTCACTTATAACAGTTTGCATATGTCACTTTCCAGGAAAAAAAACAGATTTTGGGTCCTGTTCCCCCAGCCCTGCATCTGAAGGTCATTGGTATTAAAAACACTGGCCAGGCATCTTCTCTTAGAGAGCTAAACAGCTCTCTGTGCAAAATAACAGAGAAATAATAATAGGAAATATAACAATAGGAAATGCTACATCCCTGCCACCCGAGCATTCCCAAACACCAGGGTAATCAGGACAGAAATGAGCCCACACCACCATACAGGCCCATGGTGCCAAACCAGTTGAGCAAAAGTCTTTTAGCAATGTCTGGCCTAACACACTCGAGCTGCATTTTACCCTCCTTGGACACAAGAGAACAATATAAACTCCAGATGTAATCAGCCCCACTGTGCCCTTACCAAAGTCACTGCAACTCCACAGTGCCAATAACTTTTGTGATGGCTTTTAATTAAAGCAAATGAACAATGAGATTAAAATGTAAATTACCAAAAAAAACACCATTCAGATAATTCCATGCTGCTTAAACTTTTTTTTCTATGTGGTCGCCAAAAGCACATAGGTAATTTAGTATTTCAAACTGATTTTGCAAATAGATTAGCTGTTAATGTAAAATTGTTAAGCAAATCATTTCAGGAGAGACCCATTCTGGGATACAGTCACAGGAAGAGGTCGCATATGCAAAACTAGGCTTTGCCCAATTGATTTCCAATTATAAAATCAGAGGCTCTAGAGTTTGTGGTTAATAGTCCTTCCCTTTAGCCTGAAAAAACAAACTTGCAGCTTGTGCTCCCAACAAATCCACATCCAAGGCTCCTCCCTGCAGTAAGAACCGAGTGTGTCCTGGCACAGAGCAGCACGAGGGAAGCACAGCACCCCACTGAGGGCCAGCCATGGAATTAGGGCTACAATGCCTCACTGATGACCAGCTGTGATATGGCAAATTGCTTCTCAGAATAAAGCTGCAATAATGGCTGTCTGGGGGGAAAAAGACACCACAGGCAGATCCTACAAGGGCTGAATAAATGTAAATGCCCATACTGTGTAATTGCATAATGTTATGTTTTCCTTTGCAGAAGGATTTCATATATTTAATCCATTCATTCTTCAGCACCAAGTGTAAACTGCCAGGACATCTCAGTCTCTTGTCTCATTTAATCTTTGAATGAAACTGGACAATTCTCAGGATAAAAAAAAACTTACTAAGCGTGCTCTACATAAGGACATTTTTCTGAGTACATGCTGCACCTTCATCACGGATTAAAGTGGCACAAACATGAGTATTCTTTGTCTACAGCAGACACAAATCAGGAAAATTTTTTAATATATGATGTGCAGGAGTATTTGATTCACAGGCCTGCCTGTCTGGTTTACATTATAGCTTTATTCAGTGTACAAGCATCACATTTTAGAAACTAATAATTTTTTTCCTGAGTTCATAATTTTCTAATGACATACTAATACATCCATACATTCATAAACATTGCAAATCTTTTTCTTGGGGAATCTAAATCCTGTGTTGTGCTGCATGATTACTCAAATAATAAATCACTACTCCTCATGACAAGAAGAGAAGAATTGTGATCTATACAACTTGTCATCTCCATCACTGATGTTTACAAATGAGTGCATTTAATGATTTAGCTGTTAGAAATTTCACCTTGTAATACTTGCTAAAACTTACTCATCTTCACTATTTTTCTCTCTAAAACTGTAAAAAGAAAACTTTTTATAAAGAAAAATATTTTCTGGATAAATCATTAGTTTCAGATCTGGGCTTGATTTTCTGCTGCATTATTCTGCTTGCACATCGATGAGAGTCAGCATAGATGACATTTTTTGAAGAAGCTGGTTTATCCTTGCTCTGCTCCAGCCCCTTTATCACCCATTCAAAGCTAGACAAAGCAATCTGGAAAACAGTGCCACAAATCCAGTTCATATACCTGAGCAACAGGTTTTTAATCACATATTGATAGTAGACCAGCTTGCGAGCCAGCAGTCAAATTTTGTGGTGGCATCACCCACAGATGTTTCACAGAAAGTCAGACACAGGGAGTTGTCAACCCACTGTGAATCAATTTATTCATTCTCACCAACTCTCCAGCCAATTTCCTCCTTCAAGGTGCAAATTAGCAATACAGATGTATTCTCTGAAAAGATCTCCAGCTCCAGGTTTTTAAGAGCAAGTTCAGAGCTTGTTGACTCTCATCCAGTGTAGTATCAGTTTAACACTGGAGGAATTCTTATGCAGGGAGCCACATCCCCAACCTTGAAACAACCTTTATAAATACGTATTTTTATCAGTTATTATCTCTCTGCAGACATGTCTTAAGACTTCATGGCCACAGTCAAGACCTGGTAAAAGGCATTTGGATTTTCAGTCACTTCCACCAAAAGTAAAGCTCCAAGAATTTGCCAGTGTCTTAAACTACATTTGACATTGTTAAAACTGGGACCAGAATTTGGAGGAGACCAACTATCCAGAACTACTGCGCAAAGGAGGAGCTTTAGTAATTTTAAGCCATGTAGAACAGTGAGATACCTTGTGCCAATGCAAGATGTGTTTTGACCTCACATGGAAGGAAAAAGGAAACTGGAAGCTGAGTTGATAAACTACCCAATAAAGTCATTAAAGGTCTGATGAGATGAGCAGAAACAAAGGATAAACGATGGAGTGTTACATCTACTGCACACAGTCCAAGGCCTGTGGAGTAGAACTGTGTCCTTGTCATTTGGGTTTACTGTGAGAACTTTAACAGATGAAGAGAGAAATAAACCACAACCCAGGATGGGAGAGGCTGGAGGGGCTGCTCTGGTGGCACCTCCCTGCTCCAGGCAGGGCCATCCCAGAGCCCAGGGCACAGCAGTGTTTCCCTGTGGCTCTGCAGTGTCCCCAGGGAGGAACCTGCACAGCCTCTCTGTGTGGCAGCAGCTCTCTGGCCACAGAGAGAAACACAACTTTGCACAGGCAGTGTTCTGGGAAGGCTGTGAGAAGATCAGAGAAAAGAATGAGAAACAATTCTTATCTTCACTTGCTGTGCCTGTTGTTGGGAACATGTGGGACGTGTTATGGAGATTTGTTTACCAAAGGGGGGGTTTCTTAATTAGCCAATGGTGATGGTGCTTGGATTGGAGGATCAGTTAGGTCCAGTTCTATCATAACTGTCCATAAAAGAGTAATGGGTTTGTTAATAAAGATTATAATTGATCAGCCTTCTGTAAAACATGGAGTCTGTGCTAATCATTACCCAGCCAGGGGCCAGCTGCAGTTCTTTCTATGCACCATCTGCTCAGGGCTGGGCACTGCCAGGGCAGGAGCTCTGGGCATGGGCAGGGGCAGCTCCTGGGCTCAGGCCTTGCCCGTGGCTCTGGGGCCATGGCTGGGCTCACACCAGAGCCTGGGCCTGCTCTGCACACAGGGACAGACAGGGGACACAGGGACAGACAGACAGGGACAGATAGGGCTGGTCTCAGGCCCTGCCCGTGGCTCTGGGGCCATGGCTGGGCCCACAGCAGAGCCTGGGCCTGCTCTGCCCTCCCTGCACACAGGGACACCCAGGGCTGAGGCCCCTTCCACTGGGGCTCCTCTCCAGGCTGAGCAGCCCCAGCTCCCTCAGCCTTTCCTGGGCACTGATGATGCTCCAGTCAAAAGAAACAATAAAAGTCTGTCAGATTCTTTACTCCCACTAATATTTAAAGATTTTTTTTTTTTCACTACCATTGCAGGGTGGTATTAATAATGGTATAAATCAGTTTGACTGATAGAAAGTAGATTGAATTTACTTGCCTAATTATGCCTCACTTTGGCTTAACTGTGAGCACTGTGGAGAACAGACAACTAACCCCAGTAGGCTGCTCTGCTGTTCTGCCTTAGCACTTGCAACATTGGTTTCTCTTGATAAAATATTTCAGAGGATCAAAGAAGAAGACCATGTAGGTAAAAATCTGCACTGAAAATGTTTCATTCACAATATACTTGCTACCCTTTCTTATTTAGCTAAAACAGATTGGAACAAAAAATTTCATTCCCACTCAGCAATGCTGTAACATTTGTATTAATATGTGCTGTTCTTGTGGTTTTTAAACCCCACAAAACTGAATCTAAAATAATACTGCCCTGGGCCCTGAGAAAGTATTTTGTACCTCTCACAATGGCACTGATATCTCTTTTTTTTCATATTCGCCCTTTTTTCTGATATGCAGATAATAACAATCCGTGACTATATAAACATAAACACCAGAGAATCCATTTTAACCAGGGCACATAAAACAAATATACAGAGGTGTAGAGGCAAAGCAGTGCCTCACAGATCTAGGGAGCCATACAAATACACAGTTTACATGTTTATTACTACCAGTGTATTCTTGACTCACTCTTGCAAACAGCCTCAGGGTAGTAACTCCAGCAGGGTGAGCATCAGCTAAACCCAACAAAAGGGAGAAAAACAATACATACATTTTTCATTTTTCTCATGGCACAAGACTGAGTATTCTGCTCTGGGCAAAAGTCCCTCAAGAGTATGAAGAATATGTGCTACAAATGGCTTTAGGGTGCTCATGAGTGACTGTTTCCTTTCCAGCTACAGGGAAAGCCTGTAATGGATTCTTCCATCTCTAGGGAAACTTTTAAAACCAAACCAAAATTTCAATATTATTTTGTAGATAGAATAAATTTGTTGCTGTAAACCTAACTGCAGATGCACAGATTTTATTTAAGCCATATTTTTAGAACAAAGAAGTCAAAAAATCACTTTTGAAGGGGTAAGCTTGTATTGAAATTAATAGGGCAGGACTTGCAGCTGGCTGACGTATGGCTAATGTGGTACTTCTCAGAGCTTTTAACACACTTTGCTGATTGTTTGCTCAAGGCATATGGTTTGAATGAGCTGGGCAGTGCACAGTGCAGCTGGCAGACTGGATATCCAAATCTGGCAATAAGACTCACAGTTATGTGGCACTGGGTATCAAATTTGCCTGGATTTTATGTTATGAATTCTGCCATACCCATGGAAATTTGAAGCTACTTCAAACTGTACTACAGTAGATGTCAATGCTTCAAGTCTTGCAGCAGTAACTGCAGCTGACCCATGTGGTGGAGGAATAATCTGAAAAGGGCAAAAGCTATTTTATAGAGCAAAAAAATTACAGAAAGCTTTCATTAAACAAACCCAGAAATTTCGAGATGGCCAAGCACCATTTTCTCTAGTGCACAGATTGGGAAACTGTGACAGGTGCTGTTCCAAATACACATTCATTTCAATCAAGCAAAGAATAGGAAGTTTTTGGCAGCTTGTCCTGTTTTCCATTACCTCCCATAACCCAAGTCAATGGTTTCAGCCTCAGCTCTCATATTCAGGAAGGTCTACAAAACTCTCCAACACTTTCTGAATACCATTTTTGTATTAATTTAATAAATGAAGCATCATTTTTGGACTCTCAGCATAATAAACTCTCATTTGCACTGAGTAGATTCATAAATTCATGCTGTTAAAACTGTTTTCATCAGAAATGGGCAAACCTCCTGTGGTGCCCATTCATATTCCAGTTCTGAGCTGCAGGAGTGTGTTTGCCAGTCACAAGTGCTCAGTTATTATTGCAGAGTTTCCTTTATTGCTGCTTGAAAAGCCAATATAGATACTAAAAGTGACTCTCTCATCTCAGGGTACACACAACTGCATATTTCTGAGGATAAATTCACATATTTTCAGTGAAGTGCATCCCATTTTTATGCCACATGAACCCAGTGTGATGAATTAAGATAAATACTAAGAGGAACAGAGAAGCAAGTTCCCCGCTCCAGACCTGCCCAGCTGTGTCAAAATCTTGGTAATAAAAGGTGTGTTTGTTGTAATGCAAATGTTCACTGAGCTCCAAGAGAATTCCAAGAACAATGGATGGCTCAAACAAACAGATACAACAGCACAGAGTCTCTATTCAGCTTATTAATCTCCTGAGTTTAGAAAGAAACTAATTTTCTGAAATTCTGATTTCCAACAGAGTCTCATTCATTTGTGAGGCTGACCAGTATCTTAAATAAAAATGAACAGCTAGACAATATTTTTAAGAAGTAAAAATAAAGATTAATTCCTTTGAAATCTTCCTTTTTGCTATTCCCACACTCCTTTCTCCCCACTCCCTAAGTTGTCCTAATGATAATACCGAGCATGGAGTCAGCACAGATATGCTGCACTTGGACATATTGAAAGTAAATGGCAAAGGATTTTTAGAAAATTTTTATCTCTCTCAAACTTCAGTTTCCTTATCAGCATAAAGCAATGCAGAGAAGGAGAAAAATAAGTACGAGGAGCAAAGGTTTCCTCATCTTACAACAGAAGTGCTCCACTAAGTTCTTGAACCTTTTGAAGCTGACCCTGAGCAAGGAATTGAATGTGCAAAGGACACTGTTTTACAGGACAAAAGGATACAAAACACAGCAAAAATGTCAAATGCACTGAAGTGAAGTTGTGGAAGCTCATTTCAGTAGCAGGGAGGCACAATGCAGGTGGGAAAGGTGCATGGTGCTGTTTCTAGTTCAGCAAATGCGGCAGAACTTGGACAAGCTCACCCAGCAGCTCTTTAGAGAGATGTCACCACATAATTTCTGACTGGTCCCAGGGAATGTGCCACCTCTCTGACTTCCCTGCTGTGGCCTTTGTGCTGTCTGCACTCTAAAGGGGATCTTTTCATTATTTTAAATTAATATTTTAAAAACTGAACACATTATCCAGCCCCAAGACTTGACAAAATGTGCAAATACACATATTGTAGGTAATCTGCAAGGCCTGATTTGCAGACAGGCTAAAAGCCTGTGCAAGCTTCACAGGAAACACTGACTAATGTTAAGCCCATCTATATACAAAATAGTCTGAGGTATAGTTCAAAGAATATTGAGAGGAAATAAGGAGTGTTAGAGGTCATCTCACCTACAAAGAAGAAGTGCCATCAGAAGATGACAAAATTTGATTTCCTAAGCAACACCCAGGTCATTGAGCTCGTGGGTCCAGGTGAGGTCAGCTCTAGCACTAATCTGGACATTGGCACGTGGCTGCTGAGAGTCACAAAGACCTAGAAATCCACCAGCACCTTCAGCAGCTCCACCTGAATTGTCCCTAGCTCTGAAACAATGAAATGCCTTTGTCCAGGCTGGAAAAGAGCTGCCAGCCATCACTTTTCACCAGTGTGAGCCTTCCACATCACCGGGGTGTAAAACCAGGCACACCCTCTCCCAAAGAGCCTGATGGACAGAGTTCCACAGCCAACCTTCAGAGAAATAAAAAACATGCTGGCAGTGTCCTCACCCTGTGTTTTACCCATATGATTAGTGTGAAAAATGTGTAGTATATGATTGGCTTTACACAAATATTAAAATGAATACTATATGTGTTATGTTAGAAAGTTATACCATATTAATCCTCTTCAGTAGTGTGTTAAATATAGTTTGAGGCTATAACATAATATTAAAATAGAAACTATGTGATGTAAAATACTTTTTCTAGCTAGCTCAGGAAATTCTTTGCACAGAGATAACAGCAACAAGACACCAAAATCTCCAAGAGAAGAATTATTGCCTCCCTATTGGGAAGGACCAGGCTTGTGGGGACCAAGATGACTGGTTTTGAAGATGAGGAGGGGAAGTTGACAATAACCAGAAACCACCCTTTGTTTAAAAAGATTTTTTCAATCATGTATGAGATGTATGAATATACAACAGGCTATTACTTTTAAGAGTTAATCCTTTGTAAGTGAGCCATGCTTTCAAGAGGAAAGCATCCAAATGTTCATAATTCTTTGCTTTTATTGCCCTAACTCTGATTGTCCAAATTCTTATTACTCTAACTGTGGAGCAAATTACTAATTTTTTTCATTTTATTACAATTAAACTTTTAAAATTTTAAAATGAATGATTGGTGTTTTTCACAATTAGGCAGGTATTTAAATTCCTCTCCCCAGGACAGAAAGCTGAACAGCAGCTCCCACCCTTCTCAATTCCCTTCCCCAGTTACACCTTTCTCTTTATCCCTGGTCTTCATTCTGCTCATGATGTTCAATTTTGCTGTGAAAAGCTAAGAACTTTCAGAACAGAGCCACCTCAGACTGTCAGGAGCTCTTAGGAGAAGGTCCTTGCTCCTCTGGAGAAGGAACATTGGCCTGAGCCTGATTCAGGAGAGGCTCAAAACCAAAGCTGTGTCACACGTGCCTTCTACCTTCACCTTAATTCCAGACAGAGACAGGTGATCTGAGCTTGTTCCATCAGCAAATAAACCCAGCAGATTATCAAAACTATTACCAAGTCACCTCATCTCCACTGCTGGTTTAACTCAGGCTAAAAATATAACTTCTGTATTGAGGGCTTTTGTTATTTCCTGGTTTTTTGGGTTTTTTTTTTAATCATACTTGCACCAGATTTTAAAAACCAGTTACTGAATATCCTGTTTTTACCAACAATTTCACAGTGAATTAAGGCAATAATTAACAAAAGGCTCACTAAGCATATTATCTTAGAATTCAAGTGTTAGAACTGGAAGAACTCAGTGGATATTTTCATGGTAATGCAAAATAGAAAAATCTTGACCCAAGCACATAAAAAACCAAACTCTGACCTCAATCATCAGACTTTACACAGGACAGCCATGGAATAAACTAGCTAACTGAAAATGGAACTTTAAATGATCCAAAAATCTGGTCTTGAAGAATAAGCATATTCACACCATAAAATTCTGAATTACCAACTGCTGCATTCAAATATGCAACTAAAGCCAAGCAGAATTTTTAAGTTAGAATAGAAAAAAAAAGTCTTCCCTGAGCCATCTAGAGGCTCTTTTTAGCTTAAGCACAGTGAACATGGCAGCTATCTTGCTGGGTTATACACTACACTACAGAGTCCTGGTGAATTATTTACAGCTGGGGACTCAAATGCTCTCTCAGTATCATCTTTCCCTGGGTTCTGTACTCACCAGAGCCCTTGATACTGAAATGAGTGAGAATAGAAATGAGAATGTTCAATTCCACAACAAAAATGGAGGCTGAAAGGTTTCATTGTAGGTCCAGCACAGATTAAAGTGTCTGCTCAGCCTGAAACCAGTCCTGAGCTTTGTATCTGCAGTCCCTCAGGGCTCCCTTGTCTCCCCTTCAGCATGATTTATGTCAGAAAGTTTGGAATAAATTAACTGTTCTGCTGGGTATTGCAACTGAGAGGAATCTAAAGACATGCTGATTTCTTTCTTTATTTCCCTCCCCCTCACATTTATTTTGCTCAGCACAGTAAGATAAAACCTGCATCAAGATGTGGTTTGGAGTTCTAACTGGGCAAAAATAGAACTATTTAGAAAGGCTGTAAACTCCTGCTATAAACCAGTGTTTAAATAATGTATTAGACATATCTATATATACACAAAGACACAACACATGCACTTAGACTAATATATAGTGTGTGTTTGTATATGTTCCCTTGCAGTTCTGTACTAATCTAATGGAATATTCTGTAGTAGCACTAATAACTCAAAATAGCACTTCTGTTCCAGCTGCCTTGTACAAGCTTAAGTTCTAATTGTGTGCTGAAATTCTCCCCTTTAATGCCTAGGTCTATTTGAAGGTTAGCTTTTGGTCCCATGGAGATAAAGGAAAATGTGCCAACATTTGAGAGATTTGATTACCTGTATAAAATTATGCTTGCTCATTTTTCCTTGGCAAGATACTCTTGGGGAAAGTTTTATTAAAGAGAAGATAGAAATAGTGTACATCCAAAGAAAATATTTCCCAATTATGCTTCACAAGATGCAGAAAGTATTACTTGTTATGGAGGATTATGAATGAGATAATTACTGAGAGCCTAATGTACCTAAAGCTACAATAAAGGACAGAGAAAATCATTAATAAGTGGTTATTGACTGTTCTTCCTGCTCTTTGTAATAAAAGGCCAGAACAGTAGCAAGGACAAACCTTTCCCCAGTTTGGCTGTGACAGGTTATACACAACAATACCTTTTCTACTTACATGGGCCATCATTAATTCCTATAAGTGAAACCACAGCAGCTTTGATTTAGCACACAATACACTTTACACCTCTCCAAACACCCTTAACAAGAAATGTTTCATATGAAGAGTCAATTGAAAATAGTGGAGATTTAGAAATACACAGGATGAACGTTCCCTTTCTTAAATGATTTCATTGCACGCATTCCTAATGAGCAATCTGCAGTTCCAAAGGATCCAGACCAGTGCTCTATTGGTAAGGCACAGAATGACAAAACACTTTTAAAGATTAAAGGATGTCTCATTACCCCTTTTTGATACTCTGATGAAATAAATGATAACCCAATTATTTCTGAGAAGCCCAGCAAAGAATGTTTGAGCTCCCACGTTCAGGATTTCAATACAGGTGTGATCAATAGGGGAGATTATAAAATAAAGGATTTCTGAGTGGCTGCAAATCTTTTCTTATTGCAAAGCAGAATATGGTACCACGTGCAAAATTACCTTCAGTGCATTCTTTTTTTGGTTTTCCTCTTTCCCTTTCAGCTCCCAATGCTGCTGCATTGAGGATGAAGGCACAGACACTAGAGAAAAGTTCAGCAGCATTTCTAAAAGAATGGGAAAGGTCACGAACATTACAGGGGTCAGTCTGTGTGGATTTGCAGTGCCTGAAGGAAGCCCACAAAAAGGATGGAGAGAGACTATTTACAGGAGCCTGGAGAGACAGGACAAAGGGGAACAGCTTCAAACTGATGGTTTTAGGTTTAGATTGCATATTAGGAAAAAAATTATTCCCTGGCAGGGTGGGCAGGCCCTGGCACAGGGTGCCCAGAGCAGCTGGGGCTGCCCCTGGATCCCTGGCAGTGCCCAAGGCCAGGCTGGACACTGGGGCTGGGAGCAGCCTGGGACAGTGGGAGGTGTCCCTGCCATGGCTGGGGTGGCACTGGATGGGTTTTAAGGTTCCTTCCTACCCAAACCATTCTACGAAACTTCGCCCTGGGCTGATCTCCCAGCTGGGCAGCAGGGGAGGGGATTGTGCCCCTCTGCCCTCAGTGATTTCCCACCTGCAGAGCTGCCCCAGCCTGGGCCAGCCCAGGAGGGACCTGGAGCTGCTCAGAGAGCCCAGAGGAGGCTCCAGGATGGGCAGAGGGATGGAGCAGCTCTGCTGGGAGGAAAGGCTGGCACAGCTGGCATTGCTCACCTGCACAGGAGAAGCTTTGGGGTGACCACACCGTGGCCATTCTACCTGACAAGGTACCCATACAAGTGCTGTGGTTTTCTTGTGCTCCTACACTTCATGCCAGAAAGAGCAACAGTTTCCCTAATTAACCCTTGCCCTGCTGGTTATTGTGGTCCCTCTTAACAGAAATCCATTCAGTATTCCCTTACAAAGGTACCCACCTGTTCACGTATCACACACACCAGTTTGTTTTCATCTCAGTGTAGTCAGTGCTCTTTGTTTCACCTCCCAGGCTCCACCAGACCCTGCATAAACTGCATTTTAGACTTTGCAATAAACACATTAGGATGGACTGGATGCCTAGTGAAACTGGAAAGCAGAGCCTGATTTAGAGTTGGAAAAGTATCTCCTGTCTTAGCCAGTTATTCAGCAAGAATTTCCAATTTATCCCTGATTCTGGACCGATGTTGTCTGTGGCATAAATACTGCCTCAGCCATGCTATGGCTTTTCTCACTCTGTGAGTAGAAAACACATGCATTTCATCCCCCATTCAAAGCACTGCAATGAACCCTCTCTCTCAGGGGTGACCTCCAGCCTGACAGAGCAAAGTTTTGCTTTACTCTCCATCAGTCTGTCCCCCACAGAGAATTGTCTGCTACAGGATTTGTGCAGAATGCATTTAGATAGAAACATTTACTGAAAAATTCCCTTAAAAACCCAAATATTTGGTTTTGTACACAGACTGCTCAGTTCCATGCTGTCCTCAGCTTATCAGTGATGGGCAGGAACAAGCAGGTGGTCTTTTAGAAGGGCAGAATTTAGATCAATTACAAAATAATTATTTAATGGAATGATTAGTGCCATTGTTTTCTACACAGAAAGAGAAGCCTAATGTTGCCTGACAATTTAGTGTTGGCCATTTTCTTTCTTTATTTTTGAGTTATGGTAATTCCATGAGGCCAGTATACACATATTTCCTATTATATCTCATTTCAGTTATTAATAAATTACATATCTCAATTAGACAGCAACAACTTTGAGGTAGAAATTGTCTCCTATTCAACAAAATGGGTCAAAATATTAGCCAAGGCTTCCTGGTATAAATGGCAGCATTAAAAGCTTTCATATTTCCTGCTACATCATGCACCAGTCCTCATGCTGAGGGTGCTTTGAGGATATGTACAATATTTTAAAAATTTGCCCAAGAAACAATGTTATATTGAGATTTCTTTAAAAAAAAACCCTAATTTAAGTATCATTTTGGTCTTACAGACCAAGTAAAATCTCAGTGCATAATTTAAATGATTAAAATAACTTCCATTTGTTCATATGAAAACTCAATAAAAAGTCCTTATACATTTAGAGGACTTGATCTCAGTTCATGAGGGATAGCCAACAGCATAATCAAGATCCATTAATTAGCAGAAATAAAAGAACAAGTTGGAAATACTGTCTTGGCACTAAGTCTTGTTTCAGATGATTTTATGTGCAGAAAGAAGTACAAGCATTTTCCCTTTGCCTCTGGATGTTGTATTTTGTTGTCAGTATGGCAGAACAACACCAGGAATTGCAAAGTGTGCCAGTGGTCCATGCGAAATGCTTTAGACTGCATAATAATTAGAGAAGAGGTGGCCCTAAAAACAGGCAATTTAAAATTAAAAAAAAAAAGGAAATAAGACTGAAAAGGGAATAGCAAGATAGCAAGTACATCAGTAATTCCATTTAGATCTTTATTCTGCAAAAACATGGCAGATATTTAATAAGCTCTCTGAGGTGAGCACTAGGAGGTTCTGAGCCTTTTGCATCATGCTTTAATACACAGGTTCATGCTGCACCAATTCTGCTGCCAATTATTCCAAACTAATTGAAAAAATCATACCATGGTTTTGCCCATTTGCTTTAAAATCCTGACAGCTTGGGTTGGGCACACAAGATGTCAAAATAAAATGTTAAACAGATCCTGATGATGTTTGTGGCATGATGACCTTAGAAAACATCGGGATGGAAGAGGTGTGGTGTCACTGTCATATTTTCTGGAAAAATCCCTTTGCCAGGATTTCTCTCCTGGGAAGCTGAGAAGCCTCAGAGAAAAAGGAAAACAATATTATCTCATTTGCTTCCCCTGTGTTTTGTGGCTTTGGAATGTGGTTAGAGATTGTTTATCCAACATGTGAATTGTTTTTAATTAATGACCAATCACGGTCAGGCTGTGTTGGACTCTGGAGAGAGTCACAGGTTTTTCATTAGGATTCTTACAGAAGGCTTAACAAGATACTTTCTCTATTCTTTAGTATAGTTTAGTATAGCATTCTTTAATATCATATAATATCATAAAATATTAAATTAACCATCTAAGAACATGGAATCAGATTCATCATTTCCTTCCTGCCACGGAGGACCCCAGAAAACCCCACAGTGTGGTTTGGTTCTGCTCCTCTGTGCTGCACAGCTGGGTGCCCACCACTGGTTCTGCCCATACCAAAATCCCCTTTTCTCCCTGGCAGCAGTACCCTGCTGCACACACACAGTTCCCTCAGCCAGGGAAAGGAGAATTTGCTAATGTGGCTTCTGGATGGGAACCAGCAAACGCCCCAGGCCCCTGAACCGCTCTGAAATCCCCTTTGCCGCTGTGCCCGCAGCGCTGCTGCTCACCTCCAGTGATGCTCTGTGAGCCAGCCTTTTATTCCAGCACATTCCCAGGCTGGAACAAACCTCAGCTTTGCCTCTGCTCACCAGGGGCTGGGTGGGAAGCAGTTACTGAGCTCAGAGCCCCGAGCAAGGAAGGGGATGTCTTCTGCGGCTCCTAATGATTCCTGCGGTTAATTCAGGAATGCCACTGACAGTCTCCAGGGAGAGCTACACTTACTTTTGCTTAGCTGCTGGCATGACTGCTGTAAAATAAAGGCTTGAAAAGAAATCCTTGCAGGGGAATTTTTACACTAACAGGGAGTCCTCAGGAAAAAGGAAAGTTATGAAGTACCCTGTATCACTACAGGTGTTCCTCGGGGATCACCGAGAGGCTATTCAAACATATTAATATTTGCTTAAATATCTTTAGGAAAATTATCTGCATTTATTTTACAATTCTACATGCCTCACACATTGCTTGCAAATAATAGTTACCTTAAAACACTGCCTAAAATATTTATTGCAGCAAATTATTTCTGTCATGAAACTGACACCATAAATTGCCCAACATCAACATCCCTGGCTTTGTCAAAAAAAAACATCCCACAACCAAAATCCAAACACTAAAGACCTTAAGCTGTGAATTCCTTGGTCTGTTGCAGCACACACACTATAGCTCCCTTTTTCTTCCTTGACTTTATCAGAATAGGAAGAAAACCTAACTTTTAAAACAGAACTTTCAAGAAATGTAATTTATGCAAACTCATTCTCATTATTTTCACTTGAAAACTTATTTTTTTCTTGTGATTCCTGTGATTGTATATTTATTACATCCTAAAAATACAGTGATGCCCAGCAAAGCCTTTCTCAGGTGTGGCTCTGCTCATGAGGTATCACCCACAGCCTTTATTGGAAGCCTACATCCACAAAAGGAATTGGTCCCAAAGCATTTCTCATTTTAATACAAAATTAAGGTTTTTGTCACACAGACCCATGGCACATTGAGGAATATCCTGTCTGGACCTGAGAACTATAAAACTTCCCTTTCACTTTACTGGTTGAAAGACACATCCTGGCACTTTTGGGAAATCACAACTACCTGAGAGCTCATGGATGGATGGGAAATATGCTTGTCAAGTTCAGCAAGGACAAACTTTTAGCAAAAAACTCCCCTCACAATTGGCACTAATTGGTAGTTAAATTGACAACTGGAACTGAAGCATCTGACAGCACGAGGGGTGGGCCCTACAGGTAGAAATTGAAAACCATTTACTGAAGCAATGTTGGAAAGACTAAACAATCATAGGGCATCTCAGAATATCATGGGGAAAGCTCAACTCAATTTTTCATAGTGTCACTTCAGCATTTTGCATGCATACTTGGACAACACTCCACTGAGAGGAAGATAAAGTATTCAGATCAATATATTGAAAAGCACACAAGCTTCTAATTCTTTACACACAAACAAAATGCTCAATGTTAGCTGCTCTTTTTTCAGAATATCAGATTTTTGTGGCTCTAGAAAAACATGACTGGGAAATTTAAGTGAATAATGTTAAAATAACATATACCATCTCTTTTTATTTTAAAAAAGGAAATTAAAAAAAAAAACAGAAAAAACAAACCAAACAAACAACAAAAAAACCCCAGCAAAACCCCTGCCCAACTTTTAAGTTATTCTTCACATCATAGACATTTTCCTACTCCTTTAAAGAAAATAAAGACAGCTGAGGAGGTGCCTGGTGTTTTGCAGTTTGACCCTTTAAGATGCTGGATTCATAAGTAACTGATAAAATGCCTCTTTGAAGTTATTACCAGTCCTGTTCTACAGCTGATGTTCAAGGGGTTTAAGTTGTGTCTCTGCTTAAATTGTGGTTATATCATGCCCCAGGCTGGAGATGAAGGAGCATGAAAGTGTTCAACTGCTGCATTCAGTAATACTGCCAGAAATACACAGAAATGAGATTTTCAGTGTCTGGAGATATGCCTTGTTTCTTAAATCTTAGAGAAATCAGTAAAATATTTTTTATACTGTAGTAGAAAATGCAGACATTGTTGGGTCAGTTAAACTGTTATTGCTTAAATTTATGCTTTATATTGAAATTTCTTCTTGGAACTTGTTCTCAGTTAAAAAAGAAACAAATGAAATTTGTGCAGGCTCAGGAATACTTTTTTTAAAAAAACAATACTTTTATCAGACTTCTCTAAAATGTTGCCTGTTATATTTATTTTCTTTGCAGTAACATTTAATTACAGAGAGCTTTTTCTTAGCTAGTTATACTCCTGCTTACTAAGCTGATTGAGACTATGCAAACTGGAGCATTCTGTGCAGTACACAGTCACCTCTTCCCTTTCAAGCACACAAAAGGCAGGGGGAATTCATATTTTTCATAAAGAATGCAGTAACAAAATAATTGATACATTTCAACTTCTGGGAATTTAATAAACTTAAGCAGGAAAATTAGTGTGTAATTATGGTTGCAAAATAACAACAAAAATCTAAGGCTCAGAAGGCAATGTTGACTTTGCAACATTTCAGATACTGAATATTTTATGGCATGCATTTAAATCATAGAAAGACATACAAGTGTGTATTAGGAAAAAAAAGTGTAGAATCTATTTAAAATGGCGTTGTGATTGCTGTTCTGTGAAAACTTTACCAGTGTAGGATTATGCTATAATGTAATTAATGCAATTAATGTAGGATTATGCTGTATCCTATGAAACTTATGCTAGGACTTTGCTACTCCTACATGTCTCAAGGATTTTTTTCACTCAGGGAAATAGTGTGTAATTCATCCCTCAAAATGCTGCTAGCCTTAGTTATACACATTTCTGGTTTGCATCACTTGAGTACAACAGTATTTTCAGACAGCCATCCTAATCAAAAGCTCAGGGCAGGAATGAAAAGCAAAATGTGAGGAAGGAACTAGTTTAATTAAAACCTTGTTTATTTCCCATGTTTTCACCACTTGTGCTTCAAACAGAACTAGTTATGATTTTAAACAAGCAACATTTTACCATTTCTTGGTGAAGATAGAAAATGCATGTTGCCAAAGAAATCAAGGATTGCACAGAGCATGGATAATGTAGAACATACAGCTCCAAGCTATTTATAAGTGCTCTCTGCATTCCAGGTTTGGGTTTTACAGTAGCTCAGCCTGAAGCACTGGATATGAAAACAGGATACCTCTCCACTGCTCCTCCTACAGGAAAATTGTTTCTCCTCTACAGCCCTGAACCCAAGCCCCAAACACCAAGGGAAAAAATCTCTGTTGCTCCAAACAGCAAAAACGGCCCAGCTACCTCATCCCACAAGCCATACAAGAAAATCTGCATTGAATGGAGAGAAAAGACACAAAGCAGGGAATTCAGAAGCAGTCACAGATGGAAAACCTCCCTGAGCTCACCACAGCCTGGCCATGCTGGTTCTGAGCCTCACCAACACAGTCTCTCTGGTTTGCTCCCATCCAGGGTTCTCAGAGCACCTTCTCCACAGCCCTGGAGCAGGCACAGGTGTGCCACAGGGGCTGCTCTTCCCTGCCACACTCACTTCCCAAACCTCTCCTCACACACAGAACAGGCAATCTATTTTTTGGGGACTGGAAACAAGGAAATCAAGTAAGTCTGGGGGAGCTTCTGGGACAACTTGGGAAGTATTCCAGTGAAGTGGTGGGACACAGCATCAACCTGAGTGACTGCTGGTGGATTTTTGTGCCTGGACCTAAATTTGGATACATTTATCAGTAAGCCAGAGAACATCAACACAAACAAACAACTTCTGTGGCCTTCACTGCCTCTTTCGTTCTCTCCATGCTCTGTGAGGTTTAACAAAGACAAACAAGTGCCAGACTCTGCACCATGGATGGAGCACCCTGGGTGTACAGACAGGCTGGAACAAGGAGCTGGAGAGATGGCACAGGAAGGGTGCTGGCACTGCCCAGGCTCCCAGGGATGGGCACTGGAGGCTGCCAGAGCTCCAGGAGGGTTTGGACACCAGGGAGGCACAGGGGGGATTGCTGGGGGGAGTCTGCAGGGACAGGAGCTGGACTGGATGGTCCTTGTGCATTCCTTCTACCTGAGGACATTCTATAATTCTAATTACAAACAACTGCTATTACAGTAACTATCCCAGATTTTTGCTTGAAAACATCTCTAAAACCAATTCCTAACCTGTTTAAACATCACAAACAACACATGCTCCATAAAACAGGAGCTGCAGTACCCCAAATGCAGGCTCCTAATGCTTTTTCACTTTATTACCTATGTCATTGTGGATTCAGAGGCTGTCTCCTGTGAAAGAACAGTGGCATTTGCTAGAGCCCAGATTTCACAGCACATCTGCCGTGGTGCTGGAAGAGCATGCAGAGGAGATGGAGAAGATGCAGCAGTGTATAGCAAGTGGAAGTTCTACCCAACTAATCAAGTCCTCAGGGACAGCATGCAGTGCCACAAGACATATCACTCTACACTTGAATGAGGTTGTCAGCCACGGGGAGGCTGCAAGCTGCTGACAGCACTGTGCAGGATGGGGAGGCTTCTAAAGGAGACACAGAAGCTTTGTAAAGTATGTACCTGCTTCTGTGGGTGAAGGGGGAAAAAAAAGAAATGAAGTACAAAAGGGTATTTGCAAATCTGTCACTCGGTGTTCTATTGCTGCAAATAAACCCAAACTCATTTGACGTGTGTTGCAGGAACACAAAAAAGGTTATTTTGCAGGTTTCTCTAAATGCACATATACATTTTGAGATCTGCAGATCAAAATAATATGGGACTCATTTTAATAAGAATTCTATAAATCAGAATGATATAGAATGAATCAGGAGATATAGAATTTAGTAAGAATTATATAAATCATAAAGAGAATGTCCAAAGGAGGGACACGAAGCATGAAGCTGTGCCAGGGGATGGTTGTGCTGAAAATCAGGGCAAGATTCTTCCCTCAGAGCTGCTGGCACTGCCCAGGCTCCCAGGGAATGGGCACAGCCCTGAGGCTGCCAGAGCTCCAGGAGCCTTTGGGCACCAGGGATGCCCAGGGGGGATTGCTGGGGGTCTGGGCAGGGGACAGGAGCTGCACTGGATGGTCCTTGGGGATCCTTTCCAACACAGGATATTCTATTCCATGATTCTATGAAAATACCATGTGGCAAAATAAATGCCATATGAATATAGCCCATAAATGCCATATGAATATAGCCCAAAAAGAAAGTAAGTTAAAAACTAGAATATTTGTTGCTTTTTATAGGAAATCTTGGGAAACTATAGGAAATAAATTCAGAAAGCACTTCTTTATAGATGTGTGAACTCGAGCAGAGTTGCTCATTTTGAGCTTGATCCTACCAAACATAATGCCAAAAAATTGGCATTAAAAGTGCATATTACTCAAATTCATTCTAAGAGGTTCAAGAATGAAAGCACAAGATTTGCTCCGGTCCTTTACTCGAGTCATTGAAGAAAGACACCACACTTTAAAAGGTGTTCACATTAATTCCTCCTATTAGTCTCACCCCAGTTTACTTCATTTATTAGAGCAAATACACTGGGAATGCATTTATTACTCTATATCCATGCAGAACAGCAATGAACAAGCCCCTTTGAAGTGTGTGCAGTTGCATTGCAACACTTAAAACTCCAGAGAAGAGGCTTTATGTCTGGAAGCTGTTTCCCCTGAAAAAACTGAGCAGCTGAATAAAAGATACTACAGACCTCTGTAATCCTGTCTTGCTAAATTTCCCTGCACCTCACAAACTTTGGTATCAGACCTTTCTAACCAACAGGAGAAACTCGCAGTCTCTGCATTCAGGCTTTGATTTACAAAGTGATTTGTGTTCTGTTTGTGTCCTATAAAATTAATCTCTGTTTTCAGCTTTATTTTGCTGACATATTCCACCAATTCCATTAGGACCAAATGCTTCTATTCAGTGTCTTTCCACCCACTAACATGAAAACCATTATTTAAGTATCAGTTCTAGTCTGAGCAGCTCTTAAAAGCTGAATTTTCAGTGGGTTTTAAAGGTGCATTTGGGAACATAAAAAAAATTCTGCTTTTGTGTGTATTGTTTCTGTTTGTGCAAAACTTATTTTTGTATTTATTCTCCAAAAACACCTGATTAAATATTTGTACAAAACATACATGACTATGAAAAGCACCAGGTACATGCTACAACAGTGTAGAGACAAAAATTGGAACAAGGATCTATGTAATTAGATTTGTTTCTAGAATGTTTTTTTGAAGCAATTAACCACCAAATAAAAGATTTGTTTGAAGATTATGCTAGAACTTCCAACATGTAAAAAGCACATAGCAAGCAATACTGACTCTTTCACAGGACAAAAGCACATTTATATCCAGAAAATGCAGCCAAAATGGGGCAGACATTTGATATCACTCTCTCCACAATGTTAAGCCTCTCTGCACTCACTATATCCTGTTTTACTGAGTGTCTTTCATTCAAAGTCTGGCCAAAAAAAGAAAAAAGAAAATCAAGGTAAGTGATAGGGCAGAAAAAATAGTTAATGAAGTCCTGGAATGCAGGAGATAGCCCAGGTGTGCAAATGCTTTGGCAGGGGAAAAGCTCAGGAGGCTGAAGGAAGAGTGCAAGTGGAAAAGCCAGGAGGAGGAACCAGGTAAGTGCAAATCCACAGCAAGTTCTGAGAAGGAGGTTATTTAGGTTATTTTTAAATTGCAGTGCATAAGAAACCAATGAGGGTGACAGAGGACAAACCACAGCCCAGCTTCACAGAGAAGGAAAGTATTTTGCTTGTGACATTCTGTACACCCTTAAGTTTTGGGAAGGATTGCCAAGAGGTATAATTGAGGGAGATTCTGCTTTCCAGTCAGGAAGGATTAAGAGCAGCTCTGAAAGCTGTGGAGTACCTCTGCTCCCACCAGCCTGAAAGCACTCTCAATACTCACAAGCCTTAGGAAAGAAAAATAAGTCAGAAATACAGATGATTTTTCTGGAGAGGAAGGAAAAAATAGAGAGAAGAATTCCAAAAATATTCTATGTCTATGTTCTAATGAATAAACCAAAAATTCCTCCCTATGGGAACAAACTTTGCTTCTTGCTCATTTCCGTCTATAACATGCAGTGTTTTAATTATGCAGCAGTCTCAACAAATAGAGTGTCACAGCATTTTAGCTAATTCTATTTAAAATGCCAGCAGAAGAGGGGATAATGTCTTCCTTGGTTTGGCTTAGTTTAACCTACCCACTTCTATTCACCAATGACTCAAACAATTGAGGATATTATAACCACCAAAAAAACCCCTTAAAATAGTAGAAATATTTAGACCTGAATATATCCTGAAAACCAAAATACCACAAAGTACAAACCTAGGATTCTCCCCAGCTACTCAAAATAATGTTAAAATCTCAGCTAAAATATTCCAGAAAGAATAGGTTGAATAAAACATTTTAAGATGTGAAATATGCACATTGCTGTCTCTGTGAAATTGAGATACCTTACTAACCCCAGAGAAACAAATGAGAACAGATACCAAATAGCTGATATAAATGTAAATTGACACAGCACCAAAAGGCACTGCATAGAAAGCTCATTACACCTTCTGACCCTGCCTCACCTGGAAAGTGGCTACCCTAGGGAAGATTTGGGAATGCACTTGATCTCTGTTCTCTTCAATAATAGAATAGAGCTATTGACAGTCCCTATATTATACTACATGCTATTCATTTATCCATGGAAATTCCAAGATTACCATGAAATTAACTGTTATCCATCATTTTGTCTAGATTTTTCTTTACTCAACCTCAGTAGCCAGCTAGTAAGACAACAATGCACTTGGTTACTCAGAGGGAATTGAACTTTAGTGATAAACAATGAAGGTGTTTATACCTGCTCGCTGCCCAAACATGCATTTATGAACAAATCATTCTTTTCTAAGAATAATTCTGAGGATAATTCATCCCTGATGGATGCAGATGGCTCACACAAGTGTAAGGCTGATTCACTGACTGGAGGTAACACCCTGAGCTACACAATAAACTAATGCATGGCAACAAGCAAAGCTTTAGGGCAGCAGAAAAGCTGTGACACTGAAAAATGTGATATTTTGCCCTGTGTTATCTTCCTAACATTGACATTATATTAAAATATCCGTGGCAATAATGTTATTCCATATGTGTGCATAGACCTCCATATAAACTGGGACCTCATAATTTGCTGTACAGTCCACACTTTCCTTTTTGGTTCTTATTTTTTAAAAATTCTCAGAGCATAAACAACTTGATTCATCAGACTGGAGATAAAACATGACCTATAGGTATAACAAGCTTTAGGAATGCACAGGAACATATTGCAAAGAGCTGCTTGGGCAAAAAATCTTCAGCTGACAGAGGTGAGGAGTGGTGACTAATGATACAAAAGAAAGGATGTGAACATGCTGGTGGGGTTTTTCTGACAAATGGAAAATGCATATTTCTGTTGGAAATAGCAGGTTAGCTAACTAAGAAATCACATCCTTACAGTCAGGTACATTTAAAGCACAAATCTATGGATATCAAAGCACCTCAGTCTGAAATTCCTTAGAAAAACCTGAATGACTGAGGACCTTCTCATGTCACACATTCATACATTCAGAAAAAAAAACCCAATCTTGTCTTACCCGGCCAACTAGGATTGGTTCAGGTCCAGAAAATTCTTCCAATACAAACATTTGATTCCAAACCCAGCCTCTCTTGGAACGGTGCAAAACTCTTTGTTCTTCATTTAGCCTTTTTAGTCCTGTACTGGATCCACTTGGTAGTACTTGAGATTGATTCATTGGAGCCATATAAATGGAAGGAAGGACAGTAATCCATAATATTATTAATGGAGTCCATGTATCCATGAGCATTTCCGTCAGTCTTTCTGGCATTGTACCACACGCTACGCAAATCACCACAAAAATGAAATTATTATTATTTTGCTTTCCTCCAGACTGTAGCAATCCAATTCATCACGCAGTACAGAACATTTACTTACAGCTCCTCCATGTGTTTACAGCACAGTCAATGTAAAAATAGCTTAGATGAGAAAAACATGATCCATTGAGTTTTCCAGTCATTAAAGATTCCTGGTGGGGGAAAGAAGAAAAGAAAGTTCAAATCAGTGACTAAAGAGCTTAGGAAAGCATTCTGAAACATCTTATTTACTTTTACATCATAAATAAGCCATGTTAGGTTTTAAATTTGTAGTTCATAATGTTATTGCATAGTTAAATTGATTCTGTGTATTCTTTCATTGCCTGAAACACCGAGAGAAGACCCAGATAAATGATTACACACACTTGGGAAAACATTCAGGCCAAGGAATTGGACAGGGTTTGCAGCACCCTGGGCTGGTGGAAGGTGTCCCTGTCCATGGCAGGGAGGTGGAAATGGAGGATCTTGAAGGTCCCTCCCAACCCAAACCATTTTGGGATCTTGCAGTTCCTCTGAGGGTCTGGAGAAGCTGCCAACCTTCTCACTACCCTGCACTGTTAATGTGGTCAATTACAAACACGTATTCTGTCATGTAACCAAATTAAAATCATGTTCTTGCATTCTTATTCTCCTTTCCTCCACAAGAAAAAGAAAACAAAACACATTTATCCTGAGTGTACAAGGCTCCAGCAGCCCATTGGCAGTTTAGCCATCACCTCTCTGCAGCAGCACCACTGCCCAGCAAACCCCTCACAGCCCAGCAGAAACAGCACTGCTAAATCCTCTGTGAAATCCATGATTCCCAAACCAGACCACTAAGGAAACTCATTTATGCACATCTGCACTACAGGTCTCACTGTCTCTCCTTCACTTTCAGAGAAAGCACACAGTCATGTTTCATTTCAAAGACATTTTCCTAGATGGACACTTGGGAGCATTTTGTCTTTCTTCCCTTGCCCACCCTTTGATGTACTAAAAGGTCACACCACATTTCATCTCAGAGTAAATATTCCTTGAAATGGAAAGGCAAGTTAACATAGCAGGGCTGATGCCAGAGGGATGGGCAAACCCAGAAAAGGAGAACTAGATGGGATGTGGCTCAGAGAGAAGGGCTGCATTACAGGGCTATGGAGTCACCTGAAAAGGGTCTTGATCCATTTTCTTTGATTCACACAATCTCAGGAGAAACCACTACATACAAGAGAGTATCAATGCCTATTCTTAAGCTTACACTGTGATTTAGCTGTTTTTCTTCTACTTTAAGATTAACTCCCTGTATTGCATGTTTATGAAAATCCTGAGAGTTTAGATAGCCTTTGCTTTTTTGGGGGGATGGGGGGAAGGGGTGGATTGTTGCTCTTTTTCAAGGTTCATACACACTTATGGCATACAACTGTTGCAATATTACTGCAGGGGTTCCAAAATGTAGTCCTTATCACAAAAGTTTCATACCTTTCTGGTGTTTCTCGTGGGCAGCTCCCCAGAGCACTGACTCTCTCTCCTTCACAAAGCACCCAGCTGACTCCAATTCCCTGCTCCCCCAGCCACCCCACTCTTTTATAGCATCTTCTTCTCATTGCTTACAGCTGTGCCCTGTTAAAGTCAGGCCTGTTCCTAATCATTGCTAATTGGCCCAGCTGCACCTCCTTAGGGGTAAGATTGCTTTCCACACTATCTTTATTTTCTTATATTCTATCCCCCTACATAAAACATGCAGAACACCTTTTACACGACCAGTAAAAGTCAGCTGTTCTTTTAAAAGCAAACAATGTAGAAAGTATTTTTTTTTAAACTTCAGTAATTGCCAAAGCAACTGTGAAATCTGTTGCATGAAAACCCAAAACTGTGAGAAACTTGTCTTGTTAGAAGGGGAGAGGAGCTGCTACCAAAGTGAAACTCAATCTCTCAAGCAGCATGGAAGAATGGTGAGCTAATAGTGCAGTGCTTTGACAATGCATCCAGAATGAGGGAATATCCATTACAGCAGAACCTGGAGCTTTATAGGCCTCACTGCCAACTGGGGTGGAAATAAAGGAATCAGACAATACAGCAAGCTCTTGAGAGCAAGTTTTGGGGGAAATGTGAGAGAAGTGAGAGGCTTTAAATGTCTTGACATTCTCTTAATCCCAGAAAAGGAAGAGGAACAAACAGTCTAATGATGGGATGCATCAGTCACCCTCTGAAAAGCCTCTTCAGTCCAGGGAATTAAATGGAGTTTACTGCTGCTGCTTTCTGGCACATGTTAAACAGAGATTTCCAGGGCATGTTTGGGGGTAGAAGGTATTGAAAGAGAGAAACAGCCAAATTTCAGTCAAAGTGATTGGTTTTGCTCAGATGGGATCCTCTTTATATCTGACTGGATGAGTGGGTGCCTGTGCCTGCCAGGAGACAGATTTTTCTGGTTTCTCCAATGATGCAAGAATCAAAACACAGGAGAAATAGAACCACTGTAAAACAGAGCAAGAGACAGCATCTTCAACCAACACCCAGGATTAAATTCAAAATGGAGGGCAGAAACTGAAAACACAATTTAAGGGTCCTTTTTAGGGCTTAAACAGAGTAAGATGTAATGTACTTTTCTCTTTTTAGAGTGACTGTTTCTGGGTGAAAAAAACACTTTGTATATAAACCTCAAAAACCCCTCAGAGAAAAGGACCCATGGGCATGACTGACTTCCTTACATTTCCAGCACAAGTTGATATAGTTCTTCTTATCAACAGGACCAAATAATAATAAAGCACTTCATATTCAAGAAGCTTTTTGAAAACAATTCTAATTAATCTCCATAGCCTGCCCTCTAAAAGAAATGAAATAAATGAGATAAAACAATATGAAGCTTCCAGAACCATTTTTGGTTGAAGAAAGAACAGGATATTTGGTTTTCACACTGCCACTCTCAATCCTTAGAAAGCATTAAGTTCATTTCAGTGCATCCCTCCTCGGTTCCTCCCCCAGACTTCCTGCTTGTTACTCTTCATTTACTCCAATCAAATTTAGGTCCTATCCACTCACACTAATACAGAAGATTCAGTGTGACTGGGCTGTCCTCACGGTAGCTGTGTGTTCAGCAATACCTTAAGGCAAACGAGTCCAAAGCACATCAGGAATATCAGCAATGCACCCCCTGTGCCATTAAACCCCTGAGTGGAACAGCCCCGTGAGCAGCACAGCTACACAAGCTCAGAGCACACAAAGCTGGGAGATTCTGAGCACTGGCAGCAAAGTTGGGCAGTGCAGGGAAAAGGAAAAAACCCAATGGGACTTTGGCACGTCCCAGTCCTGCAGAGGGATGTGATCAGTGTGGAACTATTGAGCTGGATAAAGTTCACTGTGGCACTCACATTCTCTGAACAGAGATAGAATTCTCTGTCCCAGGGTTTTTTTCCTGGAAAAGCACAGAGAGAAGAAGAGAAAACAACTCTTATCTCTACTTGTTCCTGTCGTTTTGCACATGTGGAATGTGTTATGGAGATTGTTTACCTGAAGTGATTTGGCAATTGGATTCTGCTGAGATTTGTTTGGTTTCCTTGGCCAGTGAGGTCAAAGCTGTGTCCTGGCTGTCTCAGACAATCATGGGTTTCTCTTTAGTATTCTTTGTAGTATGGTATCTCTTTAGTATAGTTAAATATAGTATTAATTTAATATAATATAGTTTAATAAAGCAATTTTTCAGCATTCTGAATCATAGAGTCAGATGCCAATCATTCCCTGTGTCAGGGGCTCCCTGAATTCTGTACTCCACAGCTCAGCCTGGACTGCAGGAGCCTTGTAAGAGTTATTTGAGAAACAGACCCTCATTCAGGCTCTGTCAGTGAATCAGGACACACACTTTATGCCATGCATGGAGGTGGGATTGCTCCCAGATTTCTTTACCAAATCTGGAAATGACTTTTCTGCCCCATTCCTGGGGCAGAACACCATGTATGTGGCTGGGAGCTGATGGGAGGCATTTTAAATACGTGGCCCAGCAATTTACACAGTGGCTAATAGGAAACTTGAAAAGTGCCAAGCAGTTAAATTGTAATCCTCTGGATTAGATGTGTAGGAGGGGATGACAGGGCTCTTGAACCTGTCCATGATAATATATTAAAGCCATATGTAAAGGCAGACTTGGAAATCAAGGAAGAGCAGAAGGTGAGGCACAATACCACTTTCCCTTCTTATGTTATGTCACAGTCTAAAGCAGTGGTGACTATGGAATGACAGCAAAATTATTACAGTGAAGACAGAATTACCTTTTTATTAGCAACAAAAAGAAGAGAAGCACGTGGCCCTTCAAGAGTGTATTTCACAGAATCATAGAATGGGTTAGGTTGGGAGGGACTTTACAGCTCATCCAGTGCCACCCCAGCCATGGCAGGGACACCTTCCACTGTCCCAGGCTGCTCCAGCCCCAGTGTCCAGCCTGGTCTTGGGCACTGCCAGGGATCCAGGGGCAGCCCCAGCTGCTCTGGGCACCCTGTGCCAGGGCCTGCCCACCCTGCCAGGGAACAATTCCTCATTGCCAACATCCCACCCAGCCCTGCCCTCTGGCACTGGCAGCCATTCCCTGGCTCCTGTCCCTCCAGCCCTTGGCAATTGTCTCTCTCCATCTTTCCTGTAGCTCCTTCAGGCCCTGCAAGGCCACCCTGAGCTCAGCCAAAGCTTCTCCTGTGCAGGTGAGCAATGCCAGCTGTGCCAGCCTTTCCTCCCAGCACAGCTGCTCCATCCCTCTGCTCACCCTGGAGCCTCCTCTGGGCTCTCTGAGCAGCTCCAGGTCCCTCCTGTGCTGGCCCCAGAGCTGGAGGCAATTCTCCACCTTCATCAAGATTTTGCTCATGTTGATAAAAGTACAATTTTTGCTTTTAATCTCCACATTTTCAGATGGCCTTGGGCTGTTGCCTTAAACAAAACTTCAGTGATGTTCTGAGTGGTTTCCCTGCACACTGTTGGGTATATACAACTCCAGATCAACTCTAATCCAGCAAAGCTGTTTACAAAACAGCTTTAGTTCTCCATTCATGCCTGAGAGGGGAAAGTGATACTTAAAATATAAAGAATGTCTTTAATGTAGCAAATAGATGAAAGAAAATGCTCCACTATGTCATGGAGCAGAGATTCAAACAACTGCCTTATGTCCTCAAAGACTTAGAACTGTATTCATAAATGCTGTTCTCTATGCACAGGCTATAGACAAGCACAGATAAAGCTGAGGGGTTTGTTTCCCACCCTGTATGCTGATGGAGTTTCAAAAAAATATTATTCTGTCCACAGGAACTTGTATCTTGGATCTCAACTCATAAAACTCAGCCATGGAGTGTGTAAGTCTTGTACAAGTACAGCCCCAAGTGATTACCAAGAGGTTTATCAGCTAACAGGAGGACAGAACCAGCACACAGCTTCAGAAAGCACTGCCATACACACTGGGACCTGCTCTGGAGCTCACATCAATGCAGGTCCCAGCTCAGAGCTCATCCCTGGCACACAGTGAGAGCCAGGGGTGGCACTGGACACTTACAGAGATATAAACTCATTTTGTGCATGAGTGGAGGGAAGAACGTCTTTAATAAACAGAGTTTATTTCACTACAATTATTTTTAAATCGTCTTGTAGCTTTAAAAGGTGACCACTGGCATGCAGTAATTTGTTAAAAAGATTAATAAAGTTAATAAAAGTAGTTGAAGGTATAAAATTCCCATTGAGAAAGAAGCAAAGTAAGATCATAAAACAACAATATTTTTTTTTCATTTTCAAAGCACAGAATATTCATCTGGTTAAATAAACCACTTTATTACAATGCCAGTGCATTGATTTACAGCATGATCTCAGTTTAAAAGATTTCAGAGCCACTCCAGTGGTTCTCCACACTAGAGACATGGAGGTTTGTCTTAAAAACTGCAGTAACATTTTTTCATTATTTCATTTGCAGTGGTGATATGCAGCATCTCAGCCCCTTGACCTCACTATTTCATTGTGATGGATTTTATGAGTTACTAAATAACTGTTATTAAGGTAAAATAAAACCCTTGGGCACTGCTTTCTTTAAATGAGTTACACAAAATATACCAGAAGAAAACCTGATGATTTTTGCCCAAAAGGGGTTTTTTGGTAGAACTTTCAGGATCCACTATATTTTGTACATTAAATATGTAGTGTCTGTCTTAGATGCTAATTTAATATTAGCAAATTCTCATTACAATACAAGCAACCTCAAATAATTGATGAGATGCCTTCATTTCATGACCACCTAGAGAGTGCCAGCCAGTGCTATTTCTTACCTTTTTTGTTTGTCCCCACAGGTGTGGAACATCTGTTGATTTTATTATTTTTTCTACACACTGTTCTTGTTTCTTAAACTTTTTAGGTTTGTTTTTATCTCTCTAGGTATTGGCCACACTACAACTTTTGCTTCCTTGTCCCCTTTTTCAAGGACTCAGAGAAGGTTCTTTCCTACCAAAAGCAGCAAAATGATGCAAAGCCTTCCCACAGTGGGCAGAGTGATTATCTTTGCCTCTCTCATCCCTGCTTGGCAGCACAACACAGCCTTATGTTTTCAGTACCAGAAATGAAAGGCCTTAATGCTCCAGTCACACAATTCTTCTTACTCTTCTTCATAGAACCCCAGAGTGGGCTGGGTTGGACCTTTAAACCCATCCAGTGTCACCCCTTGTCACCCTGATTTTTTAAGATTTTCTAAGCCTTCTGATGTTGGCATTCTTGTAATGAACTTTCTCACACACTTTCCGTAAATAACTCATTGTTTTGCATTCTTTTATGGACGAGGTAAAATTTGATGGACTGTTGGTTTGTCCAGTGTCATTGGAGAGGTGGCACTGTCACCCTCCAATCCACTGACACTTTTAGAAAACTATAAATGTTGGAGTCAGAAAATCAACTTCCCTTTTCTTCTTCACCTTGAGAGCAGCGGTGTGAGCTTGTGTTCTTTCATGTCCCATAGTGACAAACCCTGCCATGGCAGGGACACCTCCCACTGTCCCAGGTGCTCCCAGCCCCAGTGTCCAGCCTGGCCTTGGGCACTGCCAGGGATGCAGGGGCAGCCCCAGCTGCTCTGGGCACCCTGTGCCAGGGCCTGCCCACCCTGCCAGGGAACAATTCCTCATTGCCAACATCCCACCCAGCCCTGCCCTCTGGCACTGGCAGCCATTCCCTGGCTCCTGTCCCTCCAGCCCTTGGCAATTGTCTCTCTCCATCTTTCCTGCAGCTCCTTCAGGCCCTGCAAGGCCACCCTGAGCTCAGCCAAAGCTTCTCCTGTGCAGGTGAGCAATGCCAGCTGTGCCAGCCTTCCCTTCCAGCAGAGCTGCTCCATCCCTCTCACTTACAAGAGAACTGTGGCTTTTAATTTGCCATTAAAGCAGAACAAAACTAAATTCCATCAGAAAGAGCTATCAAAACACCATATCCAACAAATAAGGATGTCATCCTTGCCTGCATAACTTAGCTCCATACCCATCCTGTTTCCAGTACATATCTATTAAATTGTACCTGAACTTGATTTAAATCACCTTGGATAAGGCAGCAGGCTCATGTTTTCCTCTGCAAAGGAATGAATACTTCTTGCCATAAATAATAATGCTTATTCCTCAGAGGATTGTTCATTTGTGTAAAGATTACTCACTTACTCACCAAACAGTCAAACTAAGAGGCAGTTCTCCACCCAAGAGCAAGAAGAAGAGGGAGTGAGGCTGTAGTCAGCCATGCTGCCATGGCAGTGGCTCAGATTCTTGCAGTGCCCACTGCAAAGTGCCACTTGCCTGCCCTGGCTGGGCTCTCCTGCCTCTCTCTGCCAGCAGAGCTGTGTGCAGGCTCTTCCTAACCCAGTTCTGTCAAAATGATCTTGTTAACTTAAACGCCTTTAATAGTAAGGTGTTTTTAAAACCAAATCATTCTGACAGAGCTGGGCTAGCCCATTGCTCATGCTATAATTCCACCAAGAGCAATTTTCATTTAAGAGGCTCTTGCCCCCCCTCAGCCCCCACGACATGCAAGCTGCACATTCCCAATAATTGGTCTCCATTCCCATTCCTTCTCCACTGCAGTTCACTGTCCCTGCAGTTGTGCTGTCTGTAAGACAGGCCACTGAAATGTGGGTTAACAAACACAATTTGCAACAAAATCTTGTTCCAAAAAGTCTTTTCCTTCAAGACTCTAACCCAGATCATTGCAGAACTAAAGAACCCATCAACTATAGGACAACAACAGGAAGTTTTGAGAACAACTGTGCTGACAAAAAGCATATGAAGTTTCACTGTATACTTCAGAGAGCAGAGAAATAGTTGAATCAACAAAATTGAGTGGAGGAAAACTTCTGGAGAAGAGGAGAAACAGGCAATTAGGGACAGAAAACTACTTAAATAAATGTCTGGTGGACGCCTGCTATCCAATCATGGTAACCTGCAGTGGTTTTATTCATTGGTGCTGGCAGATTTTAGGGACAGAGACCTCTCCCCCAGATGTGCTGGTGTGGGAGCAGGCTCCATCAGGAGGGATCTGCTGTGGGCACAGCCCAGTGCCCTGACACAGCACAGAGCCAGCAGCCACACTCCAGCCAGGCACGGCCCAGGCACTGCTGCAAAGCAGAATTACCCCAGGTAGCTGCAGCAGATTTCACTAACAGTGATTTTAAGGGACTGGTACGTCACCTGGAGTTAACTGTAACACAGAAAAGCATTAAAGCATTATCCACACATCCTTTCCCTCAGCCACACACCTGAAATCGCACAGGGAGGGAAATGAGCTGGGAAATGTTACAGGAAATCCTTGGTGCTGTCAGAGCTCCCTGCCAATCCAAGTGCAAATCCACTGTCCGAGTTCATTTTGATGTACAACTCGTGGCAATTTGCTTATGGCTGCCTGGGAAATCAAAAGCAGCTTCCTAAAGCATTATTTATTGCAGCAGCAGTGGCAACAGGCACCACCTTTCTCCTGCTTTTGTCTCAGGTGTTCTGCCCTACCCACACGGAGTAATTCAGTGAGAAAGATGTGTCACTTTATCTTTTTAAGCTTAGTCATGCTCTGCTACTCTTTAAAGACTTCTGCACAGTTCTGTAGGTTATTAAGTGAGTTCCTGAGCTTGTGTCAAATGCTAAAGGACTGGTTTAGGCAGAGTGTTCACCTCTGCATCAGAGGTAGCTGAGGGAATCCATGCACTGGGAAAATATGGACATGCAGCTAGAGAAATGCAACAGCATCTTCAACATTTAGGGCTCTAATAATTACTGAAGGATTTATTAATCTATCTAGAAGATTAGCGTTACCAAAAGCAGGTTACTTCAGTTTTAGGGGTCTGTTTCACAGGAAGACAAAAGGAAGGTTTAGAAAAACATTTCTAAGATAAATTCCTCTGCCTTCTTTCCCTTACTTTGGTGCTTTAACTGGGAAACATCATAATTTGGGGTTCTGGAGTGGAGAAAAGGCTGTTTTAGGATATTGGTGTTTATCTGTCACAGCTTCACTGAGGTTTTGGGATAGAGAGGAAATTACAATATCCATCACACTGAAATATATCTCAATATTATAATAATAAATTATTTGTTATTATGTGTGCTTAACAAGGTACTTTATCATATCTACAAAGTCTACCTCATGTGACTAGCTACGTATTTTTTTATAATTTTTTACAAATATTTACTATCAGATAACTCTTTCTTAAAAAAACCCAAACCACATAAGGGTATCTTGACCCAGTGATATGGTTTTTGTACAACTTCTCTTGGTATCAATAGACTTTCTTATTTTTGTTACTCTTCGATAGTAAAATCAATATGGGACAACTTTAAAGCTGTCAAGGCTCAGACTTTTTGTATATAAAGCTGTCAGTCTTTCCAGAAGCAGCCACTACTTTATGGAACCAGAATGCTTTTAAAGAAACCCACCAAGGGTGTTGTCAGAACCTTCAGACTATTTTTATTCTTTATTATTCCTTGCTCTGTGCAGTGCTCTGGACTTCCAGTGTGCTACACATGCTCAGGGGCAGAACAAAGGGACAGCAAGTGCTATGAAGTTTGCAGCTGAAGGTGAAATTTCCTCCTTAATGAAATAAGTATTTAAAATATTTTAAGTCATTTTGGTTGTGGTTGGTTGGGTGGGTTTCTTGTTTGATTGGGTTGGAATTTTTTTTTTGTGTGGATTTATTTTTCCATGGCAGCTGATACTAAAGCCATAGGTATTAATACAGCAATACAGCTGTTTTAGCTCTACAGAGGAACAAAAGGAAATTGCAACCTTCCCTTTAGATTTCTTATACTTAGGCAAAAAGAAAGGTTTGTGTCTCTGGGAGGCAGAGACTCCACTGATGTGTGTCAGAACATCCTCTCGTGATGCAGGCTCAAAACGGAGACAAGAGACAGACAAGGCTTCCAGAGCAGTCCAAAAACTTGAAGAGAAGAAAAACAGTTGCACCAGCACTGCTTTCATGCTATAGCAAGGAGAAGAAGCGATCTGAAGTAATTTTTATTCTGTCTAATCCAGTGAATAAAGCGGTTTTCCCGTGACCCAAGCAGAAGCGCATTGCACCCCTGGGCCGGGGCTGGCAGAGCCGCGCTCCCTCCTCGGAAGGTGAATTCCAGAATTCCAGAATTCCAGAATTCCAGAATTCCGTCATTGGGCACCTCTGGCACTGCCACGACAGAAAGGGGGAAAAGGCAACTTGTGCTCAACAAGAAGAGCTCATAAAAAGGCAAACAGATTGGCCTGCGACTGAGAATGAGGTGTTAACCGTGCTCTGCCTGGGGCATTGTTTATCAGGAGACTTTCAGCAGCTGGGATGTGCTTATCCTGCACTTCCTGAAAAAAAAAATCTTTAAATATTAATGGGGGACATAAATATCTTGCTTTCTGGGCTTCTTTTTCAGCTTTTCTTTTTTAATATATAAATATGTACAACAGAACTCTCATATCCTTGTTTAACGAATATTGTGTATTCTCTACAGAGTTTATTTGCTGATTTTTAAACAAAATATAATACTTAAGGAAAAACCCACATGATTTCCTGACATGTATTCCCATTAAACTAAGATTATAAATTATGACTGGACATCATGATTTAGTGAAAGCTACATAAACTCTCCAGCCATATGCATGAGAGTGTGTGTGCATTAAAAAAATCTTTAAAGAGGAAAATTTTGAGCATACCTGGACTTTTCTAACTGTGTACAGTATGGCTTCAAGAAACCTCAAATCTCTCCTGAGATATGTGAAATTAGAAGTGAAGGTTTCTAATTTTGCACCACTGAATTTGATGGCAGTTTTACTATCAATTTAGATGAGTTGTTTGGAAAGAATTAGGACTCTCCAATGTTAAACTTATTTCCTCTGGAGTTGCCAAGCTGAGATTTTGTGGGTTTTTTTCCCCCATTCATTTGTTTTCATCTAACTTTGGGAACCACACAAAAATAAGGTCAGAGACCAAAACATGGGACGCAATCTAAACTTCAGTGACATTAAGTTTTGATACTGTGTTACTTGAAGGGCAATCATAGCTGTTACATTTAATCCATAAGAGATATTCACATCTGAAGTGTTGCAAAATTCAATTAGAGAATTGCACTTCCTCTTGAGTGCCAGCTCTCAGTTTGCTGCAGTATTTAGGGCTTTGAAATAATATATGTGTATAAAATGTATAAGTTTTATATTTATCTTTTTATAAAACATAAAATATGTGCATATGGTTCTGATCATCAGCGACTGCAAAGGAAATGGGTGTAAATGGGAGTTGTCAAACGAGGCTGAGCATTGCTTCCCTGGAAAAAGCCACTTTGGGTGAATGTACACGAAAGCTGAAACTGTGAACCAGGGACTGCCAAGACTGTTTTCATAATGTTTTGAACTTCCATATCTGCTGCAAAGACACACTGAGAAACGCCTCCGTGAGCTTGTCTGGGGCTGGGGCACCACAGGATACAGGAGACACTTCCCATGGGAGCTTCCCCTCCTCAGATCTGGGACTGGGAGACATTGCCAATCTCAAACCTGAGCCAGGGTGCTCATCATTCTCAATTTCAAATGATTTCCACAAGACACATCACCATCAACACCTTGGCAAATCAATTCTGTGAGTGCTATCACTGCAACCAACCCATGGATAAAGGCTGCTCTCATGGCTAAGGCAGGTGGAAATCAGATTTTATAGCATCTGACTCCAGGTAAAAGGCTATCTGTTGGTAACTGAACTGGTTCACAGATTTTTTATTTTTTTTTTCTTTTCAGCTTGTGCTTACTACTCCAGCTACCATCAGTACCCAATGTATTTTGGGAACAAAATTTTATTAATGCAGTTGAAATGCCACTGACTTGATGTTATTTAAGTGGTTGACAAAATGAGAAACATGCTGGACAGATTCTAGAACAAAGGAGAGGAAAATAAATGTGTGTATATAAAAATAGACACACATTTGTAATCTCAAATTGGACTTTATTTTGTTCTCTGTCTGTCTACTGCTCAAATAGTTATGTTCAAAAAGCTCTGAAGTGAGGCACCTTTTCTATGGCAACAACACTAAGAAAAATGTTGAGTTTCCATGATCTAATTTAATTCTATTGATGTGATCTTATGGTAGCAATGATGCTTAAAATGCTCCAAGCTCAAATTGCCGTAGCATTTGCCTCCCACTGAAAGAATTTAGGTTTTATTATTTTATACTCAGAGATGAAAGACTCTTATGATACCACTTTAGTGTATGCTACAAGCATACAATTGTATTAATAGTAGGTCAGGCTTTAATAATATTGAGATGGAAAGAGAATATTACTGAGATATGGGGTATCTGATAGGTATGAGGGATTTATAAAAATACCTGCATGAGCAGTCGCTTTCTGCCACAAAACATGCACAATCATCACTTGGAAATGCACAGCTCCGAGAAATTACAGGGCAGGTTCACATCCCTACTTGTCCATAATCTCAGAGATCAGTATTTCTCTCTCTTTAACATCCCTCAGGTTTTGGAAATCAAATTGTCTGTGTGTACCAAGAGTCAAGTGGGAGGGCTCCAGGCCCCTATTTTCAATAAACATCCAGAAAAGTCCCAGCTAAAGTCTGTGGGAATGGTCTTCCTAAGCCAAGATTTAAAAGATGAAATCTGCAACTCTATGAGAGGAAATAGAAAGAAAATTCAAGAAGAGCTTCAGGGGCTAACAGACCTAAATTTATGTCCATGGCTGACTGTGAGTTCTCACTTGAAATGGTTCTACATCCTGAAGAAGAGAGGATATTTTTTTCAGAGTAGACAATGACTCATATGTTAAGAGTGATGCAAATAAAATGCCCAGGGATCGATTAAATTGATTTGATAAAGGTGCAACGTTATTGGAAAAATCTTGAAGATCACAAATCACAAAAATTCAAAAGACAACAAATTTCACCAAAAAAAGTGAATTTAAATCTGATTGTGGGACTACTTCTCCCTTTACTACTCTTTTTTTGACATCAGTAGCAGGAGCTGAAGGAATGACTAAACATTCAAAAAGCACTGAGAGACTTCGTCTAAGGAGGATTCTACCTCACCTCACATAGATTAAAACTTGGTTTATTTTTAAGGAAATGTATATAAGGAGTGGCTGTCATATACAGCCATACTTCTTATTAAAACCAGCTGCATTTGTTAAGCAGGCGCACAGAATGTTATTGATTTTTTAATATTGAAGAAAATGTCCAAAGTTAGTTTCTTGGCTAGCAGCCTACCCAGTTAACAAATTGCTCACCTGGATAATTTAAGAACCAACTGACATGAAATGCTTCAATCTCCAATGGTACCAAAGGCCCTCAGCTTACAACTAAGCATGGAAATCAAAGTCCTCCACAGCCAAGTTGCAAGTTTGGAAGAAGAAGGGAGTTAATAAATAGCTTAGGAGGAAGCCACCAGAAAGCTGTGCTCGTTCTATAAGCAGTGAGGTGGAACAACAACGCTTAAAAGATGAAAATATCATGTAATAATCACTTCCCTACCTAGGGTTCCTCTGTCACAACCATCCTTACAAATAGGCTGGGAGGTAACGCTACAGAGAGCTTTTGGGTTCTGATGGTATCAGATTTTACGGGTGTGAAATTTGCTAATTTGGCTGCTATGCCAAATGCTCACTTCTTCCAGAAGATTCATCGTCTTGTTTAAGACAGGTAAAGTGTACACGAGACTAATTTCCCACTCTTCTGAATTTATTTATTATTTAGTTATATATACTGAGAAGCCTATTGTGAAGTCTCTACTTGTTCACAGCAGTCTAGTATTGAACACAGAGGGGAAATATCACTCACTGCATATTTCCCCTTATCCTTGTTGCAGAGAAACTCTGGAAGAATTTCCAAAAGAGGATGAGTGAAGTTAAGAGGATTCTTTATCTATAGCTTTGGTAGTTATCAGCTCTATTCTTTAATTGAAACTGAAGTGAGCAGCTGTTAGCTTCCCTGCCATTAGGAGCTAACACGTTACATTTAGAACAATAAACAGTTGTCGCTATTTGAGTTCTTGCCATCAGCACCTCCCAAAAAACACCTGTGCGAGCCGTCTATGTGCTCGAGTTGGCTGTTCCGAGGTGTCAGCCTTTATAAAAGTTGCATGAGTGTTTCCTCCCGTCTCAGAGGGAAGAGACAGACTCGTTTGCGTGGAGCAGAGAGTGTTTGTGCCTGTGTGAAAGGGAGGAGAGCCAGGGTGCAGTTTGATACCTGTTGGCAACGCCAGCGGGTCCGTGTAGCGCCGTTAAACGCCAGCTTGGATTGATTCCACTCTATTTAGCCTGCTACTAAACGCAAACTGCTTGAATCGAGACAAATTCAAGACACGACCGAGCGGCAGCGAACCGCAGAGGAATTCCTGCCTGTGTTAAGTAGTGTCACCTTCATGGCGGTAGGCAGAGCCTAACTAAGGATGGGAATTAATCTCTTTTCTATTACCCAGCCAGGAGCTGCCAGAGGCTCTGCGCTGGAGCCTTGCGGTGCCTCCCCGGCTGTGCTGCCGAGCAGGGATGTTGCTGGCGGCTCGGGGCTCGCCGGGATGCTGCTGCTGCCCAGCAGCATAGAGGGATGTGCTCCTCCTCTGCCTTCCTCAAAGAGAACACGGAGCGTTTGGTGGCACAGCAGCTCCAGGGGGCTGCAGGCTCCTGCGTTTGTGCTCTGGGAGCCCTGGCAGCGAACGAGAGGCTGAGGCTCTAGGGGGATTTCTCCCTCTCCCAAGTTTCAGCTGGGTGCATCCTCTGTTTAGTCAGGCAAAGGATGGGAAGGAAAACAACTTGTGGGACAGGGATGACTCCTGGCTAGTTATGGCTATAGATTCATTGCCATCGCAGCTTTCAAGAGCAGTATTTCTGCGATGCTTTCCTCTCTCAAAGTAGGAAAGGAAGCTACGGAGCCATTCCTATTTATTTACTTACTTAGGGGGTGCAAAGCTTTGCGGTGAGGGAAGGTGATAATAAATCGGGGGGATTTCCCCCCCTCAAGGTTCTTCCAGCCTCCTCCTCCCTCATTTACATATCTGGCTGGTGGGTGATTTTTATTCTCAGCACGAAAACTGCAATCTATTTCAATGCATGAATGCAGCCCTGCATCTATTCAACACAGTGAAATAGCCCAGAGACTTATTGTACTAAATAAGAAAACAAGGAGAAGAAACGGGCTCGCCAGCCTTAGAAGCAACCCTCTGTGATCCAAAGTCCTCCCGATTCTTTAAAGGAGGGTTGTAGAACGGAAGGAAAAATGAACCTCCCCAAAAAAAACCCCACCAACAAGCGGGAAGACAAATACAATTACCACCACTTCTTCTCCCGAGAGAATAATAATGATAATAAAAAAAATACTAACAAGCATCCCACGATATTTTCATTATCGGCAATTTGAAAACATCCGACTTAATGAGGGACCCCAGTTCGGTCTAATACCGCATCTACGGACGAGGAAGGCGCTCGCCCAGCGCACCTCGCACGCACACAGAACCCAAGTCAGGCAGAAACCCACGGGGCGAGAGCCCTCTGCCAGCCAGCCACAAATTGTCTGAATAAAATGAATACTCACTCTTTCAAGGAGCAAGGGAGCCGCTCGCCCACAGCCACTTTCACGCACGGATGGAAAGGGTGAGGTAAAAAGCCATCAGCCAGTCCCTGGGAACAGGCAGGGTGCTCCAGATTTTCTTCTCATGCTTTCCGAGGCTGCCGATGCTGGCGGAGCCGCTGCTTGCCGGGCTTCCCGGGTCTCTGTGCCTGCATGCCGGAGTGCAGTTATTAATTTCTCCCTTCGCACGAGCCAGCGGCAGCCCGCACGTCTCCAGGAAAGCAGGGATATTCCAAATAAATCCGCTAATTCCGGGGCTGAGCGCGCTACCGTGCCCGCCTGCCTGCCAAACGTAACTGTGAAGCGATGTGGAAAAGTGAGCCGGGAGCCTCCCCTGACAGCTCTTATTGGGCTGATCTCGGAGGCAGGTCTAGCGCTGGGAAATTCGTGTAAGCACTTTGGGGTGGTGGTTTTCCCCCTCCCTCCGCTGCCCGCCTTCCCCCCGCCAGGCACACAACTTTTCCAGGGGCGGCGGCGCCGCTCGCTCCCCGCGCTCCTGCCGGGCGCCCGGGCCGCCAACTCCGCGCCGGGGCATCTCCTCCGGCCGCCCGGGAGAGACCGACGGAGGGCGGGCAGGGAGGGAGGGCTGCGGGCAGGGACGGAGGGAGGGAGGGATGCGGGCGAGCGGGGGTGGGCACCGGGCGGACCCGGGGCGGGGGGGCCGAACCCGGAGCGCGGCCACCGGGGACGCGCCCGCCGGGGCTGGGACGTGCCCGCCGGGGCTGGGACGTGCCCGGAGCGACAGCGAGGAGGAGCCCCCCCCGTTCTCCCGTTGCCGTCCTTTGGGGTGATGCCCGCCGGGAGAGGGATGCGGGGTGGATGCGGCAGCGCCCGATGGGCCGCGGGCAGCCGCTCGTCTCCGTGCGACAGCGCTGCGGGCGGGCGCCCTGGGGACAGGGAGGGCATCCTTGAAAAACGCTTTTCCCAACACGCCCCCGGGAGCTGCGGGCGGCTCGGGGCTCTCCGCAGCCTCGGGCGCTGCGCGGAGCGGCCCCGGGGCAGCGACAGGCGAGGATGGAGGAGCAGCTCGCAGTAAGTCCTTGACCCTCGGCCCGTCCCCAAATGCTCTTTGTGACCGGCAGCGCCGGGATCCGGCACGGCCCCGCTGCTGGGGCACCGGGCATCGCCACCTGCCTTGGGCTGTGCGGAGCTGGAGCGGGCTCGTCCCGTCCGGGACGGACAGACAGCACGGCCAACACCCCGCGAGGGACAGGCCATTGCCATCCCCTGCCCACCTACCTCATCCATCGAGCTTTTCTCCTTGTCCTGTTGCATGGATTATCTGTTAGCAGATTAAATGTATTATTTTTATAATACATGCTAGCTCTGAATCCTCCCCAAGTCTGATGTTTGCCGGAAGGGAAGGGGTAAGAGCACAAGGTCAGGTGCAGGCAGGGACTCAAAAAATGGAGGGCTGCTTCCACACTGAGCTGGGGCTGTTGGGGAAGTTTAATCGCCCTCAATTCCATCCTGCTCCAGCTCTCCGTGACCAGTACGATGGTCTGGTTGAAATGAACGTGCTGTGTGGTTCTACATTAACGAACCAGGTTCGTTGCTCAACTTTATTTTTAAAGGTCTGGTCATCTGAACCTCCTTCAGATCACCTGCAAACCTCTCCACCTTAACCAAAAGATAAGATGGCTACTCTGTTGAAGATCTACCGAGGATTGCAGAAAGTGGAGCCTAATATTCTGCTACACAGTAAGAATACCATATAATTTAGTTCCATGATTGTTAATCTTATTTTCCATGCTGATCCTATGAGTGCATGACAGTGCGTGAGACCCTCCCTGTGTAGCTCTTACCTGCTCGACTGCATCTTGACTAAATGCAAGCTAGTGCAGATAACAGGTGCATTTCTGCTTGCACAAATCCTCCTTCTGAAAAGTCTCAGACTCATGGGAATGTAGCAAAATGCACCCAGAATGTGCCATTTTTCAAGGTCAATGAAGAAACATCTAACTATGGCTTTGTTTCCCTCAGCCCAAGCACTTACCTTCAGAGCTGCAGCCTGGGAGGATTGCTTGGAGGAGGATGGATATGAAAATACCCAATACTTGAGGCAGGCTGAGAGCCTTGAGGGAAATACAAAACACTTGGCAGTGCAATAGATAAGATCAGAAATGTGGTTTCCTTTTACCTGGGGTTCTGTTGAGGCAAGGAGTGGTTTTCTCCCCCATCGTTCCACCAACTGAACAACGCAGTGAAAGTACAGATCTTGTCACAAGGGAAGTGTGAGGATGCTCAACCTGGCTTTACTCCTGGGAATTACTGCCAGTTTTCAAACTCCTTCTAGATTTCAGTAAGAGTGGTTGCACACCTTGTTTTAATTTCCATTTAAAACACCTAAAGGAAGCAACCAAGAATAAAAGTTCTTCCTAAAAAGAGCCCTCATGTCCTTGCTTTAAATAGGCAGCACAGCAGTGTGTGGGAAGAAAGCTAATGGTAGAGGTTGTACCTCCAAGTGCAGCTTAAAAGTTGAGTTTTTTGTTTTGATTTCAACCTTTGACTCGTGCCATTTGTTCTACGTGACCTTTCTTGCAATTGGAAATTATCAGGGCAAAAGCTGCACTCTTTCATCTTCAGGTTGTGGGAGAGGATGGTAAGTGTCTTGTTAAAATGGATTATGCCATCCATGGATTCCCCTGCTGGAAAGCCTTGCAGATGATGGAGTAAATCTTGACAGGAAGAAGTGTATAGATGAAAATTAATGTAAAAATAAGCTTGGAATAGCAAAGGAACATTTGCAGCTTTCTGCATCCTATCCAGATGAAATGATTTAATGATATTTATCATAGTGAGAGATATATATATACACACTACTGCATTACACTGATGAATATGCTGGCTAGAAATTGTTTCCTCTTAAATAAATATTATAAGGAAGATTATTCCTCTATCTTCTAAATGGCCATTTCATTTTTTAAGCAAAAAGGAGCTCTGACTCCAGTTGCAATGGGATGAAGATTTTTACTTTAATGACTGTACTGAAGAAAGAAGTCATCTGCAAAATGCATATGGTTAAATCCCACCCTGGATCAAACTGGAATGCAATTTTTCATATTAAATTTTGGGATCAGTGGGGAAAAAAAACCCAACAAACCAGAGTATTTACAAAATAGATAGGCTTTTGTTATGGGTTGGTTGTTGGTTTTGTTATTGTGGGGTTATTTTTCATCGTGGTTTTATGGTACCTTTTGGTTACTTTTTTTTGGTTGCTTGTTTTTTTTTTTTTGGGGGGGGGGGGGGTTATGTGTTTGTTTTTTCTTTTAGATGGGTTTTAGGTTTTTTTGGAGTTGCTTTTGTTTGGTTTTTTGACTGGTTGTGATGGAGAATTGGGAAGAAATTGACCTCAGCTTGGAAGAGAACTGGGAGATTTACTTCTATATTGCTTTGCTTTTATGAGTAAGAAGGATTAAAACCCCTGTGAGAGTTCCCATGCGTACACAGACAGGAAGTATCTGTCACCTAAAATATGTGGCATAATGGAATTCCACCATCTTCTCTCACTTTCTTGGTTTTGTGAAAACAGTGGTTGATTATCATTTAATTCTGTGTTCCTCAGCAGTGCAATCAGCTGCTTCCTGAAGACAGAGAGTTTAGACCTTACTGCTCAAAAATATCCAATAGAAGTGGCTTGAGATGAGCTCAGTCACAGCACAGCCTTGCCAGGGTTACTGCTGGAGTCACTCTTTGGGGTCATCTCATTTAAATGACAATGCCAGAGTCGGGGCTTGAGAGGGGAAAAGAAACGACTGTGCTAATTCCTCATATTCACATTTTATTCCCATCAGATCACCTACCAGTGAGATATTTCCCTCAAAGCATCAGTAGCTGAATTCAGTTTTTAATATGTAAAATGGAGCTTGATCCAAAATTACATGCAATTAATGAGTCCAGAGTGAATTGCTTGATCAAGATAAATGACTTTACTGCAAGCTACTTTTGCTTACAGGGATTGCCACTAAAATGCCACTTCAAAGTAATAAGAAATTAATAACTGATTTGAAAGTTACTAAAGCAAGTTTATGGACTAGTGGCATCACCTGCCATTGTTGCATTAAAGCCTTAAACACATTAAATGCTGTTTTCTTAGGCAATGCCCACTCTACATCATTGGCACCTTTTGCTCAAATTACATGAGGGATTATTCCTTAATTTAATTTGCTTTGCATACTAGAATTGACATTAGAATTGTATGCTTGAATTGACATTTGCTTTGCATACTAGAATTGGCATTTCATGACATGAAATAAGAAGAAACAAGAAGTTACCTTAAGTAAGTCCAGAACGTTTCTGAATAAAATATGCACTTTTATCAGCTCCCTGTGCCAGCACACAAACATAATTACATTTAGAACATAGGTTCTTATCACTGTCTTGCAACCTTTAAAACCTGCTTGCATACAGTTATCACAAGGTGGTTATCAGGAAAAATAATGATCTCCTGTGTTTGGGAAGTCACTGAAGACATCTGTAACTTGAAAAAAAAATCCATTATATAATGCTTACAAGTGATCCTATAGATTAAAACAAGGGAAATGATACAAGCAGCCTCTGAGATAAAGGTACAGGGTTGGTTGGGATAGGTTTGGTTTCAGTTTTTTTCCCTCTGTAAGAAATTCATGTTTACATTTTAACAGGCAAGGCTAGAAACCCTGAGAGACTGAAGTGAGGGATATGCAAAGGAATGCCAGACTCCTTCAGGGATCACACATGGTTAAAATTCAATATCCTGCACTGGAACAGAAAGCTTGGGAAGCCCCACTGAAGAAAGAGCAGCAGAAGCCATCAGTGACAGAAGTGATTCTCAACCACCCAAAGCCCTTTGCTTCTGACTCTGGGCCTTCTGAGAATCTAATCCAACTCCATTCCCTCGTTACTTGAGATGTGAGGAGAAACATGCATTGGTTTTGAATTTACTTTTGCTTTGACTGGACAAACATATTCCTATAACCATTCAAATTCCTCCTCCAGCCCAAGGAAAAGTCTGTTTTATCAGACAGAAATAAAAGTTTAACCCAGAAGCAGCCCTGGGCTTGTGGGCCCTTAGCACATCATTTGCTATCCCCAAACACTTCATTTAGCACTGTAAAACACAACTAGCCCTGAGCCACTTCCACTCTCCAGAGATTATAAAATATTACCCCCCCCAACTACTAATTTGTGTACCTTTTGCACCAGTGATATTAGGGAGTGCATAAAAATAACACTGCATTATCAGGTTTTATTATTCCTCGGGCACTGTTTGCAATTTTGACTAGTTGCTGTCAGGTTGGCTGTTAGAAAAACAATTATTCCTTTAGTACATCAAACTCTAGGAGAAAGACAAAAGGAAATTATATCCAGCAAGGCATTCAACCATTATATTTTTGTTGTACATTAGTGCAAGTTGTACAGGATGCAATTGGGGGAGTTAATCTTTCGCTGTGGGTTTTCACTCTGCCTCGTGAGCATCAGGAGCTGGCTCAGTCACAGGAGCTGTGCAAATATTGTTTGCTCTACCTCAAGTGCCCTCTAGTGTGCAGTAATTAAGCAGGTTAAAATAAGTTTTTTTCTCCTTTTTTTCTAACAGTTACTCTCCTAAATCCCAAAGTAATATGTAACAGTGCTTTTCTTCGAGAGGAAAGAGAAATTCAATGTTCACTGCATTAATTGTGTGGATATAAATGAATTATCTCCTCCATGCAAAATCAAATCACTCCTGTTGCTGTCAGATTTTTATTCTCAGAGGTATAAGTTAAATAAAGCCCAATAATTCTTTTAAATGTTGTGCAAATGTCAAAGTACAAACAGTTTTTGGTATTATCAGATCCAAAACAACAATTTTCTCTCTGCAAAAGGAAATTACCATATTCATCAACAAAACATGGCCCTAGAACATGATTTACCAAAAAAAAAGAACATAATTATGCTTCTAGGGTTTCTGCAGTTTAGAGAACAGGCAAGCCTACATGAATGTAAATAGAATAATGACTGGGGCACACATGTAACAAGTTCTGTGTGTTCTCACCTGTCCTGTGATGCTGAGGTTCCCCCTCAAAATTCTGACATGACCTGGCTGGACAAACCCAGTGGTGTCTGTCAGTGAGAGCAGGTTCTGTGCAGCAGCTCCTGACACCAAAGAACAGTGACAGGAGGAGAAGTGAGGAGATGTTGGGAGACAAAAGTCTGGAGAAGTAAAATTACCAGCTGCAGCTCCAAGAACAAAGAATTAAAAACTCTAAGGAAGTAAGGGTTATTTAACTTATAAATAAATTTAAATGATAACTTTAAAGAAGTTTAACTTATTTAGGTTTATTTCTAAGGATTCCCCTGCATTTCAATAGCAGACTTGAGTTCCCCACATAACTTTCTCCCCTGCACAAATGAGTTCATTTTGGGGGAAACCATTGAAGAGTTTTTCCCCATTCCTCATTTCACTGTGCCCTGACCTCAAAGCCAAGTATTCACTTTCAGGCAGGATTTACCATAAAATTCCAAGATAATAGCAAGCCTAAGCATACTCTAAACAAAACAGATTTTTAATGGACTTCTGAAAGCTGAGGTAAGAGGGATGGGTGGATCCCAGGAGAGATGAAATGGTTGCCTATAATAGGGATATGCTACACAGGGTGAGAGAATTGAATCTTTTATGAGTTGTAAAATCAGTAGGACTTCCTATAAGTGGAAGGAGTCATCATCACTACCCCTGAGCTGGGCTGTGGTGGCAGAGTTGTGGTTTCCAAGTGAGGTGCTGAGAGAAGCCCACAGCATTGTTTCCCGTTTGCCAGCTTGGCTCTGCTGAAGGTTAATTTCTGTACCTTGACTGTTGCATTCTGCAGAGTACACACACTTCTGGTGCAGTTTAGCATCCATGGGAGGCAGACAGGACAGAGCACAGCACCACACTTTGCCAATACATGGTTTTCTAACACAAAATGCCCTATTTTAACAGCCACACTGCAGCCAGGCACCGCGCTGCCAGCAACACAGCAACAAGAGTTATTCCAGAAACAATGCTGGAATAGATGCTCTCATAACTGAAAGCTAAAGGACAGCAGGGTTAGACAGGTCTTGGCAGGGATCTGGGCAAACAAACTGCCTTCATTTCCATCAGATTTGAGTCAACTTCCCCAGGTGTGTTCAGCCCTCATCACTGCAGGGATAAGAGTGAACACAGCAGCAAATACACCTGGAGAGCAGCAGGGAGGGGAAAAGCCACTCAGCGGCAAGGACAGCTTCTAAAATGGATACCTCAGAAATGGACAGCATTCTGCCACCCCTGTCCTGGAGACAATAAATCCCTTCAGTTTAGCCCAGCTCTCCATGAAGTGCCTTCCCTGTGTGGAGGAGAGAAGCAGATCTTGGGTCCCTGAGAGGTGACAATTACAGCAGACAAGCCATGCAAGGGAGCTGTGGTTACAACACAAGGGAAAGCAGCACAAGCACAAACACTAAAGTAGCACAAGCCCAGGTTTCAGCACAGGACACCTGAAGAAACTCTACAAAAGGAACTTTTGCACACCTCATAACCCAAATCTAATACAGCACAAGCTGAAATTTGGCTGCTAGCTCGAATGGTGTTTTTCCATTCTGAATGCAGTGACAGATTAGGAGTAGATGCTTATTTCAAAGTACTTTTCTCCAGAGAGTTCTGCTTTGGTTTTTTATTTAATTAAGAAGGTAAGTCAACATATTGCCCATAAAGTGATTTTTTCAGCAGCTGCTGACATTGTAGTTTGGCAGGCTGATCTTAAAAAAAATCGTAATGCTGTGGTAAAATAAAGCATCCATTTCCCCTAAAAATATTTCTGGTGCATATGGCAGAAATACTGCTAATAAAGGAGAATATCAATCATTTAAATGCACAGGACTCCATGCTGAAGGACCTTCCTTCTTCATAAGCAGCTAAACAGGCAGAGCATATAGAGGGAGAATCATGTTATAGAGGGAGAATCACGTTATAGAGGGAGAATCATGTTACTCAAATCAACTGGCTTTAATGCCAGTAATTTAATGAATCAAGTAAATATCTCCTGAAATATATTCTAAATTCATTTACCAATGCTGTCAGGCGGTTTTTATTGTCAAATGCAGTAAAATCAAGTGAATAAGTAGCTGAGACTGGGATGATGCAAATAATGTCCCCCAGAGGAGACAATATGGGAATGATGTGACTGAGCCACAGCTTGGTGTCCCTCAGCTTCTTTGCAAGCCTTTAAAAGTGAAGAGAGAGTAGTACAAGGTGTGTTTTCCATGGATCACTCAGGTCAAAGAAGGCAACTCTGGAATAACTGGAGGAATATCAAGGCCTGACTCACTCTTGTGCTAATTTCACTAATTCCAGCTTTACACTGGAGTAACACCATGGTAAAACATGACCTATATTTTTATTTAAATTAAAAATCTCTAATATTCATCAAATATTTATAAGAATATATAACAAATAATTGTGGCAAACACTGCGTAATAAAGATGAAAGGGAAATTAACCTTGTGAATTTTTAAACTGAAGAATAAAGACCATTACATTAATAAGACTAAATTATATCATTAAATATTTAAAATTATGTCCTCTAATAAATGTTTTTATTTAACATATTTCTTTTCTATTACATTAGTAAAATGCCTTTAAGATACAGAAAAAAAAAAGCAAAAAAGAAGGGCTCTTTTTTTTTCTTTATAGCCATGCAATACAGAGAAAGTGAGAAAGGAGACATGGTGACAAGGTCAGCTCTCAGGAGAGAACAAGAGAACTTCTAGAAGTCTCAACTCCCTGCTTGAATGGGCTGGTAAGAGGCTGTGTCTTTGCTAATCATTTTTCTTCAAATATTCTATTTTTTAGGTCTAGCTCGGCTCTCTCTATGCTGATGAACTTGAGTTAATCCAGCACAAACAAACCTTGTCTCTGTCTATGTTTGTTCCATTGAGCATCTAACTCATCCCTGACAGGGCACAGGGGTGAAAGCAGCACTTGGGAACTCCAGGGAATCCTCAGGAAATCCACGCCTTGCAGACAGAAAGGGTCAATTGGATAGCAAAGAATTGGGGGTACAAGGGGTACAGATTCCTTTCTCAACATTAATTCCACTCACCTCATGTCTCTAGAGTTTTCCAATTATTCTACAAACAGCAGAAGACTTAAAGCAAAAAGTTTCTGAATAAACCCAAATTCAGCCCATAACATTACACTCCTACCAGAAAGAAATTTCTTTTCCTAGTACACCACCAAAACTTTCAATGTCCCACTCTAGATATGGCACTTCAAAGCAGCATTTCTTTTTCTTCAGTGTGTTCCAGTCCTATTTCTGCCTTGGCTGTGCACACAAACCCCACAGCCAGGGAGCCTGCCTGTCTCAGCTTTCCCCTGAACAGCCAGGTTTTGCATGCACTCGCAGAAACACTGATTAAAATCCAATGGCAAACAGTGACAAATCAAATCTAACTCATCAGCGTTTCAGATTTATCAGAGGCTACAGTTTAATGATGTTTTAGTGGAAATTCTCCTCATTTGCAAGCACACAAAATTCTGAGCCCTCTCTGTTTAGTTGCTGTGCTTTTTGCAGTTAAACCATTCTTTCTGTTTACCACAGGAGTGCTAACTCTGATCTAATTCCCACAAGTTTTTGTTTATTTTTGTAATATTCCTCTGACTTCTGTAGATTGTGTGGTTTGTTGCTATGTTTGTCTTCCTGCTGTCCCTCAGCATTTCCCTCCCCTGTACCCATCATCACCCATCCTGTAATTACAGAAATGTTATTTTTTGATAGACAGATGCATAGGTTTGCTGGCAGGAGTACTGCCATTATGCAGTCCAAATACTGTGCAGAATATTAAAGAATCATACAAATCAAGTCTTAGTGAAAGAATAATCTTGTGAATTATCAAAAAGTTTGAACTAAGTCTGGTTTGCTTGTTTACACATGGGATAACTCACCTCAAACTAGGTAACATTTATTTACATATGGCAGCTAGGACTGCACAGGAGATAGAGTCTTCTAATTAACACTCCTGATGCTGCAAACATAAACAGGGATAAACACATTTTCCATTATGTGTAGCTGCCACTCACATTGCCACAGTATTCTTTTCTCTGCACAAATAAAACAATGCTACAAAGCAAACAAGCACTGAGCTTTCACTTCAGTACCTGCCTAATAATGTCATACCTTATTTCCAGAAAATTTATTTGGAAAAGTTACCAAAAACAACCAACCAACTAAACAAAAATCAGTGTCATATCTTATCACTTCACTTATCTTGGGCTCAAGAGGCTGTAGGAATAACATGAGATCTTCCACTAGTGTTATGTATTACTGTGCTTTAAAGTTTCCACAAATAAGGCACCTGTTTCTGCCTGGCAGGCAGGCTACAGAATAGTGAAAACTGACACTGTGCTCACAAATAAAAAGCTTAATCTGCAGAACAAATGAGGAATAAAATACATACTGTGGGTCCAAATGGCTCACCACTGGAAAGTGGAGTAAAGCAGTCTGGGTAGGCAGAGCAAGGGGAAGGGAATGTGGAAAACTCAGTGGCAACCACTTCCAGCTGTGCCCCCACCAAGATTTCAGCTGGGTGTGCTTCAGGGATCTACCTCAGCCAGTTCTGAAGGGCCCCTGCCTTATCCTGTCTGTGTGTTTGGGCTGACAGGGAAAATGTGGAGGTGCTGCCAGCAGAGCCAGGAGGGCTGGAGCCACCCAGCTGAGGGAGCTTTCCCAGGGCAGCTCTGCCTTTCCTTCTCCATTCAGGGTGGCTCCCAGCAGCATCCCAGGCTCTGTCCTCCCAAAGCACACCCACAGAGTGCTCAGTGGGAGGTTTGCACACCTTCCTTCTGCTGTCACTGGGACTAAGGCAGGGTTTATCATTTCCTCTGTGCTTGAGCCCAGCCATGCTCAGCCAGGTGTAGGGCCCTCACACAGAGCTCCCTGAAAGTGCCTTCACACAGACTTCCAGTCTCCACACCACAGCTCACTGCACACCCTTACCCTGAGCTGTCTCATTTATAATTTAAATGTTTAATGTAAAGTGAAGCTCATGTTAACAATACATATTTTTGAAGACTGACAAGTATAGTGCTTTATTTCCTAAAGGAATAACTGGAGTGATCCATAAGCAAATAGAAAGCCAAGTAACACTGTCTGAACAGACATCATTTGTGCTCATCCTTGAGAAACCTTAGAGAGCATACATCCCTTCCTCCTTCTCAGCTAGGCAAGGTGGGATTGACTGTGGTTTTCTTTCAGATGAGGTATGAAAAGCTGCAGTGCACTTTGTTCTGCATTGGTATTAATGATACCTTCAGAAGTGGGATGTCTTTGATATCTATTGTGTGCTGCTGACTGATGGCTCTTTCTAGCCTGGAAAAGTACCTTGTCTTAGCAGCTTTGTGTGGGCTGAGAGTGGAGGCCACAAGAATATTTTGAAGTTGAGAAATTTTAAATTAATATAAAGTATTGTATCATTAAAGCTGAGATAGTAATACCCTTCTAAATTCACCCTAAAACTTTCTTTGTCCATGCAGGAAATGATTAGATATTATCCCATCTTGGTTCTGGATATTCTTTATTGCTGTTCATCCTCAGAGGCAATGGATGAGAATCCCCACCAGCAAGAGCAGGGACAGCAGAATCACTCTCCTTGTGCATCATCTCTTGCTGCAAGCCCCCCTCCCTGACACTTCTTCTATTATAAAACACTCAGAAGCAGCAATCCTGGTAATTGTCTGACTAATATCTTCATTATCAGGGAGCGTTATCTTTCACATACAACAAAAGGAGATGGTGCTAGCATCAGCACTGAAAATAAGGATTAGAGAAGGGGAACTACTGATCAAAGTGAAAAATAAACTGCAAAGGTTAACTTATGGCACATCCTTTTCTTAACCTGTGTTGTATTAAGGAAATATTAAATAAACAACAACTTGTAAAATGATATTTTCTTATTTCTTTGACTCTACTAGTGATACTTAAAATAATTATGCATGAGAGAAGACCCATATTCTGCTCCCAGATTTTAATTATCCCATCTGAAGTGAGCAGTGGTTAAGAGCATAAGAGAATGGAGACAGAATGAAAAAGCTTGGCTGGGGCAGGAATTCAGCTGGTTGTTTGGAGGTGCAAGCTCAGAGCAGCTCAATGCTATGTTGGGAGGAGCTGATGGCTCTGCAGAGCCACTTGTGCTCTGGCACTGGCATCAGTCACCTGGGCAGGTTCGGCAGGAGAAGGGCTCTGGGAGGGCTGCAGCTCCCGAGGTCAGGGCTGACACCAGCAGGACAGCGTGGGGAACAACTGGGGCTGCTGCCCACGCCAAACCTGCTCTAAGAATAGACAGCCTCATCCTCTAGGCTTGTCAATCTGTCACCCAGAAAAAAAAATAGAAAGGAAAATTAAAAGGTTATGATGTTATCGTCTCCAAAAATAGGATTTCAGTCATCCTGGAGAAGTGCTGTGCTGGGATATTTTCACTCAGGTTCTGCTGACATCTCCCAACTGTCACCAGCACTGAGCTTCCTTTTGGGACTGCTAAAGGTCACCGAGCACCAGGGAGGTGGAGGGAGACCTCCACGTGGGTGACCACAGGAAAATGTTTTCAGGATTAATCTGAAGGAGAAAGAAATGAATCAGTTTGTCTGTGTTCCTCTTTACTGGTGCTGACAACACCCAGAACAGCAGTGCCTTCTGCTCTTCAGCACTGCCTCAAGTCCACCAAAGACCAAAGGTTACTTCCTAAAAAAGGAGCTGCTTGCTGCCTGAACCAGTAGCCTGGTTTTCTTATATTTCAGAGCTAACACAGAAAACAAAGGATCACAGCATGCAAGAGCAGGACAGACTAGTGGAAAACAGTCTAAGAATAAAAGGAAAACAACCAGCAAATCTCAAACATTACCTTTGAGAATGAAGAGAAACTCGCAAATGCCACTATCCATTTTTCTTGGAAAGATGGGATTCAACTGAGCCCATTGGAAGAAAATCCTCTGCTCTGAAAGCAAATTGAGAGACTAATTCAGTGCCCAGGGCACAGCAGAGGGTGGCAGGGGCAGGAGTGACCCCGAGGTGCCCCACGACAGCCCACGAGCTCCGAGTGCTCAGTGTTCTGAGGGTCAAGCTCTGGCACCGTGGCATTTGAGATTCAGTCTCTCTATAGATTAGGATTGATCTCCCCTGTCTCTGGATAAAAAAATAAACAAACTGTAACCTTGAAATTGTCATCCAAACCTGGAGTCCAGCCAAAAGAGCAGAGACAAAATCCCCTTGAGAAGCAGAACAGCAACCCCAGAGGTCACTATCGATGCGCCAAACACAAACAGTGGATTTTGATACTGCAAGGACTTGAGTAATTTCATTTTTATTCAAAAAAATAAAAGCGTAATCATATTTTTTTTTTCCCCCCTGAAATGCAGAATTGCATCCATTTCCAAGTAAACACAGATACTCAGAGGATACCTTAAATATTCTCTTGGAATTGAACATGCACATTTGAAAGCAGTGCAGTTACAGAACACAACATTCTCCTCCATGCAAGAGGACGGTGTTGTACTGCCCTCTTTGTTGCTTTGGAGAACAGAGGGAGTTACCAGCAGCTTCAAAGCTGTAAGGAGAGAGCAAAGCAAATCTGAGCTAGGAATGGCTCCAGTTAACTCCTCAGAAGGAGGGATTGCAGCAGGGCAAGCTTTTACAGGCCACTGCAAAACAAAAGGATTTGCTGTGTTGTTCTGGGATTTTTCTGCTTTAGGTGAGGCCATCTTCAAATGAATAAAGAACTCAGGCTTGCTGTAGGCTCTGTTTCCAAAATAGCCTCAAACTCTGCTTCAGATTCACTGCAAGTGAGGAGAGCAAAGCCTACAGAATGACATTTCAAGTGTTTGTGCTTAAATGTAGCTCATGGCAATGCATGCATCCCATTTCATTATTTTTAATGGGGCAACACCCAGCAGACCCCAAGCAAACGTGCAGCTGCACAGAAAAACACACCCTCAGTTCCCAGTGGCTACCCCAACCTGAAACTCCAGACATTTGAAATTTGTTCCTGCAGAATATCAGTCTAAAAACAACAAAAACAAACAAACAACAAAAAACCCACATGCAAAATTCCCCCCAAAACCCCCAGGAAAGTACATGAGAAACCATGCAATAGTACAATTGTTATATATAAAATAGCTGCAAAAAAGCAGAGTAGGAGGCCCTCAAAGATTCAGCACTATGGAAATAGGAATAAAGAGAGGCAAGCCAGTGTTTTGAAGGGAGGTGGAAGAAATGTGATTGCTCTGTCCCTGACTGTGTTGGTTACACTGTGCACAACCAGGAATGCATTTTATTATCTAATATTTATCGCTTTTGACGGTCACAGGTGTTCCTACTTCAAAAAGATTTTAGCAAATGCCCCTAACTGTGTGACATCTGGATACTGTCATCACTGTAACAAGAGGTAACTTTTGCCACTAGGCTCTGCTCTGGCAGATGTGGTTTTAGTGCCACTGTTCATTTCCTTCCCTGTTAAAATGCAAAACATTAGCTTTTACTTACAAACAGACTTAGCCTGTTCAAGTCTACAACGTGAAGTCAGATCCTTTTATACTCTTAGTCCACCAATAAACACATTAAATGGAAAAATGTTTCACTGGCTAGGATGCTGTGTTAGATTCTTGAGTAATATAAATCAAAGACAGTGAAATTGTTATGATCATGGAATCCCTCTCCATCCTCACAGGGAGGAATTCCTTCCCAAAATCCAACATATCCCTGCCCTCTGGCAGTGGGAGCCATTCCCCCCTGTCCTGGCACTCCATCCCTTATCCATTGTCACTTTCCATCTTTCCTGTAGGTTCATCAGGGACCACAATTAAGAAACCACCTCTTCTCCAGGATGAATTGACACTTTTTGTTAAATATTTTTAGTATGTTCTCCATGTTGTGAAGAATATTAAACAAAAATAATAAATTTCAAAAAGACAAAAACACACACAGGAAGGAAATGGAAAGTTTTCTGTAAACCTGCAGAGGGAAAAAGCTGCTTTGAAGTAAGCTGCTAAGCTTAAAACAATTTGCATGAAATATTTTTCACAAAAGCCTTCAAAAAAATTAAAATCTTTGGAAACCTATTGTTCTCAGAGCCCCATATGTAGCTGAGTAAAATTAACCTATTGGTAAATGCCAAAGATTATCAGTTCCATTCAGCTGCTCAGGCACTCAGCAGGGCCAGGGGAGCCATGCCCTGGGGAACAAGTGTCTTTTTATCTCTTGCAAAAGAAGACAAAACTGCACAAACAGAATCTAAAATCCTATAGCAAAAAACCACAATTATCTGTGCTGGATGAGTGTCACGTTGGGAGCAGTGCTGTGGGTTACTTTTAACTGCAGAAAGAGACAAGAGAATCAACAAGTTCATGGTTGGTGCAACTCATCACAGATCTCAACAATCCAGCTTGAGTAAAGAACAAGAGTATTTTGAATGCAGAGGAAAATTATAGGGCATTTAATGAAGCAAATTACTACAGTTTGTATAATAGTGAAGATGGACATGAACTTGCACATTTTTGGAAAGTGTGAACATCAAGAATGCAAAGAAATACCAGAGGGCTAGGAAAATTCCAGTTTTATGCAGTGTATTAATACCAATCTGTGTCAGATTAGACAACCTGTAGTGACACAGACAGAAATTCCATTCTCTGATCTGAGGGTTTTTTGCATATTAAATGATATAAAGCATTCTACACCTATGCCCAATTCTGCAGGAAATTAAAGCCTATGATTATCACTTGTCTAACAGCATCAATGTAATAAATTAAAGGCTTTGAATAATGGCCAGCAGGCTTCTCAGCCATATTTCAAACTTTTAGAAAATAATCCATTTTTGGCAGATCATCTGACAAGTTCACAACTTTAGATCAAGGCTTATATTATGTGTCATCAGTATTCTTTTGTTCATCTCATACCTATCAATTTTTGTTCATCAAAACCTAGGGCTGTTTAACCTGGAAGAAATTTGGCATGTTATGTGGGTCATTTATGGAAATCAAGAACATGATTTAACATTAATATACATAAAAATGACTAGAAATTATGCACCACAAATCTAAATTGGTTTGTGGCTTTTTAAACTCCATTGTATAATACAAAGTATTTTCTCTGTGAGGGACAGAAAAATTCAGGTGGGAAAAAAATAATTACCAGATAGAAATCTTGGCTTAGTTAAAGCTATGTCATATATTAATGTTATTCTCAACACAGCAGGACGTTGGTAAATAAGATTTACAGCTCTGAATGTTAATTTTTAAAAGGAAAAACTAGCACCTCTCCTTCAAATGCAAACTAACTCCCATGGGTTTGTGAATTCAGGTAAAATTTACTGCAGAGCTATAGCACCACCACATATGGGATGATCCTTGCTTTTAAAAAGGAGGAAGCAGAAAATAGGAGAGACAGTTGCTTTCATTATCTGTGAACAGCTGAAAAGACATTTGGAAAATCAATGCCTTCCACTGGAATTAGAATCACAGAATCTCAGAATGGTTTGGAAGAGACCATCCCACCCCTGCCATGGCAGGGACATCTCCCACTGTCCCAGGCTGCTCCCAGCCCCAGTGCCCAGCCTGGCCTTGGGCACTGCCAGGGATCCAGGGCCTGCCCACCCTGTGAGGGAACAATTCCCAATTCCCAATATCCCATCCAGCCCTGTTCTCTTCTCCCCAGAGCTGCTCTCAATCCCTTCTCCACCCCACCTGTAGATGTGCCTTTGATTTTTGCTACAGAAAACATCAGTTTCCCAATTTTATGATCCAGTTGGATCTAGGCTGGAGTGAGAAGGGAACCTGGGAAAAGAATGCACAACCAGAGCCCAGGCCTGACTGCCTGACTGGTGTGGAGTAGCCAAGATATTCCTAATCCTTAGGCTTTAGTGCTCTCCTGTCTTCTCCTACTGATTTATCACAACTGTTTTTGAAGAGATTTGGTTCCATGGCTAAAGTGCAAATGCTTATGTGCAACAACGAACCAGCACAAACTGAACACAAATTACAGGCTCCTCCCAGCCCACAGTCATAGAATCTGCATTCATAAATTCAGATTTTTATATTTATGAAGATTTTTGAAGCTAAGAGAGTTGAACTTGGATGCAAGAATTGGACACAATTCCTGGTATATCATACTAGAAATGGTGGCCTAGCATTCATTCTATTTCCTCATTTCATCCTTTCAAAACCACAGCTAATTTGTCCCCTTGATTTTCTTCTCCTTTCTGCCTTTGTATTTGGCTCCTTGGAACATTAAGAAGCTTTGAGTAGGGATAGGGGTTGACAAAAACTACCAAAAATATCAATCCATGAGCTCAATATATTCAGGAGAGTGTTTTAGTCCTGTGTGATTGTTCCTTCCAGGCTTCCACAGTACATCAATTTCCTACAACCATGTACTACTCCTTGTGTGGACCTGCCCTGGCTTTAAGGTGTTTTTCTTTTGCATCATCACCATAAAGGAAACCTCCATAAAAAATTAATCATGTATGAAGGCACCATCAAATAGGTTCAAACACTTCACTGGGGGAAACACACCCAGGAAGCTGCAGACCATGCTCCAGTGCTTGGGAGCTGTGTCAGCAGCAGCAGGAAACCCAAACACTCACCTGCCACAGTGCTCCAGCTGCACATTCCCTGACTGCTCGCTGAACAGCCAAGCACAGCTGAAGATAAACTCCCCAGATTCCTCACATTTCAAATATGGCTCTTCCTTCCAGAGACCTATTGCTCAAACCCTACCCAGGACAATGCTTCTGGGGTTTTACAGCCCCTCATGCCATCTGAGCTGCTTGGCCCTGGTCCCCTCCCTCAGCACTCAGTGCCACATTCCAGGAGTGGGAGCATCTGACTGCACCTCCCTCTCTGGAACTGGGGTCCCACAGCCAGGCCTGTGGGGGGAAATGAGGTGCTGCACTCAGATTGCAGCTGATGGAGCTGCAGCCTGTGCCCTGCTGGCACCCGTGCCCTGCTGCTTCAAGGAAACACCTCTGTGTGTGTCAGCTCCACATCAGGCATTTAGCTCAAACGTTATCCAAAAAAGGATCTCTGCTGTGGCAAGGTTTTTGTCTGTGGTGTGTTTGTCAGGGAATTGAGAAGTGTTTGCAATAGTGCTGTTCCCTCAGTGCTGCCAGAGCTGGCTGGAGGCTGTGAGACCCCTGCCCGGGGGTGACACCAGTGACAGCCCAGCCTGCCACCACCAGGCTGCCACTGGGACTAATTTAACATCCATTTGTGCTGAGTAGGGTGACAAACAGGTTTGAGAACCAAGGTGTGCTGCTGCCACTCCCCAGTACTGCGGGCAGGCAGGACACCGGTATCAGCCCTGCCATGGGTGGCACTCGGGGTGCCAGGGGCTGCCCTGCCCAGCCAAGGGGCTCCCTCTGCCCCCAGCACCGTGCAGGGCTCAGCCAGGGCTGCTCCTCCCTTTGCTGCTCCCTGAGCACTGAGCCCCTTCTCTGCCCTGTGGGGCACCACATCTCCCCTTTGCCTTGGCACCAGAGCGTGCCCACGGGCACAAGGCTGAATTCAGACACACGGTAGAGAAGTCTGGAATCCTGCTGATGTCCAAATCAATGGCTTTGCCATTAACATCCCTGTGAGTGGAGTCAGTGCATTGAATTCACTTTTACTGAAGATAAATTTCCTCAACAAACAAAAAAATTGGAAAAACACATGGCATAGTGAATCCACCCATGTTGTGCATGCCCTACCTGTTCTTCCTTAGCAAACATCTGTATTTCAAACAAGACATCAACAAAACCTACAATAACTCACATTAAACAACCCTCAAACTTAGTAGAAATTAAGTTTGACAGAACAAAATGAACTCAATACGACTCAGCCCTAAAAGGATATCAAATTAATAGAATATAACTTAACATTACTCCAAATCTAACAATACTGGGGCTTTATTTTACATAATTTTACCAACATTTAATTTGCACTGAATAAAAACATAACAGAACTGAAAATAAAGCTCAATAAAACTGGAATAGAACAGGAAATAGCTTAAAATTAAGAACAATTAAACTGGACATTGTCCAAACTCAGTAAAACTCAAATTTAACAGAGATTAACTTAACAAAATCAACTGAAGAGAACTCAACCTTAATCAATTAACTGAACACATCTTAGTATTACTCAAATCTGACAATATTGGACTTTAACTTTGCTTAATCTTACTAACAATAAATCTGCAGACAATCTGTGAACAGAATTATTTTTCTGGAGGGATTGAAAAGGGTGTGACAAATCCATTATAAGTTTATATAATATAGATTCAGGTATAACAAAAGATTAAAGATTACTCGCTGCAACCACTTTTAGATACATAAATTTCTAGAGCTGTGGCAATAAAACAGGTTCATGATTAAAACAACTTTGTCTGCTTGAGCAGTAATATTTTTTCTCATGAGCTAATTATTTTGAAACTTTGAAGAACTGCTGCAGATAAAATTCAAGGTTATAGGACTTAGCTAAGAACTCAAAACTGATAATAATCAAATAATCATGGGAGAAGGGGAGAGCCATGGACTGGGCCTGTGTGGAGACCACAGTGGGCAACCTGTACATGGAGGGGCACCCCTGCATTGTCTGAATTTCCTGAAGCTCTGCAAAGCCAAGCACTACAATTATTGTCTTATTTATCATGTACAGAGGGATTTTATTATACAAACCCCATGGGAACTGGCCGTGGAGGGGAATCCATATTTTGTCAACTGTATGGTGATCAAGCCAGCATTTTGAGGCAGGAAAGGTGCCCAGAATCAAGCACAAGAAGAAGGGAACTGTGTCAGTGGTGAACAATGGCAATTATCAGCATGGATCACAGTTCCTCATTACCACAGGGGAAAACCTGGATTACCCTGATGGTGTACATACAGGATTTGGAGAAGTGACAGAAGGCATGGAAGTACTGAAGAGAATTAATGAAACCTTTGTGGATAAGGGTTTATCTCATATCAAGATAGCAGGATAAATCATACAGTAATTTCAGATGATCCCTTTGATGATCCACCTGCCTTGTGTGTTCCTCATCACTTACCAGATCCTACAAAGGAACAGCTCAACAGTGGCAGAATAGGAGCAGATGAAGAAATTGATGACATGAAAGGACAGTCTGAAGATGAGACAGAGGTTCAGACAGAAAAAGAAACAAAAACTTTTGTCATTCTTCTAGAAATGGTGGGAGCCTTACCAGAGGCAGACATCAAGCTACCAGATTGTATGTAAACTGAGTCCTGTGAAGACCTGGAGATAATACTTTCACAATTTGGTCCCATTAAAAGTTGTGAAGTGATCCAAGACTGCAAGACTGGTGAATTTCTTCATTATGCTTTCATGGAGTTTGAAAAGGAGGAAGATTGTGAGAAAGCCTACCTCAAAATGGAAAATGTGCTGGTAGATGACAGATGGATACATGTGGATTTTTGCCAGTCTGTTGCAAAGATTAAACGGAAGGGAAAAGGTGGCTGGAAGGAAATCTACCAAGGAAGATTTCAAGGACTATGAGAAGGAACGTGACAAAGCTTCAAAATTTACTCTGAAAAGAAAGGTAAAACCAAAGCGAGATGCCAAGTACAACCTTGTGCTGGATGAGGATGTAGAAGAGTCTCACACAAGTCAGTTGCACTTGGAAAACAGAAGAAGAAAAAGCACCACTACTCTGAAGATGAAGATGATGACAAAAGGACTTAAAAAATCTAAGGATTCTGACCAAAAGCATGAAGAATGAAGAATGTTGTAGGGGGACGACCAAGGGTGAGAAGAAAGACACAGAGCTGCAGCCATTCTCAGGAGAGAGATTACCCATGTAGCAGACAAAAAGAAAAGTACAGATGAAGGGCAAGGAAAAGACAGAGGGGAGGTAAAATAATAAATTTAACTTTCTTTAATAATTTTTTTACCCGTCTGCAACACCCAAGTTTATGATTCACAATCAAGAGATGTTACCGTGTCTTTGCAAAATCTACAAAATTTACTCTGAATCCACCAGTGCTCTTTAAACGTCTGATTTTCTGCTGCAATACATAAAGCCCATTTCCTTCAACATGTGCCATATAAAAGATGGAGGAAAACCATAAATAATAAAACTACAGCTCTGTTTTTTATCTTGCTCTGTAAAAGCAAAATGTGTTAGCAAGAACTAATCCTCCAGTCTGCTGCTCTGGCTCTCTTTTATCTAGTTTTTTGTTTAGGTTTTGTTGAAATCAACACCTTCTATCAGGGTAAGAATTCCTGTTTCATTTGTTTGCTCATTAGGAACAAGAAAGTGCATATTCCAGAAAGGCTTGATGTACAGATGAAGCTGTCAAGAGCAATGTGAATTCTAACAGAGTCGTTTCTCAAATGTGATAATTACTGTTTATTTTATAGGCTTACACATGACATCCCATTATTAAAGTAACTCCCACTTCAGCTTTTATTATTACCCACACTTTTCAATCTCTTATCGACCCCAAGCAAAACTGTATTTTTCTGCACAGCGACAACAAAAAGCTAACACTCAACATTTACTTTCCCAGGAATTATTCTCCAAGCTATTTCCACATTTTAAAAGGTGCCTCATTTGAAAATACTGATGGCTTCCATTAGGGATTGAAATTGCCCTTTAGAATAGACTGGATAAATCAAAGTGTGGGGAGAACCAGGAGGACTTTCAAAAGCATTTTGGAGCTAGTCCAGCTGAGCTCCCACACAGATCAATGAGGAGTTTAACACCACTTTCCAGGACAGGAGCAACAGGAAGGGAAAAGCCATGATTTACTTTATGCAGAATTCCATGCCATGACCTTGGATAATTATGGGGAAACCACAGACCTCCTAAAAATCTGTACCTGCTACATCTGGGCCACTCCACACACTGTGGGACCCCTGTGCTTCACAGGAGCTGATGGCAGGTGGTCACAGACCACCTCAGAAGGGTCACAAACCCTCCTCAGAAGGGTTTGACAGCAGATCCTCTCCCCAGACATCATTACTACCTCCTTTTTTCCATGACTGTGAAGTGATGGCCTGTCATAATTTGGTTTAAACCATGTTTCTCCTGAATGAAATGTTACTGCAAGTGGAGAAAACACAGCTGTCCCACCACCTACACAGGAAACACCAAAACTCTGCAAACCCCCAGGGGTGCAGCTCACTCTTCCCTATGGTTGTGTAACTATGGCAGGAGAGCAGGGGGAAAAAAGCATCCAAAAATTAAAATTGGCAAATATAGAGTAAATTAAAAACCCAATAACCACAACACTAGGGCGAATCTCTAGCAGGAAGGGGGAAAAGAAGTGGAAATTCTGTAAATTAGGCGAGAAAGGAAGAATATTGAGGTGCCCTGTGCAGGGCCAGGAGTTCTACTTGATGATCCTTTTGGGTCCCTTCTAACTCAGGATACTCTATGAGTTTATAACAATCTGAAAGGACCAGCAGTGGTTAATAACAGGAGCTGATGACATGTTGGACTATGTCCAGTGGGAAGCAAGAAAGGAAAGAGTTAAAAAGAGCAGAAAAGTCAAAGGAATCAGTGCAGAGACCACACCTGAACTTTGTCAAAAGGGAGAGGAGATCAGAGGGTCTTACAGACCTTGAGATCTCACCTGGCCTGTGAAATAGGTGCTCTTTTCTCTGCCATGCATGGTAGCTTTTTGATTAGATATGCTTTCAGAGATGCAGTGTCATAGCAAAGTACATGAGAAATCATCATAATACAGTGAGTTTGGCAGCAAATGTAGGATTTTGGGGGAATTTCATTGAAAAAACCTCAGAAAGCAGAGCTGACCGAAAACTTTTGAGATCTGTTGGAGATCCTAACAGTGAAAGCTGCACTTATACAACAACTGACCCAGGATTTACCTGAAGGAGCTACAGGAAAGATGGTCAGAAGTAGTTTGCAAGGGATGGAGTGCCAGGACAAAGGGGAATGGCTCCCCACTGCCAGAGAGCAGAGTTAGATGGGATATTGGGAAGGAATTTGAATCCTTATCACACTCTACAACTCCCTTATCACTCTCTGCAACTTCCTGAAATGTGATTGGAGTAGGGTGGGGTCAGTCTCTTTCTCCAGGAACTGACAGAACCAGAGGACACAGTCTCAAGCTGTATCAAGGGAAATACAGGTTGGATATTAGAAAAAAGTTTTTCATTGAAAGGGTGATAAAGTTCTGGAATGGCTGCCCAGGGAGGTGGTGGAGTTCCCATCCCTGGATGTGTTTAACAAAGCCTGGATGTGGCACTGGGTGCCAGGGTTTTGTTGAGGTGTTGGGGCTGGGTTGGACTCGATGGTCCAAGGTCTCTTCCCACCCAGTGAATCTGTGTGAATTGTTCCCTGGCAGGGTGGGCAGGCCCTGGCACAGGGTGCCCAGAGCAGCTGGGGCTGCCCCTGGATCCCTGGCAGTGCCCAAGGCCAGGCTGGACACTGGGGCTGGGAGCACCTGGGACAGTGGGAGGTGTCCCTGCCATGGCTGGGGTGGCACTGGATGGGTTTTTAAGGTCCCTTCTAACCCAAACCATTCTGAGATTCCACGATTCTATGATTTAGCCAGGCTTTGTCCTGACAAACACTTCACTTCCTCATTGGTAGGACACCACCATTCCTGAGGATCCCAGTGCTTTCCCCATCAAGCCACACCTACAAACACAATCCCACACTGCTGCCATGCTCCTTCACACCAGCTTTGGTAAATGCTCCATCATTTGGGGATGAACATTTTCCATCATTTTCTCACTCTCCTGAAGAGAGGAACACTGATGCATATAAAAGACCTTTGTGTGATTTATTAAAAAATAAATCCTGTAAAATTTTGCTGCATGGACATGTTCAGTTACTGCCAGGACCAGGGAGATGCCCAGCATTCAGCACTGATGTGTATCTGAATTCTCTGCTCCATTGTTATTCTTTCAGTCAGTTGTGCTGCTTTCCTTTTTCAGAAACTGAAAGTTTCTAGAATTTTTTTCTAGTATACCAGAATTTTTAACAATTTTTTCCCTTTTTTTTTGGGTCTGAATTACTATAGTTATACTCAATGTCTCTATTGCCATCTACCTTCCAGATGGCTCTGATGAAAAAAATGGAAAAGCTAATATAATATAGAATAATATAAATTACCAGTAGATCTCTTACTTTTTAAGTGATTGAAGGCTTCCACCCCCAAAATAATATGCATCATACTCCAAAGTAGCCAGCACATTCTGTGATATAGAAGAATGCAGAGATTTGTAAACCCTTAAGAAGCACTTTTGATGTTTAGGTTTTTATATTCCTTTGATCAGAGATTAGTTGCTAAAAATGCAGCAAAAAGGATCACTTGATAATACACAAGAAAATTTAAGAACTAAAGTGGAAAAAAGCTTCTAAAATATCAAATTTGTAGGCCACCACAGCTGAAATTGAACCCAACTTTTAGCATGAACACATAAAAAACTAATCTATAATTTCACCTAAAACATTTCCTAAGTGATCTCTTTTATTCAACTGACTGGAATATGATAAACAGGCCTCAAATGAGCATTGGCATGTTCTATTCTGAATTTCATTATATCATTGAATTCTAATGTTTCAGTAGAGGTGTCACATAGAACTAAATTAATATTCACCAGAAACAGCAACTGTAAAAAAATTCAGGATAGGATATAACACCTATCTCTTACTGCATTTTTTCTATTACATTGTCAGCCACCTTGAAGTCTTCATAGTAACACAGAAATTATAATATACCACTTTCAGTCTTGATTTCTTACTTGCTTTAGGAAATATGTAGGGTTTTTTAAAGCAAGATATTCATATCAAGGCATTATGAGGTCCAATGATTGTACTGATTTGATGCTGGTTGTATTGATTTTTCCAAATTATTTCCCCCCTATTTTATATGGTTATCCTATTCCTTAGGTAAGATTACATAAACATCTCACAGAAAGGTAATTCATATAATCATTTAGAGCTCCGTAATATACATTTTGTCAAGGAAAAAAGACTGCCTATAATTGCAGGGCTGAAAACTCCTTAAATAGAGAAGTCAGGCTGGAACTCAGGGGATAAAAAAAGGGTCTATCATCTTTGGAGGAGGGACAAGTACCTTGGAGGGATAAAAAGAATGTTGAGAGGTTATGGAGGGAAAAAACTGAAAGGGCCAAAGCCAAACTGGAACGTAATTTGGCTACTGCAGGTAAAGACAATGAACAGAAGTTTATATAGAGGCATTGGTAACAAAAGGAAGGCTCTGGAGAGACTCCATCCTCTGCTGGAGGCAGAGGGCAGGACAGTGCCATGGGATGAGGGGAAGGCTGAGCCCCTTCATGCCTTGCTTGCCTCACTCCTTAATACCAAACCTCAGGATCCCACACCCCAGACATGGAACTTGGCGATGAGTGAAGTCCCTATGGAATCACAGAACACCCTGGATTGGAAGGGACCTTGAAAATCATCTTGTTCCAGCCCCCATAACCCAGGGGACAATGGTTAATGACAAGTTAGACACCCACAAGGCCAGATGGGATTCACCCGGCAGTGCCCATCCTGCAGGGAGGGCAGAGCAGGCCCAGGCTCTGCTGTGGGCCCAGCCATGGCCCCAGAGCCACAGGCAGGGCCTGAGCCCAGCCCAGTCTGTCCCTGTCTGTCTGTCCCTGGCTGTTCCTGTCTGTCCCTGTGTGCAGGGAGGGGCAAAGCAGGGCCCAGGCTCTGCTGCGGGCCCAGCCATGGCCCCAGAGCCACGGGCAGGGCCTGAGCCCAGGAGCTGCCCCTGCCCATGCCCAGAGCTCCTGCCCTGGCAGTGCCCAGCCCTGAGCAGATGGTGCACAGAGGCTGTGCAGGCTCCAGCCTGGGGACACTGCAGAGCCACACGGACACACTGCTGTGCCCTGGGCTCTGGGGTGGCCCTGCTGGAGCAGGGAGGTGCCACCAGAGCAGCCCCTCCAGCCTCACCCATCCCAGGATTTGTGATTCATAAGGAAGCCTGTGCGGGACTCCAAACTGACAGCCAGAGAAAAATGAAGAAAAAATGCAACGTTTTCATCTTTGATGTGGATCTGTTAATGCTAGAGACCTGTTTACATCCACTAATGATGGCGTTTTCTCACGTGGATCATCCAGTCTGAAGTGAGGGATGCTGCTCCCCACATCCTCTTGCTAGCTTGAGGTGCAATGTCACAAAGCATGACAAGGCAACATTTTTATGAACAAGCCTAGTGTCTGTGATCTGCCTTCCTATGAAATTAGTTTCTTCCCAAATGCCTGTTATTCCAGTTGTTAAATTACTCTAAGTCATGCTCCAAGGCATGTATAGTATACTACAATGAAACAGGAACAACACTTTGCATATCATTAAATGCCAAATTCTTTCTGCCACTCTGGAAGCAGAACTGCAGCCAGAAATGTCTGCTTTCCCTGCTTCTTTGCAATTCCAATTGCCAAGTGAACACAGGCTGGAGAGGCAGTGCTGCCAAATGTCAGTGCTGCGTTAATATTGTTATTATTCTCTGGGACTGAAGTATATAATGCTATTTTCTCCAAAGGCATTATTGATACCACGGATTAGCATTACAATTTGTATAATTATTGCAGCGCCCACAGGAGTTCATGTCATCAAATATTTATACAACTCAGAATAGTTGAGTGCAAATGATTTCAGATGCCTTGCTGGACCTTTGGAAGGAAAAAGTGGTTGGATCAAGAAACTAATTCAAAGGAAAAGCATCATACAGAATTGTCACAGGATATTCAAGAGATATTTGCCTTGGAATAATCTTGAAATCTCTTCACACTGCTTGTTTTTAATCAAGGGCCTTTAGCTTCTGAGTTTATTTCTCCTAAAAGCCCACCTAATTTTAAGTGTCCAGTGTCCCCTTCTCAGCTCCCATGCCATGACCTGTTTTCTTGAGTATCCAGTGTTTTGGTTTCTTTTTTGCTTTAGGCCTCCATCCCACATATACCTGCAGCAGAACACAGCAGTGCTGTGTTACCCAGCTGATCCCATCTGATGGGTGTGGATTATCAAAGTGTCCCCCAGTGACAAAAGAAAAGCTTTTTTTTTGTATTAAAAGCCACTGCAGGATTGCTTATCAAAACCAGAGTAATTAAAAAATATGGTACAAAGTATTTCTAAATTAGGAAGATATCAATGCAGTTTGTTCAAACACTGGAAGTCAAAAGCAAATGTCCCATTTTTGTTTTTTAAAGAAGACACGAGGCAGCGTCTTTAACCTTGTGAAGGCAGCAGGAACCAGAAAGATTTTCAAATGAAGATATATGCAGGCTGAAAAAAAAAAACAAATCCATACTTTATTGAGTCAACTGTTGGATGAATGGACCTTTTTATGAACCCCTTGCTCCAGGCCAGATCACACCAAATTCACAGGAAGTGCTCTGTTGTTACTTCATCCCTGGAAATGTCCAAGGTCAGGTTAGACAGGGTTTGGAGCAGCCTGGGATAGTGGAAGGTGTCCCTGCCTAAGGCAGGGGAATGAAACTTGATGATTTTAAGGATCCTTCCAACCCAAATCTGCCTATGATTCCATGATTCTATGATTTTTGAAGCAATGAAAGACTATTCAGCTAAGCCTGATATAAAAATATCTGCTTCATGATTGATTTTTATCAAACCAAAACCTCTGGAAATCCTAAAGGCAAGATGACTATCACAGAACAGAGTTCTATATCATAAGCAGTCAGAATTTCTTAATTCTTACAGGCATGAGCCCTTTTACACAAATAACACTGCTTCATCTGTTACCTCACGTTAGACTGCGGCTTAAATTAAAAAAAAAAAGGCAGAAAAAAAAAGCAGCCTGACAATGCTGAGTATCAGCAAGTTGGAGGTGGTGACAGGGAGAACAAGACATTCAGAGAGAGTGAGGAGTCATTCCCACTCTATAATGCATGATGTTTAATCAGCCGTGTCACCAACTGGAGGTAGTGTGCAAGAGTTAAGCATTAATAGGATAAATCTGTCCTCCTCTATTTCAGTCTTGAAAAGAACTGCATTTGAGATGGTTTAAACAGATAATTTTGAAAAGATCAAGAGCAAGACCTAATAAGTAACACTCCATTAAAGATACAGCAATTAGAAGCTAGTGAGATACCACACAACTCCAAGTTTAATATCAGCATTGTAGAAGAAACTGTATAATCATGGGTAAGGACATCAGCAAGACCTTGCAGTTAGATTGAAAAAAAACTTCTATTTTTGTCTCCAACAACTCCAGAGAGCTGTTTCTCTCTGGTTTTCTATCACAGTAAGTGGAGACAACATTACTGCTACAAATATCCACAGTGTGCTGAAACCCTGTCATTTCTTTTTGTAGCCAGAAAAAGTCTGAATATTAAAAAAATGCAAATATAACATATGCTGCCTTGTATTTTCACCTTTACCCCCCTTCAAAGTATACACTATTCCTAATAAAAATTTTGAAATATTGCAATAGAAGCAGTGTTATGATCTTCAAAAACAAAATTAAGAAAACATGAGGGAGAGGGTAGCACATGATCTTTCTTCTGCCAAGTGGGTTTCTATTCAAAACAGATCAGGACGTGGATGAATATTTCCATGGAAGATAATGGGACTTGAAGTCACTTTGAAGCAGCAGAACTAATGGACTCTAGTGAGGTCAAATCAAGTTAAGTGAAGCAGAGAGCCTGGCCCACAGTTTTACCACTCTGAAATATTGTCTGTGTCAGAAAGTTCAGATGATTGATTAATTTTAGGTAAACATCCAAACTTATTACCCCAAGTCATTCATAAATACCCTGCAACTAAATTAGTTAATAAAAGCAACTACTGAATAAGGAGAGGATCACCAGTTTCTAGTTCAATTCTCCTTTTAGCTTGTCTTAACCAAAGTTGTATCACAGTAATTGCAAATGACTTTACTATCATTAACATCATTAAACTTCATGGAGAAAGCAGTCTGCAGGGACATTAAAATAAAATCAACTATGCAAAATTAAAAGACTCAACAACTCTTCTTTAAGGCAGTCTGATACTAATTAACAACAATTGCTTTCTGGTTGAGGATTTCTCCTGGCTGTGTAAATCAGGGGAAATGCTGTGCTGTAGCTCACAGCAGACAAATCTGGAAAAGAAGGGAAAAAAACCCAACCACACCTACATTCCAAAAAAACAGGTAAACAATGCAGTTCAGGGAATAGGTTTTGGAATGCAAACTCTTCTCATATCAGCCAGGATACAAGATTTACACAAATCACTTGGGATCACAAGATACCCATTAAGGAAAGAAGCAGAATTTCAGAATAGTCTTGAGGGTGAGCACCAGAAGTTGCCACTGTAGCTCTGGATGAAAGCTTTCCTCATTCATCTCTGTTTTGGCTGCTCCTTACACCTTGTGTCAAGATGTTTGTTCTTTCTGGAACTGGTGCTCTGCTGCATGTAGAATGAATGCAGAGAGCTTGGAAATAATCAATCAACACTAAGAAAAATAATATGGGCTGCAGTTTCCCTATCTTAACTCCTTCAGTTGTCCTCTTGAGATAAAAGCAATAACAGTTTTAAAATTTTTATGAGAAAATATACTGTCATTATTTGATAGGATTAAATATGGGATCATGTTTAAACCTATTTTTCATCATTTCAAACCAAACTTTTACCCTGTTTTAGAAACAGCTGAAACTTTTAAGCTCTCCTGAATTTTTTGTTGTATCTTCTGCCTATTGAGAAAGAACAGTGACTATACAGAAAAGAAAGGGACATCTCTGGTAATCCAAAGTACCAAACCTCAGAGCCAGCAGGAAGAATGATCTGTCAGAAACTGAACCAGAATTCAGACAGAATTCAGTACAGAAGGGTCTTACTCCAGAGGAACAACAGCTACAGAAGGAGGCTTAGAGTTAATATTAGCTAAACCAATCTTAGGATGAATTATGATCATTATAATGATCAAGTTGTTATTTAAATTGCTTCCTTAAATACAGAAACAAACATGGGATTTGTCTAAAAGTAAAGAGTTGTGTTTATTTGTGGGGAGTACATTTTTAGTAACTGAGTAGAGTTCTTCAGCTCACAGCAAAGCACTTCTTTTTTGGACTATATAATCACTGCAAGATTCATCTCTTTCAGGCTAATCTGTCATGACTTTAACAGGAGGGGTTTCTTTGGTTTTAGCTCTTAATGTAAATAAACAATTAAGATGTGGAAGATATGAAGGCAACAATTTCTAGTAAATACTTTCAGCACACAGCTGGGTTATAGAGATTTTTTTTAAATTTAGAGCACCAAACACTTAGATCTCACTTGCATTAAAGAGGAAAAAGAAGGGAAAATATTTATGTAATAGTGCATTGTCAAAGAAAGGATATTTAGACACTTTCAGTCCTTAATTGCAGCACTTAATATCACCAATAGAATGTTATTTTAGTAAAACAAGTATTTCTTGGAATAACAGTGAAGCAGCAGAGCTGCTTAAGTGGCTGAGGCCATACAATCTCTGGGAGACTGACTCAGATTAAATTCTGATATCTTTTCTCAGCTTCCTGACAATCCCAGCACCTTCAGTGAGATGCTGAACCCTGGGGTGCTGCTTCTTCCAGAGCAGATGCCACAACCTCATCCTTTAGAGAACCATCTTTCATTGCTGACACAAAACCCTTGAGAAGATGAACCAAAGCCTAACAGACACCCACCTAAACCTGGAGACAACCTTCAGAAGGAGTCAGCTCTGATATCCCCCAGCGTGGCAGCTGGACAGAGCCACCCCCATAGCACAGAAGACAGCACCCTCAAAAACACAAAGCAACTTTTGCCAGGAAGGGTTGGACCAGATGATCCTTGAAGTCTTTTCTAACCTGGGATTCTAGGATTTCCATTGTACCAGTGTGGAAATGGGTTAGTTAGAAAAAGGGAAATTTCTCTTTTGAGTGGGTGCCTAGAAGGTGGTCTCCCAAAACAATGCTCAGGAAGGTACTTGGAGCTGACCCAAAGAGGGATGAGTGACCCTGTCCTGTACCCACCCCAAGAGTGGAAGGGAGGATCCTTCTCCCTCCAAGGACTCTGAGTCCTGTTTGCATCACCTCACACTGAACAGAGGCAGAGAAACCTCTGGCCATCCTTGCTCAGCCCATTTCACTCCTGAAATTCCCTTCCCTGACCACAAACTCCTCTGACACACTCAATGTCCAATGACTGTGCACCTTCAAGCTCTCTTCAACCAACACTCTCTGCAAAAGAAACAGCTTTGCTTTCTTTTTCCATGCTGTGCATCCTTCCCAGCTACTGGAAGAAAAAAAAAACCCCAAAAACATGCAAAGAGCTGTGGTCTTCTACTTCAGGAAAAACAAGAGCTAAGAAGAAAGATGTTGGACTAGAACAGCAGTTCCACAAGACTGGAGTTTTCCAATTGATATCCATGGCAAATGCAACAACTGAAGCTTGAAAAAGCTGCAGGGGTAGCACAAAAGCTGAGCTGAGAGCAGCCAACTCCAGGCTCCTCAGCCATCAGTTTGATTTGTCCTCCCATCCTAGATTACAGCTTTGCTCCAGCCTGCTCTGTGCAACTCTGAGCTTCATTTGTTCTGTGCCAAGCAATATCATTTCCTGAGATTCTACTGGTTCCTAATGATGTGGAATATAACATGTCACTGCTGAATGAAGTAAAGAAATATGCAAAAGGGAAAATGCCAAACTTTGAAAGAAAATCCCGTCTTAGCACACTATTAGACTAATCATGTGAAAATGTTTATTTGCCATGAAGTCAGAGCTATTAAACAAATTGGTCCATTCTGCAGTGCCAGAGTATTCTCACATGGGTTGCAAGATTTCTTTAAAATTATGTTGAAAAAGATACATTCAGCTAATGAAATTAATGAGCTTTAATACTCCCTTGAAGTACAGGTTTTCAGCACAAATTTGCTTCATTATCACAGCTCTGTAAACCTTGTAATGCATAATGGTCACTGATCCTGCCCAGAACACAGTGAAACATGGCAAAAGTTTAATTGTACATGTACCTACATTTTAAAGCAAATAAGGCAGTCTCCAAGGCTATTAATATAACAGATGCCTTTTATAATTAAAGGGATAATGTCCAAAGATTAGCTGGAAAGTATTTTAATTAAAGTTAGTAAATTACTGTTGAAGTCATCATTACATGGAAACTCAATTAAAATTAGATCCTTAATTCTGCAGCAGCACAGCAACAACAGTAAGTTTCCCCACATTTGTGTCACATATAGAACCCCATCTCACATGCTGAAGCACCTGATTTGCTACAAGTTTTCCTCATTGTTGTAATGCTTTATTTTACAGAAAAGAGCCAAATCTGGTGCATTGTTAAATGGTCTTAATTTTTCTCCCTGCTGTTCTCAAGCAGAAGACTTTTTAAAATCTCATCACCAAAGAGGAGCACTCTTTGCATAAAAAGTAATTTTAATGAGTTTATAAAAAATTATTCACAGAAAATAGAGCATTGGCTCTGGAAAACCCTTTCTATGGCACCGTTTGAGTGAATGGGTAAAGAGGCAGAGAAGGACTCAATATCTTCCCTTGAATACTTCAGCAGTACAAATACAAATCCATTACAGGAAGTCTATCTAAAAGTGTATTTCAATAGCTCAGTTTAGAAAAGGTTTACGAGGTCTTTGGATGGTACAAAGTGACTCTGGCAAGTAGTTAACATAACTAACTATAAGAACACATTTTTCTTCTAGACAGAGGAAGGATTAAGGTCATCTTTTTTTTAATAATAAGCTGAGGGAAAGCATCCACTTTTTGCCTACTTTGTCAGTTTTATGAGACATCAGATTGCACTTGTGCAGTTTGCTTTCTGTGTCACTAAGTTCTCTGTTCAACACTCTCCAGACCATCCACAGGCTGAAAAAGGTCAGTGAAACCCAGAGTTTAAGCAAACAATTGCATGGATGTAACCTGTCAAGCACTAAAGTGAAATCCTTGAAGGACCAGGAACAGACACAGTCCCTTGTTCACCAGAAGCCTAAAATTAGATTTGCAGGTGGTACCCCTCAGGAAGCATCCAATGCCCAAGTTTTCAGGCTATAAGTCAGAATAAGTGACAGGAAAGGGTTTAGGGCAGTGATCACATGAACATGGAACATTGGCAGAGGAGCTGGGGAACTAGAAATTAAGATATTTTACTTTGCTGAATAGAAACTCCCAAAGTAAAAGGTCAATTTAAAAGCACATACCAGTTCATAATTGCTATAGAATGGATAGCAACTTGAAATGGTGAGCAAAAGAATGGAGCAGCTCTGCTGGGAGGAAAGGCTGGCACAGCTGGCATTGCTCACCTGCACAGGAGAAGCTTTGGCTGAGCTCAGGGTGGCCTTGCAGGCCCTGAAGGAGCTGCAGGAAAGATGGAGAGAGACAATTGCCAAGGGCTGGAGGGACAGGAGCCAGGGAATGGCTGCCAGTGCCAGAGGGCAGGGCTGGGTGGGATCTTGGCAATGAGGAATTGTTCCCTGGCAGGGTGGGCAGGCCCTGGCACAGGGTGCCCAGAGCAGCTGGGGCTGCCCCTGGATCCCTGGCAGTGCCCAAGGCCAGGCTGGACACTGGGGCTGGGAGCACCTGGGACAGTGGGAGGTGTCCCTGAATGAGCTTATTTTAAGATCCCCTTCAAACCAAACTATTCCATGATTCTGTGAAATGTGTCCTTTAAGAATAAGTTGATGCACTACTGATCCCTTCACCTGCTAAATTAGAATTACTGTTTCTGCAATGGGGGGAGAGCACAGTTTAGGCTGACAAAGCTGCCTGACAAACACAATCCACCTCAGGACACCAGAGTTTACTGCGTGACCTGCACATCCATGGCAGAAATCCCTCCCATTGAGCCAAAACCTGAGATATACCACAGAGATAAGCATATATCTAAATGCACTGTCTGAAGTGTTATTGATTTCATAGCCTCAGAATATGTCCAACAAAATTACTCTCTTTTCACTGGCTTTGACCAGCTCTGTTGACTGCACTTACAAGAATGTCTTTGCATTTCAAACCAAGGGTTTAGTGGGGATATAGGGAGGCACCCATCAGGAAACAGCATACATTAAACTGCTGCAATCAAGACAGCTGTGTTAATAGCACTGGCAATACTAAAACTGCCTTTTCATGTTCGTTTGCTGCAATCTTAAAATATATTTAAAATGTAAAACCATCCTTTCTCCATCTTTCTCTCAGCACTGGATATATTTTGTAACTAGACTTGCTTGAAAAATTCTTCCAAGCATTTTTAACCTTTTTGCAACTGAAGCTTCTGCCAAGGCCTTCATTATACCATTCCCAATTACCCAGAAACTTAACAATTTCTACCAGTCTGAACTTATCTCTTGTGATATATTTCTTGCTTTTTCAATAGCAGGATACTAATTAGCACTTAACATTTACTTAATACATTCTGTTAGAGCAAAATGAATTACGATCTTTATTAACCTGTACTGAGAAATTATGAAATTGTCTATTCAATCCCTGGGTATATTCACTGCATTTCTATTGTGTTGGTTTTCTTAGGATTCTACTACATTTTCCTCACACTGGGATAATGAGTCTACTAAATTGCTATCTGCAATAAATTTCTTGTGAAATGGTTCAGTTTCCTTTTTTTCACTCTTTCATTTTATGCTTTGAATAGAGAATCCTAGAGCGAGATAGAGATTGCAAAGAAAAAACAATTCAGAGAAGGGAAATCACTAGAGTTTGGAAGAGGATAAACCCAAAAGGTTCACAGGGATTATAAATGCACCAGCTGGTCATTTCAGCTGTATTCACATCAAATCCTATGCTGAAATACATTTAGTAACTGTCTATAGTGTCATTAGCTCTCAGAGAATTGTTTTGCCTCTCTCCAGGTGTGACTCTGACCACTCTGCCCAGAAGCACATCCCCCATTTACACTGACCTGACTCTCCTCTCTCCAGACCCCTCACTCTCTTGTGTACTCCCCAACTCTTTTTTTTTCTCCTTCTATTTTTTAGGAGAAAGCCTCTACTGTTATCATTATATTGCAAAGGTTCCATACTGTTGTTTCCTTACTGCAAGAGTTTCATACCTCCTTGTTGTTTCCCATGAGCAGCTCCTCAGAGCACTGACTCTCTCTCCTTCTCACAGCAGCCACTGACTCCAGTTCCCTTCTCCCCCACCCACCCCTCTCTTTTATAGCATCTTCTTCTCATTGCTTACAGCTGTGGCCTGTTAAAGTCAGGCCTGCTCCTAATCTTTGATAATTGGCCCAGCTGCAACTCCTTAGGGGTAAGATTACTTTCTACACTGTCTTTATTTTCTTATATTCTATCCCCCTACACTCTACACCTCCTGGCTGCTTTTATTCTTGTCCTTCAAAGCAGAACAAGCTGGTCTTTGGCAGTTAACTCTTCCTCAGAGCCAAAAAACAAATTAATGTGAGGGTTACTTCAGGAACTTTGGGGGTTTTTACCCTCTAAGTGTAATCCTAATGACTATAGAGTGCAGAAATCCTTTACAGGAAGACACAATAAGCCTTCTAAAGCATTGTCTTCCACACTTGGGTGCTGAGAAGATCAACAAGAGAGTCCGTGGGGACAGAGACTGAGTAGGACACCTGAGCAGCTGACTAAGTGCAAAACCTGGTGGCTATTTAATGGCCATTTAACATACATTGAGTAAAATAATATTCTGACCAAGACTAAACAAAAAAAGGGTGCCATGACCTTTGTTTTTCTCCTGTTGACCCAACAGGACCAGCACTTTTACCAAATGCCCTGAGTTTATTGCTTTGTTTAGTCCTTATTAGTTTCAAACTAAGTTCCATTCAAGTCAGCTCTGTAGCACCAACACTGGCCTTAGCTGCAGTGGGATACACAAAATACACCTTTTATAAAAGGGTCCCTCTCAAACACACTGCTTTGTCCTTTTCTTTACCTGAACAATAAACTAGGGGGTCAAGCTGAACTGCTGATCACATCCATGTTACCTTCATGAGGAAAATGTTCCCAAATGAGCATTTGAGTCAGTGTTTGGGTTCTCAGACATGCCAGAGCTTAAGAGCAATAGCAGGGTAAAGCATGCCACAAAGAACTGCTTTCTGAGCTTAATTTAATATATTTTGGTTTTTCTTATTGCTGCAAGAAAAACAAACAGATATGACTCCCCCTGGTGAGGATGGCTATGTACTTTTCCTTGAAATCATCACCTAGTTAATGACAGCTCTTTAGATATAATTAAATTTCTCCACAAAGAATTGCTGCTATGTAGAACAAGTTATCCAAACAATATTGTTGAGTTTGGCTTTCTTTCCAGAAATTTCAGCTAATAAAAGATGTTAAGCTTTTTTCACATAATCAAATAGAATTGAATACTAAATCATTTGGGATAAAAGGCAAAAGCTATTGATTCCTGATAATCTTTCTCACCTGATTATATTTTTGTTAAGATAGTGGCCAATAACAACTTCCTTGGTATTTCGGTAACCATGTCTACTCTTCAGTTATTAAACATTATCTAACAAAAATTTAGATGGATTTTTTAGTTTGTTTTGGGGGTATTTCTGGGATTTTGTCTCATGTAAGCTTTTTTAAACTCATGGTTTCCAACAGTTTTGATCATAAAAAGCAATACACAATAGATAGTGGAATAGCCAGTATATGCTGCTTTTCCAGAAACATTTTTATACAGAAGATTCTGGACATGAAACTCCATCTTTTCCTCACAAAGAGTTGAAACAGAACACAAGAAAATCTCTGAAGATATGGAGATTCAGATGTATTGTTTGTGTGTAAAAGAGAATCCATTTAATGAAGCATCTGTGAATTTCCCCAATGGTAATCATTTTTATCATCCTTAGCTATTACTTTTGCAGGATAAAAAACAATAGTAAAAAGTTAAGAAATTGGATAAAATCCAAATAAGACCAATTTTGAGAACTCCAGGATCTCATCAGAGCAAAGGCTGATCATGGAAGCACTGCAGCCTGATTTTGGAACAAGATACCTAAGCCTGACCCACATTACCTTTTAGGCTTCTAGACCTTTTCCTCACTCCTGTATGATTTATAATAATAAGTAATTTTAAGCTTTGCAGCTCAGACTGTGCCTGCTCTTTCCTCTCAGGACAGAATTTCCTGAGGATCCAACAGCCTCCATCATAAAACCCTTCTATAACCTTACCTAGCTCATTTATTGGCACACAGCTGGGCAGTGTCAGGGTATGGGGGAAGCAGGATGAGGATCTGACAGATTTAGGAAAATATTAAAATATATCTGATGCAGATGTATTCAAGCAAGTCCTTCCCTATTCACTACAGGGGAAAAAAAGACATTGTTGAAGGAGAACAGTTCTGAGAAGACACCAAGAACCACTCTTGTACACAACTATCAATTCAGTGATGGATTTCTGCTTATTCTGCCCCACAAAGTCTTTAAGAGAGTGGCTCTGACTTAAAATATTGCACTAATAAAGGTAAGACATTAAGTTTCAACAGAATTTAATTTTAAGTAAAATGACTAAAATTTATCTTGTCTTACTTTCTTAAAGGTAGAGCAGAGCTACATATGATTACACTTTGTAGTACTAAGCTGATCTTCCTCCCCCTCTAAAAAATAATTAAGTTTCTGTACAATCTGAGTCAGCATTCTAGTTCATCAAAAGAACTCAGCACATCAGGCCCTGTTTCTTATTCCACATTACCTTTTACTTGCTTGATATAATGTGCTCTGCTAAAATATTCCCCCCCCAAGACCTGTCATTATTTCACTCTTGGCATTGTTTTTGCTTTTGCTGAGCTAAAGAATCAATATCTGTATAAGCCAATTCTTAATTAAGCAAGGTGGTTCTATACAGATATTATCCTGGCTTTACTATTTATATACATGCACAAAAAAATAAATGTGTAATTATATTTTATAAGCCATATTCAAAGCTTTCTGAAGAAAATGGGAAGATTTTTGATTTTCCTGAACTTTTGAATTATGTCCTAGAAACAAACATCACCAGAGATCTTACTCAGCCAAGTGGAAGAAAAGAGATCAATGCTCTTCTATTCTCCCTTGGTTGGTCCATCCCTGATTGCAACAGAAAGAAAATCAAATGCTAAAGAAACAGGTGCTTTGATTTATTCAATAAGGACTGTGGAAAATTATCTGTCCAAAATTTTAGATAAAGAGTTAAGATTTAAGATGAAGAAAAACACACAGTTTTGCAGCAGTTTTGGAAGAGTTTCAAGGAGATTTAAAATATTACAATTTAAGATGTGGTCTCTGATAGAAGGCAAAAGACAGAGTAGAGAAAAAGTGAGACAAGATCACCAAACCCAGTTAAAAAATATGTCTTGTCCCCTTCAAATATCCTTTGCTCTTATCTTTTAATACCACACTGAATTAATTGATTCAGGACTTGGGGTGCAACTGTACAAGCGGGTAAGACTTGATAAATTGTGAAATTTAGTTTAAGGGGTGTCTCTGCAAGAGCGCTGCTTGAAGAATAATTACATTTTCAAATTAGAGACCACCAGGTCCTTCTCTGGTATGAAACAGAGGCACAGAGATATAAATATTCCTGTAGAATATTAACAACCAGCTGGGGATCAGACTGGGGCAGCAGAACAGAAGAACAGAGGACACAGTCTCAAGCTATGTCAGGGAAGGGATAGGTTGGATATTAGGAAAAAATGTTTCACCAAAAGAATAATAAAGTACTGGATTGCTCTTCCCAGGGAGGTGGTGGAATCACCATCTCTGGATGTGTTTAAAAAACACTGGCCATGGCACTTGGTGGTATAGTCTGGTTGAGTTGTTGGACATAGGTTGGACTCGATGATCTCAGAGGTCTCTTCCAACCTCATCATTCTGTGGTTCTGTGTGACTTATCCAAGGTGCAGTCATTCCACTCTCCACCAGCATGGGAAGGGCAGCTGCAGGCAAAGGAGCTGGAGTTTGACTGGGAGAGATTTCTGTGGGGAACTCCTCAATGGCTGATGGTGCAGGAGCCACAAAAAGGATTTCCACCAAAATATTCTCCTCACATGGTCCTGCAGGCTCAAAGGCAGGAAAAGGGGAGGGCATCAAGGGTATCCTCAGCAGGTTTGCAGGTGACACAGAGCTGAGGGGGCAGGGACACTCCAGAGGGGAATTCCCTGGGAATGTGCTGAGGTCAGACAAGGCTGAGTTCTGGGACAATTGCCAAGGGCTGGAGGGACAGGAGCCAGGGAATGGCTGCCAGTGCCAGAGGGCAGGGCTGGGTGGGATCCTGGCAATGAGGAATTGTTCCCTGGCAGGGTGGACAGGCCCTGTGTTGTCTCACGTTGCAACAGAGTCCACCATGTCCAGGGAGAATGCAGCTGCTGGTGCCAGGCATGGGAACAAAATGAGTTTCCATTTTATAAAGCTTGAGAATCCATTTATCACCTCTGAGGATGAGAACAGGGATGAAGACAAAAGGCTGGGTAAAAGCAGGGTCGTGGGGCTTTTATGGGGTATCATAGGGGTGGAGTTTAGGGTTTGGGTTTCCCTATGTATTCTTTGGAATGGGAGCACTGCACAGCCCTGGCACAGGGTGCCCAGAGCAGCTGGGGCTGCCCCTGGATCCCTGGCAGTGCCCAAGGCCAGGCTGGACACTGGGGCTGGGAGCAGCCTGGGACAGTGGGAGGTGTCCCTGCCATGGCAGGGGATTGCAAGTTGATTTATGCAGTCCCTTCCAAGCCAGGCCACTCTATGATTTTATATTTGTCAGGAAAATGAGTGATGCTGTAGAAAAGCCTCTACAATCTGCTTTCCCTCTTGCAGTTTCTGCTGTCACACTGGACTCAGAACTCTGTCCTTATCTCAGGTCTGTTCTGTGCCACAGGGGATTTAAATCCCCCAGCTCTTACTCTCAGGCTCCTGGCTCATTGCTCAGGCTGTGGAGAGGGACACACTGATAACAAACATCTAAAATGCCACCTCTGTGCAAAAGGTTGAAGGTCAAAATTTGAGCTGTATGGGCAGCTCTGGTGTCTACAAGGTTAAGCAACAAGTGATTCCTCAGCATTACAAGTTCTGACTTGAGCAGGAACACTCAACCAGCTTCTGATCTCAGATGCTGCATTATCTTCCTGCAGAGAAACCCAATGAATGGGCACAGCTCCCTAGGACATTCTGCAAAGGTGCTTAAAGCAGGACTATGCAGAACTTCAAACTGCCTCTTTTATCAAATTTTCTCCTTAAGAAATACTGTGCAATGGGAGGGAAGTAGTTTTGTGTCAATTTACACAGGATTCAATAAAAGCAAATTAAAAAGTTGTTTCCTATTAAAATCGACACAAGTTTTCTATTATCATGAGTATTATTAACTGGAGATATATGTGCCAGATCTTCTTTTAATTACAGACATATAACTTACACAAAGAGAAGTCATATCTTCCAAGTAATTACAGGCAGCTCTAAAGCATATTATTGTATTATTAAATTAAAAAATCTGCTAGTAGAAAGATCAGAAATTAAATATAGAATCATCCAACATTCAAAGAAAAAGTGTGCATAGACAGACATGAAATAAGCTAAATTATTCAGATTTAAAACAGTTTTCACACGGGAAGAATTATACAGCAGCAGTGTTTTTCTGCAGTTTTCTAAATCAGATGTAGCTACCAGCAAACTATTCAGCTGTTATTAAAACAAACTAAAAAATAAACCCAGCCTGTCCTGAAGAGCAGGCAAAGCACATTTATCCCCCAGTGAAACCATTTCCAGAAAGATCCCCATGCCTAGCAATAGGAGGAAAATGAACAGCAGCATCATAAAATGAGAGCACAGTGCATTAAGCAATATTGTCTCTGCTCAGTTTTTCAGAACTTGCACACGTGTGTGGTTTAACCCTCCTTTTCCAGCTCAGACTCAGAATTCCTGACCCTGCCCAGTGAGACAAGGCTGAAGAAGGAGGCACAGGACCCACTCCAGATGGATTCCACAGAGCTCTGAGTCCTCACGAGTAAGAGAGGAACCATCCAAAGACTATTTTGGATGTATCAATATCCTACCAATCCCATGAATATTTTATCCATGTCTTTGTTCAGCCCTTGGAAGAGGCAAATCTGGCTGTGCAGTGACCACAGAGGATGTGGACTCCCTGAAGTTGTGCTTCTTCATTCCCCTCAGCCCAAACTGCCTCAGAAGTTGTGCTACCCCACCAAAAACCAGTTCAGATTCTGTTCTACTCCCTAAGTCTGTGGGGCTCACTATGAATTAATGCTGAGCTTTAATAAGATGGAAAATAGTACAGATTAAAAAGGATCATAATGCATAAAACTGCATTTTGAGGTTGAGCTGGATGTAGACTTTTAGCTGGCTGTTACATATTTAACTGTAGCTTTAGAGAAGGATTTCCAGGAAGCATTTTCAAAAGTAGTTCCAAGAGCCTTTTCTATATGACCATGGAGAGACAAATATGTGCATGTACTAGATACATATTCAAAGTGTACATCTATTTTTATACCAATGTATAAGGTTTAAAATATTTAAATATTTTATCCTTTTTCCCCCTACTAATGGTTTCCAGTAATGGACAGATCCATAACATTGCAAGAATGATTCCTTTAATCAGGTTTCCCTTTTAATTTTGTAAGGTTAGTGGGTTTAGAAATTTGTGATAAGTTCTGAACTTCTGGATGTTTATCCAAGCTGAACTCAAAGCAATCCCTTCTAAAATCTGCCCTGCTATAATTTCAGTGCTAAAGATCTACCTTAAGGTTCTGCAACTTGCATGTAAGCCTCAATTTGTATTGTTATAAAGGATAGCCACTGGTGTGTTTTCTTGTGATGTTGCAGTTATTAAGTGAATATTTTCTTAGATTCACTTTCTTCTTAATGTAAACCCAAGTCCTCTAAAATAAAGCAAAATATTTTTCTCTTCCTGCATGTCAACAGCACACCTTTTAAAAAAAAATACCAACTACATTCATAGCAAGATTAAAATCAGTTTTACTAGTAACCTTGGCAGGTACTCTGCAAATGTAAAGGCTGTTAAATTTGATAAGGCACTACCACCCTAGTAAGCTCTTGGAACATCCATCCCCCCTCACAATGGTCTTTGGGCACACATCAGAAGTGAAAGACACCACAAGTTCTAGTTGGATGACATAAGACAAAGGACATGCTGCTTTCAACACTTACTGCACAAACCTGTTTTTCTTCTGGCTAATTCAAAGTGTCATCAGAATGGATTAAAGAGCAAAGGAAAGAGAAAGAATGAGGGAGAGGAGGTAAATTAATTCCTCCATACCAGAAAGCCAACTTTCAGTCAGCTTTTCCCTGGATGTTTGTATCTGCAAGCCTACTGAGGATTCCAGCAGAAGGAAGTCTATTAATTTTCCATGTACTTGTTGACGAAAAAGCTATCAGGATTATGGGTTGAATATTTCTAGAGTAGGGAAAGTAAGGGATGCAATTAATCTCTGTGAACTAAAATATACCTCTTTTCATTAATCTTTTATTGTAAATGAGCAAAGTAATTGAACCAGTACCACACTGTCAGAATAAATGCAATGCCAGTGGGATATGCATGAGAGAGCACATACTGATTGAGTATTAAATATCTAACGGCAATAATTTATGGTTCATTACCTCTTTTTGGAGTTCCTTAGTTGCAGAGTGCTTGAATTTTAAGTAGCCAGACTTTCAGCAGAAACTGCTCTCAAAAGCTGAACATACCAAATGTGCAAAACCCTCTTAAAATTAAGAGTTCTGTACTTAGTTGAGCCAACCTCTGCACCACCAGAAATGTGCATCTATTTGCAACTTGGATTAATGCAATTAAAGATGCAGAGATGAATACCCCAAGGATCATGTGCCAAGTGAAAATCAGAGAAATGAACAGAACATTGTACACAGGCAGATCAGGTAAAAATGGCCAAATACCTTCTTACCTGTGATCCTATGAGGAGACTTCATATAAGAGACACAGCCTTGGGCTGTTCCCTTGGATTCTGTCACTGGAAACAGAACCAGAGGGAACAGCTGGAGCTGGGCAGGGCAGGGTGAGATCAGGGAAAGGTTCTGATCCCCCAGGAATGGCTGGAGCTGGGCAGGCTCAGAGTGAGATCAGGGAAGGTTCTGCTTCCCCAGAGGTGCTGGCACTGCCCAGGCTCCCAGGGAATGGGCACAGCCCCGAGGCTGCCAGGGATGCACAGGGGGATTGCTGGGGGCTCTGCAGGTACAGGAGCTGAGTTAATGATCCCTGTGGGTCCTCCAAACTGAGGATATTCTATGATTCTATGACTTCCAAAAGGCTAAATTTTAGAAAGGGGAGCAGAGCACGACCACTTAAAACACTGTGCCACATGGCATCATTTAGTTATCAAGTAACACTGTACCCATTCAAGGAAAAAATATTCAGACATCTCCTCGTACAATTTGAAGTATAGAAAATGTTATCTCTTTACTATGACTTGAGCATTCCTGACAGCACCAGGCTTACAGGGAGTTGTGGCAATAGTGAGAGCTGCAATGAGTTTGGCCTCTTCCCTTGGCACCTCTTTCCCAGGCTGTGAGCAGAACCATCTTTTGCAGGGGAGAGATGTCACCTTTGCTAAATTGACACACCACGACCTCCTTCACCAATAGGCCTCCTGACAGATTCCAGCTGTCCTGCTTTGACAGAATCTTTCAAGGATCAAAGAAAAGATCAAACTGGAAGTGGGAAATAAACGCTTCAGAGTTTTTATGCCCTCTTCATCTTGACTTCACAGGAGTGTAAGTGATGAAATCTGAGGGAAACCAGACAGGAGTCAGTCCAAACCCACAGATTTTAATCCTTTCTGAATTTGACTCTTTCTGCTGCCTACTGGAATTGGTCCTGGAATGCATACCAGGCTCCTGAGTCTATCTGCTCCTGGTGAATTCTGTTCATCTGTTGAAAATTAAACTGTCCTATTCAGACACTGCTCACTTGGCAACAGACTGCTTTATGTTTACTGTTTATTGATTGTTGTTAACTGGGACTATAGAGAAGAAGCATTTCAGTTTCAAAGTCGTCCCAGAGGACACTGGCAGGTTACAATCACTTATACTGTAAAAAAGCTTCATATTAATTGACTCTATATTTACATATTATGAATGCATATTTTAATCTGTTTTACATGAATAAGTCCTCCACAATGACGGTTTCATTTCCTTTTTTAAAACAACATAACTACTTGCCTTATTTGAAGAGGCAAATCTCTTCTAAATTGTTTTGACCTTTCCTTGTGTCCTTTCTTAAAGTGGAAGTTGTATCTGCCTTCTCAGTTCAGGAATTTCTTATCTTAAAGCGAAGGGATGAACTCAACTTCAAACCAAAACCATTTCATTGTGCTCCCTCCAGTTTGGCAAGTCACCCTCTCTGTCTGTATTTGAAACAGCCAAACTCCAGACTAGCTCAACTCAACTATTTTTAGCCACAATAGACAAAAGGCTGAGAATAGATCACTACAGCCCTGTGCTGGAAAAGGTCTCTGGTCAAGCCCAGAAAGATATGGAGATAGCCCAGACTAATAAAATACAAAGGTCAGGACATTAATCTGGAACAGAGCAGAACCATCTGAACATGGCATTCTTGTTGCTGCTTAATATTTTGCCCTCAACCTTAGCAAAGTTTGTTCTCCTCCTGTAAGGACCTTTTGTTTGGAGTTTCCAAAGACAACCCACATTACGATGAAACATTTTCTTACCCATCTCTAATTTCATCACCATCAGAGCAAGTCTCGGTCAAGAGGCTTCAATAAAATATTCCCCACTTATCCAACACACTCTGTGGCCTCAATGCTTCCATTTTAGGCACAGAAAGTTTACAGTCATCATTATCCCTACCCAAACCCCAAATACTTATCAATGTTCTGCTGTTTTCCAGGACCACAGGAGCTCTTACAAGCCAGCTGTGCTGGGTTCTGAAAGCAGAGCCAGACAAAGCTTTCCTCACAAAGTACCTGCCTCCCTTAGCAGCTTCCAAGGCTTTTCATAAATTATTGGCTCACACAGGACACTCCTGCTGGCAAACAGAAACCCCTCCATCCCAAGGCCTCAGGATGAGGAGGCATCTTACAGAGTCCTATTTGTCAGGCACCACATTTAAAGCACTGCAATAAAACAATTAAGGATATTCCCAGATGTGAACGCTGCAGCCCTGAGTGTTACTATTCCATTTCTTCATTCTCAAATCACTCTAATATTCCTCTAGTAAATGTGTACTCTGGGGGCTTATCTGTTACTGCTCAGTGTCTTCACAGCACCTTTGCAGCAATGTTCTTTTGTGTTTGGAATTACACCCTGCAGAAATTGCTTCCTGCCACCGAGACAGACCAATTCATTTTATGACTACAAATCTATATTAATGTCTTTTCTACAGTATTTAATGATGCAAGTCCTTCCACTTGTTACTCTTAAGCATATCAAGGCCTGTATTTCTGGAGACAGTAGTGCATGCAAAAGTGGTTTTTATTGCAGTTAGAAAATACCTGATGTTGCCATGATCGATACAGTGAGACCATATGTGAGTTACATTAAAATGTTAAATATGGACAAATAAAAAGACAAATAAAAATCAGGGCCAAGTGACTGCAATGGAATAGTTATAAAGAAACAGTTCTCATTTATATTTTTTCTAAAATCCATTCTAGCATCATAGCAGCAGAACAGAAGACAGTAGCAGAGTGCATATGGAGTTTAATTTTGAATGATATTGAAAGGTCAGTACAGAATTGCTCGGCTCATATTTTTGTGAAGATAACATGTGTGAACTAGTTATTTCCTCCTTTTAACATATAATGACCTTGTCCTTTGATTTAATGAGAAAATTATACCTGCTGCACTCAGATTTAACAAACTCTCCAGAATTAAAGATGTACCAAAGTAGGGGGAAAAAAATATAAAAGAAGAATGAGAAATGAGACCTCACACTTACAACCCAACCATCTGGCAGAAGAAAGCCCAGAGATACCAGCACAGAGACCTGTGGAGCCTTTGCTGTGACATGGGCAGGAGCAGAGAGGGGAAAGCTGTGCAAGAGCTCCTTCCACCTCAGGTGCACTGGCCTTATTAATGTGATATCATGTGAACAATGCTCATGGTTAAATGGCAAGTCACAAATGTGCTGCTGGTAGCAGGGAATGCAAAAAAAACCAAGAAAAAACGAATAGTGCCTGAAACACTGCACTGTAATTATAACTTGAGAAGGCTTCTATACTCTCAGTTCTAAGCAGGTTGCCTAACCTGTGTTGAGGCCATACATGTCAATTCTGAAGGTTGCAGTAGTAGCCCGTGTCACAAAGGAACATTGATTTGTTCATTAAAAATCTTTTTTAAAATTGCAATGAATTTCTCCTCAACTCATGGAAAAATATTGAGGCCTGATACCATTAAAGAAATCTCTTTTCATGTGTAGGAGTGGAAGAGTGAACTCTTAATTCTCTTTCAAGCTCTGTTTTAGCCACTGCATACTCTTGACTATGCTTCTTTTACTTTCTACCTTTTAGAACTCTGCAAACTGCCATAATTCAAATGATTTCATATTTGTGTGCCCAGCATCCAAGGACCTGCTGCACAAACAACATAAAATACAAGTGGCTGCACTTGCTTTCCACTGCTCTCTCCTTGCAGCTGAAGAAATCAGACTGGAGATACAGAAGTTTAAACAGATTGATAATTTCTTTAGTATGACTCCTCTTGCTTTTTCCAGAGTGAGCCCTGGGCTGTTTCAGGGCACAGACAAGAAAGCAGAAGCTTTAAGGGAGTGGTTTGTCCTTCCCTCCCTGCTTATTTCTTTGGTTTTGTGCAGGGTTTTAATTTCACAAGCACATTGAGTGGAGGGACAGAGGAGATCAAAAAGGGATTTCTGAGGATGAACAGTTCCACAGGGATCACCTAGGAGAATCCATCTGATGCCTTAATGACAGACACATTTTTGAACAATCAACCTGAAGAATTGCTTAAAGAATATTAGATTATATTTAATATACAGGTTACATCTAAATCCTGACTAAAGCAACTGGATACTGGCACTTATTTTCCTGTAGCAAAAAATGAAAACAAAACCAAACTGAAGACTAATGAATTTATGTTGTTTCTCTCTGCTGACTTCAGAGCGAGTTACTCACAAGGAAATAAAAACCTCCCAAAGCCAAGTGCTGGTTCCAGTGAAACGCAGAAGAAAAGCAGGAGGCAAACAGCCGTGCTGGCAAAATTCCCGGGTATCAGCCTCGTGCAGGGAGCTGTCACAGCAGCCATCAGCGAGGTCCAGAGCCCTGTCCCCTGCTCTTAGGGGTCCTCAGCTGCGATTCCTGCCTGTGATCGATCTTGCAAACCACCACAGCGTGGCACTGTGACATTCCAGCTGCAAACCTGGGCTTTTTTCCCTGCAGCCAGGCTCCTGACACAGCCCCCAGACAGCCCCTGGGCTGGGGGACAGGGCCCCTAAAGCCCCTGGGGCGTTCTGCAGCTCTGCTCCCCCACTCCCCATCATCTCCAAGCGTGGGTCCCATTCCAGAGGCTCCTGGGCTCCCACTTTGCAGGGATGCCTGGGGGAACAAGGGGGCAATCCCAGTGTTGGTGGCTGACAGCAGCTGTGCTTTGAGGTTGTGCAAAGGGAATAAAGGCTGCTTTTCCTCAGCTCTCAAAATAACCCCACCCTAGAGCTAACATCTTATATTCAGTGAAACGCTTCTGACAAACCAATACTTTCCATCAGAAAAAAAAATAACCAAAAAAGCACCAAAAAACTCAACCAAATTATCAAAGAGCTCCACCCTCAACAGCCCCATGGACATACACAAAGTCCTGGCCCACTCCAATGAACATTTCTATACTATTGCAAAATATTTTCTAAGGGACCCTTAGAATTCTGAAGAATTTGTACTTGTAGATCATGGAATGAAACAAAACAACCATTCAGCATTCTCAGAATTCTCTGAAATAAATATTGCAGCCAGCAAGACTGCAAAAAATCTGTTTATTATAGAAAGTGCTACACTGGTTTTGTTGATTGGTGGCCAAGCAAAGCTTTCCAAAGTGGTTTGAGGGTTGGTTTGGTTACTATCTTCTCCATCTTAATATAATATACTCTCCTGAAAGGCTGCAGCCTTTCTGCCCCTGTCTCTAAAGGTGGCAGGAATTGCAATGAACTGTTCAGGGCCTGTCACAGCACTCCTGCATCTGTCTCATGGCTCTCAATTGAAATACTGATCAAGTCTGGCCCTACTGAATTTTTACAATTAAAGTTTCAAGGTGACACACTATGGCATAACATTAAGCATAGATTTCATTTGTCCTTCATTAATAATCAACCTTACAGTCAAATATCCATTAACATGAACTGCATAATAAAATCAACAACAATTTCAAATGAATTCCCATATGAACAAAACATTTCAAATGCTTAATATTTCACACTCTTCTTTCACCAGATAGAGTTCAGTAGCAGTCTAGGTCTTTGAAATCTTCATAATGCTTTTTATCTTTTGAAATGAAACATTTCCCTTAGACTTTCATATCACCCCTATTACTTTACATCAGTGCCAAGTCAATTCCCTTTCTGGATTTCATCTTTCCTCTCATATCTCTTTTGCCATTTAGCAAACAACATCCTGTCTCTGGATCTTCTCAGGGTATTTACTCACAAAAAAAGGACACTGTTCTGACCAAAATTAGCAGAATCAGAACAAAGGCAGCCCTCCTCTGCTTCATGGGCTGGCATGTGCAATAAATAAAAACTCAGAGATAGAATTAATTGCATCAAACAATTGAAATTAACAGTTTGCTATACAGAACTTGGCAATGGAGGGCCTCTAGTATCACCCATTGGTGTTCTGAATTATTACAAATGTAATGCAATATGTACATTTACATCTTCAACAACGTAAATTTATGTCTTTTTCCCTGTCCTGTAGATTTTTTTATTTTCCCAAGTAAGAAGGATTACAACCCTCTTTGCTCATATAACCTGGTGCTATTCTGTTCAGGAGAACAACAGCTCCAAAGAACAAAATTCCCAGCCATTATCATTATTAATAAAGAAAAATTTCCCAATTGTGACTGGAACCTTTTAAGATTTCAGATTGAGCTGCTTTTCCTGGTGGGGAGCAGTGTGATTGCTTGTATTCTGGGGAGTAGAGGTGACTTTGTCATGCTCAAAATCTGCGCTTTTTGATGTTAACTAACTTCCTATAAAACCCTGTGAATGGCAGATAAGGAGGCTTTTACCTGAGAGCAGCTAAGTCTGATAAGTGAGGTGTTTGATTAAGCTCAACTAAGATTAGGAGAAAGTTATTGATGCCTTATCTCCAAAGGACTATTCAGTTCAACAGCTATCTCAGTGAGAAGCTGTCCTTTTTCTCTCCCTGACAAAGCCACAATCTAACCATTTTAAATCCAATCCACTTACAGCACTCAGACAATGCTCTTCATTTCCTATAGCTGAAGTTGCCACATTCCCATGGCAGACTAGGACAATATTTATTACAAGATCCAGAATGGATATTCTATGGAATTCTCAGGCACTAAACACTTTAGACAATAAAGGTTTCCCAACGTTTCTCCATCTTGAGAGGAAAGCACAATTTTTAAAGCACTGCTTCCATTACATAATGCTCCTCTGAACATGATGCAGAGCAATTTCCAGTACTTTATAAAATCTATTCCTTTAGGCTACCATTTACATCCTAGGAATTACAGCCATATCAAGCATTTGCATGGAGATCATTAATATTTAAAGTGGGACATAGAACTTCAGCAAATGAAAAAAATCTGCACTCATAGAAGGCCACAGCACCCTCCTTCAGTGGCAGCAGCAGTGCATCTCCTCTCCCCACTGATGGCTCTTTGGAGAGGTGGTTACTGTTTTAATTAACAGTTTGGAAGTCTCCTGTTGCTCAGACAGCCACTCCAAGAGAGGGGTTCTGTATCCCAGGGGTGTTTTATGAAAATGTTGGCACTGCTGAGCACAGACACTGCTGTGCTCTGTGACCAGAACCTCTCCTCTCCTCCCTGCAGCCCAGGGCCCTGAACTGGGACTGAGCCTGCTCTGCAGATCCCCATGCCCAGCACTCCTGGTCACATTCCTGCCCCTCCAGCCCCTGCTCAGGCATCTGCTGCTGGCAAATCTCATACCAAGGTGCCCAGTTCCCAAAATATTGCCCATCCAAGGAGCAGTTCTTGTTTGCAAACTTCAGTATGTGTTTGGGCAGCCCCAAACTTCTTGGGAACTCAATTTATTTCTGCTGGAATGATGTGAGACCACGCTTGGGCTTTCAGTGAACTTGACCTTCTCTCCTGCTGAAAATTGCCTGACACACTGCTGGAAGTACAGAGACTTTGTCAAGAAACTGTAATTATCAAAATGCATGAAACGGGAGATACAATTTGCACTTGTTCATCACACCATTCCATTTTCATACTGTTGTATTTTTCCTCATTTTAATTGAGTTCCTGTGTTGCAAATTAGTCTCATAGTGCTCCTGCCTTGTTCTGGTTTAAAGCAGACATCCATGAGGTATCAGTGAAAAAGCTAAATTCTCCCTGTGAGGGATATTTAACTTTCCTTGCTAATTCCACTGCAACAGCTAATTTAACAAAGGTTTACTGTTAGGTCTCAATTCATTCTTTTCCAGGCCATGCCTTCTTCCAACATACAAAAGTGAATGTTAAAAAACCCCACCCTAGTATTGTGGCTGGTTGTTGTGAACAGACTTGTGAAATGATAATGACAAAAATGCAGATGTGGTCTCTGGAATTTGTGCAGGTAAGCAAACTAAACAGAGCTAGGCAGTGCTGTATTTATCTAGCACAAATATGTATGTTCCACAAATATAAAAAGAAAGTATTGATTTGCTACTGATACAAGCTTTCTTTCCTCCAAGCACTACTGGCTTAAAGCCCTTTATGGAATATACTCTTGTTGATCATCAAATACAGCACATTCCTACATCAGCAGCGTAGGAGGGAAGATTATTCCTCTGAGAATTACTGTATTCAAGAGGCAAGTGATAATATCATCACAAAATAGACAAGTTACATTTAAAATTAAATAAAATAACGCACCAGAGGCTTCTGCATCTCCTAATGCTTTTTTATTTCCCAAACTTGCCTCTTACTGGATCAGGCAGAACAGTACTTTACTTCCATGAATTTTTAATTTGATTTCATCAAAACTGTGGTGAATTTTTCCCACCTTTTCCCTATGCAGACTTAAAAACAGCTTACAGAGTTTATACAGCCAGAGCAACTAAAATAGGCTCAACGTGCCAGATGAAAGCATTGGTTTTACTGAGAGTAAATACACAACACTTGACTTAGAGCTCATCTTTTGGCAAAGCAGGGAATTCACTTGTTTGCAAATTGCATTCACAGGCTGCATTCATTCATGGGAGGTTGTAGGGCTCAAAGGTGTTTCTGCAACTTTTTCCTTGAAGTAAGAGCCATGTCACCCACAAACCATTTCACCATTACTAAAAATCTGTCATAAAATCCTGGAATGGTGTGGGTTGAAGGGGACCTTAGAGATCATCCAGTGCCACCCCTGCTATGGCAGGGACACCTCCCACTGTCCCAGGTGCTCCCAGCCCCAGTGTCCAGCCTGGCCTTGGGCACTGCCAGGGATCCAGGGGCAGCCCCAGCTGCTCTGGGCACCCTGTGCCAGGGCCTGCCCACCCTGCCAGGGAACAATTCCTCATTGCCAACATCCCACCCAGCCCTGCCCTCTGGCACTGGCAGCCATTCCCTGGCTCCTGTCACTGCAGTTCCTGAGGAATTGTCCCTCTCTGGGTCCCCTGCAGCCCCTCAGACCTGGAAGGAGCTGTGGGGTCTCCACACAACTTCTCTTCTCCATGCTGAACAGACCAAGCTCTCCCAACCTGGCTCCATAGGGGAGGTGTCAAATTTCCAAGTAGTTCTGGAGTTTCACAACATGATATTCTCTAAGAAATGCTCATTCTGACATTTGTACCTTATTCTTTCTTCTCCATTGAACTGACACTGTTTCCCAATCCAAAACTTTAAATGAAGCAACCATTCCTTTGGCAGAACCATGGTGGTGACACTTTCCACTGTGACAGCCACCAGGGACTTTGGGTTCAGTGAAGCACAGGGAGATACTAAAGCTCTGCAAGGAATGTAGGAATTTCCTGCAGCACCCATTTGATAGATATAGCCTGGGTTTAATTTGCCCATTCAATCCTCTCTCATCCTGGGGAGGCAGAAGTTAATTTGTTTTACATGCAAGCAGCAGCCATTTGGGTCAGCCTGAAGAAACCATTTTGGACTGTCAACATGCATCTAGGGGAGCCTTGAGACAGAGTGGGAGACAAATTGACCAAACGTTGATTTGTAACAACAGTCAGCCAGAGAAGGCAGAAATGTGAAAACAGTGCAAGCAGAGTGTGAAACCCAAACCTGAACTGTCAGGGAACTGAAAGAACAACCAGATGCTTTCTGCAGTGACATAAATCGAAGCAGAAGTCACCAGGCAGAGATATAAGCAACGCTACCACAACACGTAAATAATCTGCCTCACTCTAAAAGAGTTGTTCTGTGGTGCTGGAAGCAGCTGCTGGTTGCATAAATCACATCCCCCTCAGACACAAACAGGGTAGGACATGCATTTTTCAGAGAGAAGAAACAATGCCACAGAGTTGGAGTATTCTCTCCTGCTGGAAATGCAATCTAGGACAAAGAAATTGTCACATTCTGGGTCTGACAGAGTACCAGTGGATTAGAGAGTAGCTCCTGCTGGCACTACTCTTTCAATTTATCCCCAAGTATCACATGAACATTACTGTTACTGCTTCCATTCTGCATTAAGAGATGGAGAAATTGGTTACAGACCAGCAAGAGACCATTCAAACAAATGAGCAGCTAAAAACTACAGAGGCACTAACTCCTGAGTGTACAAGTTACAGCATTCCAGGATGCAGGAATTTATATTTAATTCTACAGCTGACTGTAATTCTATTGTTTCTGTAAGTCAGCAGCTATCATTAAGCAACAACCACTTAAAGTATCTGCAGGCTTCTGAGCTTGAGAGCACAGAACTGAGATATTCTGTTCTTACATCACATTGCCAGGTCATCCTTCAAACTGAAATTTATGTACAAGCACCTTGTGAACCTCATTCTGAAATAATGATATCACTATTAAATGCTCACAATCAAAGGTTTCAAGTATGTGAAGGCTGATTTTGAAAAGAGTATCTCCAAAACCTGAGATCTACCTGGAACACCTCTGGCCACACCATGCACTTATGAAGTCTGCTTAAACTCACCTACACTATTTCTATTATTAAAATGGAAAAAAAAAAAAGTGCAAGCCTTTAAATCAAAACACATCTAAAACTTTCATCTCCAAGCCCTTCTGAAAGGATAGCACACATTGATTAACTGAATTAGTTATTGCCTTTGTGTAAGAAGCAAAAGAAAAAGAAAAACCCACTTGTTTTCCTCAAACAATTCAAACTTGGAGAAAGGCACTGGACTCTGCAGGGAAACATCTTCTCTCAGAGCAAACACCAATTCAGTAAACAAGAGAAAGGAGTAACATAATACTTGGCTATATCTCACTTTCCTTTCCACTTGTTTGCTTTGTTCATCCTTTAACACAAGAAATAAAAGATACTTTCTCTATGTACCTTTTTCATATAAAAATACAAATATATACAAAGAGAAATCATTATTGGGAAAAGAGAACACGCTGCAATCTTAGTGTGTTTTAGCACTACAGAGCCTTATTCAACTTGCCAAAAAATATTCACTCCACAGAGACATGAAGCAAGATAAGGGGGGAAAAAAGGGTCTGGCATTGAGGTATGAGATAAAGGTCAGCAAATCACATGAGCATTCTTATGTCAAGACTGAGCCATGAGTAAATTACTCTGAGCCCCATGGAGTAGCTACAGAAAGTTGTTTGGAGATTCAAAACCTGTACAAACTAGTCTGCTGGCAGAGGGTGGAAATCAAACCATGAACTCAATCACTCCCAAGAGATCATAAAACCCAAAAATCCCAACAAAGCTTGAAAATATCCACAAGTAGAAAAGAAAAGCTCATACTGTCCACTTTCTGTAAGCAGCTGTTTAATATGCACAAAACTCAGTAGAATATTTTCCACTGATTGGAAACTTTTCCCAAAGGCTGTCTCTACCCCACCACCCCAAACTAAAAATACCTCCACCTTCTGAGGAGGCTTTATCTTGTTTTCAATGCTCCTTGTCTTTTCAAATGCTTCAATTTTGTCATCAGCTTTGTTTTGGCAGGTAGGTTCATTTACAACTTGGAGGTTTTTTTGTACTGTTTTATCCTCTTCCCCTATCTCAAATATGTTGAAAGATTTGCCTTTAAAAAAAGGTTTTATGACAGCACATAATGGAGATCTTCCTTTTAACACTCAGGCTGGTACAACATGCCTTAACCTGAAATTTGGCACAGAAAAAAGCACAAATATAGAAATCAGGAGAAATTCAGGCTTTTTGTCACTTCTCCTCATCACTGTTTTGCCTTTCATGTTTTATCTAAGTCCATTGGAAAAGAGGAACACAGGATTAAACCGACAAGACTTAGCATATGTTTCAAGACAGAACTGGCATAAAAAAAGGTGTTGAATGATAGATCACATTTTCAATGTCCACACATGCACATAATCTGAATCATGAAAAAATATCTAGGTTTGACAGCTGAGGAACATTGCAGAACTATTTCATTTTCCTAGGAAGAGCTGAGCCTGTGAGGTCTCAAGATATAACAGAAAATAATATGAAGGCTACCAAGACATTACAGTTCTGTGACCAACATTTATTTTCTTTAAAGAAGCAGGGAAAACTTGAAACATAAAAAACCAATTTCTGTGTTCTGCTGCTTTAAAGCATAAGACAGGCTTGGTTTTGTAGTACTCACTTGAGATAACTCCCTGTAGATAGTGTGACTTGGTCACTGTACAAGACAATATCAGGATTTAGGAATCATGGCATTGAAAAAACACACAGAGTATAAAGGGGTATCTTGGAAAGTGGTTAAATATATAAGAGATAGGAAATAAATTCCTGCTTCTCAACCATTAAGAAACTGTATGGCAACTTCACGCATTACTCCAAATTTACAACTGGAGAAGACAATCTGGACAAGAGAAGGCTCCTGGGGGAACTTAGAGTTGCCTCCAGGGCCTAAAGGGGTTCCAGGAGAGCTGGAGAGGGATTTGGGATAAAGGATGGACGGACAGGAGCCAGGGAATGGCTGCCAGTGCCAGAGGGCAGGGCTGGGTGGGATCTTGGCAATGAGGAATTGTGCCCTGGCAGGGTGGGCAGGCCCTGGCACAGGGTGCCCAGAGCAGCTGGGGCTGCCCCTGGATCCCTGGCAGTGCCCAAGGCCAGGCTGGACACTGGGGGCTGGAGCAGCCTGGGACAGTGGGAGGTGTCCCTGCCATGGCTGGGGTGGCACTGGGTGGGTTTTTAACCAAACCATCCTGCCCAACCCATTCTATGAGCCTGGGAACTCTGCCCAAAATGAATGGGTCAGCAATTGTTGCTTTCTGGTTCTCTGTTTCTCATCACCCCTTGCACCACTGCAGCACACAAGTTCTGCTATCAGAACTTTACCACAAAAAACCAACACCCATCTTTCACTTTCTTTTTGCTTGGCCATCGAAGCAACGACTTGAAAATGCCAAGATCTGTAGAACTCTGCAATTTAAAAAGTGCCAAATAATACTGCACTGAAAAAATTGATGATTTTAGTGTAAATACTGCTCCAGGAACATGGATGAGCTGCTTCTCAGCACCCCAGCCAGGACAGCTGTGTCTCTGCTCTTGACCTATACCAAGCAAACATGAAATCAGCTCAGTTTGGTCTGAATGTGAACTGTTCTGCCAACATCAAGTTTTTGTGGGTTTTATTTTTTTTGCATTTTTACTGGCAGACAAGTATCAAACATGGCACAGACAATTATCTTAGGTCAGCATGGAGCTCTGTGCATGACCTGCAGCTCTCATTTCACAGGAAGCCAAAGGTCTTCAAACAACACCCAAAAGATGGGACAAACACATAATAGAAAAGAGACTTTGCTGAATTCTTTTCATCTCACCTCAAAGAGCTTTTAGGATATGTATGGCTCTGCCAATAGAAAACTCAAAACTATCTGCTAATTTAATGAGAAAACCCCATATAACCTGTACAGTTTAAATTCTTCCTTCTCCTCAGTATCAAAATTGTCTTCATGTCATTGAAAAAAATACATAAAGATGTTTCAGGCTTTCAGATCAATACTGATCATCATTACCCAGTCATATTCCAACCCAGCCTTCAGGAAATTCCTGGCTCTGTTCCATATTCTCTAGAACAAGAACCTGTTGCATTTCAGGCTTATTGAACACATACTTATTTTAAATTGAGAGTAATATGCCCAATTATTTCAGTAAGTAATCCTTTCATCTTGAAAATACAATTCATATATTTTTGCTTCATAGCAGGCAAATGAATTACAGTATAAGAGATGGTGTGTTTGGGGGTTTGTTGTTGTCTTTTTTTTTTTTGTTGTTGTTGTTGTTTGTTTTACTAAATTGTTCAGAATTATGAATAAATTTTTACAGGAAAGGGGATTCTGGAGTCACAAGTTTTATTCCCCTGACTACTAAATCAGCCCTTAACTGAGGGCTGGATTCTTGTTTTGTGAGCTTTCACAAAGTATGGAATTGGTGCCAGGATAAGCAACATGAATAGCAATAAATAGATCTGAAATAATAATTTTAAAAAGTGGATTTAAACATATTCTATTCAGGAAAATAATGACTTCACAAAATCCCTTATTGCTATTGATTACATAATTCATTACAGAATAAATTACTTTTACCAACTAAGATTTTAATGACTTCATCTTAAACCAATCATCCAGATTAAAAGGCTGATGCTAATTTCACTCTTCCATTTAACTGTTATCACTATTTATTCACCAGTTATTAAGATATCAGTCCTATCAAAACATAATAGCCACAAAAATAGGGTAAAAGGAAACACAGACACTTCATTTCTCAGAGCAGATCCAACATTGCTCTGCTTTCCTAAACAGAAACCTCCCTCAGCAGTTCTTTCTTTCTTGCACAGTGCTCACAGCAAAATTCCACAGGCCCCTCTACTGGCACGTTAATTGTTGCACTCTAATTAAGAGCATTTCAAGCTGGTACTTTCCCTGCCTTTGCATTCCCATTGTGCAGAGCTGATCCCAGTGCCTGGGCTGCCCACCAGGCTCTCAGAGAGCACAGACCCTGCACTTCCACTGCTGCTGTCTCCATCCAGCCACCCTCCATCCTGTCTCCCTTCATCCACCTGCAGTAGCTACTCCAGTTTCCCAAGGAAATTACAATTTCCTTTATTTGGAATTTTATTTTCATTTATTTGCTTCCCAATATCACTCAAAACTGATGCCACATTTCACCAAGTACCATTAAGTACTAAGTTTTCTATTGTCCCTGCAGTGATTTCTTTACTTTGCATATAAAATCTGAATTTTGATTCACAAACAGAGTTTATACCAAGCAGATCCAGACCATTTAAATTCCAACTCTTCATTGCAAAATTGCCTTGGAAACTTACACAAACTTTTATTAATTTCTACTCCAAGTTGGGTCTAAAATGCTTCCATTACCATTGCTTCTCAATTCCCCTTACATTTACCACTGTACTTATTGCTTTTCTTCAGCACTTATAAAATTAAAAAGAAAAAACAAAGAAAAAGAAAAAATATTGTGAATCTCAGAAATTGCAAATTTGCAAAATTTAATGCCTAGGAACATACTCAAACATACTAAGGTAATCTTAGCTGCAAAATTTCAACAAGGGTTTCCAAGCCTTTAAATTGCTTCTGGATTTTTCTAAGCTGCAAAATTTCAACAAGGGTTTCCAAGTCTTTAAATGTGAGGATTGCTTCTGGACTTTTCGAAAGTAGGAAATCAGAAATGCAGCACATGTTCGCACACAAAGGGTTTGAGTTCTTTTTTTTTGAACCACTTCATTATTTTAAATGAAAGAAAGCACCTGGATGAGTGCAAACAATGGAAGAATAATTTTGATCTCAGCTACTCACACACTAAAAATAAACATTTTGCCTGAAGTCAATCATAGAAGATTACAAATAGACACACATTCAGAACCTTCTAACTGCAGCTAATCAAGGAAATTGGAAAGGTGTGATGCCTCTCAACTAGTGAAATCAAAAGCCATAAAAACCAGATGGAAGCAGAAGATCTCATAATGCAACAGTTTGAGTTCTCACAGACCAGCAGCTCCAGGCAGCATGAACAAATCAGGCTGTGGGACTTAAACTTTGAGGGGAACAAAGAGGGAGTTGGTTACACGTTTCAGATTTTTTAAAAATTATTTAGAAATTTTTTTAATTTTTTTTTTTTTAATTTCAGGAAAAATTTCCCCATGGAAAGGCTGCTCAGGCCTTGCCCAGGGGGGTTTGCAGTGCCCATCCCTGCAGGTGTCCCAGGAAGGGCTGGAGGTGGCACTCAGGGCCCTGGGCTGGGCACAAGGTGGGCATCAGGCTGGATGACCTTGGAGGTTTTTCAACCCAAATGATTCTGTGTTTGAATATAATTTTTCAGTGATCTTAGAAAGAAATGTTTCCTTTTAGAAGTTTTCTCTTTTTAGTTTGATCTATGCTGCTTTCAGCCTCTCTCAGAGCATTCCCTCCTGTTGGTTTTTAAGCAGAAGCACAGCCTGCCCTAGAGCCAGGCATCCTGGCTTGAATTACAGCATCGTTAGCAGAATCCCCTTGGGAAAACTGAATTAAATCAGGTTAAAAAAACACCAAAAAAACAAAACAGCTCTCTCCCTTCACATGCAGGCCAGTGATTTGCAAACCCATAAAGCTGAAAATCCAGACAGATTTGGCCACTTCTAAAGATTTTAGATCAGGTGATTTAGACCACCTGCTTAAAAGCACCATGAATCTCTTCCATGGACAAACACTAATTGTAATAATGATAGGACACTCAAAATGGTTAATCATTCACCCAACAGGAAAATTCAAACTAAATTCACATCTGCAAGAGTAGATATCACCCTAACTTCTCTGCCATTGTATAATCAGACGAATCTCCTTAGCCTTGCTTATTCTGCAGTTGAAGCTGTATTTTTATTTTGGGAGCAGGGCATTGGACAAAAACACCTTACATTTAGCAACCTAAACTTTAGAGAAGATATTTTAAGCTGAACTTCATTTGACAACATAGAAGGTTAGGGTTTTTTGGTGGGTTTTTTTGGGTTTTTTTTTGGTTGGTTTTTGTTTGTTTGTTTTTGTTGGTTTTTTGGTTTGGTTTTTGGAGGGGGGGTTTTGTTTTGTTTTTTTGTTTGGTTTTGGGTTTTTTTTTGGTTTTGGTGGGGGTTTTTTTGTGGTTTTGGGTTTGGTTTTTTGGGGGGTTTTTTTTGGGGTTTTTTGGGGGGTGGGGGGGTAGTACCAGGTGTCCATAGAAAGTGCAATTATCACAACTGCTCATCCTGCCTGGTGCCCTGGCCAGGCCATGCTGTCTCTGCATCATCAGCTCCTCCAGCAGTGCACTCCTGGTCCCCACTGCTTTCCTGTTCCCTGGATTTATCCCTGCTGCACAGGCCCAGGTTTTCAGAAGCAGCTGCTCAGGGCACCCCAGGTGAATCCAGGTGGGGTCCACAGCTCACAGAACAAACATTTGGATAATTCAAGGTCAGGAGTTGCAGTTTAGCAGCAAGAAATTGGCTTTAGCAACAGCCAGCCCCACCACTGCAATATTACATGTATAGTGTGAGAAGAGAAAGAAAATGGGGATTTTTTAAGGTGTTTTTCAGCATTTATTTTGAGGAGAAAGCTGCCAGCCTTAGTCTCAGCTCCAGATGTGACAGGACTGAGATTCACTGCTGCCTCCAGAAGTGACCAGGCTGCTGATGGAGTTATGGATTCCTCCCACCCTCTCCACTTGGGCTTCCCATAGAGCCCAAGGTGTATTTTAACAGCTCAGAAGGACTCAGGGAGCTGGAGAATATCCCAAACCTATTCCAGACACAGGTGTATAGGAAGAAAAGCTCCTGCAGTGATCTCTCTCCTTATTGATTTCTTTTCCTTGGGGAAAACCCCCCACATTTCTAAGTCAATAGGCATCAGCAAAAGGCTTTCAATTCAATACTATCATTCTAATGAAGATGAATTTATTTTTCACTTTTATAGGGTTTTTTGGATGCAATTCTGCTTCCAGTGGAAACCAATTGCCAGGAATGTCACAAATTAGACAACTGAGAAGTAAGCAGCAAGTTTGTTAATTACTAGGATTAATTTAATGAACTTAGTCTCATTAAGCTCCATGAGCCATGCTGTCTATAGGAGTGTGTGAAGGGCCACACCAGGAAAGTCAGGAGGCAATTAGGGACACTGCTGGGAAATTTTGTGATGGGGGAAGAGAATAACAAGGCAAATGTTATGTGGAAAACAGCATTATTACTGAAAAAAACAATGGAGAGAACTAAAAAAAAAAGGAAAAAAGATAATTTTGGTCCAAACAAAGTATATTCTCTCCTAAAACCAGATAAGCTAATGCTTCAACCATGATGTTGCTTGGCAGCCCAGCCCCCTTCTCAGGTGAGAAATTGTGTAACAAATCTTTCCCACACCTGAATCTACTCACTCCTGACTTCTGGCTGCCAGTCCTGCCTTCAGCTCTTAGGTGAAATCAGCATTCATGTAAAAGCATTGCTAAGGGACTACAGTTTAATAAAATACCACAATACAACGTTGCTTTCAAGCCTTTTGAAATTGAAAAGATGTGAATTGATAAAATCATGAAGTACCACTTATAAAATAAACCCTACTTCTTCCTGTTAATCAAATCTACAGCAGGAAAGACCAGCACCCACACAGACTCAAATCACTACAATTACACAAGAATCAAAGATATTTTTTTTCTTTTTAAATCACAAGTTACAGCCTTCAAAAACCTTGAAGCTCCAGATGATTGAATCTGATGTACCAGAGGAATTTTAAGCTTCCCCAAAATATTTAAAACCCTCAGTATTCTCAGGAGAAATAAAACCATCCATGGCATCCATCTGATGACAACATCAAGGTGTCACAGATGGGAGAGTAACAAAGGCAGTGATGTCTCTGGGAAAATCCAGCTAAGAAAAGTGAAAAGGCACTTGAAAAGCAAGGAAATAAACAATCCTGTGGGCACTGAGGTGGGAATAATGTGCAGGAGAGAATGCTCCCAGTGCTGGAGTGGACATTGCTGCAGCCTGGGCAGAGCACTGTCATGGCACAACATTTCCCTGCTGCCTGTGGAATGGGTCACTGGAGACACACCTGTGGGATTCCACAAAATCAGGGGGTTTTGGGAAAGCTGCAAAAGGCAGCCTCAGAGACAGCAGAACTGGGATTAGAGCTGAGCAGCAGCCATGAGATTGGTCAGCAGAAAAATGATGTAAAATGTAAAAATTAAGGACAAATAGAACAATGGTCTGTGTATTAATGTTTGGATAGAATAACTCCCTAAGCTACAGAAAAGTTTATCTAGTGAGATATTAGGAAGTTTTAAGGTTAATAATGGAGCTCTGTGTGTTGTGTTTTAAGGCTTACAAGCAGGTATTGTATTTGAAATAAGCAAGCATTGTTTAACCAAAGGTAGGTGTGCTTATAGTGGTTGGATGGAACTGCTGTCAATGTGCTTTTGCTTTGTGTGATTGGGCAATAAACTTATAAAGTGAGTTGTAACATGAAGTTCTTGGTCTGCTGCCTGGGATGTGAGCTGCTGGCATCTTCCCATTGTCATAACCATGGAATGAGACTGATGTTGGAAAATAAAACAGCTCAAGGTACATTCCACAGCATTCCTGTCCTGTTTGTGATTTGTACAGAGCCCCTGGCTGGTGATAACACCCACAGTGCATCCCAGGGAAGGGATGTCCTGGAGGAGCTGCAGCCCCAAATCACAGCAGGTTTGTGCTGGAGGAGTGCAGCACACAGAAGGATCTGTGCTGGGGCTGGGGGAGGCACAGGAGGAAGCAGCAGCAGCCCTGGAGAGACCACAGACCCTGTGAGCCAAAGGCCTGGAGGAGCTGGGAATGAAGGACTGGAATAGAGCCTGGGAAAAGGGGGTGGGGAGCTAGTTTGGGTTTGCCTCTGTTTCTCACCACCTAAATCTCCTTTAATTAATAATAAATGAATTGTCCATCAGGCTGCTTTGCCTGTGAAGGTAATGGTGAGGGATCTTGTGATGGTGTTCACAGGGATCTGAGGATGAGGGAAGAGGGGAGGATCTGACTCCATGTTTCAGAAGGCTGATTTATTATTTTATAATATATATTATATTAAAAATATACTAAAAGAATAGAAGAAAGGATTTCATCAGAAGGCTGGCTAAGAATAGAAAAAGAAAGAATGATAACAAAGGCTTGTGTCTCAGACAGAGTCCAAGAGAGGTGACTGTGATTGGCCATTAATTAGAAGTAACCACATGAGACCAATCACAGATGCACCTGTTGCATCCCACAGCAGCACATAACCATTGTTTGCATTTTGTTCCCGAGGCCTCTCACCTTCTCAGGAGAAAAAATCCTAGAGAAGGGATTTTTCACAAAAGATGTCTGCGACAGGATCTCTCTGGCTTTAGCTTTCCTGGGGATGTTTCCCTTTTCTCCTTGGGGGATCTCAGAGCAGCTTCCCCAGGTCACCCAGCACAGCCTCACAGGGGGATGAGCTGTGCCAAGGAGCAGCAGTCACCCCTGGCTGCTGAGGGCCATGGCAAATGCACTCGTGGAGCCAGGGGAACCCTCACCACGACCTTAGGAGCAAGTGAGCAACTGTTGTGCTAATGTGATTTGATTAATTAGCTGTAGCAATTACTGTGTGGAAACCATGCACAAGCCCTGTATATTCCATTTCCTTTGTTATTATTTATAAAGCTTTCAGAAGCCTTTGTCTGCTTCAAGGGAGAATATTTAGATGGAAGTACAGAGGTATTTTTTCTAACTTCTCCCTCTAAATAATTAAGGCTTGATATTAATGTTTGAATATTTAAGTTTTTCTATTATCTTAACTAAGACATAAATGATATTCTGTCCATCCTATACAGTTTTTGAGATTTTCTGGTGTGGGTGTACTGACACTGATTGGGTTGAACAGAGTCAGAAGAAGAAGTAAGAAGGTTTATTTTAGCATGAACACAATAAATGAAGTAGGTGGTGAGGAATAAATCTTTAAAATGGCTACCCTTGGGAAAGAAATGGAAATATAGCAGTATTTTCCTATTTGTCTGACATATGGTATAGATAAATGTCTGTTGGTGAAACTGCATTAATTCCCTACAGGAAAGTTTTATCTGTAGCTCTGGCCACTGCACAGATATGCAGATATTAAATACTGTGACAAAAAATTGACAAGTTCTACTTTTGATGTTGTTTAAGAACATATCTTCATAAAGTTAAAGAATTTGTAATAAAAAAAAATTGTTTCCCAGTTTTTCAGATAACTCAATTAGCTACTCAGATGCATAACAGCCTGGTAACTACTCTCTTTTCCATAAATTATTCTATAACTGTGTGAGATTCCAGTGGGGCTTTTAAAGATTTTTTTTTTAATGTAAATCTAATTTGTTTGGAGCTTCGATATGTGGGTGGGATTGAGGTGGACATATCCCAAAGAGCATTATTTTTTTTTTTTTTTTTTAATATAAAAGTAACTATTTAACAAAAAAAAAAAGCAAAACCAACCCTGGAACATAAAGGTGTATCCCAGAATATTTACGTGGTAAGATTTGACTCTGCTTTGCCTTGAAGAAAATGCCCTTTTAGATGATTATACACGTTGTAAAAGTACATAAATTTTAAAGGTTTTGTGCCATAATTACTATGACAATCACATTTTCCCTGGTAGAAATACAAAACCAGTTGGGTACAGCTCTCGATGATAAGACTAAAGGCATATATTTCAAACAATTAGGTAACATTAATGAAATCTGCTTCAAACTAAAATGCTTTTAAGTTCTACTAAAATTCTGTGTATTTTACCAGGGTCAATCCAGCTTGGAAAGTGTGGGAAGGCTCCAAGACACTTTGTGTGCTCTTCCAGAACCATTTGTGAGACCTGGGAGGGGGTGGAATTGGTTATTTGTGACACCTCTGAACAAAATCTGCCTCTGATGTTAGAGCAGAAGGTGATTTTTGGTGTTTCATCCTTGCTGTTGCACTTTTACAGCGTTCAGTAAGGAGGCAAAGCACAAAAGTAAAAATCAAATGCAATTTGGAAGAATTATATTGCAGGAGTGAAATCCTATAGCTCAAAAAAAAAAAAAATCAGGGGATTCATGCCTGAAAATTTCTGGTCAGTGAGGCCTTGAGCCCTGTGGTTTTTTTATTCCAAGTGTGTCTGTTAATGCTTTTGTGTTTGAATATATATATATATATATATATATATATATACACACACATATTTATCTCTGTGTGTCCATATATATATGTGTGTATATATGCATACGTATAAATATATATATTTATATATATACCCTCACCATTCCATGTTCTTCTCTCTGCCTGTGCTCCCTTTTCCTTATATACATTTTTAAAAAGTACTTAAAAATCACTGCATGCACTTCTATACAAATTATAGAAACACCCTGAGTCCATCCATTCAGCTGCAATGTTATTCCTATTTTGTATGAAGTCCCCTGCCTCTAATAAAAATTAATTATCTCACCCTATTCAATGAGTCATGCCCAGCCTGCTAATTGTCTCAGCAAAAGGTTGTTGTGGTGATTTATTTCTCCTCTTCCCCTGCTACTCTGAAACTCAGGTGTATGGGAAATGCAGGATCACAGAAATGCTTTTTTCTGAGAAAAAATGGTGTTTGTGTACTCACAGATTTATGTATTTTATAACAGAGCATAATTCCTGCAGGCTTTGGGGTTGTGCACAGCTGCTGCTGCATTTCCCATCTTCCTCACAGGTGCCACACCTTGTAGGAATTTCCACACCATGATTAATGCCATGATTTTTTTATGAGGGGAAAAAAAAAGCCTGTTATTTGTTGCTGCTCCAAAAATAATTACAAAATGAAATGAAAGAGTGGGAGATACTGCTTGTTTGTTTGCATATTTTTAGTACTAACCTTCACAAAAAGCACTTCAAATCCAATATAAAGGTGTCTTATCAAACAGAAGTTGCTTTCAGAATTTCTAGTATAATTAGGAGTTTAAAAGTTCTAAGGCTCACGTCCTCACCTAGAACCAGAAGTCCTTAAAAGCATGGAAATGCAATTTATAAGTAAAGTACCTACAACTCTTCCTTGGTAATTAGAGATTTTTTTTTCCTGTTTGATGTTGAGCACAACTTCAAGTGAAAATGTGAGCAAAACCTTCACAGTGGTGCATCCTCAGTGCTTAAGATGTGTCCCAGGAATGCTGAGAAAAGTGATGACTGTGGAGAGAAAAATGTAGTAAGGATGACAGAAAACAACCCTGCAGAAATATTAATAATAAGATTTAGATAGGGAGCTCCAGTAAAACGACTGGGGACAAAGCTGCCAAGTCCTAGATTTTAAAACATTTAAGTGGAAGTGGATGAAAAGGTTCTTAAATTACTTGGGTACTGAAACCTAGCTGAACATCCTATTCATTAATTAATTCACATATTAATTAATTGAAGGAGCTTTTAGTAGCATGCACATTTCAAGCTGTAAAATGTCTATAGGCAAGAGCTGCCTACTCAACTGCTGAGACTGAACTCTGTTTGCTAATGAAGGGATGGAGAGAAATATCTGGAGTTCCAAGGCTGGATTTTGAAGGAACTAAATTAATGTTTAAGTTGGTTGTTTTCCATTCCTCATGTTCTTTCAGGATGCTCTCTTAGGAACACAAATTGCTCTTGCAATGTGAAATGGTGCCTGAGATTTTAGAACATTCTGGAGTCATTAAGATAAGTAAATTAAATTGACAGAGAGACAATATTCTTATAAGGAAAAAATATCATCTTATTTTGTTAGAAGAAAACCACCTTTTATCTAATATTTTACAGTCATTTCCATGGACACAAGCATTAACAAATGTGAGAATGTAGTAGAATTAGTGGAAAAATGGGGACAGCTATGGAAAATAAATACAAAATGTAGAGAAGTAACAACAAAGCAGTTTGGAGTGTCCTTGCTCAAATGGAAACTCAGAAGATTATTACTCTAAGATTATTAGTCTAAGACTAATCATGAGGTTTTTTGAGGTTTTTTTTCTAATCTCTCTGTTTATATATCAAAATTTTTCAATAAATGGTCCAAAAATGGGGAAAAAACCCTTTTCATGGCTGTATTTCTGCTCCTCCATACAAGAACAGAAGGGTCTCAGATTAAATTTCTTTTTTGCTCTCTTACACATCTGTCAGGACACTATGGGGAAAAAATTCCTGTTAAAAAAAACAAACTTTACAGGAATGGCACTGCCCAAGGAGAGGGAGGGGAACTTCATCTGAGAGCAATGAATGGCAAATCAATATTAACCTTCCCTCGTGCTCTTTGTGTTTGGATTTACCAAGCAAGTGGCCCAGAATAAATTATTGGCTTCAAACAGGGATTTGAACCACATCTCTCCCTTTTGTTGCATGTGTGTAATGATCAGTGACTTCAACTCCCAGAAAAAATCTAAGAGTAAAAAAGGTTGGTGCTCCTACCTTTTGCCTCCACTTCCAGAAGGATTTTTCATTTTTTACTTTAGTTTCTCTTCTATCGATTTATTACTTTTAACTCCCTTTCCCCAATAACATGAATAGTATTTCTCAGAAGTGTAATGATGTTTATTTCTGTAAAAATATATTAATAAACTAAATCAAGATTAATGATAGGCAAAAATCTATACTCAGATGAGATCTATTTTTCTTTTGTGTATTAGTTTTGTTACTTATACTGTAATGCAACAACCATAACTCAGAGAATGGGTTTTCAAGTATAAAGAATAAAAATTCCTGCTGTTGATTCACACCAGTCAAACATTTCCCTATTTTAGATGGATACTATATTTCAAAAAGAAGAGTTAGTTTCTGATTATGAGCTAAAAAACCCTTTATGGCAGAAAATAAAAATGCCCATTAAATTCACAGGAAGGCTTGCCTTTTTACATTTCCAGAAAAGTTATGCAAATATTCATATTTAGGTTCTTTCTTGCTCTATCACCTGAACTTTTCCAGGCTTCTCTCAACTAAAACATTGAATTTTCAACATTATTCATGAATAAAGTGGGACATGGGCTCCTCTCTGGTGGGTTGTTGTTCCTGTCCTGCCCTTGCCATTGACCACCCTGCCTGGCATTTGTTTTCTCACTGTATTTCTTTGCCTTACAACACATTTCTGCTTTCAAATAGTTCCTAATGGAAATCAGGGAACCTGATCTTCCCTGCACCTGCATTTACACCTCTAATTCCCCAAGTCTTCATGTTCACTGGGATCCAGAGCTGCTCACAATTTATAACTTACTGATTACCCTAATTCAACCCAAAAATACAAAGGACAAATCTTTGGAATATTTTCATTGTATACAGAAAGTGATTTTGTAAATGTCCTTTTTTTGTTCCTGAGGCCTCTCAGTTTCTCAAGAGGAAAAATCCTAAGGAAAGGATTTTTCATAAAACATGTCAATTTGGGAGGGAGCTGAGGAGTCAAGTCCTTTGCAGAGCCCTCCACGAGGCACATCAAATTCCAGCTTTGAATGATGGCACACAACATTTCACTGCCCCATTCAACATTTCCCACTTAATGCTCTTCAAAAGAAGAATTTATAAAATATTTTGCAGTTTTTCCTATTTGATTAATGGATCCGGATGATCCATAATGAAATAATAAATTCCACTGATTTTCTTACTATAATAGCTGATAAACGTGGCTATGACTTTTTGTATCCAACCTTAAACTTTCTTAGCTAATACTCATATATAAAAAATGAAAATTATCCTTATTTTTCCTCCTAATTTATACAATGAAATTTTATATCTCTATTTATTCACATTTGGACCTAGGAATATATTTTGAATCAGGTCAAACCATTCGTGTGCTCCACCATGTAGAAAAAGCTCTACTTTTTCTTCAATATTTATACTTTTTTTCCCCCCATCAAAGATATTAATCACTTTTAAAATATCTGATTATTATCATTGTTGCTGCCTGTTTACACCTTCCAATCAATACTATTTCTTTAATGGTGCTAAATTTCAATTTGACCATCCCTGCTGGTGTTGTGGCACAACTGAAGTCATCCAGTCAACTTGGGAATCAGGGAGTTAACAGAGAATTAATTAGAAAAGTATTTGCAATCTGTAATCTATTCTGTTTAATTCACTGGATGAATATCTGTACTCAATCGTGAATATAAAATTCTTTAATTTTATTCCAAAATGGAAAAAAATTCATTTCCAAAATGTTTGATTGTGTCCTTTAAAATGCAACTTTAAAGATTCTCATTAAATATCTCTATGACAATTTTAGGAAAAATGTTTTTTCCTCTCTTTAGCTGACCATTTTTGCAGCTGAACAGTATCATTGCAAAAGTCATTGCAGTTTGCTGGACAAGGAACATCAGGGAAAGTTGAATCCTTTAGCAGACAGATAACTCACTCCTCTCAATGGCTCCTCTGTCCTTTTGTCCTCTATAAAATAGCTGAGGATGTGCATATACCCAGGATTTTTCTCATGCCCAGTTTTTCCAGTACATTTATTTTCACTGAGCTAGCACCAACGTCCATTCCTATTGCAATTTCAGCCACTATTACCTGACTCTGCTCAAGTCCCAACTATTGAAATCTACACACTCTGAGTTCCAACAGAACTGTCCTAGGCAGTCCTTGTCCTCCTGGGCTCCTTTATGTGCCTTTTCCTTTCCATGGCAAAGCTTAATTCATGTCCACTAATGCAGCTCCAAAACAATAAACCTGAGTTAAATTTCTTTCCTTAACAGTGAACTTCTGAGGCCAAATTCTCCTGAGAAACAGCTCGTTCTGCTTTGGAGTCTATTTCTGTTCCATTGGAGGAGAAGGATAAGCCTATTCTTAAACCAGTGCTCAGATAAGTTCTGACATATTTTACCCATCACTGATCAAGCACTTAATCTAATTAGCTCTGTAATGAACTACTCAATTGCAAAGCTACAGGTAAGCTGCTTTTTTCTTTTTTGTAGCTCCTCAACAGGAAACCTTCGAAAAATTCACCTTACAAGTAACAAAATTACCTTTTCCCCCTTCTTTTCCTTTCCATAGGGATGGGGGTGTCCTGGTGTGTCAGACCCAGGTTTAGCTGCCCCCTGCCCTTCCACGAGCCCCTCCATGTGCAGGATGATGGAGCTGTGTCTCTCCCTCCAAACAGGTGTGTCCCCCTGGTTTTTTAAGATTTGCTAAGCCTTCTGATGTTGACATTCTTGTGGTGAACTTTCTCACACACTTTCTGTAAATAACTCATTGTTTTGCATTCCTTTATGGAGGAGGAGAAATTTGATGGACTGTTGGTTTGTCCAGTGTCATTGGAGAGGTGACACTGTCACCCTCCAATCCACTGTCACTCTTAGAAAACTATAAATGTTGGAGTCAGAAAATCAACTTCCCTTTTTTCTTCACCTTGAGAACAGTGGTGTGTGCTTGTGTTCTTTCATGTCCTATAGTGACACAGGGGCACACATGGAAGAGGAATTATAAATGAGATTAAAGTGGGCAGGATAAACAGCAGTATTCTTTGCTAGCTGTTGAATGGGGCAGTGAAATGTTGTGTGCCATCATTCAAAGCTGGAATTTGATGTGCCTCGTGGAGGGCTCTGCAAAGCACTTGACTCCTCAGCTCCCTCCAAAACTGACATGTTTTATGAAAAATCCTTTCCTTAGGATTTTTCCTCTTGAGAAGCTGAGAGGCCTCAGGAACAAAATGTAAACAATGATTATCTGCTGCTGTGGAATGCAACAGGTGCATCTGGGATTGGTCTCATGTGGTTGTTTCTAATTAATGGCCAATCACAGTCAGCTGGATCAGACAGAGTCCAAGCCACAAACCTTTCTTATCATTCCTTCCTATTCTATTCTTAGCCAGCCTTCTGATGAAATCCTTTCTTCTATTCTTTTAGTATAGTTTTAATGTAATATATATCATAAAATAATAAATCAGCCTTCTGAAACATGGAGTCAGATCCTCATCTCTTCCCTCATCCTGACACCCCTGTGAGCACGGTCACACAAAATCACCTTTTTTTTGTTGTGCCTTTATCCCAGCCCACAGGACCAGCAAGAACAATGAGCAGGGATAAAATTCCAAGCTCCACACTTCAGTGGAAGCCCATTAAACTGGAGCACACAAATCAGGCTGTACCAGCTCATGCAAATCATGTCCTGCAAAGCAGACCTGGCTTGCCAAGGGGTGCTGGGTGGGATGGGTGCTGGAGGAGCTGCCAGGAGCACTCCTGGAGGTTCTGGCTGGGCACACCCACCCTGGCTGACACACAGAGGCAGCAGCTCCTCTGCAGAACTCTGACAGCCAATTTATTTCTAATAAAAACAGAAGTAATTGTGAGCGTCTCCAGCTTCTAGGAAAGTTGAAGAGGACTCAGAAATCCTGAGGAGCAGGCTATTTAAAATTCTAAACACGAGTTTCAGAGTGTGACTTCTGACTCTTTTTTAAATACAATATTTTTTAGACTACTAAAAACCCTGCCCCAGCCAGCAGGCTGGAGGAATATTATTTAGGTGATTAATACCACGGCACAGTGCAGGGAGCCAGTCAAAGGCAGCTCTAAAGCACACGACCTGCTTAACAAGGAGCCACAGGCAAGCTTTGAGCACAAATCCCCTAATCCTATTGATCCTGCTTCTGGAAAAAGGGAATCTCTTGTGTGCCACAGAAGGGTGACAATATCCAGTAAGTGCCCACGGCAGGCAGGGTGTGCTTCAGGGAACTTAATCACAGGAGTCATTACTTGAAAAATCACTTCTGTCAATACTGCAGCCACATCCTCCCTGACTGCTGTCTTAGAGATGCTGTCAATCTTCCCATATGATTTTGTGAAACAAATAAATTCCAACTCATTTAAAGGTGCTGTTATCTCTGCTGACAACATTAGCACCATCCAGGAGCAGCAGAAATAGGAAAATAAAACTTATTTCAATCCTTTTGTTTGCCAGTCTCTCAGGCTCCCAACAGAAAAGGTTTCAGCCTGGAATTGTAGTTTGCATTTAAACGTGTTCTCACAGACATAAGTCTGCTCTTAGCATTCAACAAGAATTATTATAATAAAAAAAAAGGATTTTTTTTTCTTTATAGACACAATTATCTTTGAAAGCAGGCACTTCATTCATACAGACTACCTGACATGCTAGAACAACCTGTTTGGCTAATTTTTCTGTAGATTTTTCCACCTGGATTTACACATTCCCCAAAAGAATGTAAATTATCCTCCCTAAAGTGATTGTTGTTACTCATGTCAGAGATTAGTATTGTTTTACATACTTTGATATATCACTCAAACCACAAAGTCATGAAAAAAATTATTGTTGATTCTCATTTGATTAAAAATGTGTTCAAAAACATCTCCCTTTGTGAGAAGAGTTGTAGCAAAAGCTTTTATCCACCTGTGCTGCTGTTTTTATTTTTCAGAACTGGAGCACTAAAAATGCTTATTGTAAAAGAGGCTGAAATTACTGTACTAATGGCAGTTTCGATTCTTATTCTGGTTCAATTGGTAAGGTATCAGCAATAATCAAAATTCTTAAGTGGCTGTTTCAGAAAAGAAGAGTTTTAGTTTATGGAGGAAATGCAGGGAAGAGACTGTAAGTGCATTCTGGCCCTTGAATAACAAGTCACAATTATCTTGTGTTGTCATAACACCGTGGAAGCAAGAAAATTTGATTTTGAAAATCATAAAACGTCATTAGCTCCCCAATTCTCAGAGAAAATAATCTGCCCCTGTGTTTTACAATCCTTTTTTTTTTTTTGTATGAAAGTCAGGATGAGGGTAAAAAATAAAATAAAATAAACTCTTTGACCTTTCATGTCTATCTTGCCAATGAGCACACACCCCCCAAAAAAACAAGTTTAAAAAATGTACTAATGATGAGGTATTTGTTCTGCCACATATACAGTGAGTAATTATTTGAATATCCAGCAAAGAAATTGAGCAATTAATTATTCCTACTTACTGTCCTGGAAAGAACAGAGAATCATAAAAAATAAGGAGAGGGAAAATGTGAGATGAGGATTCATCTGTTTCTTGACTCAAGGCACAATCAATGAGTGCCAGGCAACAATATAAAATATGAGTAAAACTGTACAAGGAGAATTATTGCTCTTCTTGTTGGTGCATGTTCTTTTTTATCCTGCATTAATTTTCACTGTAATTAAATATAAAATGCAGAAAAAAATTCTGCTTGATACAGTGGAATGAGGAAAGTTCAGCTGCAGGAATGGCAGAGAAATGGCTGCAAAGGAAGGTGTTGTAGGGATGGGTTTTACAGACTGAGAGAAACAGATGGGCCCACAAGAAAATGCCTGACATGAGGCAGAGATTGTGGGAAACCAGGCTGCAGGAACATCATCCAGAAGATGGAAGATTATAGAAGAAATGGAAAGAAAATGAAAATTTCTGAGGCCTTGCTATTTTTGGTGTGGGTATAGATATGTATAAATATAAATATGTAATGTCAGAGAATTAAAGAATCACAGAACCCTTCAGGTTGGAGAAGATCTCTGAGGTCAAGTCCAGGTGTTCCCCACCACTGTCCCATGCCCCCAAGTGCCACCCCTACATGTCTGTGAATCCCTCCAGGGCCTCCAACACTTCTGGGCAGCCTGTGCCATGCCTTCACAACCCTTTTGGAGAAGGAATTTTTCCAGACACCCAAACTAAACCTCATGAGACCCTTTCCTCTTGTCCTGTCACACCTGTAATTGGGACTTTTATCATCCTGCACTGGAAGCTCTCATTTGCAGCAGTCAGATGTACAGACACAAAACCCAATCAGCCATTTCAGCCTCAGGGAAAAGGCACCAGCAGCTTGATTCAGTGGGTCACACATGATCCCAATATTCACCAACACTGCTGGTAATAAAGAGATGTTACTGCTTGGGAGACAGAAATCCAAAATACAAAAGCAATGGATCAGGAAAGCTCAATAGCACAAGAGAGGCAAACAGCTGGGAGATACCTTTCCCATCATTTTAATTTTGCACATGAATTGAATACGTAGCCTTTTTTCCTACATTTCTTTATTTCTATATTTCTTTTATAATTACCCTGCTGATTACTTAAATGTGTCATACTGCATTACAACACCCTTGAATCACAGAACCATAGAACCATTAAGGTTGGGAAAGATCTCTAAGATCATGGAGTTCCCATCAATAATGGATCATTTTCACTGCCCTTGGCACAAGGTTGGAACTAGATGATCTTTAAGGTCCTTTGCAACCCAAACCATTCTGAGATTCTGGAAATTACACCAGAAGATGCACTGCAAATAGAAATTAAATCATGCAGAAGATTAAAGTTTGATATTTAAGGGGCATTCTAATAAAGTTTGAATACAAGGATGATTCTAGAGATGTATTCAAAAAGGTCATGAAAAAGAGACAGAAATTTGCTTGGAAATTTGGATGAAAACTCACTGCTTTATTTTTGCACTGTTCACTCACTCTAAATAATAACAACTTGGGAAATTTGGCTGTGCCACTGAGGCTACTTAAGGGCCTTGGAAAAGTTCCACAAAACTCCAGTGCCTTCTAAAGGAGGTTATTAGTTTAACATCCTGTTGGAAAAGCAGCACCTTCATTGCCCTCTAATGCCAGGGTGAGACTTCTTCAGACTTAAAAATCACTGAATCATAAAAAACTGCTTTGGGTTTGAAGGGAACTGAAGGAATCATCTTATTCCACCCCAGCCATGGCAGGGGCACCTCCCACTGTCCCAGGTGCTCCCAGCCCCAGTGTCCAGCCTGGCCTTGGGCACTGCCAGGGATCCAGGGGCAGCCCCAGCTGCTCTGGGCACCCTGTGCCAGGGCCTGCCCACCCTGCCAGGGAACAATCCATCATCTCACTTTGCACTGCTTTGGATGTATTTTCATTTTTTCATGTTATCAGACTGCCCCAGAGGAGTCAGCCCTTTCTGCACACATTTAGAGGCTCTTTGGAAGCTGCTCATTGGATGCATTCATGGATTCTGACTGTACAGTAATAACTTCTGTGTCAGCACTGAACTGCTTTTGAAAACTCTATTTGTAAGTCCCTTCTACTAAACCCAAAGCAACTGTACTAAGGTAAAGGAAACAGAATGGGAAATGCATGGATTTCAGGGTTCATTTTCCCTTCTATTTCATTTTCAAAGGATCACTCCTTTACTTAGTCTTTCTAAAGTAAGCTTCACCATGAGTGGAATTTCCAGAGGAGTTATAAACTCCTGAAAAATGGGGTTTATAACAGAAACACTGACAGTTGGCTCTTAAGAGTAGAAGAGTTACCAAGCACTGCTGTAATATAGTAGTGTCTAACTACTGTAATTCTGGTGAAAAGTTACTGTAATGTGACTCCCTATCTATACCAGGCCACACCATTTCTCTTCTTTATGGTCCTCATTATGGTAAGGAAAATACATGTGCCCCTGGAGAGAGCTGCCAAAAGAGGTTCTAAGCACTTCTCAGCTGAGTTTCCTTTCCATCAGTGCCTGGCTATAAGGCCAGGATTTCTAATGTGATTACTGTAATGAGAAACACTATCAATCCTCCCCAGAAAATGAACACTTAGGTGTGGGACAGAATTCTAACACAAGTTAATCTATGGTGCCTTTTCCCTTGAAGGATTCCAAGGGGTTTTAATGAAGTGTCCCTGGGCAACACTCACTCATCCCAAAAATCAGAGCCACCTGCAGGATGGACAAAGCTTCCTTTTTCCATCCTCTGGGCTGTGACTCTCTCCATGCTCACAGGGGAGAAGGCAAACACAAAGCAGGTTCTCAGCTGAACACAGAGAACATATTCCTAAAATTCACTACCAAGTGGCAGGCACAACAGTTTTGCATCAAATGGTCTCCAGATACTGCCTATAGGTACATCAAATAATTCTTTACAGTGAGCCAACTGCATATTCACTTTTATTAGAAAACAGAATTCCTGGTGTTTATGCTATTATTCTTTTCTGGAACAGCACCACAACCTCTGTTCCAACTGTTCAGTTGCTTTTGTTGTTTTTTTCTGCTGGGGAGGAGTGAAAGGATGCAGATATTATATTGAAAAAATTTAAAGTATTTATTTAAGGAAAAATATTTTTACATTAATGTTTCAAATACTGTTAGGAATTCTTTCTTCACACTTGCATTTTTCTAGTGTGAAATTAGAGATTTTTGATGTAATGTTTGTGTTCATGAATACTATGTGTTTATGTGTGTTAGAAGGAGAGAGAATTTATGCACATAAACTGTCATTTCAAGGTCAGGTTGTGAAATGCAATTGCTATTAATGACAGTAAACAACAGAGGTGGATAAATACGGGTAGCTTTTAGCAGATGAGCAGTTTAGACCATTGCTTAATATTTTTTAGAACAGACAAAAGTTTTTTTCATATGCAGTGGAAAACAGTAGCAAAGGCAGAGCAAAGTCAAAGCTATAATCAGAATGTACTGTGATTAAAAAAAGAATAAATCAGATGGATATAGGAGATTATGACCATCTGTATATTTTTGACTCACACATCACTCCCACACTGGCTTGAGGCCCCCAAAAAATCTCATTCCCAACATATTTGCCTAGGAACACATCCCCTGTCAGCCTGGAGGGGTGACTTCCATTGCACAGAACAGGCAGCTCCAGGGAGGCTGGTCAGTGTTAACAGCCAGTCAAAAAAGGAATTACTAGAGGGAGATGGAAGGTGCCTTTCAGCCACAGTGCATCACCTGGGAAAATCCCCTCTAGCACCACAGGAAACTTCCCTGGGAGCTCCCCTGTAACTCCCTGCCCTGGCCAGGGCCAGCACTGCTGATAAAGCCTGCCCAGTCCCCAGGCCTTCATATCCAATACACAACCTGAGAAATTGCTGGACAATTCAGAGTGACATGGAAGAACAATGCTAATTATATATATATTAATGATAATTGTATTGGTACAGAAGATTCATTGGTTTTCCTTCTGGTTGAGAATAAATTTTTGCCTATATTAAAGCAACTGTTTATTTCATTTTGTCTAGCTCTGAAAGTGGAGTTAAAAGTGACCTAACTCTGTCTTTCCATCCAATTGATGGTGCTGGTACCAAAATACAAACAACATTTTGAACACAAGTATATGAAATCCACAACTTCACTCATAGGAAATATGGTGAATAACACATCCATTTTCTCAGGGTCAGCTTTAGGTACAAAGGCTACACCATTCTGTCATTCTGGTGTTCTCTGCATTTTCAATTGAGTGCAGCAATTTTTATTCCCCCCTCCTAATGACCAAATCTTTTAATCTTTCCTTAAATTGCAAAGCAATGTAACACAGCCAGTGAGGTCACTTACCTAATTAGGATGAATCATCTAACAAAGTTTGTCAGATCAGCATTTTGAAGGCAGGATTTGAATTTTTGCCAGAAAAGGAAGGACTCTGCAGATTTCACACCCTGATCTTTGACAACTCAAAACTTTGAGAACCCTCCCATTCACCCTCTCCTTCCTCCTCCTCCACAAGATTAAACCACAAATATTGGGGTTATGTCTGCATTTGGGGGAGTATCAGTGGCCAGCTAAAAGTACTAAAGAGATGAGGCTAAATAATGCCAGGAGGGCACAGCAGTGGTACAGGCAAATAGATAATCTAAGCAGGATGTATTATGCAGCTGAACCAGGGGGCTTATGGTGGAAACCATGCTGTAATAAACCCCATTTAATGAGCCAGAATTAATACAGGGTAATGTACACATGCACAGCATAATGGGATCTTGCAGAGATTTTAAAAAAAAATTAAAATGAACAATTGTTGCGATTTCTAGAAATAGAATTAACTTCCCATAGACTTTTCTATAGCAAGAAGAAAACAATCAAGTACTTAAATTACTGAGAACTTGGTATGAAGGCCCACATAAAGAGTTGTTGCTTTGAAATAAAACCATGCAAAAATATAGTTTTAGATGTTGGGTACTTTACATTTATCAATAAATATTTTATGAAGTTTCACCAGAGAAGTTATTTAAACATTGGATAAGCCTGAATAATTAGTCTGGAGCACATATCACAAATAAACAGATTATTGGGGGGAAAAAGAAAAAAAAAAAAAAACAAAACCAAAAAATGTCAGGCTTGCCTAAGACACAAAATAAGGAGCTGAGATGAGGCACTGAAATGGCATTAACCTTGATTAAGGTTACTGCCTAAAACTGATTGTCAACACAGGATACTACTATTCCTGTTCTTATCCTTCATCTTAATCTGAATGGAATTTTAATGGACTTTTAAAAACACGTTAATAATTACATGGAAAAAGGAAGTGTCAGAATCAGATATAAGTTCTTCCCATGGTAATTTTCTCTTCATTCCATTCTCCCCTCTGTAGTGGCTTTATTCCATTAAAGCAGGCCTTGTCCATAACTGTCAGGCTCTGTACAACAATTTCAGGCAGAGTTTTTTGGGTCACTCAGCTTTGACCATCTCAGATCTTGTTGTTTTGTGTGAAGGCTGGGCTCTGACAGGCTGACATGATTGCTGCTGCCTTTTCTTCTGCCTCTTTTGAGCTTCTCTGCATGAGACAGAGCTTGGAGCCCCCGCCCTGGTAGCACAGCCTGACACAGCCCATCCTGTCAGAGCCCAACCACCCTCCCTGCCAGGCCCAGGGGACCAGTGAAGGCATGGCCTTGGCAGCATCTGCTCAGGGTAATGGAATTAAAAACATCTAGGGACTGCTCCTTCTCTTCCAACACTCCTGGGTGCTCCTCTGCTACCCCAGAGCCTGGCTGGAGAACTGCCTCATCTCTTAGAGTCAAAGGGGTAAATTTGTAGAGGCACACAAAGCTCAAACTGCAATCCAAACCTGCCCACAACCCCCAAGCACCACCCTGTGTGCTCAGTGCTCTGTGTCACTGCCCCACTGCTCTGGTTTCCATCACAGCAGCATGGCCAAACCCAGCTCTGGCTCTGCCTGTACCACCCACCATGGGACAGAACAAACTGGATTCCTTGGAGCTGTGCTCCTGCAGCCTTGAGAGGCTGCCCTAGAACAGAGGCTGGACAGAGTTACAGAATAAAGCAGGGATTTACTAAAAGGCCTCAATGGATGCACCTTGGGCAGCACAGGAGCCCAGCCAGGGCTGCACCCAAGATCAACCAAAATGGTCCCAAAATGCACGACTGCTCACGTGATCTGTCACTTTTGTAAGTTCTGCTCCATTTGCATCTTGCAGTTCATTGTCCAGTTCCAGCTCCAGCCCATGCAGTCCCACCCTGCTTGTTTTTCTCTCTCCAGCCCACATTGTTTATGCTCTTGGGCCTGAGATTTGGATCATTTGTTGTGGTATTTTCAGGGTCCCACATGGCAGAAAGGAAATGATGAATCTGACTCCATATTCTTAGAAAGCTAATTTATTATTTTATGATATTATATAAAGAATGCTATACTAAACTATACTAAAGAATAGAGAAAGGATACAGACAGAAGGCTTAACAAGATACTAATGATAAACTCCTGACTCTCTCCAGAGCCCTGATACAGCCTGACCATAATTGGTCATTAAGTAAAAACAACTCACTTGTTGGATAAACCATCTCCAACCACATTCCAAAACAGCAAAACATTAGAGAATTAAATGAGATAATATTGTTTTCCTTTTTCTCTGAGGCTTCTCAGCTTCCCAGGAGAAGAAATCCTGGCAAAGGGATTTTTCCAGAAAATATGACAGTGACAATTTGTCCTTGGTCCCCAATTAGAGAAAGAATTGTTTTGTCTCCCTACTCTGTAAAGAGAGCTTACCATCCCCTAATATGAAGCCTAGAACCACACACCAAATCAGCAGAGAGTCTGAAAAATGGAAAAGCTGAAACCTGAGGCATCACTGCACTGCATTAGATGCAACCACTAATGAATATTTAGTCCACGGGACCAAATAAAAACTAGTCTGAAATAAGCCTTGAAATCCCCCTAACGTGGGTAAGCTCTTAGCAGCAACCATTTTAGTATCAACCATTTGGCTTTGCAGATCTGGCCTTGTGTCCCATCACTTGATGTTGTAGGTATAGAAAAAGTGTGGCTACTGCTGTTCTTCAAAAAGGGAAAGAAAATCTGAAAGCAGGAGTAAAAGTACAGAAAACATAAAGGGCTTTAATAAAAGATATACTGTTACGTTGCATCAAAATCATTTTCAAGCATTGGACACTGAGGGAAAAAAGATGAGAAACAAATATTTCTTAACGTAACAGTGAAGGACTTTAGCACTTTTCTTGATGACTAACTTACATGAGTAGGACCATTTATGACTTTGAAACTATATTAACTTCTAGAAATATGCAAAACATTGATTGTTTTAGTGTTTGAGCAACCACACAGCTCCTGCACAGAAACTGCCCATGAGCTTTCTGACAGCTAAAAAATGGCAAAGTTTTTTGCAGACCCTAAAACTGTAACTGCTTTGTTTTTGTTTTTTAGCTGTAGCTCACTAGTGCCTAGAGACCATAAAAAAGAAGATACAAGACTATTTTAGAAACAGCCCCCATGCCACAGGGTATTCAGTGGCAGAGAGTTCCAGGTCAACTCACTGCAAATCCCAAATCTGCATTCACATGGGGCTCTGGGACTGATGGGCCACAGACATGTCCTAAATGGAAAAGCAGGATCTATAGGTCAGTCCACACCTCAACATGGTCCTTCTCAGAGAAAAGGTGCAGTTGTGGTTGAACTGTGACCAAAGTTTAATCATAAAGCTTGTTGAGAATGCCATTGGATCCAGAATAGAAAATAATTGGTAACTAGAGGGTGAAAATGCTGGTTTTTATAACACAAACAAGGAAAAAGGATAGCTTTGTTTTTCAACAAATATTGCATTCCAGGGCTGATATCATCTAGTCTTATATTTACTCTGCAAACCTCACAGGCCACTTCAGAAGAGGCCCAAGCAGAACTCTTGCACTGCTCATCACTTTTGCACCAGCAGATGGGAAAGCAAGAATTCCAAACCAGATTCCTCAGTTAAAAAAAAAATTGTTGAATCAAGTAAGAACAAAAGGCCAGTGTTGCAGTAAGGAGGAATTGTTGTATTTTGCATACAGAATTTTCACCTGGATGTGCCTAAAATCCTTTGCTGTAAATGTTTGCAGCACTGGAGTACCACAAACACTGTAGGCTGGCCAGTTGTTGATAAAAAGGAAGGACAAGACTGAGGACATGCTAATTGTAGTACTTGTGAAGAAATCAAGCAGTGAAAAAATTGGGTTTGACTTTGTGATGAACAGTGAAGTCTTAAACACTGGCAGGATACAAAAATAGTACAGCAAATTGGGCATATTATTACAAAATATAAGGCTTTCTCTGTACAGCTAACTGATTGTATGTGACTCTTTTATGAACAGAGTGTAAAAGGTATTAGAAAAAAAAAAAAAAAAGGCATTTTAAAAACAGCCAGAAAGTGAAAAAGGTGTATAAGCTTTTTTTTTTTTGCAAGCAGTCCTTCTAGAAACATATTTAAACATCTGTAATACATGGATATGGAAATAACTTTTTTTTAATTGTCCTATTCTGCCAAAAAAACCCTCCATACCTCTGCTAATGAATTTCACAAAAAACTGAAACATTTTATTCCTTCTTTAGCCCTGAAAATAGGACATAAGCAGAATAGTCACTTTGCTGGTCCTCCTCACAAAAATCATTTAATCCAATCTTTTTTGCCCTAATCTTAAATAAAAGGAAGAGAATTAGTTCTTAACTTACATGAATTCTGAACAAATACTGTAATCAAGAAATTTGGTCTTGTTTTTCTCCCAGAAATCCCTGAATAGAGCATAGATTTAAACTTTAAAGCATCTTGATGACATACTTAACATAAGTATTTGGTTTGTGGCTTGTTAGTCTTGTTTTGGCTTTAGAATTTTGAGACGTATTGCTTAGATGTGATTACCCATTACCTCTGGCCTATAGGAAAGTGACTGAAGGAGTGAAAAGTAAGATGCATGCAGTAAGAGCAAGAAGTAGATCCCAAGTTTATAACGAATTAAGACCTGATTTGTATTTTTTACTGCTGGTTTTGTTTAGGGTTTTGTTTGTTTGATTTGTTTTAGTGTCTAATCTTTCATAGTGCTGACATGCCTGGAACTGTTTGATCCTTGTCAGCATGGCAAAGGCACAGATCTCTCTGGCCATCCTGCCCAGCCCTGCAGGATGGTCAGCCCAGGGTGCTCTGGGCTCTCTGATCCCCTGAGCATCTCTGGGACTACTTGAGAAAATCCTGACTGAAATGCCAAGGGGGAAGCTCAGGATCTCATGAGATCCTCAGAAGCTCAGGAGAAAGTCTGCAGAAGGCTCCAGTGGAGCAGCACTCCCCTGCACTGTATTTTGTGTCATGTGAGTGAAGAGAGCTCATCAGAAAGAGAAGAGGCTTTTCATACATTTCAGGTGGGTACAGAATCCTCCCTGCCCCTGAGCCTGAGTGAAATCTCCCAGCAAGGTCTAAAACCTTACCTGAGAGCTATGGGCTCCTGAAAAGGAATGAGGAGTGCCCTTCCTTGGTTCTGTGCTCCTGGGGTGACTCTGAGCCCCCCTCCATCCTCACCTCATGAGCAGGAACAGATCAATCATCTCTTTATGGATCCCCCCAACTCCTGTCCACAGAGCCACTTGGGAACTCCATTCCCAGACACCTTGCATGTTACCCTTGAGGATGGAGGGTGATCCAGGCAAGCTGTGGGTATGGATGAGACCATCAGTGAGCCTCAGCCCCCTAAACCACATTGCTGAGCACAGTCCAGGCAAAGGAGGAGCTCCCAGAACACACTGATGGTCAATACAGCCACGACTCTGCCAGCATGGAGAGCTCATCCCTAGAGACTGGACATGCCTGGAGCACAAAGGAATGATGTGCTATAGTAATGGAGTCTTTGCTTCTTTTCTGCCAGGGTTGGGATTAAATCCTGAGATGGTATTTCTTGTTTGGACTCAGATGTTTGTTAGTTCTTATCTATGTTACAGTCTCACAAGCCCCAAGTTCTACAGCACTTCAACAAACTAAAAATGGAGCCCCATCTCTCTCTCTGCAAGGCCTTTTCAGGATAAACTGTACAATTAAGAAATGACACCTAAATTACTTTCACTGTTAACCCAATAACCAACCACCCAACCCCACAGCGGGGAATTTTTATCCAATTACACAAAACCACCCAAACCCATGAAGAAGAAGGTGAAGAAGGACCAGCCTCCTCCCTGAAACATCCATCTTGCTTTATATATATCACTATCTTCTAAAACCTAAAACTCTAAGTTTTCCCCCATGTGATATCACACACTTCTATTCAAATTCCACACCCACAATTCCAGTTCTATCACTCAATTTTGGAACCTTCTCTACAGCCTCAGGTCCAGCATAGTGCTCTCTTTGGGATCAGTACTTGTCTGCACAGAAAGTCTAAAATTCTCAGCAAGCAGGGTTCCAACACTATAGGATGATGAGATTCCTGTTGAAGAGCAGTGGGATAAACTGTGTGTGCTGGCAACGGCTCTGGCCCAACTGGAATGTCTCATGTTCAGAACACAGTGATAATGCCACTACTGATTGTCACATTCACATTCCCTGGAAAAATCCCTTCACCCAGAATTTTTCTCCTGGGAAGCTGAGAAGCCTCAGAGAAAAAGGAAAACAATTCTTATCTCATTTACTTCTCCATATGGAACGTGCTTAGAGATTGTTTCATTGGATTCTGGTTGTGAGAGTTTTGACTCAATGGCCAATCAGGGCCAAGCTGTGTCAGGACTCTGGAGAGAGTCACAAGTTTTCATTATTATCTTTTTAGCATTGTTTAAGTATCCTTTCTGTATTCTTTAGTATAGTTTAGTATAGTATTCCTTAATATAACATAGCTTTATAAAATAATAAATTATCCTTGTGAGAACATGGCTGGTCAGATGCATCATTCCTTCCTTCACCACGAGGCACCCCACAAATGCAATAACTGATGATCTACAAGCTCACAGGCCACCCCAGCAGCAGTGGCCGTGATGGGCAGGTCAGTGCCAGACTGCTTTTGCCACAGATTTATGGGATTTATTATTTGTGGGAAGCCCATTCACTGCTGGATTAGGATGGAGGCTGGAAACAAAAATCCAATATCTCCCCATGCTGTGAGCAGAGACTGGACTGAAACAACTCCATGGTGCAGATCAGTGTCTGGGTATTTTACTTTATGTGGTTTGAAATGAAATAGGGGCTCCATAGTTAAATGTACTCATTCTGTCAAGACCACTCCAGCTTCAATTTTTCCTTCATGACTGTAAAAAGATCCAATTTCCACTATGAAATCTGGAAAATTATATCAACTATCAGGGTAGAATTAGACCTGATAGAAGCTTGGTGATCTTAAAAAACATGAGATATAACCATTTTTCATTGTAAGAAGATTTTAGCTTTCCACTGGGCTTATTAATTTTTGCACTTTTTGTATTGTATTCTAACTTTTTTTTTTTTTAATAAATATTGCTAAAAACAAAACCTTTACTCCAAACATTCATTCCTGTTGCATTTTTTAGCTTCCTGATGAGTTTAATTTTATTTTTTTTTTAATAAAATGAACAGTAATATAAAGGATGGAAAAATCCACAGTACCCCATTCAGAGGCAAAGAAAAGAGTAAATACATTCATTGCTTTCCTCAGAAGAAATGTATTGTGCAGCTGCTGTGGAATACAATATTGAGATGAAAATGAAGCTGCAATGGAAATGGAATGAGAAATAGGTATTTGCTCCTGGGTGAGCGCAACAAACCTATCAGCTACACAGTTAAAAATCAGCAGCCCCATCTCCCCAATTCCTGATGACTAAATAAACCACAGGTAAAAGGACAGGGGAATAAGACAGAAGGAAAGGAGGGAAATGAAGCTGCCAAATGAAAGAGAAGTGTTTCTGCAAAGGTCAGTAAGGGATAAGATTAGTTTGGAGTAAGCCAGTCCTACGGTGTAATTTGCAATATTTCCAAACACTTCAGAACAAGCATTCCTTGCTATTTTTAATATGGGCTTTGAGCCATGACTATCTAAATGGAGAGAGGAGGCATTAAAAGTTCATAGGGCTTGATATTGCCTGTAAAGAGGAAGCCCCTACAGAATTTTATTTTATTAGTAACCTTTATTAGCCTTGTAGCCAGTGCTGATTAAAGTATTGTGGCATATCTGTCAGCAGCAGGAATGCATGGGGATTATTAGCAACTGCATTTAAAAGTCTAAGAGCCAAGAGGTAGAGCCACAAGCCTGGAATACTAATTCCCATTTTATTCAGTGTAAACAGTCAAAGGATGGATAATAGCTTACTTGTCCCCTTTTATTGGCATGTTTATTTGTCCTTTTGCTCTTCCCTCTCACCGTGTAACTAAGACAGCAGAAAATAATACAAAATATGAAGCACTTACAAGCCTGGGTCAAATTGATTTCAGTGCAGAATATCCAAATTTGGCTGGTCAAACATAACTTCCACCCCTATAGACTAATGACTTCATTGGAATATATAAGCTCAAGCTGCTCACAGGCAGATATGGACTAAATACTGATGGGAAAAGTGTATTCAGCAGAGGACCCTTTTAGAATTCTGTCTGTAGACATATTCCAGGTCTTCACTGAAATATTCTGTTTATCATGTGAGGAATCTTTTGTAGACGTAACTTCCATCCCAGCTGACTCCAATTTCTTCACTGAGAATATTCACAATTCAAATTGAGCTGTATAAGCAGCTGAGTCACACTGCATTCTTTTATCTTGGGACTTAATAAATTACTTATTAGTTTTTAAAATTTAATCCAAATCATTTTTATGATGCCCAAAGCAAATTTTTTTTCATGACTTTGCTGTAACTACAGCAAAAGTCTGTTTTGGTCAATATTCAAATTAATGGATTTTCTTTAGTATAAATCCAAGGAAAACATTAGTGTTAATATCAACAATCTGTTTTGAATTAAATTCCACTTGGAAATGGAAAAATGTTTGGGAACAATATCTTTTAACATCTATGATGCTCCATTCATTGCTGCATTTCCAAAAATCCTGAGACAAGGGAGGCAAAATTACCCAGAGCTCTACTGCTGAGTAAGGAAAACAATGTGAGCACAGTTCAAGTGATAGAATCTCTTTGTTGGTGTAGATCACAGTGAAAAGTCTTGGCAAGGTTTATCTTTCCTCCCTAGGACAGAAAGGTCTTCTGCCTGGCACAGAACTAAAGCCAGAGGATCATAAACCAGAGTTGAGAATTATTTAAAAGAACAAAGAGATGGTTTCTACCCAAGACAAGCCTCAGCTGTGAATGGTGACTCGAGATCACCAATGATGCTTTTGTATTTTTTTGCTAGAAAACCTTCTATGAGGGTGAGCATGACATTGTGGCAAAATGGTCTCAAAGTTTCAAGTGAATAAACTTTAATGTCCTCTTTTAAAATAACACAGATAAAAAATAATCACAGGTATGTCTGTAACATTTTTGTGGACTCTATATAAATATCATGTATTCATAATTAATTAAATCAATTAATATGATGATTTATCAAGGTATAGATTAAAATTTTAATAAGCATACTGGAAAATGTCTCTGAAGGTAATTAAAAAGCTCAGCTTTGTCTTCCAAAGTGCTTGTGTAAACAACTGACTGTTCTAGTTCTGAAACTGTTCTGTAATTTAAAGCTGACAGTCTTGCCCAGTATAAAATTTGTATGAATGAATGTATTTGCCTCTAAATATTTGGCAATAAGCCATGGTAATTTAGCATGCTTTGCTTCTTGATCACTTAATGAGTTTAGCGTGTCTGTCTGTAATACTCACAATTCCCATGTAAAGTTCCATTTCATTGTATTCCTGTGGTTAAATATCATTTGTTCTCTGGACTCCAAGAGCCCCTGAAGCCTCTGGCTCTGAAGAAATGCTTGTGCACCCCACTGGGAGTGGGATCAGTGCCTGGCATCCACCACCCAGACCAGAACAGGCAACCCAGACAACCCTCCAGGCAGTACCTGCAGATATTGGATCTCACTTCCTGAGCCTCCCATTAGAATTAACAGAATGAGCCACTATTATTTCTCTACTAAAGCAAAAAGAACTTGAATCCAATTTGCCAGTGCTTTCCAGCCCTCTGTAGCACACATATTATGCTATCTTAATATGGATTACTGTGATTTTTCTGCTCTTGCTAAAGAGAGCCATCTGTATTCCAGTTTTTCATCTGCTCCTATTCTTTCTGCTCTACTGTTCAGAGACACTCTTGTCAGTTCTTCAGGAAACTTCCTGTAAAGCACAGAATTAGTGACTCTGACTGACATTTCAATGCAGGAGGTCCTGAATGTCTAAGCAAGTTTTATCCCACTCTCTGACTGATAATGTAACACTTGTAGTGATATTTTCTTATCACAAAGACTTTGTTTCATGCTTTTGCTAATTTTTCTGCTGTGCATTGTGGTTCTTTCATCACCTATTTCTTTTATTCTTCTATTTTATTTCCTTCAGACCAATTTCATTATGGCCTTGCCACTTGGTCTGGCCTCATAAACTGACATAATAAACTGTAAATTTAAGTCTCAGCTTAACTCTTCCTAAGACAGATATATCTTTTCTGTTCAACAGTCATTGTTACTTTCATAAATATTCTGGATTTAAACTGTTGCAGGACAATCAAAAATCAGGCAAGTGAATCTACATGGGGATGAACACCAAGCCAGAATTTTAACTAGGATTTAATGCATGTAAATTCATCAGCCTGGAAACTGTTTGGGGATAGTAACCAGAAATTCAGAGGCAATATTAATGCAGCCCAGCCTGAAGAACTCAAAGTTGCAAATATTTTCTATACTGCAAACACTCATGGTAGGACACGTTTCTCAAAAAAAATCTGCAATTCTGAACACATCTCAGTGATTGGAATAATGGCCACTATCTTGTGTATTTTGCTCCCCAGTTCAGTTAGCAGAAGCCTAAACTAGCTGATTTAGATCCATCTAGCAATTACTGATATTCTATGGTAAAATTTATTAAGCCTGCAAAAAAACATCTGTGGTATGATGAAAAAAAAGAATTTTTATTTACTTAAAAAGAGTAAAACTAACTTTTTGATAAACACAAACATCCACCAGGGTATACTTTTACAGATGACACAGAATGTTTTCCAACAGAACCTTGCTCTTCAAATTCCATACCAAACCATTTAAGTAAAAATAACCCCTTGACATAAGTTCACTGCAGGGTTTTACAGAATAATTGTGTCTACAGAACTTCTTGATGAGTTTGAGATATAAATATGCCTATGCTTTGAAACAATAAATAAGAAAATATTTCTAATCATAAATTAGAAAATAATATATGGATACAATAAGAAGTCTGGGAACAGACTCCAACACTGATCAGTTATTTCTGAATAATTTGTTGTTCCATCAATAGTTATGAAAGAGGGTGAAAATTGATCAAATACTGTACAATATAGGAATGTCTTGGGAAATATAGATATACAGATCCATTTTTAATTTCAGAGATAGTGTAATCTATTTTTATGTCAGTGTACAATATGTTGATGTGAGGCTGCAAGAAAAAATGCTATTACAATTACTTGTTCATAGCATTTGCCTGAGTTATAAGAATTGATTTTCCTATTTATTTGACTTGTGATGTTGGAGTTCTCTGTGACTTGTTCAAGAAAGTAATCTCCAAATTTCACAGAAAATTTGGCATTTGGAATGACAGTGAAAATAATGGAAAGCAACATAAGTTTCCCACGTAATTTTGATGGATAAGATAATTATTTTTCTCAGTACTACTCCTATCTGAAGACATTCCTAAGTCTAGTTTCAGTGCTTTCTTAACTGAATCCTCAAGACACAGGAGGGTTCCAGTTGAAGTAACCTCCAGGTTTCCCAGTGCATTGGGTGATTACAACCATCACAGCCAGGCCTGGCACAGGGACATGGTGGAGTCACCATTCCTGGGGGGATTTAAAGATTTGTAGATTTGGCATTGGGGACCTTGGTGAGGGGTGGGGTTGGCAGTGCTGAGCTAATGGCTGTACTCAATGATCTGAAAGGTCTTTTCTGACCTAAACAACTCCATGGTTCTACAAAGTCCACTAAGATCTGGAAAGGGAGAATTCCTGAAATGTTCTGGCCAAGGGTTCAAGCTCTGGGAGCCCTGGGTACCCAGCAATAACTGTGGGGCAGTGTGGAAGTCTCCTTGAATTAACAGAATTCCCTGGTTTATTTGTAAGGTGGTGTGAAAGTGGGGAAATACACAGGGAAGGAAAGAAAGGATTATTGCATGGAAAATAAAAAAAGCTACAGGATTAAGTATCATTCAAAGTTAATAATGGAATCCCAGAATGGATTGGAGGGACCTTAAATCCCACCCAGTGCCACCCCTGCCATGGCAGGGACACCTCCCACTGTCCCAGGTGCTCCCAGCCCCAGTGTCCAGCCTGGCCTTGGGCACTGCCAGGGATCCAGGGGCAGCCCCAGCTGCGCTGGATTCAATTTCTACTCAACAATTCCTAATTCCCAATATCCCATCCTGCCCTCTGGCATTGGAGCCATTCCCCCTCGTCCCCTACCAGTTTACAGTTAGGACAGAATGGGAACAGCATGGCCAAAACAGATGAAGGTACAAAAGTGGAACTAAGCCAGAGATGAAAGCAAATTTTAAAAATCCTGATATTCAGAAAACAAAGAATTTCAGTTCTCACATGGGAGAATTGGTTCATGGTGACAAAGTCCAGTCACACATTTAAATAATTTACATAAATAATAAATTTACTTGGTATGGTAAAAGTTGATAATTATAACACAACAAGTAAGTTGTAGTTAAACACTTTTCTTAAATACTCAGATCTGAATGGAAAACCTGATATAAAGAGGATAAAAAGGTATATAAATAAGGAATGAACAGAATAAAAAAAAGTACTTTGTCTCCCATAAGTCATGTTGGAGAAACTCCTTCAGTTTGACAGGTACAGGAGCCCATCAGATATTACTTTTTTTGTGAAAACCTTTTATAGTAGCAAACTTCATTTCTCTAGAAAAAAAACCCCACATTTTATGTGGCAGTTGAAAAATCTTAAAAAAACTAATTGCATTTATTATTGAGCAATAGACACTTAGTCCTCACAAGATTCCTAGCATTCATTACTTCAAAAGCAGTAGTTTGAAATTAAAAGGTTAAAATAACAACTTTTCAGGAATGAATTTTTTTATCTCTGAAAAGTAGGAAACTAAAACTACCTTCTGCCAGACAAGGTGATAGCCTTTCTCATAAAAGCTTGAAAATGACTACACCTGAAGCCAATAGTCTCAATTACATAAAAAATGTTCTGATCAGATTACACTAATTACAACTGAATCCTCATTAGTGTCCACAGCCATTGCTGTCAGGGCTCTGAACGAGGTGTGGGGATTCTGCAGCACCTCCTCCCCCAGGAGAATTTTCCCTCCCTGCCTCCAGAACCAGCTCTGGGGCAGTGCTGCTCCTAATCTTGGATTGGAGCTGTGGGAAAAGGGAGGCTGTGTGAGGAAAAGCTGAAAACCCTGCTGGGGGAGCACAGCTGATCCCAGTGCCCTGCTCACTCCTCTGAGCTGAGGGGCAGCCACAGCTTCTCACCACCCTCACAGCCAGCAACCTCCTGCTAAATAAAAAGGAGATTCTTTCTAAATTTTCTTCCTAAAGTATAAAACCACACTGGTGAATGGTTTGAGGCAAATCCAGCAATGCCAGGATGAAAGCTTGGATTTGTGCTGCTTTTTGTGTGAGCAAATGTGAGCCACTGCCACTTGCCCGTGTCATCTTGACATCTGGAGCTCGCAAAAATGTCTGAGAGACATTTCTTATCAACTCTACCAGCACACCTCATTTGTACTTGAGGCATACAACACTGCAAGTCAAGTTTAGGATGTTCCTACAAAGTCCAGGTGACACCAACTCCAGGTGTTTCCTCTCCAGGCACAGAGTGACATTGAACTTGACTGCTGTCAGCTGAGGCTGACCCTGCTCAACGCCCTGCAGACAGATGTGGAATAGAAAAGGCAGATTTCTCTCTGCTGTAAAGCTTATCTATCTGGCAGAAATTCAATCTGGACCCTTCTCTAGATGTTTTACCTTCACCTCACGGCCTCAAACACAGTAATAAACACACATTAACACAATGGGGGAGAAATAGGTGCTGTGACTCCAAGCAAGCTCAGCTGGGTCATGTTTGTAGTTCATTACTCTCAGGCTTGTGTGATTTATTAAGCAATGTCCAGAGAGATCTAGTGAGTTTTCACATAGCTAACACAATTAAATATTAAAGGAAAATATCATCTCATTTGGCTGAAATAAAACCCTGGATGTAAGTTAACTTATTGATATCCAAAATATATCTTAACATTCGACTTGCTATTTTTTAAGTGAATAAAAATTGACTTACTCTACACTAACAGACAAATTTATAAACCACCATGTTCTAATAATGACAGAAATTAATTTGGAAAGCAGTTTGATAGTTAGTAAAATGTTATTGCTAGTTGGATAGACAGTACATTGCAGAGAGATTAATGGCAGGAGGAGAAAATTGGCTGCAGACCTTTGGAATGGAAAATTTCCATGAGGTAATGCAGAAAGCTGTTCTGAGGTACCTTTGCATCATCAAGAGAGAATTTAATTTAGATGTTCAATATTAGTGTCAAGCTCTGAGAAGCTTCTTGGATCACAACAGCAGCAATTAACAAATACACTGCTGGCAGTGGAATCCATCCCACAGGGCAGGAGTTCAGAGACAGCACCAATCTCCTGCCTGGTTTACATTCCACTTTTAGTGACCTGATTTCTAAACAACACTTTAACTTGCAGTATTTTGTTATTTTTCACCTAGGAAAGCCACTGTACCCAGTTTGGAAGGTGTGGGCATGCAAAATGTGTAAATTGCAGCATTTTCCCTTGACTGGCACTGCAGCTGGGGCAGGTCTCAATAGGCACCTTCTCTTAGGTCACATTAAGACCAACAATTGCATATTGAGCTTAACAAGTCTGCAAGGGCTGCTGGCTGCATTAACACTGGGGCTTTTATTGTCTAAAAGCTGCAAGGAGGCTATAAAGTGACAGATCCAGCATAGTGAAAACACAGCAACATTAAAAAGAACCATTATGGCTCCACTTTAGATGCCTGGAATACATTAAGTGCCACAAGTAGCCACTTTTATCACACAATTAGGGATTATATATTGTTTGCTACATCAGTTTAACCTAATTAATTCTAATTATTCTGTCATTTCCACCAAGTTGCTATAGACAAGCAGAGGTAAAACTTTTTCTGAAGTTGATAATGGAAAGGTGGTTTTGGTTTGGGTTCTTTAGGGTGTTTTGGTTTTGGGGTTTTTTTAAAGCCAATTAGAACAAAATAAGCAACATTAAAAAGATCCAAACTACCATTTAATTTAACAGGATTTGTCTGATAATTTTTTGTGTGCTCCTTAAATTTTAAACAACAAAAACCTAATCAACAAAGGTTTCATTCAGCTCCTTCTTTCCTCTTACACAGAGGTGAAGGAAAATAAAAAATCATAAATTGTTATAGTAACTTCCCAGTCATGCACCTTGACAAAACAAAAAAATAGGAATGTTGATTTCCTCGTATTTTTATACATTAAGGAAATGCTGCACACTTGGAATGAAAAGCAGGAAAAAGCAGTGGAATTTTGTTTTAAAAGTTCATCTTTCCTTGGATTTCGTTTCGTTCCTTATAGCACGCATAAGAATGTTCTGTTTTCTAAGGAAGACTTTATGATGACTCAGACGCTGACTATAACAATAGTAATATCACAAAATCCCACAATCATTAAGGTTGGAAAATCCCTGCCAGCCCATGGAGTCCCAGCTGTGCCCAATGCCCACCTTGTCCCCAGCCCAGAGCCCTGAGTGCCACCTCCAGCCCTTCCTGGGACACCTGCAGGGATGGGCACTGCAAACCCCCCTGGGCAGCCCCTGCCAAGGCCTGAGCAGCCTTTCCATGGGGAAATTGCTGCTGGTGCCCACCCTGAGCCCAGCCTGAGGCCGTTCCCTCTGCTCCTGCCCCTGTTCCTGGGAGCACAGCCCGACCCCCCGGCTGTGCCCTCCTGGCAGGGAGTTGTGCAGAGCCACAAGGGCCCCCCTGAGCCTCCTTTGCTCCAGGCTCAGCCCCTTCCCAGCTCCCTCAGCCCCTGCTGGGGCTCCAGCCCCTTGCCCAGCTCCGTTCCCTGCCCTGGACACGCTCCAGCCCCTGCAGGGCTCTGGTGGCCATGACAGGCCCAGCAGTGGCCGAAGCCCTCGAGGTCCCTCAGCAGGGCCAGCCCAGGGCCCGGGCCCTGCCCTGGGCCTGCTGCCACCCCAGGGCTGGCCCAGCCCAGGTGCCACTGGCCTCTGGCACTGCTGCCTTTGTGCCCAGCCCTGTCACCAGCACCCCAGGGCCTTTGCCACCAGCAGCTTTCCAGCCCCTCTTTGCCAGCCCAGCTCCATGGGCTTGGGGTGACCCCAGGGCAGGACCTGGCACTTGGCCCTGCTGTCCCTCAGCCCATGGATCCAGCCTGGCCAGATCCAGCTCCTTCAGCCCCTCAAGATCTTTCCCAGAAGATAAAAGGTCACAGAAGTCCCATCCTGGCCCCTCCTGAGACACTGCCCTGGGATTGCCCCCCATGCTGATCTGTGCCACTCTGAGCTGGGGCCAGCCAAAATTAACCCAAACCCCCCAGACATAGGAGAAAGCTGCAGCCTGTCCTGATCAAGGAGACAAGAGCAAACCCTTGATAAGGAAACACATAACAGAGATAATTGACTTTCTCAATGTCGTTGTGCTTAATGTGTAAAGAAATTAAGGAATCTGATTTATCCTTTAGAAAGGTGAACAGAGTCAACAGAATGCAGAATGAACATCCCAGAGGAAGTTCTGTGCAGAAGGTAGGAATGTTCCACTGGAATGGATGGAAAAACCTGGATCCAATTCCTCAGTTTCCCACAGATGAGTAATTACTCCCAACCAGCCCAAGTCTTATCAAGGACATACTGTGTCCTACTGTCATTTTCCAACATGACAAATCTCCTCAAATCAACAATCAGGCTTTAAGCAGAACACTGACACATTAGCAATTTTGTTTTTGCAAAAACAATCCAATTCTTTGTCTTACACAGAAAAAGAAACAATGGAAAAATTTCAAAAGCTTCTACTAAACTGAAATATTCTCTGAACTCTGCTGGTAAAGGAGAGGAGGTTATTTTTACTCTAACAAGATGGTGATGAGGTATTTTGGAAAAAAAAAAAAAAGAAAAAAAAGACATTAATGGTACAAGCATAAATTTTTCCACTTCTGAGGTTTTGAAACTTTATGTCTGAAGAAAAACCTTGTTCTGCAACCCAGCATTACATTTTCTTTGGGCACATTTTTACACCCTATGTGACATGGCAGGTCAGGAAAAGAAAAGAAAAAAGCTATCTGAATTAAATTAGTACAGCCAGTTATGTCTCTTCATAGAGAATTAAAAATGAAACTCCTGGAAAAAATATCACATTCTGCAAATGCTTTATTAGCAGACTCAGGTTCTCTGCTAATTACCAGAATCAGTCACCCAAAGAACGTGTGTTTATTTCTCCCAGAAGTCTGAGACAAAAACGGAGGAAATAATAATATCCCTTGGAGTTGTCAAGGGGCCTCCTGCCCAGCAGAGAAAGAATAACTCCCTGTAAACCTCCATCTTTTCCATAAACACAGGACTCCTGCTCTTTTTGTCACAACTGCTGTTTACTCTGTCAGACTTCTTTTAACATTTCAGGGATAAATTAAAGGCCTTAATTTTGCTTTCCATTCTATTCCCAAGATAGGACTCTGTGCACACCAGTGCAAGTGACAATAGTGAACTCTGTGTTTGCCGCACCCTTCTTTGGTGGCAGCAATTGCACCTGCTGCTTCTTTGTGGCTCTGACCTTTCAGTTAGCCAGAATTAGTCTGGATGAGGTTGTGCCTCTGGCACAAACAGCACTTTGGCCAGCTCCTTGGAAAAGGGCAGTGCCAAGGTAAGACACAGCCATGACAAATTTCAAAAGGCACAGGCAGAACAGGGTTTTAACACTAAGTGAAGGCTGACTAATATTTATCTTGATTTAGGGGGGCTGTTGGAGAAAGAGTTTTGCTGAGTAGTGATTTAGGAACTGAAAAATTGGAAAATTCTTTACATATAGGAAAAAAAATCTGCAAAGTGACCATTTCACATAGTATTGTCTTTAATCCACATTGTCCTTCATAATCATACTTAGCTCATTAAATTATAATTAAGTTAAACAGTAGCTGCCTCAATATGCTTTTTGCTTTTAACGTTGGGGCTCTTAATGTTGCAGTTCTGTTCATTAGAAGGGGTCTGTGCATCCCAGTAGGAACTGCTGGGTTTAAATTGTTTTTCCTGTCAGGAATTTTGGGAGAGCTTGCACACAATGCTTTCCCCCAACACTTCAGATTTTGTTTACTCTGTTTCTCTTGTCTACTCTCCTTCCACAATTTTTTATCATGACACAAAAAAAAGCATCAGAACTGACATTTTCTTTCCCGAAACAATGCGCTATATTTTTTGCATTTCTTTGAAACACCACAGGACAAATACATGTAGAGAAACTTCCAGAGGAAATGCTGTGAAGGTGCTCTTGACACCTGGGTGAGCTGCCAGAGGCCCTGGGAAAGGACTCTGCAACCCAGCAGTGCCTGAGTGAGTCTGTGCAGGGCTCAGCACCTCAGGTACAAACCCAGGGCTTTACTTTTCCTTAAACCAGGACTTCTGCTGCCTAACACCTCTAAATATAGCCCACTGCTTCTAATTTAAGCTTCTCTCTTGGAATTTTGTCCCACACAGACTCCAATTACAATTGTGGAAGTTATATATTAAGAAGATACTATTTTTATCTTGAGAAGGTAGATTGCAAAGACAACACAGAATTTACCTTGAATACACCAGGCACATGAAAAGCAACTGGCAGGGATGGAAAGAACATGCAGTAGACAAAGTATTAAGAAATCCTAAAGGTTTTTTGGTTTCAATCCTAAACTTACAGTGTACAGAGAATATCAATATATAGTTTATACTGTAAAGAAACCCAGTATTTATGCAATAAATAAATCCCAAATCACTTCATATAACAATAGTAAAAGTAATTGAATAAACCTGTTCTCTCTGTGTCTGTTGACCTAGAACACTGGAATGAGATTCCCTTTTCTCAGCATCCCCTTCTCCCAGGTGCACAAACAAAGCTCCTTCCTTTCATCCCTCAGCCCCTCACACTCTGGGTTGCTCATACCCACATGAGCCCAAAACCAGAACTCAAGAGGGTTCCCAAAACTGATGGGAACAGGGGAAACCCCTTTTCTCTAGGGTTCCTCTCCATGAAGTGCCTGGGAGAGGGAAGCCTTCACTGCTGACCCTTCACCCCACACTGATCCCTATGGATGGTGAACCCCTCACCAGGCAGGAGCAGCTCAGGTCCCTGGGTGTCCAGCACATGTCACATTTGAGGCAGCCACAACACACAGAGCATCCCCACACAATTCCAGAAGGCTTTAAACATTCCCCACACAGAGCAACACCTTACCTCATCAGGAGGCTTCAGGAGTCTGTCCTTGCAGAGTGACACCAGGGCACTGCAGAAGGCTTCAGGCATCTGCCCACACAGAGTCACACCAAGTCACTCCAGAAAGCTGCAAACATCTCCCTTCTGGTTCTTATCCCAACCTTTCATCCCCTCATGTTGATGCATTGCACCTGTGCCCTCTGTTCCCTCTGTGGCTGGTCAGTGATTGCACACCTGGGCACTCCATGGCTCATTGCTGTCAGTGCTGCTCACCTGCTGCTCACAGCTGGAACCCATTGGGGATGGGCCAACTCCATCCCAGTGATCCCAAACTGTGTGTGCCTGCAGCACAGCCCCATCCCAATGACCCCAAACTGTGTGTGCCTGCAGCACAGCCCCATCCCAGTGACCCCAAACTGTGTGTGCCTACAGCACAGCCCCATCCCAATGACCCCAAACTGTGTGTGCCTGAAGCACAGCCCCATCCCAATGACCCCAAACTGTGTGTGCCTGCAGCACAGCCCCATCCCAGTGACCCCAAACTGTGTGTGCCTGAAGCACAGCCCCATCCCAATGACCCCAAACTGTGTGTGCCTACAGCACAGCCCCATCCCAGTGACCCCAAACTGTGTGTGCCTACAGCACAGCCCCATCCCAGTGACCCCAAACTGTGTGTGCCTGCAGCACAGCCCCATCCCAATGACCCCAAACTGTGTGCCTACACCTGGGCTCATTCTGTTTCAAGGCCTTGTATTCCTCTCTAGGTTATATTTCCAGTCTGCCCAGCCTGTATTTCCCACATCCCCATCTTTGCCTGGCATGTTTGCAATTTTCCAGTCATTAGGCACCTTCCCCAAATGCCAAAATCTTTCAGACATGATAGACTCTTGTGAGCTAAGGAATAAAAACATTTTTCCTTACCATTTTTCCCTTAGAAATCAAGAGTTTTCTAAGAATGATCTGTAGGAGTCTCCTTCCACTGTCTATTTTGCTCAACACAGGATATAAAAATGAACAGTCCACATCTGTAGCTTCCTGCAGCTTTTTGACAAACGCCATCCACCTCATGCAGAACATTTTAATTTACAGTGCCTCAAGTAGACAAACAAACCTTGGAATTTAGGTTCAGCTCTTCATCATTTGCTGGTGAACACACAATTAGGTGCAACTGTTGTGCAGAGTAATTAGTAGGTGTCAAGATGATGGTGGTTTGTTGTGCATGGAGATTTTGGGAACTGGGATAACGATCTGAAATCTTTTGTTCTGGATAGGAACACAAAAGTAGAACTTCCAGCTGAGTATTCTTCAGTGAATAATTCATTTGATGATGACAGTACTGTTGTAACTCATTTTCCAGACAAATTGCTGGGATTGGATCCTCCTGCACATTCATCTGGATTATTTTTTTCCTCATGCTTACAGGACTCACTGAAGTTAAAGAAAAGAGAATTTCCAAGGCTGTGATTACAGAAACAGATTGAAACCGAAAGTGAGGGGGAGGGAGAGAAGAGAGAAGGTGAAGGTCACGTTAAAAGAAAGAGCCTTTAGCTTTTGTTCTGAATAATTTCAAGTCTTTCAGTTCTCCTGTCTTGCTCCCCTCTTAACCCCAGACTCTTTCCCATTACATATATTTATATTTTGAAATTCTGCTAAGTAAGAGGAAAGAAGATAACAATCTTTGCAGGAAAAATGCCTATTTCCTTTGGAAAATAATCTTTAGCAGTATTCTGAAATACTGGTTATGCAAAGCTGGTGCAGCTTCAACGAAACTGGAGTAAGAGCAGTGTGAAGGCTTGAATGAGCACAACAAGTCATTATTTTCCTTTTACAAACTCTTTTGTAGGAATAACTGCAAAAAGATGATGATTAACTTGTAACTCAGTGCAGCTGAAATACAAGATAATTCTTCCACCCTAGAAGAGTTGCAGTGTGTCTGTGTCTGTGTAGAAACTCACAGGTACACAAATGCATGTAATTATTGATTACAAAATATCTCAAGTGACTATTTAAGCCCAGACAAATGCTAAGTTTGGGGTTTTTTCAGTCTGAAGTCACTGAAATATGCATGAATGGAACTGATATGGATGCAGCATTGATGTGTGTCCAACATGGTGCTCGTAAATTATACCAAGGAACAGAGAGATAAGATGTGGGCTGTATTTCTAGAATAATGAACATGATAAAAAGTTAGGCCTTTTGTTATATTTCTTCTGAAATATGCAATTTGTTACAAGTTATATTGTCTGTGGTAAGAATCCCTACTGCAACTCTAATGTGGTTTTTTACTATCAAAAACGTAAAAGCACATCAGAACACATCATGTGCAAACCATGGCATTAAACAGATTAGAAAACTAAATGTCATACTGTAACATGACCGAGGTTTCTGCAGCTAATTTACAAGAAAGGCAGAGGAACTCTGCAGGAAGCACTTTCTCCAAATATGCACCCTGCAGCTAAAATACCTCATATACCTTATTGTTCTTGCAGGGTAAAAAAAAAAAGGAAGGAAAAAACCCTTTGACTAAAGTGATAAATTTAAAGCTTGTGTGGATTTTAAGATGACTAAATGAATTCCGTGTGAGATTTGTGTATTGCAAGCAAATAAAAAAAGAATCACAGCAGTCTTAGCTATAAAATACTTTTGTAATCTACCATTCAATTGTTCGCACTGCAGTTGTACTGAAATATTTGCAATTTTATGAATGCTTCAATTACCAGTAAACTTTTTATTTAATTCCTATTTAATTGTACTTTCCCCTGTGCCCCTCATGACATTGCACTCCTGTCAGTACCCAGGAGAAAGGAGACTGCAGCACAACCCACTGCAGCCACAAAGATGCAGTTTTGTTTTACTAAGAAAAATGCTGGAATTTCAAATCTAGTTTGCTGCTGGATCTGGAGGAGTTAAACAAGACTCTCTACACTCTTGAAGAGACTTAAGTAAAAGGCCATCAGTCTTCTTAATTAAGCCTTTTCCTATAAGCACTGCCTGAAAGCACCTTAGTTGCCTTTTCAAGCTCTCACCTGATTCTAATTAAGCTCCTTGGAACATTAACCTGGCTTTTTCCTCATGATTCATCTCATTAGGAGAAAAAGGTAAATGACTCACTTTTTAATGCTACTTTATGTAGTGGCCTTCTGTGGAGCTGGTGAGAGCAGGGACAGCTCAGCCTGGAGAGGAGAAGTTGTGTGGAGACCTCGCAGCACCTTCCAGGGGCTGCAGGGAAACCAGGCAGGGACAATTCCTCAGGAACAAGGAGTGATGGCCTCAAACTACATTTAGATGGGATCTTGGGAATGAGGAATTGTTCCCTGGCAGGGTGGGCAGGCCTTGGCACAGGGTGCCCAGAGCAGCTGGGGCTGCCCCTGGATCCCTGGCAGTGCCCAAGGCCAGGCTGGACACTGGGGCTGGGAGCACCTGGGACAGTGGGAGGTGTCCCTGCCATGGCTGGGGTGGCACTGGATGGGCTTTGTGATCCCTTTCTTGGTGTGTTCCCAAACCCTCAAACACTGACTTAAATTTGAAGCAATTAAGGATCAGCCTTCTCCAAGCTCAAAGAAAGGGAGCATTGAACTGTATCGTATCATGGAAATGAAATATCCTCAACTTTTTCTGCTTCCTTCCTTGGCTATGCAAACACTGGGAAGAAGTTAAACCTAATATATATTCATATATTGTTGGGTTTTTTAGTTTGTTCCATTAAAAGTTTACTTCCTTTAGAGACTGCTTGAACAATAACCATTTATCCAGCTAAATGATAAAACATAATTACTTCCAGCTGTTGCAAAAGAAGAAACTGTAGTCAATCTGAAGAATAAAAGAAAATTTTGGACTTTGTCAAAACACAGTAGTTTCCAGAGCTGAATGAAGACTCCTCTTTAGTTTGATAGCTGAACAAAGGGAACAAAAAGGAAATTAGTTGGACCAAGTTAAGCTAATAAATCTTGAAGTTTTTCCCATCAGTACATTTGTTTCATGCCTAATAAATAAGGACTCGAAAGGGTGTGCTTTGTTTTGGGACAAAAAAACTTTTAGATAAAATTCTGCAATAATATTTTTCTTCCCTGTATACAATATTTACACTAACAGAGGTCATGTGTATATAAACCACCCATCTGAAAATTCTGGTTTGTATCAGGAAAGAAGCAGATTGGAAGCCAAACCCGTTCACCTTGGTCCCAGTTCGAAGGAAGTTGTCCCAACCACCAGGTGATGGAGCCAATGTCTCACTTTGCCACTGGAATGAGCAGAGCAGAGCAGAAATGTTTCACCCAAAGGCCTGTGACAGCAAAATTAGCAGATGGTGAGGACATGCTGCCAAGAGGAAAGGGAAGTTCAAAAGACATGAGTGGAATTTCTTGCATCTGTATGTTGGCAAGTGAACAGAAAGCTCCCAAGCACCTTGGTGTGACACTTTTACAAAAGTATGAAGAGCCCCAGATAGCCTAAAACTCCATTTCTTGGGGAGTAAATAGTTCACCAATAGTCTCCCCAGGCTTCACTGCTTTACTAGCAAGTGAAGAAACTCTTTAGTTCTTTTCATTGAAAATGATGCAACAGATAAATCTCCACTCCCGGGTTAATTTATTAGTGTCAGTGCAGTACAGCTGACACAATTTCTATAATCTTATCAATCAACATCTTGGTCATAAACACTTTGGTTTACACCAGGTATTTACAGCAGCTCCTGATTGCAAGGACACCAGCAATCTTTGTACATGTCCTGTTCAAACAGTCTTTGTCTAATGCCTTCAGAAGTTGTTCCAAAGCTGAGATATTCCCCAGAGAAATGAAGAAGGAAACCTGTTGTTAAAGTTACCCCTCTGAGTAAATAAGATCCAAGAGTACTGCAGAGCTGAGAATAGTGGAGATAATTGTTTGTCCAACATGGAGTATGAGTAACACACTGTTCAATTGCTGGACACTAAACCTCTGTCTGTTCTGTGTCTTCTGTGCCATGATATGCTCCAAACACCATTTCCCTTTCTTTGTTTTTCCAGGTCTCCCTGTCTGCTTGCTTCTTTTTCAATGAACATGTCCTTTCAGTGTAAAGTGCTGGAAGTACAGAACAGATAAGAGCAGAAATAAAAAATAATTCTGCTTTTTCTTCTTTTGAAATATTCTCTTCTATGAACGAGGTATGATAAAATTCTGGTATTAAACAGCTGGTTAGAAGCTGCAGCTGCAATTCAGAATTTTTGTTCTAATTCTATGACAGTAACAGGAAAAAATATGACAGTGCCTATGAAAAATGGTCATTCCTTAAGTATCATGTTCTTCTGAAGTATCATGAATTCTACTGAGCAGTGCAACATTAGACCTAATACCTGTTATACCTGAGCATGAATATTCAGTTAGACTGATCATTATGCAGCCTTGAGTATAAAGTGACAGCATAAACAGCCATCAGTCACTTTTTTCTGTATGAAACCTTCCTGAAATTAAGATCAGCTAAATTGAAATCAGATGAGATATCAGCTAAAATTCAATTAGAACTTGCTTTTGTTTCCACCTTCCCTCAAAAATCAAGTTTTAAGCAGGGTGAGAGAATGCAGCTTCTTTATGTTTATCCCAGATAAATCCTTTCTAAATATGATTTGGTGGAAAAATAAACTAACCTATTCAATCACACCAGAAAAACCAGTAACATAACATCTTGTTATTCAGGTAACAAAGTAATAGGGAAAAAATAAAAACAAAAAAAATTAATCCAGGGTTATAAATACATCAAAAGCCCACAGATTTGTAAAATCTTTGATGCTTTTGCATAGAAGAATTTTTAGGAACAGACAGATATCTTGCTGCTGAGTACTTCTTTTCATGAGCAGAACTTCTGCTTGTCATGTTGGTGAAATTGGATTCTGAGGGTTTTGGGGGAAAAAAAGCCCAGTCTGAGTGTCATATTAAACTCTAGAAAAATAGTGAAGTGGGGTAACTACACTGCAAATAAAAGTGTCAGAAAATTTTAACTTAAATCATCTCAATTCCCTTACCAGGGTAAGATTAATTAGCAAAATGAGAGTTATTGCAAACACTGACATTTTGCAAGCACGAGCTTCACTGAGCAGTGTGATTGTAACAGAAAATTGTATTCAAGTGCTCCTTTAATGGCAGAAGGAGCAGAATGAGCACTCATTTCTGCAGGATAGCAGTGGTGGGTATGTTCATGGCTGGTAGAAACATCCAAGGCTCTGCCAAGCCGGCTGCAATCCAATTCCTCCTATTCCTAAAGAAAAAGAAGCTGTGGCTTAGAGTGCAGAGTCTTTGGGGGTATTGGAAATACACCATCCCTGTGGTTTGAATTCCTTTTGTGGTCGCTGTAATTATTGTTATATTAACTTTTATTGTGGCTCTGAATGTTGAGTTCGAATATTCATAATCTCCCCACCATGGGTAAGACATGAGTGGGTTCAAATTCTCTTTGTTCTTGCATGAATAAGTCTCCCTCAGGTGCACAGCAGGCTAAGCATCCCCTCCAGCTGTACAGTGATTATCCCCCTCAGCTGCAGTTACTCCACCAACACTCAGCCTTCCCACAGTTCTACCAAACTTGGGTAAACCCTCCTCAGGCTCACTTATGAGGCAGAATTATAACTTCAAACATGACTTTGTGTGATTTCAGGGGAACCAATATTTCCTTTATATTCACAATAGGGAACTCAGACTTTCAGAGATGGAACATGCAGGCCAAAACACACTTTAAAAAAAAAACCAAACCATTATTTTGTATTTTCTACACCTCAGTAGGTAATATGCAGATAAATAGATACATATGTAAATATATATGTATGCATATAAGTGCATACATATTTATACATATTTTATGTTTGAAATGTTTATTAAAATATATCTTATATGTGTGAATATATATTTATGTAATTATATATATATATATATGTATTCATATATATGTAAATAGAAGCCCTAAGGCAGAAGTACAGCAACAAAAATACAACAATCCCTTGCCAGAAGCAGCTGCTGCTTCATTTGTTCTCTGCAAACTCTGTATTTCACGTGGCTATCTCTGCAAACCACAGCACTCATGGTGCTTCTGGGCTGGGGGATTTTCCTGCAGAAATAACTCCACAGGGATATGTGGAATTGCTGAGATGCTTTCCAGGCAAGAGGTGATGTTTGTCTCTGTGGCTCCCAGCAGAAATGGCCTGTTTGCCACGAGACAAACCCAGCAGGATATCTCTGCCAGCTGGGACTGTGCCAGCAGGGAAAGGCAAAATGCTCTGAAGATCTTCTTGGTCAGAAAAATCTCAGCACTGTTCATATTATGGGTTTTTTAATCCCTCTGGTGTGTATTTCAAAAGCTGCAAGCGCAGAAGCTGGAGAAGAGGGGGAATCCTGCAAGTGCTGGCTGAAATCAGAGATTCATTTCCTCACAAATCCAGGAGTGCCAGCTGCAGGGTTTGCTCTGTGCCATGCCCACCCCAAATGGCTGCTCTGTAACACCTCCTTGGGTCACCACATCTATAGAATCTGTACATTAACCAACCAGGGTCAGCTGACAGGGGAATTAAAGCAAACGTGCCCGAGTGAGGGAGAATCTGATTAACTCACTGAGGTTCCAGTCCGAGCAGCCATCAGCCAAGGACAGAAAGCTGTCAAATTGCAGTGAGTATTTTGGAATCTCTAATTTAAGGGAATGCCTGCAGCTGTATCTGAAACTTTACAGCATTAGCCTCTGATTTAAATATACATTAGTTAATGCTTTTTAAACATAAATATATAGGAAGAGCATTGTGTAAATACCAAGTACTGGAATACAGGTGATTTTTAAGAATGTTAATGATTATCATAATGAAAACTAAAGGAATATCAGCATATCTTTTCTTCTAGGAAGCAGCTCCTGTATCTGCTAAAGTACTTTAGGCAATATTGGTTGAAATATCTTCACACTAAATACACTGCTAGAGATTATTTTAATATTTGTCATATGGAAATCAATGGTTTGTTTTACTGACTTCACAGTGAATGAAATCATTTTTTGTGCGCAAGAAATTTCCAAACTTCCCTTCATAACAAAGTAAATTGTAAGTAAAAATCAATGTGAGTAACCTGATCCTGGCTGCTAATACCCTGTCTCATATTGCCTCTCCACTTCTTTCATTCATCTCTCTCTCAGGGAGATTCATTGTTGGTTTGGAACAGATGTCAGCAGCACTAAACAATCCCCATTCCCATCACTTATGATGCTCCTGTGTAATTTTCTGAAGGTAAATAAAAATGTTAAAATACAATCCATTTTGTGGCTAGAACAGCCACTTTTGTCCTGGCACTTTTACAAACAGTTCAGATGTCCAATGTTATGGGTTTTTTAAAAATTTAATTAGGTGCTTCACGTGTTAAGCTTTGATCTGTCTCCTCCTCCCCTCTACTCAGTGCTTTGCACTCAGCTGGAGCTGTTGAGTGACTCAGTCTTCACCTCCTGTCCTTCATTTCCACTTTCCAGTCCCTGCAAGTCCTTCAAACCCCAAAAGGAATTTTATGTCTCCAGTTTTCCTTAAGGAGCAACCCAGGGCTGCAGAGCTGCTGTCTGTGTAACCTGCTGTCCTGCTTTGGGCACCACAGCTCCTGAGGTTCTGTGTGTCCTCAGCTCCCAGCCTGCAGTGCCAGAGCTGCTCTCACCTGTGCAATCATCCATAAACCAGTAATTTCTCTCATGATGCCTCACAGCCTCTTATGATAACAGAAATATGAAAGGTCTGGGGTTGGAGCCTGGAATTCCAATGGTTTAACCCTGCTCCAAAACCAAGCCTAAAAGGGTAGGCAGGGGAAACAGGAGTAAAGCCCTGAAGGGCTGCAGAAGCCATGAAATATTTTATCCAAAAAGTGTTTCTTGAGTTTGCCACTGAATTCAACTCAGCTTCCTTGTAACCAAGGCTCAGAAAGCTGAATTACCATTGGTGGAAACATCAAAAACTTTTAGAGCACTTCCTCAAGCTCAGCAAAGCCTTAAAATCCAAGTTAGCATTCAGAGACACTTCTCCATTTACACCTGCTCATTGACCTTGACTTATAACTCCATAAAAATACACATATACTAAAATGAGTTAAATTAATGGTATTAAAAGAATGGAAAGAAGAAAGAGACAGTATAAACTCAGCTACTCATTCTTTCCTTTTACATTAATTTCTATGCTTTTCCTCATGTCTTTTCAAACTTTTATTGGTTTGGATTCTTGTTCTCAAGTTCTGTGTTTATTTTTGCACTTCCTCAATTATCAAAATCAAATCATCCTCTTCCCCCATGTTGACCACTGAGCCTTATTTTTCCATAATTGCTGGCATATTGCAGGTGATTTGAAGGCTAAAAGTTCTTTCAGGTAGCACTAAGAAGAAAACAGGATTTTGTTTAAATCTTGTATTAACTTCTGAAAATAACCAATTAAATATATATGTGTGTGTATTTACACATACTAGACAAACTCTAGAAACAGTTGAATGAAAAATAATTCAGGTTCATGGCATCTGGTATTTTTTAGGAGTTCTGTTGTTTCTACCTGCTCCTAATTCTGCTCCTAAAGCTGGATGTTGCTCTTTTACACTCACCTCTGCAGAAAAGCGAGCACAGCCACTCTGCAATAGTGTTTCAGCCACAAGGAATTTCATGTAATCTCTACTGATTCAAATCCAAGAGAGAGGTGGGGGTTATCACACATTTCTCTCCTCTGAATCCAAACTCATCCCTTTTCTAGAAGTGGCTTTTAATCTTCTCAGTGCTTTTGCTGTTGCTCAAAGGAGGAGTTAATCACTCTGGCTATTCCCATTTGCTTCTACCATCATGTCCAGCTGCTCTGCTTCACTTCTTTTCTTCTGATCTTCCCCATAAAACTTGTTTTTAAGTACTATTTTCTAGCTGAGAATAATAGCTGATAATTTCAGCTTAAAAGGCTATATAGGAAGCACTGAACAAAATCATTTCATTGGGAAAATGAAATGTCTATAAATGAAGCACTAAAAGAATCAAGGAGAAAACAAGATTGCATTGTTGGTGCAACATTAGTTTTATGCCTATTGTTGAGCTGATTTTAATTATAAGCAAAGATATCAGGGATCAGGGAAAGCAATCTGTGTGGAAATGCATGTACAGTCATTTAAAAGGAATCACAAAAACCAGCAGAGGAGAATTTCTCAAACAGAACACATGAAAATACCCCAGCACTCATTTTGAGCATTTCTTACATTTCCTTCCCCTGCAGGTATCAGAATGCAGTGTCTGAGCTAAACAATGTAAATTAAGAGCACTAAAATGGTATTTTCCTGAAACAGACTAGAAATGGCTTTTCCAGCTCTGTGTTCTTCTGTGAACTCTTTTGTTCACACAACAAATGAACATAAATAATAAAAACTTTTGCTTCCATAAATAATTGCTGCACATTTTGCACTGAATATCCAATGATCTGTAGTTGTGAAAATATTTACTTTGGTTTGTTTGGTTTGGGTTTTGTTGTTTTGATTTTTTTTTATCAAGTATTCATGAAAATATGAGATCTAGTACTGGAACAAACAACATTTTAAATTTATTTTAAATTTTAGAATCAAGCCCATTGTGTTAGGAATTGCAATATCCTCTGCCTTTACCTCTGCCTATACAAAGTTGGAGAGATGAAACAAAGAAAAAATCTGAAAGGAGGAACAGAAAACCCCTAAACTGCATTTTCTGAAAATCCATTGAGATAAAATTTTGAAAGCATTTGTTTTAAAACTGGGGGGTTTTGCTTTCAAATTAAATTTATTTTGCAAATAGCACTGTTACCTCAATGAGAAGAATAATACAGATAAAGACACAGATTTACTCTGATAGATTTGAAAATTAAAAAACCAACACAAATCACTAATAAAGTTGAGTGATGCATTTCCTTAAAACAGAAGAACAAAGGAAATGGAAAAAAGAGTTTGATATCTAGAAATGTCTTGCTGCATTTAAGACATAATTTATGTCTTTATGGACATATCTTTCCAAAGACAGCAAGACCATGTGGAAAAATGAACTAAAAGAGCTCATTTAGTGAAAAAGAAAGAGTTTAAAAAAGTGGAACAGAAAAACCTCAGAGAAACCTGTTTAGTTATTGCAGAGATCAAATATGAGAGGATAAACATATTCACTTAAATGAAGGAAAATCCTATTTTATTGTGAAAATAAAGACAGCATATTTGAAACTATTTTTGATAGAAATAAACATTTTGCAGCATTCTCTAATTAAGTATTTCCTGCACCACAGCAACTGTTGACCCAAATTTGTCCAGTGAGAATTGCACTGGTCACAACATTCTTAAATGAATTCAATAGCTTGAGTAGGACAAGAGTCACAGCAAAAACACAAAAGCAAAACAAATATGGAATCAGAGAATGCCAGAATGGGTCAGGCTGGAGGGGACAGCAATGGAGCATCTGGTGCCACCTCCAGGCCCCAGCAGGTGACATAAAATCAGATCCTGACTGGGACAGGACGGGGCCTCATTTTTCTGCATGAAACTATGAAAAGGATCACTGGGTGGGGAAAAGGAAATACAGTTAAATCCAGTATTATTGCACCTACTCTGATGATCTTCCACATTCATTGACTCATTTCTCTGACATCTTCCCAGCCCAAAGGAAAAAGCCAGAAGGGGTGTTCAGAGGGCAGTGAGGATAGAGCAGCCTTGATGATTATAATGGGACTCACCATCACTTTGAAAGGAAAGCTCTCTTTGACAATTGTCATAGTACTGTTATTTTACTGATTTCTGAAACAGGAAAATACAGAAAGAAGTTCTTATGGTCAGGATAGTCAATGCCATATAATCCTTACAACGATATTTTGACAGAGGAGGAAAAATTATCCTTTTTTACACAAGACAAAAATTTTAAAATAGCAAAACACCAAGCCACACTTATATAATAGAGATTTAAAATAGTAACTTGCTTAATTACTATTCCATTTATTAAATTCAACCCCTGGATCTGACACATCCTTGCCATAGGTGAACATAACCTGCAAATGTTGTGTTCATAAGGAATTGTGTCAGGGAAACTCTACAAGGAAACAAAATGATCTGACCTCAATCTTCTCCTGCATCAAGAAAAGCAGTTTTGTAAGACTAAATTTACAGACATCTCCAATTAATCTGCAGCTGTTTTTTCAATCAGACCAAGAAAGGTCTTTCCCTCTTCCAGCTGACCATGGGAAGAGTTGGAACCAAGTGTCCCCAATTTTTCTAGGTAGAAAAATTGCCTGGGTACCATTCCCAGGATGCTCAACAGTATCAGCTGAAGTAAAGCCTGGTTAATTAGAACACACTTTGAAAATGTTTCTCCAATTGAAATATTTTCTTAGTCTTGAGATTCCAGCACAGGAGGCACTGAACTGACATGCTCCTGGTCTGTTCTGCATAGGAGGCAGAATTCACATTTCTTTATCATAATATCAAAATATGCCTTTTATGTTCTTAGTTTGGCTTCTCAACCAAAACCTAAAAATCAATATACAGCTACCTGCGCTGACAGTCTGTTTTCCTTTAGAAAGAATACCTTTCAAAATAGAGAAATCACATTCCTGTAAATTTTATTTTCCTGTTTAGAAAGCTGAAAAGAGTATACATGTATAAACTGCATTAAACAAGTCTGCATCCTGCCTTTCCACATTTTTGCAATGCAGCATAATTTTTCATTTAAACAATGTATAAAAGAATTATGTAGTTTTCCTCATTTCTTGTGATTAGTATCCTACTCCTACATCCTAGACACGCTTTATTCTGCAAATGTTGAATCACAAAACATCACATTAGTGTGCTACCACCACACCACAGTATTAAAAAAGAGCCTAAAATAGGCTTTGTAATTAAATCCTCTAACTGGAATCCCAGCTTATGAGCAAAAAAATTAAGCTGTTTATCGAATTACTGCTGAACTCATGAATGTGGCAGGAAGATGATACAAATCTGACCTGAGCATTCCAACTGTGTGAACTTTTAACTTTTTAACAATGGAATAACTAAGAGATAATATTCTCTTTCAAGCTTGGTAATAAAGAACTTTTTCTAGGCAGCAGAGTTGGCATTCAGAACTATTGTGACAGACACATTTTTTGCTTATTTCATTAATTTATTTAAATTAAATCTTCAAACTAATTTAATTTGAAGCTTCTTCCTGTGAAATTTTGCTGTGTGGTATTTACTATTCAGAGACTTGCTGACCTTTGATCCACAGCAGATGGCAGAGCCCACCAAGGAAATTCTGCAAGACTTCACACATCCTGGCTACTGAGTGCACAAGAAAATATGTCCTCACAGCATCCACAGTAATTTACAGAATGGATGAAACAGTGCAGGGCATCTATAAAAACAATTATTTTTGAAGTATTTGGGGGTGTTAATGTCATTTTAGACAGACAGGGCTTGGCTTAGATTTTGCTGTCATGAAAGGTTTAGGAATACAAGCTGCAGCCAGGTAATGTGATATGAAAAAATGGCACAGAGTCTTGGAGTGCCTTCTATTTTTCTCCACACTTCCAAATTGCAGTAGAACACTCATTCCCAGGCCTAGCCAAAGAGTTCTTGGGTTTCCAAGCATTTCTACATTGTAGAATCATGGAATGGTTTAGGCTGGGAGGGAACACAAAGCTGATCCCATCCTACCCCAGCCATGGCAGGGACACCTCCCACTGTCCCAGGTGCTCCAGCCCCAGTGTCCAGCCTGGCCTTGGGCACTGCCAGGGATGCAGGGGCAGCCCCAGCTGCTCTGGGCACCCTGTGCCAGGGCCTGCCCACCCTGCCAGGGAACAATTCCTCATTGCCAAGATCCCACCCAGCCCTGCCCTCTGGCACTGGCAGCCATTCCCTGGCTCCTGTCCCTCCAGCCCTTGGCAATTGTCTCTCTATTGTATTTGCAGGGAATGTCCTGACAAAGGCAGGAATGATGCATCTGACTCCATGCTCTCAGAAGGCTAATTTATTACTTTATAATACTATATTATATTAAAGAATAGTATAAACTAATACTATATTATATTAAATACTATATACTAATACTATATTATATTAAATAATTGGTATTACTAATTATAGTATTAGTATTACTAATACTACTATTAGTATTACCAATACTATATTATATTAAAGAATACTATATACTATACTAAAGAATACAGGGAGGATACTCACTGAGTGCTAAAAGACAATAATGAAAACTTGTGACTCTCTCCAGAGTCCTGACACAGCTTGGCCCTGATTGGCCAAAGAGTGAAAACAACTCCCAGCAGAATGCAATGGAACAATCACCTGTGGGTGAACAATCTCCAAACACATTGCACATGAGCACAACACAGGAGAAGCAAATGTTTTCCTTTTCTCTGAGGTCTCTCAGCTTCCCAGGAGAAAATCCTGGGTGAAGGGATTTTTCAGAGAATGTGAATGCCACATTTCTCTCCATCTTCCCTGCAGCTCCTTCAGGCCCTGCAAGGCCACAGTTATAAAGAATGTATTTCAGACTAAGGCCATACCCCAGTGTCAGAACTCAGTGCATCCCTCCGGGTGTCCTGAGTTACCAGGACCCTGCTGGGGGGCTCAGAGACCCTGGCACACAGCCCAGAGCACCTGTGGGTTTGATTTTGACCCATGGAGAAAATTACCAGCTCTGTATGAGGACCTGAAAGTCACAGAAGTTTAAATAGTATAATAATAAAATTATCACAGGGTGAAAATGTAGGTTTTAGAATTTATGGTATGGGGGTTATAGGGACAAGATGGAGGGAACTGGGCATGTCCAGCCTTTCTCCTTCTTCTTCTTCTTCTTGGTCTCCATCTTCTGCTGCGATGTTGGCACTTTAGGATTGGTTTAGAGTAGAAGTGCACTGTCTAATATAGGTGATAGGTATTGGAAAGTAATTGTAAATCTGTTATAGGTAGTTTGTAGCATAAAAAGACAACACCGCCTCGGGGACAGTCCGAGTGCCTGTGGCTGCCCTGCTGAGCAGATCTCGGCTGGGCAGAAAGAAAATTTTATAGATAAGAATTAATAAACAACTTCAAGACCAAAAACTGAGGAGCTCTGACTCGTTCTTTGGACACACGGGCCGAAACAGAGACATCCTGCACATCTCAGGGCAGCAATTAACAACCAAAAACCCGAGACCTCAGCAAGGAAAATTAGCAACCCTTTTTCCTTTTTTTTTTTTGTTGCCCCACCCTTGACTGACAGGAGACACCTCTGCAGTGACACCTCCTTTGGCAGCAGGACAGAGTTCACCAGGAGGGAATCACAACCATCTGTTCTATGGCCTGAATTCATGTAAATATGTTAGATGCAATAGGTTCCTTTCTGTTGATATTTGGAGCAGACTCTGTAAAGGACATTCCACCAAAGGAAGTTTCATTCTCCTGGCTCTCACTGCTTCCATTCCTGGAGCAATGTTCTCTCCACCCACCTGTTGGCAATTTGATACAAAACTCACAACCTACGCCCATGGAAACAGGCATCAAAATCCTCCTGTCCCTTTATGGTGTCCCAGTTTGGGCTCAGATCACTCTCTCTGGAATCAATACTCTCTCTTGATCACTTCTGTTTCACAGTTTTCTAAGAAAGAAAGATAAGCACATATGAAAGGGGAACCAAAGGATTTCTGTGTTCCAGAGGAATGATTATTGGAAGCCAGTCCATATGGAATAAAGAGCACTTTACACTGAGATAAACCACAGGGATCCATCTCCATGTGCTCAATTCAAAGGGCTTAATCAGAAAGGTATTGCCTGCTTTGCAGTGTAACAATAGTAAAAAGAATTTTTCACTCTCAAATTCAAACTAAATTTAAAGTAGAAAAGTTTTCAGACTAAAAGTATTTCATCTGCTGTGATAAATGTAAATTTTTTTTTATTTCTATTGATATGAAAAGTAAAAGTAAAAATTAAATTATTGCAGTATGAATCAGAAATCAATGGTACCTTGAATTGATACAATTTCTCAATGAGTACAAAAGGAAATGAAACTTGAAAGAATTCTTTTTCTGTATTTTGGAAGCAGTTTACTCTACCTGAGTAAAGTACAGCCTTCCACATCTGCACATGGTCTGTACTGATACAGCTTAGATCTGCTACAACAACCAGAATCAAAAAATATAAAGCAGTTGCCTAAACATTTAAGTAACTTGAAATTTTGAATATGATTTGGAAATTCCACTAGGATTGTGTAAATACTGACCATTGAAGAAATCAAGGACAAGTGGGTGTTTTAAATAATCTTATCCTGACACTCCTTTACACAACCCACTCCTAATATAAAACCAACACAGCTAATGAAGTCTTATTTGTGTGCTAAAAGCATTTTCTGCCCTCAGCATGTTAACTGAAGGAATTTTTTGTCAGTGATGAGGGAGAAGAATGAAAAAACAAGAGGGGAAAACCTATTTGCTGACTTTAAACAAACTGTGTTTATAGAGGCAGGAAAATCAGCCTCTTGGGAGGGAATCTTGGGCACAAAATCTCCTGTTTTCCAGTCCTGTGCCACTGCACTGGCAGCAAGGAAAGCATCCCAATTACTTTGTTAATTGTCTAAGGCAATAATTGTTTCTCCACACACAGGAACTGCACAGGTGCTGACCCTTCCATGAGTGAGAACACTCTCCTGCATCCCAGATTTATGGTGAAGAATGGGTGGGAAATGTCATAATAGCATCCATATAAATATCCACTCACAGAGGGGTGCTGGACATGCAGAACTGCAGAGTTCATTTCAATCTAACTGCAGCAGGGCCCCAATCTTGAGACCAATCTGAAGCTTTTTGGGTCCAGTGACATGCAGACATCTCTTGTCAGAAAATTCAGATATTACAAGGATTTTCAAGCACCTCATCCTATGTTGATGAACATAAAATTTCAGGAGCTTGGGCATCTGAGTGCTGAAAAAATGGGGATTATATGTGAATATAAAAGAGTCTAAACCACAAGGGGAGTGGTGGTTTTCCAAATTAAGCACTTAGGAGTACTTGGAGACAACTAACTGAGATGCTAATTGCTCTAGCCCTGTAACAGTTCAGCTGTTGGTATTGATTTTTAACATTCCTTTTTTAGCTTGACCCCTATTAATACTCTCATTATATTTAGTCCTGTTCCCAAAAAGGGCTGTGATTAACTAACAATTTTTAATATCACAAATGCTTTTTCACACATAAAATTTAGATTCTCTTCCAAGAAGAAAGGTGACCACCTCACTTCCAGCTGAAGAGGTGGAAGAGCAGATTTTGTAGTTATTTCTCCTCTGATAACAGCAAAACTAAATTTAGAAGTGTATCTGAGTTTTTGGTTGTTTGTTTTGTTGGTTTTTTTTTTTTTGGAGGATGGGTGTGAGAACAATAAAGAAATTAAATGGAAAATCTTGTAGTAGTTTTGCCTTAGAGCTGCCTCAGCCCCCAAGTAACTCATAAAAATGGATGTTCTCCATTGAGTCACATATTTCCAGTTCTGAGAGTTTGCTTCTCCTCTACTAGGTCAGGTTCAGACCTGAAAATGCTTTTCAATATTAATAGGAACAACAGTTGAGGAAAATGCAGAAGTTCAGTGGGTGAAGACAAGGCATCTATGATTCTATTTAAAAAAAAAAGAAAATTGCCACAACTGAAGCATTTCCCAGAAATATAGTATCAGTTTTTCTGTATGTAGGCTACAATCTCATGCAGGAAGAAAACAGAAAAACAGCAATTTCATCACCCACCCACTTCACAATTGCACAAAGTCTAGCTTTTAGCCACCAGGGCTTCAGAAAAAAATATGTTTACCATGAGAATTATTGAGCTCATAAAGCACATTTTAACATTCAGATATATTTGTCCTGGTTGCTCTCTCATAATTTCATTACTTACAGTAAAGCTCTCTAAATATGTTTGTAAATGCTACTCTATGGCTGAGGTTGTGGTGAACTGTCATTGATGCCATACTGAGTTTATGGAGATGCTGGTAAAAATGCAAAGCCATCTTCAATTATTCAGAAAGGTCAGAATATTTCAGAATATTTTCTGTAAACTTGTTCCTAGCTAGTAGAGAGTTAGATATGTGTTCAAATGTATAATAAGCAATTTTTTTTTGTAGTAGTACTATCTTTTTAAAGCAATAAGAAAATACAGAATGCTTACATTCGTTTATTCTATTAATACACAAGAAGTAAATTATTATTATATGAAATGGTCTTTAAAACTATTTTGAGCCATTTTAATTGTAGTTTAATTTTGCACTATGATTCTAAAGATATCAAATGGTTACTATTGGTCTGCTAAACACTTTCCAGCATTTGGTCAACAGTAGGAACACCATGAGCACTAACACAGCTCTGATACAGAGGCTTGTTTTATCCAGTTTCTGACTAATCCTACTCAGATTTTACATAAAATACTGACAACTATAATGGGGAACTGCACTGTTTAAACCTCTTAATTTTGGTATAACTGATAGTGCAGAAATACACCAAGCAACCAAAGGTTTACAGAGCTTTGTTGTTGGAGAAAAAAAAAGAAGGTATGTCAACTGAGGAATAATATTTTAACATTTAAAATTACTTCCAGGAATAATATTTTAAGATTTAAAATTACTTTATCTATGTGGAACAACTGCTCATTGTGGGCAGAGGCATGTCTACTGTTCCCACAATGAGCAGTTGTTGCATGTAGATAAAGACTGACAGGAATTTCCAGGTCAGCCACATCACGTTGGAAAGGGCTGCTCAGTGAAGCTCTGCCCAAGGGCTCCCTGCTCTGATAAATTCCCACAGCTGGAACCCAGAGCCCCTGGCTTTCACTGAGTGCTGATGGGATTAAACTGTGTCGGTGTGAGGGCTCAATGATCCACCTCTGCACCTCCAGTTCTCCTGAGCAGAAGGTGTGAAAGCAAGAAAATGCCAGCTCAGAGCACAAACCCCACAGTGAGAGGGATGAGAGAGCCTGGAGGAGCTGCCCGAGCGAGGCTCAGGCTGGGGCTGAGCTCCTGGCGCAGCTCTCTGGACAAACACCCGGGTCCTGGTGGGTCACAAGTGGACTCAGGGTCCTTGCAGCCAGGAGGGCCAAGGAGATCCTGGGGGGCATCAGGAGGAGCATTCCCAGCAGGCTGGGGAGGGGAGCCTGCCCCTCTGCCCAGCTCTAGCAGTGGATCTGAACAACTCAGGCCACACCACACGAGTAACTGTTCTTACCAGAATTGTCTCAGGGCACTGTGGAATTCAGCAAGGTTATTTGTTGTATTGCACTAAATAGTTTATTCAGTTGCTGTTTTGCCCTGGGTGATTGGAGATATAACACGATATTCTTACAGTTACTAAGACATAAACTGTGCTAAAATAAGAATGAAGAAACTGAAAAACCAACTACCAGAATCAGAAAAACTAAGTAACAGAAGACTGTAAAACATCTAAACTGTAACTAATCACAGATACTAAGAAATAAAAGCAGAAATCGAGAGAGCAAGACAAAAACACCAATCAAGAAAAGTGTACTTAACGATTTGTAAAATCTATAAAAGTGTGTGTAATATAAACAATAAACAACTTCTACTTAATCATATTCATCCATTATATAAGAATCCTAAATTTCCTACAATACTCAGCCATTGAGGACCAGCTGGAGTGCTGGGTTCAATTCTGGGCTCAACAGCTCAAGAAGGACAAGGAGCTGCTGGAGATGGTCCAGGATGGGTCACAAAGATGCTTTTGGGTCTGGAGGATCTCAGTGATGAGGAGAGGCTGTGGGAGCTGGGCCTGCCCAGCCTGGAGGAGGAAAGCCTGAGAGGGGGTCATGAATCCTCACCAATATCTCCAGGGGCTGGCAGGGGATGGTGCCAGACTCCTTCCAGGGGTGCCCAGGGACAGGACAGGCAGCAATGGCCACAAACAAAACCACAACGAGCTCCACATCAACGTGGGGGAGAACTTCTGTCCATGGAGGGTGGCAGAGCCCTGGGCCTGGACTCTCCCCTCTGGACACATCCCAGCCCACCTGGGCACGTCCCTGTGTCACCTGCCCCAGGGCACCCAGCCCTGGCAGGAGCATGGAGCTGAATGATCTCCAAAGGCCCCTTCCAACTCTAACTGTGATTCTGTGAATATGGACCTTTTTTCTTTCTGCACTGTGTTTGGGAGGACTGGGACTTCAGCCAACACTGACACTTTGCCTCCTCAGCATTCACTTTACAGAACACACAAACACCTCTCTGTGCTACACATGGATCTCATCCCACACTAGAAGCTACAGTTCACTCCTGTCTTGGAAAAATATTTTGCCCTGAGCAAGCATAAAAGAGCAAAACTTAAAATACATGCCTAAAGATCTAATAATACATTTGATAACTTCAGTACAAACCCAGGAATCATTAGGAGAATAATACATTCAACAGCTACTACACAGACCTTGAAAGTGAATGTCAGGATACAATGATTGAGCTCACAGGAAGAAAATCTTCTATGAAAAATTTGCTATTTCCACCTTAGCTGCATTCAGCAGATCCCATCAAACACCAAAGCTCATTTCTACCAGTTTAAAAGTAAGAATTAGGACGATTTCATTTTATATTTATCTAGAAATGCAGTTGGATCTTTTTAATTAGATCACTAAAATCTGGTAAGATAGAAAGCCAATTTCCCCTCCCTACATTTCTTTATTTTGCATGAAACACTATTTTCAGCACTAGAGCAATCCTTTCTAATGCAATTGCCTAAAGTCTGCATACATAAACACTGGGATCTAGAAAATGGTGCCAGACCTGTAGAATACTATTTCATCTAAATATTACTTATTTTTCTAGCAAAAATTGCTATTCTGGTTCTTACTGGAATATTTCTCTCAGCCCTCTATCACTTGGAGAGCAGACAGGTGGTAGGGACAGGGTATCATGTTCCCAATTTTAATTAGTACTGGAATATGAATCAGATAGTGATTTCAAATTGCAAGAAATTAGACCTCTTCAATACCAAGTTGTTTGGTTGAAATATAGTTCATCATTCAGAGATCAAGGTTGATAGAAAAAAAAGGAAACTATTTCATATTATATTTCTTTTCACTAGAAAATGATGTATTGCAGAATGCTACAATTGAAACTGTACTAGAATTGAAACTGAAATGCAAAGCTCTTGTGTGATAGGAAAAAGATGCAGAGTTTCCAGCTCAGAAGTTCAAGTCTCTTTGTTTTAGCTTGACACTCAATAGTATTCACCTGCCATTCCATTCCCAGGAGCTGTAATTTGGGTGCTCCCAACAACTTGCCTTTTGTTTCTGTCACTGCCCTGCTGAGATTGCTTCTGGGGAGATGCAATAGCTTTCCCAGCATGGACACCACACCATCCAAGACAGACACAGTGTTTGCCATGCCAGGAAGCAGCCAGGGGATGGGGAGGCAGCCAGGGAGGCTCCCCACAGCAGATGTGCTGGATCTGAGCACAGCACACAGGGACTGCTGCTGGGGCAAGGTCCTGGGGCTGTCTCGAATAATTCAGGTGGTGAACCAGGAACAGGGCCCAAACAGAAATTCCAGACAGAAGCACAGAGAGATGGGGGCTGAGACAGCAGGGCTGTGACACAGGTCCAGGTGACTGGGCAGATGTGGCCAAAGGCAGCTGCAGTGCATGTGAGGAGTCACTGAGCCACCCTCTGAGCAGAGGGGACATCAGATGTGCTGTTGTGTTTGCAGGGAATGCCCCAGTGAAGGAGGGAATGATGAATCAGATTCCATGCTCTCACAAGGCTAATTCATTATTTTATGATACTAAAATATAATAAAGAATGTTAATACTAAACTGTACTAAAGAATACAGAAAGGATACTTACAGAAGGCTAAAAAGACAACAATGAAAACTCCTGACTCTTTCCAGAGTCCTGACACAGCTTGGCCCTGATTGGCCAAAGAGTGAAAACAACTCCCAGCAGAATGCAATGGAACAATCACCTGTGGGTGAACAATCTCCAAACACATTGCACATGAGCACAGCACAGGAGAAGCAAATGAGATAAAAATTATTTTCCTTTTCTCTGAGGCTTCTCAACTTCCCAGGAGAAAAATCCTGGGTGAAGGGATTTTTCCAGGGAATGTGAATGGCACAGTGTGCCACATGTGCAGCACCAGAGACAGGACAAGGACACCCGTGAGGTGCCTCAAATGAGGACTAAAGACTGGGAGCTGAGCTTACACAGAGCCCAAACCCTACAGGGCCATGTGGGTGACAGCCCCAGTGCAGCTGTTCAGGGTCACATTTGACACTCGAGGTCCTGACACATAAAATCCACCTGGAAAGAGGCAGAGCTGGGGTAAAACTGAGCCATCCTCTCTGAAATACAGAAATGGTTGCTCAAGTGTTTGCTGTCTTTTAGGTCAAGTGTATAATTCACATTTTGGGAGGCATCTTGAATTATGTATTTGATTATTTATGTGAATTAATAAAGTTTCACTCCAGAAACACTTAGAAGAATCATGTACATGTTTACTCATTGTATACAGCACTGGTACTTAGACAATTTTCCCATTTTTAGAGCATGTTTCTTTAATGTCTCCTATGATTGCAATTAGATCAGTACCTAGAGGAAATGTATGCACTTAGAAATTGATTGAACCCACTATTAATAGTAATTTTTTCTGTACTAGATAGCAAAGAGTAAAATGAAACACAAAATGTTATTATAATTGAGCATTAATGCAAAGAGTTTAAAAAAATCAAATAAGATTAATGGAACATGGAAGAATTTTCTCACTTGGACTAATAAATAACCATGCAAAACAAGGAATTGTATTCACAATTTTTCTTTATATTTCTACAACAAAATATAGACAGCAGTTGATCCTCTTAGGAAATAAAATTTCCATGAATTCTGCACACTTGAAAGTGTTGATGAGTATTATGAATTACAAAGCTGAGAAAATGTATGTCAAGTATTATAAATGTTCAGTGAAATGTGATGTTTTAATGTTCCAGATACATAACATTTAATGCTATATAAAATGTACTGTTTCCCGTGTCTGAAGGGTGTTTATGTCTGGTATAAAAGCTGCTTTTACTCTCCCAGGGTTCCTGGAAATCACTGATCTGTGCACTCCAGGGCTGGGATGGAACAATTCTCCCCATTGTTTGACTTCTGCGTGGCCACTGAACCAATCTGATACCAGAACTCTCCATTTGTTGTTCCCACAAAGAGCTGTGGCTTCAAGATCCTTCCCCCTCACAAAATCTATAACATTTTTTTCCTTGTGCAGGTACCCCTGCAGATTCATTCAACCTCTCCTGACAACAGTTGTTACGATTTTTGACTATTCCAAATGAAAGCAGGCCTGGCTAACAGTTAGAGCAGACCCCAAACTAACAAATATTTCACAGGTCAAGCCTCCTTACCTCAGCCCTGCTCCTCCACACAGCAGGATGTGAATTCACTTCCTTCTGAAGCAGAAAAGCTTCAAAGAGTAAATGGGACATGCACTCCCCAACAGGCAGCTGCTAAAGGTTTGCTCAAGCAAAAATATACCAAGGAAAAATATGCTCAGTACAGTGAAAATGTGTTATTCTTGGTGCTCCAGACTAACAAGGTAAAACACCGAAGTACACAAATGCTTTGTGTCCTCTCCTTTCACAGCTTTTAAGCAGAAGATGGGAAGTACCTGGATGATATTTGAGATTTTTCCCCACTTCTCTGAGATTAAAAAGATAATTTTTAAGACAACATGTTGCCCCTTGATACAAGAGAGAAATTGGAGGAAGGAGCCAGGTCACACCTTTCCCAAGGTTCAGTTCTTCCTAGTAAAACAATATTTCTCACTTGACTCTGACAAACTGACAGCTGAAAGATTATGCTGCAAGTTACAATTCTCCAAGTCATTACTTAGTTTAGCCCAGGGACAAATAAACCAGCAGTTAGAAGATTACCTGTATTCATACAGTAACAGTTACTGCTGCTGGTGTTTATTTGTCTGTAATTTGATTATTAGCAATCTGCTCAGTACTATATGATGAATAATAGTAAGTTTCATATAAAGCATTAATGTTATTCTCAGTCTCTTTTCATGTTCTTGGTAGAATTAATTTCTCTGTAATTATATTTTTAAAAGATGAGAAGCGTGTTTCTTTCTGGGAGGAATCATACAGTCAAATAGCAAAGCTTGATTCCATACATGTTCAAATTATTTGTTGTTTCCTACCTTGCCTGGTTCATTATCAGTCCTGTTTAAAAAGGAGGGAGCTTCATAAATGCAGTGCTAAACCCTTAAGTTAAAACCACTAGCAGCTCATTGAAAATCTTTTACTCTACATCTAAAAGGAAAAAACCAAAAAATTTTAAACTATTGCCTTGGTAAGTTTGCAGTTTTCCCAATAACCAACTGACATAAACTGCCCAGGACTGAATTCAAGGGACGTGTAGAAAGAGAAAAATGGGTTTAAAGTTCATGATTGGTGTCATGGTTGAACCCCAGATTGGAACCAAGCCCCACAGAGCCACTCACCCACTCCCCCCACACCAACATGGGGGAGAGAATTGAAATGTAAAAGTGGGGAAAGCTCCATCCCTGGCAGTGCCCAAGGCCAGGCTGGACAGGGCTTGGAGCACCCTGGGACGGTGGAAGGGGTCCCTGCCCATGGCAGGGGTGGCACTGGATGAGCTTTAACATCCCTTTCAACCCAAGTATGGTTCCATGATTCTAAACTTGTGAGCTGAGATAAATAAAGTTTAATTGGTAAAGCAAAATTCTCACAGTCAAGAAAAGCAAAAGAAGGAATTCATTCCACACTTACCACGGGCAGGCAGGTGTTCACCATCTCCAGGAGAACAGGTTTCCATCACTCAGAGCTGTGACTGAAAAACAAACACCATCATTCCAAATGTCCTCCCCTTCCTCTTTCCCCAGTTTTAAACCTCGAGCCTGACATTCCATGGTGTGGAACACCCGTTGGGTCAGCTGGGGTCAGCTGTCCAGGCTGTGTCCCCCCTCAGCTTCTTGTGTCCCCTCAGCCCCCTGGCTGGTGGGGAGGGCTGAGGGCAGAAAATGCCTGGGCTCTGTGTGAGCCCTGTGAGCAACAGAAACACCCCTGAGTTATCAACCCTGTGCTCAGGAAATGTCCAAAACACAGCCTGCAAGGAAAAGTGCCTCTACCTCAGGAAATCCCAGCTCATTCATAAATAAAATGCTTGGAGTGACACTGGATAAGCATTTCCATGGTTATCTTAGGTTGCAAATGCAAGATGTAGCTGGGGTTGGGTGTTCTGTTCCCATCTGTCAGAGCTGGGGTAGTTCTCTGCTGTTTATGGGGCAGTTTGCTTTATCTCTCTAATCCTCCCTCCAGGAGATCTCTTCTGTCCATGGGACATTAATTATTAATTATCTTCTGTCCATGGCCACTGAGTGTCCCTGCAGGGCTGATCCAATTCCCCCATCCCATGGGGAGATGCTGTGCCCAGGGCAGGAGCCAAGCATTCCTACCTGGATCCAAGCTGAGCCTGGCCCAGCACAGCAGCCTTTGCCCCCTGCACTGCCAGAGGAGCAGCTTTCTGCTGCCCTGCATGGCCAGAGGGAGCCCAGGCCCATCTCCAGCAGCCCTGGAGCTGCAGAGGAAAACTCCCCCCTTGTGCAGGATCCCTGCTCCAGCAGAACCACAGCTGGCACTGCAGGAGGGCTGAGCCCCCCTGGCATGGGGCTGGGACACCACCCTGGCACACAGGGGACAGGGCATGGTCTGACTCTGGCTGTGATTTTTTTCATTACTCCATTTTTTTATATATATTTTCTTTTATTTTTTTCCTGTTAAAGAACTGTTATTCTTATTCCCATATCTTTGCCCGAGAGCTTCTTAATTTCAAAATTATAATAATTCAGAGGGAAGGGTTTACATTTTCCATTTCAAGGAAGGCTCCTGACTTCCTTAGCATCCACCTGTCTTTCAAACCAAGACAACAGTGTAGGACACACACCTGCCTTTCACTGATCCTAAATCACAGGAAAAGTTGGCTCGAACTTTGGTATTTAGACCTAACCAAGCAGCTCTGGTTTTTCAAATGCAGCAGTTTCTGTGGGAATTATTGACAATAAATATAAGTCAGTGTTCACAGATTTTGCTAGGTTATTTTGGTTATTTATTTAGCTAGGCTATTTTATATGTGTTAAATGGTCGATTAAATGTGAGTTGTCTATTATGATAATTATGCAAAGTGCTGATATATTTAAGCTTGAGGAAGGTACTATATATAACAGCTATATATATACATACATATATATATATATATATATATATATATATATATATATATATATATGTTTGAGGGAGAGTGACAGAGGCATAATTGTTAAGCTCAGTTTGCTTAAGTTAAATATTAACAAAGTGAGCATATAGAAGATGCTTTCCCACTTACTACTGACTGTATTTCACTTGAAACTAGTACTGGGAAAAATGATCCAAGCAGTAAAAATGGAACCAGAAAGTCCTGAGGGACTGAAGCAGTGAGTTCCTTTCCACCCAAGGTGAAGGAATTGAGAATTCCTGCCTTGGAACAGCCACTGGGAGCTGCTTTGTGGGAACTGGCCATGATTTACTTCAGGTGGAAACAAGTAAAAAGTTTCCTGGGCCTGTTTTAATTATTCAACTGCTAAAAGCATTGTTATCTTTTCTTTTTCACTCTTTTAATTTAACAGAAAAACTTTTTCACACAAAAACTTGGTTTGGAAAACTGCTTGCAATGTGAGGCGGGTTCAAGCCCTCCCAATAAAATCAGAGGGGGAAAGCTGAGATTCTGCTCAGTGCAGGGCGTTTTCAGGCTAGTGCACAGTGACAACACTTTAGAGAGAAAGCTGAGAATCCATGACCAAAAGGGAAAAAATAAGATATAGAGGGATTAAAATTGAAAATTTCAGAAGCTCTCTTTGTGTCCTTAAAAACATACCTGCAGTTTTTAATCTGCAGTTTATCCTGATTTTAGGTGGGTGGTTTTGTTGTTTTTTCAAGTCACTAACTATAGTATGAGATTGGTAATTGCAAGGATCCATATATATTAGCTATCACTCCCAAACTATAGACATTGTCTGAATTATTCAGAGTGCATGAAATAGTTTTCTGAGAACAAAACAGAACAAAAACTTCAAACCAAACCAAACAACCTTTTGGGGATGGTTTAATTTTTTTATACACAAGCGGAAATGTTTTCATTCAGTATGAAAACTTCAAAACCTGTGCATTCAATTCCCCACTCTGATCAGATATTTGGGACAGGTGGTGCCTCAAGTGCTCTCACAGCTGTCTTAGGAGCTTTCTCATCTTCATCTCTGAACTGCAAACTAAATTCTATGTTAAAACTTACATTTCCCCCCTTAATTTTGGAAATGAATGAGCATGAAAAGGAAGGTGAAGTAACAGCCCCACCCCAAGCAGCTTTGAGCATCCTCTGGTGTTGGAATCCTGGATGCTGAGAATTTTAAACTTTCTGTGCTTAAAAGCACAGACCCACAAGAGAACACTACATTTGACCTAAAGCTGTAGAGAAGACTTCCAAAATTGATTGATAGCACTGGGGTTACAGGTGTATAGTTAGTTAGAAGTGTGTGATATCACAAAGTAGAAAACCTAGAGTTTAGAGTTTTAAAATAAAAAAATAAATATGAAGCAAAATTGAAATTTTAGGGTGAAAGCAAATTGTTCTTCTTCACCTTCTTCTTTAAAAGTTTAGGTAGTATTTTGTAATTGGGCAGAAAAGATCCCATTGTGGGCTCTGTGGTATCAGTTATTGGGTTAAAAGAGAAAATAATCTAAGTGTCCTTTCTTAATTAGATAGTTAAGTTTCAAAAAATCTTATACCAAGAGATAGTTAGCCATTTTGTGCCTTCTAATGAAAAGCTGCCAAACTCAAAGTTGTGAGACTGTTTCACTAATAATAAATAATAAACACCTGAGTCTGAACATGAATTACTGTGTCAAGTGCCTTCAATCCCAACCTCAAAAAACCAATGTTGTGGTGACACTTCTGCTGTTAATCCCAAATTATTGGCCACTATTCTTGGCCCCCCTGAGCTGTGACCAGACACCCCACAGGTGTTTTTCACCCTCAGTGTAAAGAGGAGCAGCATTTGCCTCCTGGTGCTTGCTGTGTAAAGCTGCCATTGTTCAATAAAGGAGTACAAATCCAGACAGTAAACTAATTCAACTGTCTCAGAAATATAGGATAAAAAAGTAAAAAGTCTTTCTTTATACTGCTGTTAGTGTAATACATGCTGAACAGGCTCTTGAAGGATGTAACCCGGGGAGGATGGATTGCTGAATGATTTGGACTCATTTGCACTTGTTTCAAAGGTGACTCCATCACCAGTGTCTGAAAGACACTCTGCCCCTCAGTAACGAATGATTACAGCTAAATAAATCCCAGAGGTTTGCCACTAATGCACAACAAAGGCATGAGAATGAGAGCTGTGGTTCAAGATCTATTTTTTATACCAGCATAATTTTTTGCTTCAGTGATCTATCACTAAACAACAGCTGCTGGGGTAGAGACTGGCTGCTCTGCAGGAGCATTAGCAAATCCTTCAGTGACTGGGCACATGTGTTTGCCTCAGGCCCTCGAAAAAGTCACAAACTTGTGAAGGAGGACTGGCAGATTAATGTCACCTTCTTCCTGCTAGAGATCTGAAGATGCCAGGCACGCTGGAATGACAGGCTGCAGTAAGTTTAGATTTTTAAAGGATTTATTTTATGATCTGTTGACGGTGGTCACAGGGGTTTGTTGAGGGTGGAAGAGACAGGATCTTGATTCCATGATCAGAAGGCTTGATTTATTATATTGTGATATATATATAACATTATAACTAAGCTGCATAGAGATAGAAAGGAAAGGAGCTTCTTCAGAAGCTGGCTAAGCTAAAAAGGAGATAGAAAGAATAATAACAAAGGTCTGTGTCTCTGCAGAGAGGACAGCAGCTCCACCATGAGTGGTCAGTAAATCCAAACATCTACAGGGGACCAACCACGGGTGGACCTGTTGCATTCCACAGCAGCAGATAATAATTGTTTACATTTGTTACTGAGCTTCTCAGCTCTAACAGCAAAAATCCTACAGAAAGGATTTTTCACAAAGAACGTCTGCGACAATGCTCTAAGCACATGTGTCCAAACTGTCCTGAAAGGGGGAAAGAGGGAAGGGGGAAAAAAGGGTTAAAATTCAAAAAAAGTTGGGAATTTATATATGTTGGCTCTGAAATTAAACTTTTGCAATGTCTTATGTTGATATTTTTTCCCCACTAGAGATCTATTCTCACTTCCAAATTCTTGAAATAGCTTTTCTGCCACTTTTGAAGAAAAAAAAATCCTAAAAATGGCAGCATTTAAAGCATTCACAACTACAGGAAAAAAACTAAGCTTTTTTTATATTAGATGCTATTAGCAGACTGTATATAATCAGATTGAAGTGAAAGAAGTTATATGGATTTACTTGTTTTTCACAAAAACTCAGTATTCTCTTCATTAATAATCACTTTTCTTACAATAATCAAATTTCTCTTTGTTAATAATTATCTGTGTTTGCGTATTTCTTGAAAAATTACAAGATAAAGATGATTAATCCAACACACTTCTGAATCATCCAAAAAGATGATTTTTAAACTTCTCTTAAACTTTGTGACCTGACAGTTAAAAGTCCTAAACCAATCAAATTTAACGTAATCTGAAATTTGTGTACTTTTTGCACTCCTTTTTTCAGCAGATGTTTACAAAAATGGAGTGTCAACCACACAGGTTTTGGGTTGGGGTTTTTTGCTTATGTTTGTCTGGTTTTGTTTTTTGAGGTTAAGTTTCTTTTTCATATATAAAAAGATCTAGTCTAGAACAGGAGTTTGGCTGCTGGATGAAGTGTTCAGCTTCACTGTGTACGTCTTAGCTCCTTATTCAGCACTAATTACACTCCTCCAGCTCAGTTTTCAGTAAAAGGCAGTGAAGCACAATGACTCCTGAAATACTCAGGAGATGTGGGATACCAGTGTGGGAATCCCTGGAAGGAAAAGGGTCTGTGAATGCTTTGGCTTCATTTCAGGAATTGGCATTTATGAGATAATAGGAGTTCAAAATTAAAATGTCTTGCATGGGAACTGCCTGAATAAGAAAGTGCTTGGTATGATTTCCTTAATTCTTTCTAGATGTCAGGAATTCTTTTATATTAACTTTTTAGTCAGAAATAAACTAGATGCCTGTTCTAAATGCAGAAAATTTGTGATGAAAAAAGTACTTTTTTGGAAGTTTTCTTTAACAGCATTTCTCCAAGAAATTCCCATACTCATCAGACCCATGGATCAGTTCTAAGAATCTGAAAAATCCACCTGCAGAAGACAACAGCTGCTTGTCTCATGATGAAGAACTTCAGTGAAACACAGCAGGACATTAAAAGGACATTAAAAGGCCCAGGTGGGACAGCACACAAATCCGACAGCGCCTCGCATTGCCTGACTCCTCCTCTTGGATGAACACAAATGGATTTGGAACCACATGAAAAACTGGGAGAGACAAAGTGATGAATGAGTGATGGAGACCCTTCCCTGTGGAGGAAGGATCAGTTTGGCAGCCTGGGCACCTCCATTTCCCCAAGTCCTACCAGCTGCAGGTTGTGTGACAACGTGCACAGATGTGCAGCTCTGAGCTGAGCACTGAACAAAGGACTGCCAGGTTCAACTTGAAAGCTCAGGATATTTTGATGTTACAGCTCACCTTGTCACATGAAGCATCCCCAAAGTTTTCAGCTGTGCTTGACACATCATAAAAAATGTATCTGGAAAAAATCAAATTTTAGTTTTGTTGCTGCTCTGATGCATGAAAGCTTATTCCAGGCAAAAGGAGCTGTATCTCTGCAATAGTGGCACTCCAAATATGATTTCTGGGATACAGAAAGCTATGAGAAAAGGAGATTGTGTGGATGGAATGTATGAATTATTTCTTTCTCTTTTACTTATGAAGTCCCAAGGCAGAGGTTTTTAAGACTTGGTTTGTAACTGAACTTCCTTTCTCAAATACAGCATTTAGAAACATTTGTTCAGCTCGCGCTCAATAAATGCCTATAATTGGTATTTACAAACTTGTTTATTCATATTCCAACAATCTCAACTTACTTAATTATCATATGAATGGTTTCCAGTCCCTACAGAACATCTGCAAGTGGAATAAAAAGAAGTGACTATGTCTCAGCAGCCATAAGCTGGAAGAGATCCTGTAATCAACCAGAGCATCAGAATCCTCGAGTGCTTTGGGTTGGAAGGGACCTCAAAGCCATGCCAGAGTTGGTAGGACTGACAGATTATCAAGGAATGAAAAGAGAATTCAAGGAAATTCAGAGCACAACAAAAAAGCTAAACACACTCTTTCCACCAGTGCTTACTGTGAAGGTTTGGGAGATTCATTAAATGTAGGAAGCAAAGCAATGCAGAGTCCCCAGGCAGTGCAAAGGAGAGCTGCTTCATTGCAAAACCAGGCCTTTCTGAGCAGCTGGGCCTTTATCAGTTACAGGGTTTTAAATCATAACAAACTGTCTTGGTTTGAACAGACAGGTGTCTGCTAAGGAAGGCAGGAGACTCCCCTGAAATGGAAACTGTAAACCCCCTCCCTCTGAATTATTATGATTTTGAAATTAAGAAGCTCTCGGGCAAAGATATGGGAATAAGAATAACAGTTCTTTACCAGGAAAATTAAAAATATAAATGCAATAGTACGAAAAACAAACCACAGCCAGAGTCAGACCATGCCCTGTCCCTGTGTGCCAGGGTGGTGTCCCAGCCCCATCCCAGGGGGGCTCAGCCCTCCTGCAGTGCCAGCTGTGGTTCTGCTGGAGCAGGGATCCTGCACAAGGGGGGAGTTTTCCTCTGCAGCTCCAGGGCTGCTGCAGATGGGCCTGGGCTCCCTCTGGCCATGCAGGGCAGCAGAAAGCTGCTCCTCTGGCAATGCAGGGGGCAAAGGCTGCTGTGCTGGGCCAGGCTCAGCTTGGATCCAGGTAGGAATGCTTGGCTCCTGCCCTGGGCACAGCATCTCCCCATGGGATGGGGGAATTGGATCAGCCCTGCAGGGACACTCCATGGCCATGGACAGAAGATAATTAATAATTAATGGCCATGGACAGAGGAGATCTCCTGGAGGGAGGATTGGGTGTGGGAGAGATAAAGAAAACTGCCCAAAGAACAGGGGATAACTGCCCCAGCTCTGACAGATGGGGATAGAACACACACCCCAGGCACTTCTTGCAATCTAAGACACAAAAATAATTCAACCAACCATCACACACCATGATGTTAACACATAACGGTGACATAACTTGTTTTTCTACCTCTAATTCAGCTCAGTCACTTTCCCACAGTCCTTTCCTAGCCAAACCAGCAGGCCTGAGCCATGATTTTACAAGGCCTTCTCATTGTAAGGTTTTTCCTATATGTAACAAATAAATAATTCTTTAAAAATTACAATTTCTGGAGCTGCCTCAGTTTTAAGTGCTAATTAAAAAAAAAGAAATTTCAGGAAGTGAAAACCAGTCATCACAAGCTGACAATTGAAGAAATTATTCACCTAAAAGATCTAATGTAATTAAATATAAACTTGCTGGACTCTGAGGATGATGTGTTAGCTATTGGATAATCTTCAAGAACTGAGCAGAGGGTGGTAAGTGCAATATCTCTGTTTAAAATGGGACCCAGAGATGATTTCATGAGCACAAATGAGAAAATCTGACCCCCTACACTAAGAAAATTTGTAGAAATCTAAATAAAGGAGCAGATATATAAGCAAATTGGTAAATCCAATAACTTTGCATAGAGGGAATCCAACCTTATGGATCCATTTGTTAAGGAACTGCCGATCCAGAAGATTATTTAAAAGTTTTCCTTCACATGATGCATTTCCAAAAGCTCAGCAGAGAACTGACATGGCAATAGATAAAGGAGAAGCTTCTCTTAAGGAGTATTGACAGTTTAAAAGATTGGATATAATGGATAAGAAGAAAGACTTGTTGCCATAACAGGAAAGGTACCAAGGGAATTAGAGAAGGATTTATGTTAAGACATAGGCTATTCAACACAGGGGATCCAGAAGAACAAAAGAATGCTGAGGTAAAATTTTGTTGATTATACAGAATTATCCTGGGTAATGAAAGAAAACATTTATGTGAAAAGTTGTTGAAGGACTTCACAATACTAAGGGTAATAAAATAACAAATGAAATTAAATAATGCTAAATGCAAAGAAATGCCAATGGAAAAGAATCAGCATCAGGATATATTTTTTTGCTACTATTTTCACTTGGGAGACAAAACTTCATTTCACTTTGGATTGTTCTTTGGATACATTCAAATGAGAACAGAACTGTTCAAAAAGGGAAGTAGAGCATTAAAAATCACTGAGGAGAAAAGACATGACTGTGTCACTACATTAATTAGTCACAATCCAACAATTTTGATCACTTCAGCTTAAAATATAAAGTAGAACCAGAAAAGATTTAAAGAGGCATCAGTGATAAGAGCAATGAGACAGCATCTGTACAGAAATTAAACAAAGAAGTGAGACTAAACCTCTTCAGAGGGGAGCAGAAATCCCCTAAAGAGTCCATGACAAATATTTATCACAACTGGGGTTTTTTTAAAAAATCTACTGTAACACAAAGGATTTCAGGAGTAATCACTAAATTCTCAAGGAAAGAAAATGTCCAGCACAACAAAATTAAAATGAGAATTATTCATCATCTGGTAAGAAGCACAGTGGTTCTGAAGGTGCAATCATTTCTAGAAGTTTGTAAACCTAGACTTTTAGAAATTACAGGCCTGAATAAAAGGAAAGATCATTTTTCATCTGCCCTAAGGCATAGATGTGGTACTGGCCAGAGCTGCAAGCAGGCCATTAAAAGAAAGAGTCTTTTGATTTGAATTTAATTTATTTTTAAGCTCCCAAAAGCCAACAAATAATACCAGCTCTGAAGTTCATTTACATACATAATACACACACACACACTTATTTATTTATTTAATTTGTATTAAAGGCTTGGTGATTACCTTCTAGGACTAACAAACAAACTTTAAAATGTTAAAAATTCATCTCTGATTGCTTCTTGTCTTAGTCAGCACATATTTCCTCTCATGCTCTTAGTAGTTTACAGGATTTTTCTGCCCCAGCCTGTTTTCTCAGTCTTAAAAGTTCCTAAATACTATTAATTTGCTATTTTCTGAGCAGAAAGACATGCTCAATATTTTCACCCAGATAAAGGACTCCCAACTTCCAGCCTGCAGCAGCCACCATTATGTTGAGGGAAAATATTATTTAATCAGAAGTGGATCAAAGTATTTAATTTTGTTTGCATTTTTCAGTGATTTGACAGTGTTGGAGCAGAGGAAGTCACTGTACTCAGTGCTGTGTTCCACAAAAGGGAGTTGCAAATCAGAAAATCAAAGTTATCAAACCTTTCTCAGGGTGGTCACCAATTTTTTTATCGAACAGAAATTCCTATGTTCCCTGAAAGCCAAAGTGTGAGCTCCTGGAATTACAGAGTACGTGTTTGCAAACCACCTGGCTGCTCCATTCTGGATATGAATCAGAATCCTCCCTCTAGAATCCTTGAGCTGCAATTAGTGCACAGCACACCCCTGCAGGAAAAGTCACTGGGATTTTGCTCCTCTCTTTTGGACCAATGTTCTTGTGTTTGCAAACTTTGTCCTTTTTAACTCCAGGAGCAGTTTCTGTAAGTATTTATGTTTTGAAAAGCTATTTAATAATTTCTCTATGAGTTCCTTCCCACTATAAAGCATATTTATGCCTCATTACCCTCAACTGACATTTGTTTTTGCTGAAGTTCCCTTCCCTTTTGCTCTATCCAGTCTGTACATTGGGAAAGGGAAAAGATTTTTCCTTCAAATGACAGTTCTGTAACTCCTGTGATTGCCCTCTGGGTTTCACTCCAATCACTGCCAGCTGAGCATGAAATCATGCTGCTGAAACATGGGGGCTTCCTCATGACAGAATTCTTGATGCTGTTGCTTTTACATGTTTATTTCTGCATTAGACAGAGGAGTGGGGTGCCAGCAGGGTGGCACATGGCAGGGGAGCAGCAGCCCACACAACCTTCACTGCACATCAAGCCTTCCATGAGAATTCATTACCCAACCTAAACTATGGAAAGGCCAAGTGATTGGGAAATCAGAGCAAGGGTTCTCAGCTGCTCCTCCTCTGAAGGAGCTCAGCTTCCCCATGATTGCCCTTCCCAGTTTTGGGAATTCCCTGTGTCCCACATCCAGCCTCAGCTCCGAGGTAGAAGCTCCCTGTAGGAAAATCTGCACATCACACCTTGCTGGTACAACTGTTTAATACTGTTTGTTTCTGCTGTCCAAAGAATAGGCTTAAATGATTTTATACACTGATTTTTGAAGCAAATCATATTAAATTATGCCGGCAATTCAATTTTATCTTCCTAAAACTCAATACAAATTGGGTCACTTGCACTGACAGATATCTGAATTCCTTATCCTACAGGCAACTCATTTAGTTGTGATTGTATCACTCACTGAAACACCAGCATTTCAGAGCACATTCAAATACAGCAGCATTTCCTGATTTTTCTTGATGCCTTAGGAGATGATGGGAACAAACTCCAGCGTTCAGAGAGCAGACAAGAAAACAGAGGGGTTTTTGCAGTCATGGACAAATTCCTTTGCTTTAGATGAATACACAATAAGAGAAACCTCAGAAAATATTTGTTCCTTTTAGGCATTCCAGGCTGAACTTCATTTTCTCAGCATGCACACAGCACTGGCAGGCAGTGCAGAGACACAGACCTCCTGACACTGGGGATCTGATTCTGCAGCTACTTCCATATCTAAACCACCACCATAAAGAACCATTCTGATCTATTGGATTTCTTTGCAGGATAAGGCTCTGAAGATCACAATCTGCTCGATAGAATTCTCCAGCCCCCATCACATCTTTAAATAAAACATGCTTTGGAAAATTTTAAATGCCGAGTTTTTAAAATAAATACCAAAACTATAATGTAGGTGATGTTTTTGAACACAATCTAAATTCAGAGAATCATGGAATTTCCTGGGCTGATAGGGAACTGCAAGATCATCCAGTGCCACCCCAGCCATGGCAGGGACACCTCCCACTGTCCCAGGTGCTCCCAGCCCCAGTGTCCAGCCTGGCCTTGGGCACTGCCAGGGATCCAGGGGCAGCCCCAGCTGCTCTGGGCACCCTGTGCCAGGGCCTGCCCACCCTGCCAGGGAATAATTCCCCATTCCCAATATCTGATCTAAACCTGCTGTCTGTAAGTTTGAAGCCATTATTCTCTCTGTTTGAACATTGTGACAATCCATTTCATGCCATTCAGTCAAAATTTTGATACCAATTTCCAATCCTTGCAAAGGTTATCATACAGCAAGGTTGGGAGGGGGCAGAGGGAGGTCTAATTTATCAGAAAAGAAGAGAATATAAAAATACCATAATACATGCAGTTCAAATGAAATCTTGACAGCTGCTATTCACAAATATTGCTGACATGATTTATATTATATTAAAATTCAGAATTACTGCGTTTTCATCAGTTTCTCATTTCACAGCTGGCATTTCATGTTGTCAGCATCCTGTGATTTACAGGGCTATATGTAGTGTAAAAATGTTGTTTTAAATGGACAATCTCATAAGCATGTTTACTAATTGATATGCTAGGGCAACTTAAAATGTAAACATAATGTGTGTTCCAAAAGCCAGAATGCTTTCCAGAAGAAAAAACTGAACCTAATAGCTTCAGTTTCATTAAACTTTTATGAAAGTCCCCAGAAAACAGACATTCCCATGCAAATTTTAAAATAATGGCTTAATTTGTGAAGTTACTTTTGCAATGTCAAAAATGCAATGTAAAATACATAAAAAATGGGATTGATACTCACTGCTGGGAGATACAGAAGCTGTTTAAGCAGACAGACCCTGGAGTCTTAATAAAGCATTGTTTTCTAATAATGTTTACACAGGATTCATTGGGATATTTTCCAAAGTGATATAAAGCAAGCCTGACACAAAATGCAAATGCCCTATTCCAGCAATGTTATTCTTTATCTCAGACCTGTAGAAATGATGGAAAGGGCAAATTTTCAGGGAATTAAGTCAATATTTTATACATTTCATCATGCTCCTCTGTTCCAGTGCTCAGCAGGAATACAGGATACAACCTACTCTTGTGACAAAGGCATGAGGAGTTATCTGCACATAACTTGGAAAGTTTGGGTAGGTCCAGAGATTTTAGTAGAATTCCTTATGTAGAACATCAATCAGAGGAATAAAAACACTGCTTTTGCAACAGCTGTCTCTCCCATTTCACAGAAGCTGCTATCAGGCAGCCCAAAGCCTGGAATAACCTTCTATGATTCATACAATATTTTAACAGCAACAAGACACATTGGGACCTTATCCTAAAAGCTGAGGCATTCCAGAATATTTTGTAGTAAAGGTATGAGAATCAGGAGGGAGAGGTGGCAAATTGATTCCAAGGCTGTGCATGTTTCCCTTTTCAACCCTCCTGCTCCATCAGTAAGAGAGAAATGGTCTGTGAATATGTCCAGGCAATGATCTGGCACCCTGCCCTCACTTTTAGGTTTTCTACAGATATTTTGTGTTACAGACAACCATGGAGAGAAGCTCTGATGGCATCACCAGCAGCTCATCATCCTCCTCCAGTGATCTCAGTGAATCCCTTCCCTTCCCTGCTATCTCTTCTCCAAACAGATTTTATTCCTGTATTATTTTCGGTATCATTGCAGGATTTTTTTCCTAGTACAAATGTGGGGGGACATTTTGTCTAGTCTGAATTTTGGCATAGTTTGACAGTTGATTTTTGCATACCAATAGTACACGTTTGCCTTTTTTTACATCACATGTTCATGTTTTTATCACATGTTCATGTTTTTAATATCACATCTTCAGGTTTTCCTTGCAGTTCTGCTGGGGGCAGGTTTGCTTGGATGCAGCTGGAGTTTAAGAGGCTCACTGTGTCCTCTGTGGTCTTATGAAAATCAGACAGCCAAAAACCATTTTGGCTAATCTTTCTGCCTAAGTGGGTCATAATACAGCCTTCACTTTATCTGCAAAATCTTAAACTTTTGAATAAGGTTTTCAAAACATATTTCATTTAAAATTATAACAAACCTCATCCATCAAGAAAAAAATGTTTAATGACTTGCACCAAACACGATGTGATTGAACCCAGGATGTGAGAACCAAGAGACCAAAATTAATAATCAAAATAATTCTCTCCTTTGGGGCAGTAGGTGAAGTCTGCACACCATACAGCACTTACCAAAATGAAAATGTGTAACAAGAAGTGTCCTGTGGCCTCTGCCTGGTCATTGCAGAGGAGCACAGGTAAGGATGGCACTTGTAGGATATTGTCTGTCTTACAGAATTTGTTCCTTAGCTCTGACACTCTTCCAGCTTTTAGCTGTGTACAAAGTCCTCATTTCTTCTCTGCATTCCCAATGTGAGATTTCAGATCTTTCATTTTTTGTCACACCTTAAGCATGAATTAACTGGAATATGTTGACATTGGAGCTCTGCCCTCATCTCTGCTGCAGCTGAACCAGCCCCGTGCCCTCCTCAGGTGGCCCCAGACCCTTCACCAACTTCATGGCCTCTTTTGGAACCTCTCTGGTGCTTTAATGTCCTTTTTTATACAGTGATGCCCAAAACTACCCCCAGGACTCCCCTGTGAGCTGCCCTGTCTCAAAAGCAGCAGGGGAGGGGATTGTGCCCCTCTGCCCTCAGTGATTTCCCACCTGCAGAGCTGCCCCAGCCTGGGCCAGCCCAGGAGGGACCTGGAGCTGCTCAGAGAGCCCAGAGGAGGCTCCAGGATGGGCAGAGGGATGGAGCAGCTCTGCTGGGAGGAAAGGCTGGCACAGCTGGCATTGCTCACCTGCACAGGAGAAGCTTTGGCTGAGCTCAGGGTGGCCTTGCAGGGCCTGAAGGAGCTGCAGGAAAGATGGAGAGAGACAATTGCCAAGGGCTGGAGGGACAGGAGCCAGGGAATGGCTGCCAGTGCCAGAGGGCAGGGCTGGGTGGCATCTTGGTGTGAGAGGTGAGTAATGTGATGACAGACTCTCACAATTAACAGACAAATACCAGGTTTATAGGTTAAGAAAGGTTTTATAGGTTTATAGTTCTGTTGTACCCCCTCACGTGGCTGTCAAGGGACATCTGGGAGGGCTGGCTTGTCACTGTGGTGACATCTGAGCTCCAATCAGGATTTGGGAAGAGATCTCCACTGGACAGTGAAGAAGGGGTCCATGGACAGAACTTTGGGAGGGGTTAAAGGGTTAAAAGGCCAAATCTCCATTGTGTGGGTGAGCACAGGGTGGGGAAATCCTCTGCTCCCAGAGACAGAACCTTTTTCTCTATTCAGTCTTCTGTTGTATTTTTGATAAGGTTTAATAAACCTTCCTAAACTATGAAAAGTGAGTGACCATTTCTCACATTGGCAATGAGGAATTGTTCCCTGGCAGGGTGGGCAGGCCCTGGCACAGGGTGCCCAGAGCAGCTGGGGCTGCCCCTGGATCCCTGGCAGTGCCCAAGGCCAGGCTGGACACTGGGGCTGGGAGCACCTGGGACAGTGGGAGGTGTCCCTGCCATGGCTGGGGTGGCACTGGGTGGGCTTTGAGGTCTAACCCACACCATTCTGCAATTCTCTGAATTAATAATGTAATAATTTTTTTAAAGATAGGGGTTTAGAAGAAGATAGAGCAACAACAAAATCTGTTTAAATGTACCTTCTATATTGAATCATTTTGACACTACAATCAGTTGCTAGTCAAATTTTCAAGATATTCCCAGGCTTCATTACAAGTTATTGTTTTTATTAAGTACTGTGAAATTACTGCCTTGGCTATAATTTATTTAGATGGTTGACCTTTTTATTTCATTGTTTTTCATAGATTATGTGTATACATATTTGAATAAACTGGGCTTTCAGCTAGCAAATGATAATATTATATAATCAATAGTGCTCTAGTGTTAAGAAATACTGCAAGGTTTCCATTAAATCAGAGAAAAGTGCAGGTAAAGGAATGCTAACAAGTATTGATGTTTAGATTTTATTTATCAATGTTGTTAAACTCCTCTCCACTGCACTGAGTTTATTTTTCCACATTAAAATAACTTTATTTGGTATCTCTAGGGCTGAGTTTTAAACAAGATAAAGTACCTTGTGAATTAATTTATTTCGAAGAGAAAAGAAAATACAATTTGTGTCTTTTCATTAAATTATCCTTAGCTATATTGATTTTACCCAAGTTAAAATTTATTTAGCTGAAAAAGAAACAAAGCTGCAATCCAAATGTGTATCTTATTCTGTGTTAAACTGGGGAGTCAATCCTTGTGGTATTTCACTTCATATTTTATCCATTATTTATCCATTATTATTCATTATATTAATATTAGTCAGTCTCTGATTACCATACTGGCATCCAAATTACATATTTGTGCTGGAAAAGTCTCATATATTCAAATGTTTGAAAGCAGCTAAATTACATTTGAGAAAACATTATTGCTTGGGAGAAGAGACCAACACCCATAAAAAATATGGAACACTTCCCAAAATCGTGTGTCATCCTTACAGACTCCATACACAGATCAACAAAATACTCAGAGGAAGGAAGTTGAAGGAGATAATAAATATTGCCACAAGAGTCAAGGTTCTGTCCTCAGAATTAGGGACCTGAACAACTGCTGATGAAGAAAATTATTTTTCTCTTGTGGGAATATGTATTCAGCCATTCCCACCTCATGTAGATATTTATGTTCTATATTTGATTTGCTCCTGGTGTTTATTGAAGCAAAACATGGGAAGAGGTGATAAAATATACAGATGGGGATAAAATGACAGCTAATTCATTTACTGTGGAAAATAAGGTATGGATATTCTAAAATGTGACACACAACATCAAGGTGTCTTAGAGGCTATTTTGAAACAATTTATCTTATTAACAGCACAATAATATTTTCCTGAAAACATCACACTCTCATCAGAGCTAATGTATATTTCTGACCACAGAATAATGGTACTGAAGATAATGAGTACAAATAGTTCACTTAACAGAATCCCTGCTCTCTAGTTGTATAATTTTCTGTTTCAATTTCTTTAGCAATTATGCCTAAAGTATTTAATTTTATATTTGGTAAATAACGGCCACAGTATAATTTGAACAATTAAGCATGACAGTTCTCTGTTGTGACACTTCTGCTGTGGTTACCAAGACTACCTTCCAAAGAAATACTCTGTAATATTGAATGTACTCATCAGGTATTAAATCCCAGCCACACCAACAGGAAATGCTGCTGCAGTTTTGTGATCCACAAAAAGCTGGAGGTAAGAGCAGTGTGGGTTTGCACAGCTCAGGAAGGACCTGCAGGGGCTGGAGCGTGTCCAGGGCAGGGAACGGAGCTGGGCAAGGGGCTGGAGCCCCAGCAGGGGCTGAGGGAGCTGGGAAGGGGCTGAGCCTGGAGCAAAGGAGGCTCAGGGGGGCCCTTGTGGCTCTGCACAACTCCCTGCCAGGAGGGGACAGCCGGGGGGTCGGGCTGTGCTCCCAGGAACAGGGGCAGGAGCAGAGGGAACGGCCTCAGGCTGGGCTCAGGGTGGGCACCAGCAGCAATTTCCCCATGGAAGTGATGAGATGGGTTGTTACAAAGGGTTCATAGAATCACTGAATGTTCTCAGTTGGAAGAGACCCAAAAGGATCATTGAGTCCAGCTCTTAAGCCCATGTGAGGATCATAACCACAACCTTTGTGTTACCAGCACCATGCTCTGATTGACTGAGCTAATCTCAGGGTTGTTAAATATTGGAATTAATTACTCCAGTTGCAGAACCATTGAGGTTGGAAAACCCCTGCCAGGCCATGGAGTCCCAGCTGTGCCAAATGCCCACCTTGTCCCCAGCCCAGAGCCCTGAGTGCCACCTCCAGCCCTTCCTGGGACACCTGCAGGGATGGGCACTGCAAACCCCCCTGGGCAGCCCCTGCCAAGGCCTGAGCAGCCTTTCCATGGGGAAATTGCTGCTGGTGCCCACCCTGAGCCTGCCCTGGCCCAGCCTGAATTCACAGAATCACTGGGTTGGAGGAGACCTTCAAGACCATCGAGTCCAACCCAGCCCCAACCCCTCAACTGAACCCTGGCACCCAGTGCCACATCCAGGCTTTGTTAAACACACCCAGGGATGGGGACTCCGCCACCTCCCTGGGCAGCCATTCCAGAACTTTATCATTCTTTCTGTAAAAAACTTTTTCCCAATATCCAACCTGGATTTCCCTTGGCACAGCTGGAGGCTGTGTGCTCTGGTTGTGTCAGTGCTGCTGGAGACAGAGCCCAGCCCCAGCTGAGCACAGGCACCTTTCAGGAGCTGTGAGAGTGATGGGGGCACCCCTGAGCCTCCTTTTCTCCAGGCTGAGCACCCCCAGCTCCCTCAGGGGCTCCTCCCAGGGCTGAGGCCATTCCCTCTGCTCCTGTCCCTGTCCCTGGGAGCACAGCCCCACTCCTGGCTCGACCTTGCTCAGGTACTTTGGCCTTTCCTTCCCTCTTTTCCTCACTGAGTGAAAGATGCCAAGTGCAGAAAGTAGTGGCCACCTCTTGGCAAACAAAGCACTTCCAAAGCCAGGCCCTTATACTGTGCAAATGAATTTAAAGCAGAAAATAAAATATTTGTTCCTGAGTAGCTGCTTTTCATTTTTATTTCAGAAATTACATTCAACATTATCTAGTTAATTAGGGGTTTTTTACATTTTCTGAAACAATCAGAGGTCTTTCCCTAAGCTTAATTATGCAACCACAAGAATATTTTCTCTCCTATAATAAAAGTAAGAATGGTGAAGGACATAATGTAAATGAGCTCTAAGCTGTAGATTGAGAGAGTAATTTCCAAATTTTACCACATTTTTCCCCTAGATTTACAGTCAGGCACTTAGGAAATGTAGTCCAGACTGTCTGGGCACATATATAGTTCTGTATAATATATAAATATCAGAGCAGAATGAATAAAGTATTTCCCATGAATAGTAATTTGAATTTTAATAGAAATTTTACTTCAATCTCAATTTTTTCATTACTGAGTGACTGAACATTTCTAGGAAAAATAGTTTCCAAAAGTGATACTCTAAACCTTCTATTCAACTAAATTTCATACATTTAGATACTCCAAATTACTGTTACTTAAATTCTGATAAATTTGTTTAAAACCAGCACTGTGCTGACTATCCAGAAGAGAGGAACAATGAGATGTCTTTCATTTGCCAGTGCTAAAATGTTTTTTTTTTTGGTGGGTAACCCTAAGCCCTTCCTCCTCTGCACAACCCCACCTCAGCCCCACTGAATTTGGGATTGTCTAACCCTGTGGCTGAGGTTTGTATTTTGGGGGAAAAGGCCTTGGATTCCCATATAACCATCCATGAAACAGGAATTAGGACTGAGAACATCAGACAGCCATAATCAAACAATATTTGAGCTTTTTACAAAAACTGGTTCTGGAATGAATACAGAATGTCTCAGAGCACACTCGTGACAATTCTGAGGAGATAAAAACAGAGAAATTACATGAATTATTTATTAGGACTCTCATATTGGAAGTCAGATATCAGGAGTTCTACTCCAAGCTCTGCCACCAACCTTCTGTGTGACCTTAGACAAATAGATTTATCTGCTCATGCCTATTCCATGGGGGTTTTTTTGTGTTCTGATTTAAAATAATTCAGCTAAAACTTTGTCTTTTCCTGCATGTTTGTAAAAGTACCTAATACATTCCTGCCAACCTTGATTAGTGCCTTTAAATAGAAAGGAAATAAAAGTAAATTGCAACAAACATAATTAAGATTAAAAACATGAACAAAATTCACTTTCATGTTGTGTAGAGAATTATTCTTTACAGTAGTCAACTGCATTATACACAGTACATATCATTATCTAATCAAACTTTCCATGCTGTGGGTTTAATATAATTTATAAATATTTTTCTAAAGAACAGTTGTAAGTTTTTTAAAGGCTAAATTCATATAAAACTGATGTGGGCTTGGGGGGTTTTGGTTTTTTTTAAGCATTTCCCCTTTCTATAAAACATTTAAGGACAAAATATTTTTGCCTGAGATTTCAACAACAGCTTGTTTTTTTTGGAGTCTCCAAAAATCTTTCTGTCCATGAAGCCTCAGCTGAGAATTTCCATCTCAATGACTTTGCTATTATCAATCTGACACTGCCTTAAAGCCCTCTGGACTAATTGTGCTTGTGCAGGGTTAATAATCAACTGAAACAGAGTGCTTAAAGGAAGAAATGAAATAAATACGTCAGGATTAAAGCTTGGAAGGATAAAACCTCTGATCCAGCAAAACCAGAAGTCCCTACTTGAGTTTGCACAGAAAATAATTCATACACTGAAGCTGTGGGTCTGCCTAACCTGAGATCTTCTGAACAAACATCCAAGTTCAGTGAGAATGTTAATAAATCTTCTAAGAAATATGCATTATAGGACAATTCACCAGGTTTGGGACATCTCTTATGCCCAAGACTGAGAAGATGGTCTATGTCCCAGAAAATCTCAAAAATTCCCTCAATCTCCCTGACAATGAATCTTTAATAAAGCTACATAGACAGTGAAACCTCTTACAGCTTCTCAGGTAGATTATTTTATATCAATTGGATGGAATCTTCACATTTCTATAGAAACAGTTTGGAAGAAATGCTTACTATGATTAAAGAGATTATGTCAGTTCAATTGATATTGAATTTTCTGGAGAATTTAATGGTCTTATTTAATGTTAGAAAGGATTGCTGACTGACATCCACCAAAAGTTAACAGATGTGCCAAAGCCACACCTCTGTTGTTATTCTTTGCTGAGACACATGAATTTAAGCAAGAACAACAAAAAAGACATAAAACAGAACACAAAGAAAACATCTTTTCTTTTTTATGATAAAACTGACATATCCAGTATTTGTTATTTTGGCATTGTCTTCTTCAGTCTGAGCGTGTCACATATATTTTAATACATGATTTATGGTTATAAATTCATTTTCCATTCTCATTTATAATATGGTGTCACATTTTATCACAAGTGCATTTAATCATCTGCTGTCTGCATACTAATGGTTACAAATATGATACCTGTGTAGACCCAGCAACCAGTTGCTGTAACTGTCTCTGACTGCAACGCTTCAATGCTTTGAAAAGTGCTGATAAATAGAGAAGTTCTGACATTTTTATGTGTCTGCCCCATTTTAATAGCCAAGATAAAATTCTCCTGCTTCACTAAGAGCTTGATTCTTTTTGTCCCCACTTGAAAATTTTGTGCCTGCACTCATCCATCCTCAGAACAGTGCCAGTGCATAAAATTAAGAGTGTATAAGCATCTTAGGAATTGGTACTAAAAAGGCAAAGAGGAAGATCAGATAGAAGAAAAAGTAGTATCTATCCAAATTTAGGATAATTTTAAAAAAAGAAAGGGAGTCAGTGTTTTGTTTAAAAATTGTTGGCCAAATTCTGCTATACAGTGAATGTGAGCACATGTTTAAATTGAGGGCACTTTAAATGCACAACTGAATCTCCAAATATTACCATCTAAAGGCAGCATATCAATACAGCCTATTAATTAATTTTTCTGAGGAAAGCAACCCTCACTAATATTTGTTCCATGTTTTTAACTTAGACTTTTCCCAAATATGAGAAATCTCAATGGAAACATTTCCATTCTATTATTTCAGAAGTAAGTGGGTTGCAGTCAACTTCAGCAATTTTAATAGGGAGAATAAAAACACTGTGTAACCAACAAGGCAAGGGAGCATTGATTAAAAATACACAGAAATTCACCTGGCCTGGAGCACTGCAGCAAAGACAGACTCAGAGAATGGTTTGGGTTGGGAGGGACTTTAAGGCTCACCCAGTGCCACCCCCTGCCATGGGCAGCTGATGCCTTCAGTTTTATCCTTCATATTTTTTAGATTCTGTGCTGCCTAGGGGTGTAGCTCTGAGCTTCATATTAATTTTGGTAGGTTCTCTTCACAGGGTAGGTAGACAAAGAATTCCTTTTCCAGCTTGAGACCAGGGACAACCAATAGAAATCTCAGGCCAAAAGGTATAAACAATGGGGAATGGAAAAAGAGGTAGACAAGGAGGATGAGATTCATAATTGGACACTTAATTCCAATATGCAAATGGACCAGAACTTATAAAAGTGTGAGACCTCCTGACCAGTTATCCATTTTGTGACCATTTTGGGTCCATCTCAGGTGCAGCCCTGGCTGGGCTCTTGTGCTGCCCAAGGTGGATCCATTGAGACTTTTAATAAATCCCTGCTTTGTTCTTCAGCTCTGTCCAGCCTCTGTTCTAAGGCAGCCTTCCCAAGGCATCCCAGGGACACCTCCCACTGTCCCAGGCTGCTCCAGCCCCAGTGTCCAGCCTGGCCTTGGGCACTGCCAGGGATCCAGGGGCAGCCCCAGCTGCTCTGGGCACCCTGTGCCAGGGCCTGCCCACCCTGCCAGGGAACAATTCCTCATTGCCAAGATCCCACCCAGCCCTGCCCTCTGGCACTGGCAGCCATTCCCTGGCTCCTGTCACTGCAGTTCCTCAGGAATTGTCCCTCTCTGGTTTCCCTGCAGCTCCTTCAGGCCCTGCAAGGCCACCCTGAGCTCAGCCAAAGCTTCTCCTGTGCAGGTGAGCAATGCCAGCTGTGCCAGCCTTTCCTCCCAGCAGAGCTGCTCCATCCCTCTGCTCACCCTGGAGCCTCCTCTGTACTCACTCCAATAATTCAATTTTTATCATTCTCATGCCAATGTTCTGAGTTTCTCTCAAAAATACCAGCGTGGTTTCTGAATACACTTAAGCAACTTACACAGACACACACAGACATGCACAAAAGCTTTCAATTTATACGTTAATGTCTACTTAGCTACATTTAGGATAACTTATTTGAAGCTGTCAATGTTAATTATCTTATTGTCTTGTCCTTATAGGCAGAGAAACTGAGCCTACAAGAACTAGGCTTATGAGTATTTTTAGTCATACTTCTAATTGACTGTTTGACATTTTCTGTGCCTTCTGTCCTGAGCAGAGTAATTTGCCATACTCTAAACCAGACAGGCGTGTGCAGCTGACAGGCCAAAAATCCTGAGCTGTCATTCCTGTGGTGTGGATGGAGCTTCCTGCTAAAGAACTGAAAAATAAATGTTCCTCAGCATGGTGAAAGATGAATATAGTGCATGTTTATCAGAAAGTACAGGTTATATTTGTCTTAACCTTTAAAGCAGAAGCCTTTGAAAACACCTTACAAATCCAGGTGCAGGCAGTGCCCATTCCAGGAGCATGCAGAAGGCAGGAATGTCTATTTGCAATTTCCAAAGTCCACAAAGCACACATGGTTCAGCTGTGAGCAGGCAAAATTCAGACTGAAAGTGGACAGTGGTGCCAAAATTCTCAGCTGAAACTGCAAGGAATGAAGTGTCCTGTGTGTTGAAAAGCATTGTAAGATCACCTTAAAGTCAATTCTGTAAAATGCAGCTGATGGTTTCTGCATGGGCACTGAACTTTACATCAATCCAGGGGGGGATTCTGCCCCTCTGCCCCTCAGTGAATTCCCACCTGCAGAGCTGGGCCAGCACAGGAGGGACCTGGAGCTGCTCAGAGAGCCCAGAGGAGGACTGAGAACACATTCATGATAACCTGTAATGGTCTAGGGAAGGTCTCACCAATGGCTTTAGCAATTTAGCAATGATTTTACTGAAAACCAAGCCTTAACCATGTCACATTCACATTCCCTGGAAAAATCCCTTCACCCAGGATTTTTCTCCTGGGAAGCTGAGAGGCCTCAGAGAAAATGAAAACAATTCTTATCTCATTTGCTTCTCCTGTGTTGTGCTCATGTGCAATGTGTTTGGAGATTGTTCACCCACAGGTGATTGTTCCATTGCATTCTGCTGGGAGTTGTTTTCACTCTTTGGCCAATCAGGGCCAAGCTGTGTCAGGACTCTGGAGAGAGTCAGGAGTTTTCATTATTATCTTTTTAGCCTTCTGGAAGTATCCTTTCTGTATTCTTAATATAGTTTAGTATAGTATTCTTTAATATAATATAGTATCATAAAATAATAAATTATCCTTCTAAGAACATGGACTCAGATTCATCATTCCTCCCTGCCACAGGGCACCCTGAAAATACAATATTCACCACTGTCCTGCATCCAACTGCAGTTAACTGATAGTAACAGGGGACTATCATGGTCTGTCATAGCCAGCCAGGGTTTTCAGAGATGGGAATAAACAGACACCAAAGACTTGGGTTTTATTCAGTTTCTAAATAGGATTAGAGTGAGAGCAGGAATTTTTGTGTTGATATCACTGGGCCCTAGAAATGGTCCAGCTTGACCCAACTGTAACTGGAATAATATGGTATTTTTCAAAGCCAGGCAGCTTTGCTAACAATGAGCACTTTCATCTGCCAGAGATCACGTTCCAGTTTTAAAACATCAACTACTGGCACTTTTTATAGAAACAAAATTGCCATTTTCTTTGGTACAATAAAACAAAACCTTCCATAACCATTTTCCCTTTGGATATTATTTCGTCCAGTTATCAGTTGTCTACTATGAAGGGAATATGGGAGTGTAGTGAATTGTACTGTAGCACAATTTTCATACAAAAAATATTGGCTGCTCCTTTGCAGATTTGTAGTTAAAGCAACTGAAAACAGAATTCTTCATACAAAAACTGGCAACTCCAACAAGCAACAGAACCAGCTTCATCTCTAAGGATTAAGTCAATTTAAATAATGCACAGTAATTAACAGGCACTTTTTTTTCCCCAGCTTTTTATACTGTTTGTGAGAGGTCATTCCTGTCACACTGTTCTTGAAAGAAATTTTTAAATTATGCATAATTCACAATGTGCTACTGATATCTGCTTGTCTTTATTTGTGTTACATCTTTGGGATTCCTCAATGTCAGCGATGCAAAGAGATTTGTGTTCAGAAGAAAGGGCAGAAAGCTTCATCTCAGTTTTTCTCATATCTGAGTTTGCATAAGGAAGGAGGCTGTGCATGATGAATCATGTATCACACCTATTATCTCCTCTAAATATAGAGGGAAGAGAACTGACAGCTTTAGCAAAGGTGGTTTGATACTCGTTAACAAGCCTGGCTTTTAGAAATCATTCTACGCTAGCATTTAAGGAACACATGTTCCACTTTTGGGCCAACAGCACAAGCTCCCACACCCAAAACTTACAGACAAGTGATTTCTCATTTTGTACATATTACATTATTGCACCATAGAGTATCCTCTGGAAGGAAATATCTCCTTCCTGAAAAAAGCAGTTTCACAGTACTCACTTTTCCTTAATCTAGTTACACTATTTCACTATTCAGTGTCTTTTCCTGTAAAAAATGCATTTGCAATAGAAGGGATTTTTTTAAATGAAAAACTGCCTTAATTTCAGAGGCTCAGAGAGTTTGGAAGTTCTTGAACAGCATCCTTGTTTGTTTTCACCTCTCTGATCTCTCCAAATTTGAAGTTAACTCCATTCTGCAATCCTGCAGCCCTAATCTAATTGGCCATCGTTCTCACATTGCTATGAATCAAGCGATTTACTTTAAGCTCCTCCTAATTTGGTTGTGCATGGAGGATGCTGGAATCAGCAGCACAAGATTGCAGAGTTGCACCTCTGTGAATTGGCAGCAGAAATGAGGAGGTGTCAGCTTGTAAAGCCTTTTGATGACCAGATGATGAATCAGAGTCCCTGATCACAGTTCAGTCAGCCAAATTAATGTCATTAATTAGGAGAAAACTAACTCCTCCACTTATTAAAAACCTTCCCTTGCCTCCTCCTTTCATGATAGATCTTTAATTTTGCATTTCTGTCACTTTTATTTGTTGCCTTCCTAACCCTGATCACCAGAGGAGTGTGTACTGTCAGAGCAGGCTCACTGGAAATGCCTCTGATCCATGTTTCCAGCTCCCTGACCTCTGAGGAATAACCCTTCCAAAATGCTCTCCCTGTCCTACTGGAGACATATTTCACTGCAGATGTGTTGCAATGTATTTGTTAGGCCACAGTGTGCACCAGCCAGCCTGCTTCTAAGTTTGTTATCAAAACCTCAGCAATCTGTCAAGGCTGTTGGAACATAAATTGCACTAAATTAAGAAAGAAGAGGCTGAGAAACCAAATACCAAGACTGCAAGAACTAGATAACAGAGGACTGTGAAACATCTGGACTGTAACCAATCATATACTCCAAGAAATGCAGGCAGAAAATGAGTGAACAAGACAAAGGCACCAATCAAGCAGTGTGTGCTTGGTAGTTTGTAGAAACTAAATGTGTGTGTAAAATAAACAATAAACAGCTTCTGCTTGATCCCACGGGTCACTTGTACAGGATTCCTGGATTTCCTGCAATACAGAGGTACCAGACTCCCCCACAAATCCACACCACACACACTGAGACTGAAGGGGCTCAGGGGAACAGAAACAGCCCCAGGATTGTCACAGATCTGTAAAGATTATTCTTTGGGGCTGCAGGGAACAGGTGACAATGGCCACAGTGCCCTTCCCCTGTCCTGGCACAGCAGTGACACAAGAAAGCCTCACCAGAGCACTTCTGATGAGACAACTGGGAATGCATTTCATAGAAGTTCTCAAATTAACTCTTGAATGAAAGAACTGGCTTTGCACTTTCTTAGCTGCATGGATAGAATCTCCAGTGGGGAAGAGAACTCACAATTTTTGTTATAGAAAAGCAGGGTGACACATTTCTGTCCCTCATAGCATGGCTGGACATGGCATTCAGTACTCTGGGCTGGGGGATAAGGTAAGGATTGATCAGAGTTTGGACTCAATGATCATGAAGGTGTTTTCCAGCTGAAAGGATTCTGTAGTTCTGTGACCATATAGTTCTCATATAAATACATATGAGTAGTTCTCATATGAATACATATGAGTAGTTCTCATATAAATACATATGAGAAATATGCAGCCATGATTTTCATAATTATCATGTTCAGATAGTTTAGCATCACCATGTGCCAGTGTGATTCCTGGAGATTCTGCATGTTTCCCCCATTTGGATAAGAACAAAATCCAACATTCTTCCTGTTGAACTGGTGAGTGCAGGTCAGGGTGGAGAAGGAAACAACACAGGTAGTAGTGGAAAGGAAATGGAATCTGCATCTGGTGAATCTATGTTTTAAGAAAAAAATAAACAAAAACAGAG